>CP131459.1:27077500-28277500 GCA_030664755.1 Microcos paniculata | reverse complement strand
GCCATGATCATCGATGCTTGTTTGTGCATGGAATCTCTTTGGAAAATATTTTGAACATTTTCCATTAACCATACAAGGACATTTGGGATTAGTAACACCACAAGGACCATGAATCATAAATTTAGAAACAGCCTCATGACCAGCAGGATCTTTTATAACATCTGGAAGCTCAGCAGATATAATAAAATTAATGTACCCAACAGTTGCTTCTCCAAGGTCACGCTGAAGCCAAACTAAAATATGAATGTGAGGAAGCCCTCTTTTTTGGAATTCGATTGTGTAAACGACTAAAAAACAAAAACATTTAATCTTATGTCATCGAATGAAAAAACACAATTGTTGTAATACTTATAATGAATATAAAACAATCAACAATACCTGCTCTACTTTTTGTAAAAAAAATTCCCTTTGCTATATCATTTATTAAAGCATCAACTTTCAATTTGAAGACTCGACTAATCAAATCTGGTCTGTTGGGATCATCTGTAATGCATCATATATCTCTGGCCACTGAGCATTACAAGTAAAAGTAATGAACAAATCTGGTTGACCAAAGCATCTGCAAATAGCCATTGCATCTTGATAGTTTTGAACCATATAACGAGGGCCACCTGTGAAAGTTGAGGGCAATATTATACGTTTCCCTATAGCAGATCCATCAGTATCCCCCCTAAAAATGGCATCCTGCACACCTGTGTATATTTCAGATCTCAACTTAGATTGGTTGAAACGGATATATTGAAGCCTACTTTGCTCAACACAACAAAAAGCATCAACAAGAAACTGTTGAAATAAGCGACCGCCCATCAATAAAGTTTTCCCTTCATTAGCTCTTTGCTAAATACGAAATGCATAATATTCACGTTTGGTCACCTTTTGTCGCTTTGTAACATGATCATTGTGTCACAATTCATATGGAATGTCAAGACTATAACCATCTTCGCCATAAGGAAACAAAATTGGATATTGCATAGACATAAAACTTGGATGTAGATCACTAATTCTTTTTAAACCTTCTGTCTTATGCTCTACTATAATATCTCGCTGAGCATCAGCTAATTGAAGATCACCAACAATAAGTCCAGCAATCTCTGGAAAAACAGGAGTTCCATATTGCATAGAATCGCTAGTACGTTTTCCCAAAATTTTTAACTTAAATACTGATTGGTCACCTTCCTTGTAACGTTCCCTAACCATCCGAAAAGCCTTTACAATCTGATTTTTGTCATCAAACATTGTAAGCAAAGACTGCACAATGCGCCTCTCTATCCCAACCACACTATCTCCTTTGTTAAAGGCACAAAGCCTATTGTCAACCTCATTTTCGGTATCATAAACATATAGTTGCGCAAATTTTGGCCTTTCTCCATCAACAGGCAACAAAGATCCTATAAGATGATGCGTTTGTCCATTAATGCGAAAAACATACGGTCCTGGTTTTTTGTTTATGTCATGGTCTATATTGGCCCCCAAAGATGTAAAGGAGAACATCGAATTGTAAGCCCTAATATTCTCCCGAAATTTTCGAGATTCGTTGCCACCTTGACAATCAATCAAAAGTTTAAGTGGGACAGGAGTTTCTAACAACAATGGGACATTAACCTTCCCACACTGACAACACATAGAGAAAATAGGATTACATCGCCTACTTCCGCGTTTGATGCATTCCCCTTCCCAAAATATAGCGCAACAATAACTACAAACAAAACCAAACGGACCAAGCGTATGTATTGATGAAGGTAAAGAGAGCTCATCTACAATGAGAAAAAAAAAAGGTCACTCAAACAAACTTAGCTAACATTCCAAGAACCAACCACTAAGCGAATTATTACCGCATTCCGTGTCTGAATTTGCAATAGAACTTTCTCTACAAAAAGTATTAACAAGACGCATCCGTTTCTTTCCAAGCAAAAGGCGTCGATGAAGCCGATTTTGACGTGAAATCTCTGAAACAGGTATATTAATAGATCGAGAAACATTTTCAAATCTCGAAGTATTGGAACCTCTTTGCATACCATTAACTCCTAAACCAAACGAATTACGATGAAGCTGGTCCATATATAATGATTTAGATGAATTATCTGGAGACTGAACACTAAGACGTTGCAAACGTCTTCTCCTCATTATAAGCCTTCGTCTTAATCGATTTTCTCGAGCTTCTCGTGGAGACAACATCGAAAATGAAAATCTAATTCACTGATAGTAAAGAGAAAAAAATTCCAAACACAATACATAACATTGGTAAGATAAGAAAATAGCACAATGGAGAAACTGTTCGGGGAAAATCCTTAAGATTAACATAACAAGGATAAAGATATGATAAAAGAAAAAATTTTGATTTAAAAAAAACCACCAACACATCCGGAAAAAGTTTCATTACAAAATAAATAATTCCAAAAAAAAAGTACTATAGTTGTTCGTTTATAAATAGCATCTTCTATAGGAAATTAGCTAATTTCCTCTATTCACTTAATCTAGCAGCATTTAAAAAATTATTATTCTTTTAACTTTAAAATAAAAGCTTTAATAATTAATTTAAAAAATATAGGATTTGGTTAGTCGTATAGAATGATAATTAATAAAACAACATTAAACCATCAAAAAAGTTAACATTTCTATTTTTATACTGTGATATTAATCTAAAAGATTATTTTTCCATTACGTAATATATTGATCAAGGTCAAAAGCAAATGAAAATGAGAGAATTTCACAACAATATATCAACACGAGAATTTCAATTCATTGCCTTTATAAAGTGCAAGAGAGATTTTTCAATAATCTTTTAGTTAATTGTTTCTTATTATTAATATTATATAGTTAATATATAATAAAAACTATTAATTCGGCTTCACTTGCGATTGTCGTGACCATTGAAAAAAATATATTTGTTTTAAAAAACAGTAGTCATGACAATATATCAACATGTTACCTAGTACTATAGAAAAGTTGAAGAACCTTAGAAAAGAACAAAAATGATTAATCCCCAGGCAAGATATATCACAATTTTAGTGAAAAATTTAGGATATATTTCATATGGAAAATTATTTTGTTTTTTTGTAAATAAAATTACCATCAATATTTGGTGATCTCTATCGTTTTGTCAATAATTATGAAGCATATCAATCATCCATTCATGGTTAAAATGACCATATGTAGCTATGATCCTAAGACCTTCCCATTTTGTTTGCGAGATATATTAAGGCTATATTTGATATATGAAAATATTTTTTGTTTTTATTTTATGAAGAATACAAAGATCAAATGGTAGAGATTTAATATAATGAGTTTAAAAATCTTTCAATTAAGTGAGTACCTTCCAATAAAAACTTTGGGTAATTAATTTTTTTTCCTTACTTCTAATTCTCGGCGTTGGTGAATAAAACCTAGAGATGTTGAGTGTAGGGGCCTGGGAAGGGGCAAACGCATAACCAAAGACCAAAATATGATTAGATGACGAAATGCTTGACATTACACAAGCATGCACATGAACAATGCTCTTGGGTTCATTTACTTTTATGTGTCAATAATTAGCAGGAGAATTTATAAGTCAATAATTGAATTAATGTTTTTTAATTTAATAAAAGAAATTTTACTATATGTCAATCCAATGATTGAGATTGTTGTGATTGAGTTGATTTCAATGATAGGCCAGTTGGCCAAATGGTATACAACTGAACTATATTGGTCACATTATGATTATTGTAGGTGAGATGTTTGTCACTATAATGGCACCTTTCACGAGCCGACCTTGTGTGGCCGCTATGAGCACGCTTTCATTCCCACCTAGGGTGGATGGTATATGAAAGGGTCATGGTTTATGGATATTTTCTCCATGCAATTCGAGAACATATCTTGTTACCAATACTTAGAAGTTCATTCAATTTATTGACTCATTCAATTTATTGACTTATTTAATCTCAAATATCAACTTGCAAATGCTGAGATTCAAGTAATCGAGATTTCCATATCTTGAAAAATTTAATGAACATTTTCAAATCTTGAATTGACGTAATGTAAAAAAAAATTATATTCAATCAAGAAACATTAAATCAATTATTGACTTATAAATTCTCCTGATTAGTTTAAAAAAAAGACAAAACAAATACAATGGGAGAAGAGAAGAGAAATGAGGAAAGAGACAAATAAAACTAAAAATTAAAAAAAAAACAACAAAAAAACAAAGGAAAATTTCTAACAAAAGGAAAATCGAAGTTCGAGAAATGAAATACCGAAAACTGATTAAAAAATATGAAAAAATACATCATAAAAGATTTCCTCAAAATGAAAGTATAAATTATAATTTTACAAAGTTAACTATAAAATATGACGTAAAAACAAACACATACCAACAAGAAAGCCGAAGGTAAACGAAGCATTAACTGGCTAATACACCACAACGGAGCTACTCCTGGACGGACAGCTTAGCCTGAAAAAATTTAATAACAATAAACCTCTCAACTGCTTTCATTTTCCTTTATATTATTACCATGTTTTAAGATTAATTAACTGCTTTCATTCTCCTTTATATTATTGCCATGTTTTAAGATTAATACTCAAAGAATGAAGGTTACATCATGTCAAAAAATTCACTAATAATTGTCCAATAGCATGTATCACAACACAGGATTCGGTATATATTCTCAAATATAAGATATGTCCGTGAAAGTCAAAAACAATATGCCCATTACATGATAAAGTAAATGGGGAACTGCAAAAAGTTCATGAATATTAGTTAACGATGAAAATGTCCGAAATAATGGATTGTAAGTCATGATGAAGATGTCCGGAATAATGAACTGAAAGTCATGGTGAAGATGTTCGGAATAATGGATTGAAAGTCATGTCCCATTAGTTTATTACTACAAGTAAATGGAATAAAATCTTGATTATACTGTTATCTTCTAGTCTAATTTAAAATCATATAAAATTAGTCTTCTCGCATACGTACGATAAACTCAACTTAATAACTATATTATAAAAAGAAAAAGGACAGATTAATACAATAAAACAGTGTAAATAAGATGATTTTATACAAAAATGTAAAAATAATTTCATAGTTTTTTCAAAAAAATCTAAAAAACAACGTAACGCGATGTGCTTGAAAAAATAGCCAAAGATCAGGTATAAAAAAAGTAAATAAACAGCAGCTCCAATAACCTTTCAAAAAGACCACATAGTCAAAAGGGATTTGAAAACCACATGGAAACAGAGGTGAACGAAACTTACCAGAGAGCAAAGTTTTAGATGAGACAAGGGTGAAGCTGCAGCGTAATTAACATAAGAAAAATACAAAGGAGAAAAAAAACTATATTGCACTGAACAAAAGAGTAAAAATTTTTTTTATTTTAAAAAATGAAATAAGACCAAGTGAGCAAAAAAAAATAAGAGGGAAATATTACCAAAGAATAAAGGCGCAGAAGAAGATAATAAGAATGCAAGATGCAGTAGTCCATAATAAACGTTATTTATAGGGGTAGAGAAATGAAGGTATCCAATATTGTGATTGATTAAGTCAACAATTGTTGGCTAATATGCAAATGTCAATGGTTAAAGTAGCATAAGACATGTTTGTCAAAACCTATAATTCGCTGCCATAAATAAAACAAAGTCTATCATGCATGCAATGGTGTATTCTAAGTCTAAGTCAGTAGAGTGAGGGGACATAACTATTTGAATGATGAAAAACACGATGAAAAGCAATGAAGAATTCAAAAGAAATAAAAACAAAATGACAAAATGATTGAATAGAAACAAAGAACAATAAAACAAATTTGTGGCTGATTAAGTCAATAATTGTTGGCTCCACACCAAAATGGAAAACACGATGGAAAGCAATGAAGAATTCAAAAGAAATAAAAACAAAATGACAAAATGATTGAATAGAAACAAAGAACAATAAACCAAATTTGTGGCTGATTAAGTCAACAATTCTTGGCTCTGGAAAGCAATGAAGAATTCAAAAGAAATAAAAACAAAATAACAAAATGATTGAATAGAAACAAAGAACAATAAACCAAATTTGTGGCTGATTAAGTCAACAATTGTTGGCTCTACAGCAAAATTTGATCCGAATAGAATCAAAGAACAACAAACAAAAACCGTGGTTCATGAAGTCAACAATTGTTGGCTTTGCAACAAAATTTTATCCGAATAGAATAGAATAGAATCAGAGAACAAGATAAGTTTTTTATAAGAGAAAATTGAATGCCACGTGGCATCATAAGAGAAAAGTAATTGACGTGGCATGTCTAACGTTTAAGCATTCCAAGCAATCTATTGTTCAAAAAGGCCTGAAACGGCTGGACCCGAGCAATCCCACTCCTCCACTTTCCTTCTTCTCTCTTATCATTATCCCTCCTTGGTTTTCCTTTTTATTCATTTTTTCTTTCTAAAAGAGAATTCCTTGAAAAATCTTTAATGGAACAATGGAAGGGGGAAAAACAATGGAAAGAAAAGAAGAAAATGTTAGACTATAACAACCATGAAAAATGAAACAGAAGAAAAAGAAAGAAACGTTAAAGACTTTTTTTTCTCTAAGATTTATACTTTCCACCTGCCACGGCCCCATTGCTGAAATTTAGGCCCTGATATCTTAAAAGAAATTGAATTGGGAAGAAAGTGAAAAACGACACTGACATTTTTGAATTTACTTGCATGCACTGGCCATGACTCTTCATTTAATGTTAAGTTTACTACTGATGCTTCCTCTGATAGTGACATTGTAGAATTTGGGGGAAGAATCATCAATCACAGAAGGGAACAATAGATGCTAAGTTTTATTGAATGATACATTAAATGATTAATTTAACAATAGTTGGCTTTACAGCAAAATTTGATCCATAAAAAGAACAAGAGAAATGCTTTATATTTTACTGTTGATTAAGTCAACTATTGTTGGCTTAAGATATATTATTTGTTTGTTGATGATTTTATTTCTTTCAAAAAGCAAAAAAAAAAGAAAAAAAGAAAATGTTAGACTATAACAACCATGAAAAATGAAACAGAAGAAAAAGAAAGAAACGTTAAAGACTTTTTTTTCTCTAAGATTTATACTTTCCACCTGCCATGGCCTCACTGCTGAAATTTTGTCCCTGATATCTTAAAAAAAATTGAATTGGGAAGAAAGTGAAAATTGATCAAGAAAGCAATGACACTGACATTTTTTAATTTACTTGTATGCACTGGCCATGATTCTTCATTTAATGATAAGTTTACTATTGATGCTTCCTATGACATTGTTGAATTTGGGGGAAGAATCATCAATCACAGAAGGGAACAATAGATGCTAAGTTTTATTGAATAATACATTGAATGATTAAGTCAACAATTGTTGGCTTTACAATTATTGAATAATATATTGAATGATTAATTTAACAATAGTTGGCTTTACAGCAAAATTTAATCCAGAAAAAGAACAAGAGAAATGCTTTATATTTTACGGTTGATTAAGTCAATTATTGTTGGCTTTAGATATATTGTTTGTTTGTTGATGATTTTATTTTTTTCAAAAAGCAGAAAATAAAGAAAAGAAGAAAATGTTAGACTATAACAACCATGAAAAATGAAACAAAAGAAAAACAAAGAAACGTTAAAGGCTTTTTTTCTCTAAGATTTATACTTTCCACCTGCCACGGCCCCACTGCTGAAATTTTGGCCCTGATATCTTAAAAAAAATTGAATTGGGAAGAAAGTGAAAATTGATCAAGAAAACAATGACCCTGACATTTTTTAATTTACTTGCATGCACGGGCCATGACTCTTTATTTAATCTTAAGTTTACTATTGATGCTTCCTCTGATAGTGACATTGTTGAATTTGGGGGAAGAATCATCAATCACAGAAGGGAACAATAGATGCTAAGTTTTATTGAATGATACATTAAATGATTAATTTAACAATAGTTGGCTTTACAGCAAAATTTGATCCAGAAAAAGAACAAGAGAAATGCTTTATATTTTACGGTTGATTAAGTCAATTATTGTTGGCTTTAGATATATTGTTTGTTTGTTGATGATTTTATTTCTTTCAAAAAGCAGAAAATAAAGAAAAGAAGAAAATTTTAGACTATAACAACTACGAAAAATGAAACAGAAGAAAAACAAAGAAACGTTAAAGACTTTTTTTTCTCTAAGATTTATACTTTCCACCGCCACGGCCCCACTGCTGAAATTTTGACCCTGATATCTTTAAAAAAATTTGAATTTGGAAGAAAGTGAAAATTGATCAAGAAAGCAATGACACTGACATTTTTGAATTTACTTGCATGCACTGGCCATGACACTTTATTTAATGTTAAGTTTACTATTGATTCTTCCTCTGATAGTGACATTGTTGAATTTGGGGGAAGAATCATCAATCACAAAAGGGAACAATAGATGCTAAGTTTTATTGAATGATACATTGAATGATTAATTTAATTCATTGAATGATTAATTTAACAATAGTTGGATTTACAGCAAAATTTGATCCAGAAAAAGAACAAGAGAAATGCTTTATACTTTACTGTTGATTATGTCAACTATTGTTGGCTTTAGATATATTGTTTGTTTGTTGATGATTTTATTTCTTTCAAAAAGCAGAAAAAAAAGAAAAGAAGAAAATGTTAGACTATAACAACCATGATAAATGAAACAGAAGAAAAAGAAAGAAACGTTAAAGATTTTTTTTTTCTATAAGATTTATACTTTCCAACTGCCACGGCCTCACTGCTGAAATTTTGTCCCTGATATCTTAAAAAAAATTGAATTGGGAAGAAAGTGAAAATTGATCAAGACAGCAATGACACCCACATTTTTGAATTTACTTGCATGCACTGGCCATGACTCTTCATTTAATGTTAAGTTTACTATTGATGCTTCCTCTGACATTGTTGAATTTGGGGGAAGAATCATCAATCACAGAAGGGAACAATAGATGCTAAGTTTTATTGAATAATACATTGAATGATTAAGTCAACAATTGTTGGCTTTACAACTATTGAATAATATATTGAATGATTAATTTAACAATAGTTAGCTTTACAGCAAAATTTGATCCATAAAAAAACAAGAGAAACGCTTTATATTTTACGGTTGATTAAGTCAATTATTGTTGGCTTTAGATATATTGTTTGTTTGTTGATGATTTTATTTCTTTCAAAAAGCAGAAAATAAAGAAAAGAAGAAAATGTTAGACTATAACAACCATGAAAAATGAAACAGAAGAAAAAGAAAGAAACGTTAAAGACTTTTTTTTCTCTAAGATTTATACTTTCCACCTGCCACGGCATCACTGCTGAAATTTTGGCCCTGATATCTTAAAAAAAATTGAATTGTGAAGAAAGTGAAAATTGATCAAGAAAGCAATGACACTGACATTTTTGAATTTACTTGCATGCACTGGCCATGACTCTTTATTTATTGTTAAGTTTACTATTGATGCTTCCTCTGATAGTGACATTGTTGAATTTGGGGGAAGAATCATCAATCACAGAAGGGAACAATAGATGCTAAGTTTTATTGAATGATACATTGAATGATTAATTTAAGAATAGTTGGCTTTACAGCAAAATTTGATCCAGAAATAGAACAAAGGAAATGCTTTATATTTTACGGTTGATGAAGTCAATTATTGTTGGCTTTAGATATATTGTTTGTTTGTTGATGATTTTATTTCTTTCAAAAAGCAGAAAATAAAGAAAAGAAGAAAATGTTAGACTATAACAACCACGAAAAATGAAACAGAAGAAAAACAAAGAAACGTTAAAGACTTTTTTTTCTCTAAGATTTATACTTTCCACCGCCACGGCCCCACTGCTGAAATTTTGACCTTGATATCTTTAAAAAAATTGAATTTGGAAGAAAGTGAAAATTGATCAAGAAAGCAATGACACTGACATTTTTGAATTTACTTGCATGCACTGGCCATGACTCTTTATTTAATGTTAAGTTTACTATTGATGCTTCCTCTGATAGTGACATTGTTGAATTTGGGGGAAGAATCATCAATCACAAAAGGGAACAATAGATGCTAAGTTTTATTGAATGATACATTGAATGATTAATTTAATACATTGAATGATTAATTTAACAATAGTTGACTTTACAGCAAAATTTGATCCAGAAAAAGAACAAGAGAAATGCTTTATACTTTACTGTTGATTAAGTCAACTATTGTTGGCTTTAGATATATTGTTTGTTTGTTGATGATTTTATTTCTTTCAAAAAGCAGAAAAAAATAGAAAAGAAGAAAATGTTAGACTATAACAACCATGATAAATGAAACAGAAGAAAAAGAAAGAAACGTTAAAGATTTTTTTTTCTCTAAGATTTATACTTTCCAACTGCCACGGCCTCACTGCTGAAATTTTGTCCCTGATATCTTAAAAAAAATTGAATTGGGAAGAAAGTGAAAATTGATCAAGAAAGCAATGACACCCACATTTTTGAATTTACTTGCATGCACTGGCCATGACTCTTCATTTAATGTTAAGTTTACTATTGATGCTTCCTCTGACATTGGTGAATTTGGGGGAAGAATCATCAATCACAGAAGGGAACAATAGATGCTAAGTTTTATTGAATAATACATTGAATGATTAAGTCAACAATTGTTGGCTTTACAACTATTGAATAATATATTGAATGATTAATTTAACAATAGTTAGCTTTACAGCAAAATTTGATCCATAAAAAAACAAGAGAAACGCTTTATATTTTACAGTTGATTAAGTCAATTATTGTTGGCTTTAGATATATTGTTTGTTTGTTGATGATTTTATTTCTTTCAAAAAGCAGAAAATAAAGAAAAGAAGAAAATGTTAGACTATAACAACCATGAAAAATGAAACAGAAGAAAAAGAAAGAAACATTAAAGACTTTTTTTTCTCTAAGATTTATACTTTCCACCTGCCACGGCATCACTGCTGAAATTTTGGCCCTGATATCTTAAAAAAAATTGAATTGTGAAGAAAGTGAAAATTGATCAAGAAAGCAATGACACTGACATTTTTGAATTTACTTGCATGCACTGGCCATGACTATTTATTTATTGTTAAGTTTACTATTGATGCTTACTCTGATAGTGACATTGTTGAATTTGGGGGAAGAATCATCAATCAAAGAAGGGAACAATAGATGCTAAGTTTTATTGAATGATACATTGAATGATTAATTTAACAATAGTTGACTTTACAGCAAAATTTGATCCAGAAAAAGAACAAGAGAAATGCTTTATACTTTACTGTTGATTAAGTCAACTATTGTTGGCTTTAGATATATTGTTTGTTTGTTGATGATTTTATTTCTTTCAAAAAGCAGAAAAAAAAAAGAAATGAGGAAAATGTTAGACTATAACAACCATGATAAATGAAACAGAAGAAAAAGAAAGAAACGTTAAAGATTTTTTTTTCTCTAAGATTTATACTTTCCACCTGCCACGACATCACTGCTGAAATTTTGTCCCTGATATCTTAAAAAAAATTGAATTGGGAAGAAAGTGAAAATTGATCAAGACAGCAATGACACCCACATTTTTGAATTTACTTGGATGCACTGGCCATGACTCTTCATTTAATGTTAAGTTTACTATTGATGCTTCCTCTGACATTGTTGAATTTGGGGGAAGAATCATCAATCACAGAAGGGAACAATAGATGCTAAGTTTTATTGAATAATACATTGAATGATTAAGTCAACAATTGTTGGCTTTACAACTATTGAATAATATATTGAATGATTAATTTAACAATAGTTAGCTTTACAGCAAAATTTGATCCATAAAAAAACAAGAGAAACGCTTTATATTTTACGGTTGATTAAGTCAATTATTGTTGGCTTTAGATATATTGTTTGTTTGTTGATGATTTTATTTCTTTCAAAAAGCAGAAAATAAAGAAAAGAAGAAAATGTTAGACTATAACAACCATGAAAAATGAAACAGAAGAAAAAGAAAGAAACGTTAAAGACTTTTTTTTCCCTAAGATTTATACTTTCCACCTGCCACGGCATCACTGCTGAAATTTTGGCCCTGATATCTTAAAAAAAATTGAATTGTGAAGAAAGTGAAAATTGATCAAGAAAGCAATGACACTGACATTTTTGAATTTACTTGCATGCACTGGCCATGACTCTTTATTTATTGTTAAGTTTACTATTGATGCTTCCTCTGATAGTGACATTGTTGAATTTGGGGGAAGAATCATCAATCACAGAAGGGAACAATAGATGCTAAGTTTTATTGAATGATACATTGAATGATTAATTTAAGAATAGTTGGCTTTACAGCAAAGTTTGATCCAGAAATAGAACAAAGGAAATGCTTTATATTTTACGGTTGATTAAGTCAATTATTGTTGGCTTTAGATATATTGTTTGTTTGTTGATGATTTTATTTCTTTCAAAAAGCAGAAAATAAAGAAAAGAAGAAAATGTTAGACTATAACAACCACGAAAAATGAAACAGAAGAAAAACAAAGAAACGTTAAAGACTTTTTTTTCTCTAAGATTTATACTTTCCACCGCCACGGCCCCACTGCTGAAATTTTGACCCTGATATCTTTAAAAAAATTGAATTTGGAAGAAAGTGAAAACTGATCAAGAAAGCAATGACACTGACATTTTTGAATTTACTTGCATGCACTGGCCATGACTCTTTATTTAATGTTAAGTTTACTATTGATGCTTCCTCTGATAGTGACATTGTTGAATTTGGGGGAAGAATCATCAATCACAAAAGGGAACAATAGATGCTAAGTTTTATTGAATGATACATTGAATGATTAATTTAATACATTGAATGATTAATTTAACAATAGTTGACTTTACAGCAAAATTTGATCCAGAAAAAGAACAAGAGAAATGCTTTATACTTTACTGTTGATTAAGTCAACTATTGTTGGCTTTAGATATATTGTTTGTTTGTTGATGATTTTATTTCTTTCAAAAAGCAGAAAAAAATAGAAAAGAAGAAAATGTTAGACTATAACAACCATGATAAATGAAACAGAAGAAAAAGAAAGAAACGTTAAAGATTTTTTTTTCTCTAAGATTTATACTTTCCAACTGCCACGGCCTCACTGCTGAAATTTTGTCCCTGATATCTTAAAAAAAATTGAATTGGGAAGAAAGTGAAAATTGATCAAGAAAGCAATGACACCCACATTTCTGAATTTACTTGCATGCACTGGCCATGACTCTTCATTTAATGTTATGTTTACTATTGATGCTTCCTCTGACATTGGTGAATTTGGGGGAAGAATCATCAATCACAGAAGGGAACAATAGATGCTAAGTTTTATTGAATAATACATTGAATGATTAAGTCAACAATTGTTGGCTTTACAATTATTGAATAATATATTGAATGATTAATTTAACAATAGTTAGCTTTACAGCAAAATTTGATCCATAAAAAAACAAGAGAAACGCTTTATATTTTACGGTTGATTAAGTCAATTATTGTTGGCTTTAGATATATTGTTTGTTTGTTGATGATTTTATTTCTTTCAAAAAGCAGAAAATAAAGAAAAGAAGAAAATGTTAGACTATAACAACCATGAAAAATGAAACAGAAGAAAAAGAAAGAAACGTTAAAGACTTTTTTTTCTCTAAGATTTATACTTTCCACCTGCCACGGCATCACTGCTGAAATTTTGGCCCTGATATCTTAAAAAAAATTGAATTGTGAAGAAAGTGAAAATTGATCAAGAAAGCAATGACACTGACATTTTTGAATTTACTTGCATGCACTGGCCATGACTATTTATTTATTGTTAAGTTTACTATTGATGCTTCCTCTGATAGTGACATTGTTGAATTTGGGGGAAGAATCATCAATCACAGAAGGGAACAATAGATGCTAAGTTTTATTGAATGATACATTGAATGATTAATTTAACAATAGTTGGTTTTACAGCAAAATTTGATCCATAAAAAGAACAAGAGAAATGCTTTATATTTTACTGTTGATTAAGTCAACTATTGTTGGCTTAAGATATTTTGTTTGTTTGTTGATGATTTTATTTCTTTCAAAAAGCAGAAAAAAAAAAAGAAAAGAGGAAAATGTTAGACTATAACAACCATGATAAATGAAACAGAAGAAAAAGAAAGAAACGTTAAAGATTTTTTTTTCTCTAAGATTTATACTTTCCACCTGCCACGGCATCACTGCTGAAATTTTGTCCATGATATCTTAAAAAAAATTGAATTGGGAAGAAAGTGAAAATTGATCAAGAAAGCAATGACACCCACATTTTTGAATTTACTTGCATGCACTGGCCATGACTCTTCATTTAATGTTAAGTTTACTATTGATGCTTCCTCTGACATTGTTGAATTTGGGGGAAGAATCATCAATCACAGAAGGGAACAATAGATGCTAAGTTTTATTGAATAATACATTGAATGATTAAGTCAACAATTGTTGGCTTTACAACTATTGAATAATATATTGAATGATTAATTTAACAATAGTTAGCTTTACAGCAAAATTTGATCCATAAAAAAACAAGAGAAACGCTTTATATTTTACGGTTGATTAAGTCAATTATTGTTGGCTTTAGATATATTGTTTGTTTGTTGTTGATTTTATTTCTTTCAAAAAGCAGAAAATAAAGAAAAGAAGAAAATGTTAGACTATAACAATCATGAAAAATGAAACAGAAGAAAAAGAAAGAAACGTTAAAGACTTTTTTTTCTCTAAGATTTATACTTTCCACCTGCCACGGCATCACTTCTGAAATTTTGGCCCTGATATCTTAAAAAAAATTGAATTGTGAAGAAAGTGAAAATTGATCAAGAAAGCAATGACACTGACATTTTTGAATTTACTTGCATGCACTGGCCATGACTCTTTATTTAATGTTAAGTATACTATTGATGCTTCCTCTGATAATGACATTGTTGAATTTGGGGGAAGAATCATCAATCACAGAAGGGAACAATAGATGCTAAGTTTTATTGAATGATACATTGAATGATTAATTTAACAATAGTTGACTTTACAGCAAAATTTGATCCATAAAAAGAACAAGAGAAATGCTTTATATTTGACTGCTGATTAAGTCAACTATTGTTGGCTTTAGATATATTGTTTGTTTGTTGATGATTTTATTTCTTTCAAAAAGCAGAAAAAAAAAAAAGAAAAGAGGAAAATGTTAGACTATAACAACCATGATAAATGAAACAGAAGAAAAAGAAAGAAACGTTAAAGATTTTTTTTTCTCTAAGACTTATACTTTCCACCTGCCACGGCATCACTGCTGAAATTTTGGAATGCCTAAACATTAGAAATGCCACGTCAATTACTTTTTCTTCATGAAGCCACGTGGCGCTCTTTTTTTCTGCTTTTTGAAAGAAATAAAATCATCAACAAACAAACAATATATCTAAAGACAACAATAATTGACTTAATCAGTCATAAAATATAAAGCATTTATCTTGTTCTTTTTCTGGATCAAATTTTGCTGTAAAGCCAACTATTGTTAAATTAATCATTCAATGTATCATTCAATAATTGTAAAGCCAACAATTATTAACTTAATCATTCAATGTATTATTCAATAAAACTTAGCATCCATTGTTCCCTTCTGTGATTGATGATTCTTCCCCCAAATTCAACAATGTCACTATCAGAGGAAGCATCAATAGTAAACTTAACATTAAATGAAGAGTCATGGCCACTGCATGCAAGTAAATTCAACAATGTCACTGTCATTGCTTTCTTGATCAATTTTCACTTTCTTCCCAATTCTATATTGAATGAAAATTGATTAATGTTAAGTTTACTATTAATGCTTCCTCTGACATTGTTGAATTTGGGGGAAGAATCATCAATCACAGAAGGGAACAATAGATGCTAAGTTTTATTGAATAATACATTGAATGATTAAGTCAACAATTGTTGGCTTTACAATTATTGAATAATATATTCAATGATTAATTTAACAATAGTTGGCTTTACAGCAAAATTTGATCTAGAAAAATAACAAGAGAAATGCTTTATATTTTACGGTTGATTAAGTCAATTATTGTTGGCTTTAGATATATTGTTTGTTTGTTGATGATTTTATTTCTTTCAAAAAGCAGAAAATAAAAAAAAAGAAGAAAATGTTAGACTATAACAATCATGAAAAATGAAATAGAAGAAAAAGAAAGAAACGTTAAAGACTTTTTTTTCTCTAATATTTATACTTTCCACTTGCCACGGCCCCACTGCTGAAATTTTGGCCCTAATATCTTAGAAAAAATTGAATTGGGAAGAAAGTGAAAATTGATCAAGAAAGCAACGACACTGACATTTTTGAATTTACTTGCATGCACTGGCCATGACTCTTTATTTAATGTTAAGTATACTATTGATGCTTCCTCTGATCGTGACATTGTTGAATTTGGGGGAAGAATCATCAATCACAGAAGGAAACAATAGATGCTAAGTTTTATTGAATGATACATTGACTGATTAATTTAACAATAGTTGGCTTTACAGCAAAATTTGATCCAGAAAAAGTACAAGAGAAATGCTTTATATTTTACTGTTGATTAAGTCAACTATTTGTGGCTTTAGATATATTGTTTGTTTGTTGATGATTTTATTTCTTTCAAAAAGCAGAAAAAAAAAAGAAAAGAAGAAAATGTTAGACTATAACAACCCTGAAAAATGAAACAGAAGAAAAAGAAAGAAACGTTAAAGACTTTTTTTTTTCTCTAAGATTTATACTTTCCACCTGCCACGGCCTCACTGCTGAAATTTTGTCCCTGATATCTTAAACAAAATTGAATTGGGAAGAAAGTAAATATTGATCAAGAAAGCAATGACACTGATATTTTTGAATTCACTTGCATGCACTGGCCATGACTCTTCATTTAATATTAAGTTTACTATTGATGCTTCCTCTGATAGTGACATTGTTGAATTTGGGGGAAGAATCATCAATCACAGAAGGGAACAATAGATGCTAGTAAGTTTTTTTGAATATAATACATTGAACGATTAAGTCAACAATTGTTGGCTTTACAATTATTGAATGACACATTGAATGATTAATTTAACAATAGTTGGCTTTACAGTAAAATTCGATCCAAAAAAAGAACAAGAGAAATGCTTTATATTTTACGGTTGATTAAGTCAATTGTTGTTGGCTTTAGATATATTGTTTGTTTTTTGATGATTTTATTTCTTTCAAAAAGCAGAAAAAAAAAGAGCGCCACGTGGCTGCATGAAGAAAAAGTAATTGACGTGGCATCTCTAACGTTTAAGCATTCCAACGTACTTTTATGTAATGTTAAGTTTACTATTGATGCTTACTCTGATAGTGACATTGTTGAATTTGGGGGAAGAATCATCAATCACAGAAGGGAACAATAGATGCTAAGTTTTATTGAATAATACATTGAATGATTAAGTCAACAATTGTTGGCTTTACAATTATTGAATAATGCATTGAATGATTAATTTAACAATAGTTGGCTTTACAGCAAAATTTGATCCAGAAAAAGAACAAGAGAAATGCTTTATATTTTACGGTTGATTAAGTCAATTATTGTTGGCTTTAGATATATTGTTTGTTTGTTGATGATTTTATTTCTTTCAAAAAGCAGAAAAAAAAAAGAAAATAAGAAAATGTTAGACTATAACAACCATGAAAAATGAAACAGAAGAAAAACAAAGAAACGTTAAAGATTTTTTTTCTCTAAAATTTATATTTTCCACCTATCACGGCCCCACTGTTGAAATTTTGGCCCTGATATCTTAAAAAAAATTGAATTGGGAAGAAAGTGAAAATTGATCAAGAAAGCAATGACACTGACATTTTTAAATTTACTTGCACTCGCCATGACTCTTCATTTAATGTTAAATTTACTATTAATGCTTCCTCTGATAGTGACATTGTTGAATTTGGGGGAAGAATCATTAATCACAGAAGGGAACAATAGATGCTATGTTTTGCTTGAATAATACATTGAATGATTAAGTCAACAATTGTTGGCTTTACAATTATTGAATGATACATTGAATGATTAATTTAACAATAGTTGTAAGACCTTCCCTTTTTTTTTGAGAGATATATTAAGGCTATATTTGATTTATGAAATTTTTTTTTTTATTCTGTTAAAAAAAACAAAGATCAAATGGTAGAGATTTAATGTAATGAGTCTAAAAATGTTTCGATTAACATGGCAGCTTCCAATCAAAACTTTGAGAAATTAATAATTTTTTCCTTACTTCTAATTCTAAGTGTTAGTAAATAAAACCTAGAGATGTTGAGTGTGGGGGCCTGGGAAATGGCAAATGCGCAACAAAAAATGAAAATATTATTAGTGATTTTTTTTACATGATGTAACCTCTTGCATATACTGAACTTTTCCTTTCTTTTTATTGTTTCTTTTAAGCTCTTACATATGACAACAGAAGGCAACCTTCTTGAGTTTCATTTATTGATAGCACTGTTAGGCTCTTCATTTTTGCTGCTTACATTTCCCTAAACTTATATCAAGTGCTAATGCATACTTCATTTGCCATATGATGTAGTGCTGTTTACATGAGCTGGCAAATAAGCGGAGAATTTCTATTACAGGAGCATCAAAACTTTTGGCAAACATCCTTTATTCGTACTGAGCAATGGGGCTATCAATCAGGACGATGATTGCCGGATGGGATGAAACAGTATGTCCCTTTCCCCCTTTTTCTGCTGCATTCTGTGCATATGCTTGCATGTTTAACTTGCTGTGTGACATGGATTCTAGGGTCCTGGATTATACTATGTGGATAGTGAAGAGGGAAGGTTGAAGGGGATGCGGTTTTCTGTTGGATCTTCACCGTTAACCAATATTCATGAATTCTTTGCAATTTTCCATTTACTTTATCATGTAATGGGCAAATTGTGTGTAACTTTCACGGACATACGTTATATTTCAAAATATATACCAAGTCCAATGTTGCGATACATCTTTTTTGCACAATTATTTCAAACTGTACGGAAAAGATTTTGCGTTCAAAGCTATCAATACTTACATTGAATTTCTCGAGGTAAAAAATTTAAATATAATCATAAAACAAATTGAAAAGAAAACTTGTGAAAAATGAAAAATCATATGATTTTTGAAGGAATGAAAATCATAAGTTAAATTTATTTAATATAATAAAATTACAATATCAGTTAACGCATTCAAAATTATTCTATGCTTGTACTCGTCAAAATATATGAACAAAGAAACCTATTCACATTATTTATTTCCATTCATAATGTACAAAACCATAGCCAATAGTACAGAAATCGAACACACCCAACTTAGATAAGCCAATATGATATACAGATGTACCTAACAAACGAAACTGAATACACCCAACTTAGATAAGCCAATAGATCATACAGATGTGTCCTCAAGAACGGTGCCTTTTAACAAAAAACACCATTATATACATTAAGTAAAGGCTATGGAGACGATAACATTAATCAACGAGACCTGAAAGGTAATCATATATAACTGGATTAGATAAAAGATCAGGAAAAATTATGTACTACAAATCTTTAAATATAGCGAAAAATATTGTTCCCTTACGTTCGCACTCTCTTACTGCTTTGTCCATGCATAGGTTCCTTCTTCGTCTTGGAGAACACCTGTAGAGAATCACTATAATAAACAATGAATTTAGTGAATAGCAGTGTATGTCCACTTTCCTATAGTTAAATGTAATGCAAAACTTCTTTGTTTCTGATTAATGGGACAAGACGTTATATGTATTACCTTGTTTTTTTCCGAGCAGTGGTATTATGAGTTTCTTCACGATCATCATCAAAAGACACATCACAGTCAGTTGAAATAGTTAATGGCTCTTTGGAAGTAACATTTGGAGACTGAGGGCGAAAAACATCTTTATGCATAGGCTCTTCAAATACTTTAATAACCCTAAATTGGATAACTCCACTGAAGAAAGTTTGTTTGCTAACTTCAACTTGAAAAAGCTTCCTCATTCCACATATTGCTTTTATCTCGTTAGGCAATTTATATCTCTCTGAATTTATGTCGGACACCAATTCTTCAGCAGTTTTGCCTATTAATTTTTCAGCCAATCACCCAAACAATAGAAACGTACAGTCACCAGTATTATCCTTCACCGTTGTTGTTAAGACAAACCTAACAGCAAGGTAAGATCACTACGTTATTAATGTTCCTAAACTAACATTATAATTGTTTAACCAACGGGAGGATGAAAAAGTGGTCGATATTTTGAAACAAATAAAAATATACATACCAAGGCACAGGCGGTTCAATCAATGTTTTTTGACATCCATCACACCAGAAGTTTTGGCCATCAATCTTTACACTTTGCTTACATTTACTACAGGCTTTATACCACCAACCTTTTCCCGGATCAATGTCCAAGATAGTGGCATCGCAAGTGTACTTATCTTCCTGAAATGGCAAGAAACAAATCTTGAAATCGACTACCAAATATGAAAATCAGACATCAAAATTAGTCAATACAAACAAAACCAAATATAGCATTACATATCCATACCTCGCTATCATAAGGATCCAGCTCTCTCAATTGTGCTATGGTCATTCTATTTCTTTGTATTTCTTCTCTTGGATCTGCTTTAACAGCATCTGCATTAGAGAGAATGCAAACAGCATGTGGTGGATTTGTCACCCTACAGGATTTAATCAAATATATACAAATTAATATAACTTCGTATAAAATCTTATATCTCATAATGTTTTATCGATACATGTGGTACGTAAAACATCACCTTGATCGGAACATGTTCACTTCGGGAATATCAAGATTCACATAGACTCTACTTGATGCAGTTGAAGACAAGTATATTTCTGATATAATGAAACACAATTATATTTTCAACTCATCAATGCACAGAAAATAATAAAAGCAAATAAAGATGCAAGGAAAAACTTGAATTCTTTAACAATAAGAGCAAATAAAGATGCAAGAAATTTTTACCTTTGAATTCTTTAACAATAGTCCCACAGACAATCACAATGACATGCTCTTCAGCTCCAAGTTCTACAAGTTCTCCTTCATTCAGTCCAACTCCCAAATTACCCCAAAGAGTAACTCTTCGCACATCACCACTATAGAAAAAATTATGTATGTATATAATCACATCTATACATTAATAGAACATTAAAAATATTATATATATATATAAAAAGAAAATAGTCATCTCCACACTTACTGTAAATTTTGAATATGTATATTCCTCTGAAATACTATTTTATCGTTGATTTCTGTCTCCATGATCTCATTGATACTTATTAACTTCCCAATAATATCTAAACGACGTAGCAAATTAAAGCAAAATATAATCAGAACATAGCCATTACAAACCAGAAAATGCTTTAGATTATAAGAAAATGAATTACCTGTGAGATAGGCATTGTTGTCAATCCTTTCTTCGAGGTCTTCAAACTCCACAAACTTAAATGAATACTTAGGAATAAATTTGTCAAAACCATTAAGTTTCTTAATCGTTGTCCAAGGATTAACATAAATCATCAAGTCATGTTGACAAGCTTTATAATTACTCTTTGCACGACCAACGTTGAATTTCTCAAGCAAATAGATTTCACCCTCAGATAACAGATCCTTTAACTTCGATATAAAAACATCTTTAATACTGCTTTGTATAACATGATTCTGCATTTGTTTATTAAAAATGAAAAGCCAAATCAGTGGAAAATTATTCGAAAATTAAAAGTAAACAGCAAGTACACATACTATTTTGGGTTACCAATTAAAGACAAACTAAGATGGAGTAAGCATTCATTCTATTTTCTACATACATATGCCTATTAAGTTCACAGATATGACAATAAAAATAATAACCAATTTTATTTATTTATTACAAAAGTAACAAATTATAACTTTTTAAGATGTTAATAAAAACTTACGTGTTCATCAACAATTAGAAACTCAACACTCATGAGCCTATTGTTCTCTTTCATGTTAACTGCATCCCAAATCCGAAAAACTCTTCCAACAATCTTTGCATTCTTTTGACCAATAGCCAATGATCTAATTGGAGTTGAGTCCATGACGATAACCTGTAAGAAAACATAGTTATTAATCTTGTAAAAGGGAAAATCATTCCATATCTAGAAATATAACTTACCATAACAACAAATATGACGCAAAAGATGAAAGGAATGTTAAGATCAATTTAATTCTGTGCTCATAATATATGAGGAATATGCAACAAAGACATTGTTGAATTCATATAATACACATAGCAATAGAGATAATTAATTTAAAAGATAAGTAGTCAATACCAAATTTGCAAAAGAGTAATTGGCTTATAACAAAGTCTCGAAAACTTCTTTATATACAATGTTCTTCGTATAACCCATAGGCTCCTCCCCTGTGCTTTCAATCAATATTCGTAGACCATCTCGAGAAGTGACACGAGACAGAGCAACATATAACTGACCATGAGAAAATACTGGTCTTGGAAGATATAGGCCTACCTTTGCAAGGGTCTGTCCTTGACTTTTGTTGATAGTCATACAATAACAAAGCCTAACAGGAAATTGTCTTCTTTTCATGATAAAAGGCCATTTTTTATCTGTGACATGGAAACAAATCCTTGGTATAAAAACTTTTTCCCCAACATGGCTACCATTGATTATTATTGCTTCAAGAATAGTCGGCATCATTTGACTGACAACAAGTCTCGTCCCATTACAAAGACCAATGTTTTGATTAATATTTCGGAGCAGCATAATTGCACAATCAACTTTAAGTCTAAGCACATGATCAGGAACTCCATTAAACTTCAAAGAATTCAAAAACTCCATAGGGTACTGGACGTCAGATTCTGCAAAATTCTTCGAGTCCATAGATATGGAATCACAACTTAAATAAGTTCTCTCTTCAGACGGAACCATAGATAAAAATCGATCATTTACAATATCCACAGTATCATTTCTGGGCGTTATAATTGCCCTATCCCTCATATAACCCAAATCACGATACCTATCATAAAAATCAGGATATGTAAATGCCATAAGAACTGAAAGTGGATCTGACTGCTCTGTAATTAAAAGATCATCAGGAATTTTTATCCAGCATGGCTCTTCTTCACCTTCTAATTGCAAGGCTGGTTCAATTCCATTACCTACATTCAGAATCCAATTTGCAAAATCGATCACATTAGAACAGGAACTCTCACTCAATCGCATATTAACCGAAAGAGTAAAAATAATACAAGATTTCCATAATAGCGAGCTACTTATAGATGCATTCACAGCGTCAGTTCTCGTACCCCCAGGAATAACAGGTAGTACTTGCCTAAAATCACCACCAAGAAGAACAGTCTTTCCCCCAAAAGGCATTCCCAGGCATCCTTTTCCATCATCATCCAAAATATCTTTTAAAGATCTATCAAGAGCCTCAAAACAATTTCGATGATTCATCGGAGCCTCATCCCACACAATTAAGCTAGCTTCCTTGATCAATCTAGATAATTGAGTTCCTTTTTTTATTTCACATGTTGAATTCTCATCAACATTGATAGGAATTTTAAATCTAGAATGAGCTGTGCGACCATTAGGCAAAAGTACAGAAGCAATTCCTGAAGCAGCGACAGCTAAAACAATTTTTCCATCGGAACGAATCTTTGATATTATTGTGTTCCAAAGATAAGTCTTCCCTGTTCCACCATGGCCATAAACAAAAAAAAGACCACCAGTTCTCTCTTGCACTGCCGCAACAATAGCATTGTATACCTGTTCTTGTTGAGCATTTAACCCACCATGCAACTTCAAATGCTGCATGATTAATTCATCAACATCATAGGCTAATTCCTCATGTATCAATCTGTTAGTATCAAAATGGCTTGACATGGATATGTTTGGCATCGGAAGCATGAATTCAGAAAGTGAAGAACCGCTCCGATTCAACAATTTCTCAAGTTCCAGTAAGACACCATTCCTTAACCTACTATCTGGAACATTCATTCTCGGCATACCCATGACATTACGAATATGGTATTGAATGTCATCAGTAAATTTATGCCAGTGAGTATCAAACAATGCAATGGGATTTCCAACCTCACAATGTAACAACATTGTCACAAATAACTCACGCAATTGGGAAGGCATTGCCCAATTAGATGTTTCAATGATTGCTTCATTCCATTCCTTATCATCACCGAGCAAACCAAGGACATGACATGCTGATCTATAACTATCATGGATTATTCCATCAATGGTTCTGATTTCTTCATAGGAACATGGCCCTTTGACAATGTTGAGCAACATTCTTAAGAAATAAAGTTCTCCAGAACTTGGATGAACATATACAATCCGGCCAATACGTCCACCTCGTCGTCCTCTCGCCCATTCTTTCTTGTTTTTGCTCCACACCCATTTTGTAGGAAATTCTGAATATGTTAATTGACGCGCATCTTCAAAGCTTGCATTTGCATACATCCATTCTGTAAACATTTTTTTTGAAGAATCGGGGCGTTCTACAACTGACACAAGCTTTTCATCATCATGAAAGTACACTGGATTCATCATTGGAAGATGAATAGATAAACGTTCGACGCTTGGATTTCGAAAATGTATAGGATATTGTAGCAATCGCCAAACAGCCTCAGGAGGGGACAAATAACGACAATCCAAGTAAGTCTTGATTTCATCATCACTGTCAACCGATCTTCCAGATCCACTGATGCCATCAACCTCATCGATGGATGCATCCTCTGAATTTGAGGTTTGGGTTATCATCACCCTAGCTCTATCAGGCCCTTTATTAATGTATTTGAAAAGGTACTTGATGAGCATTATCTTGTTACACTCGACATTTATATGAGCTTGATATTTAACAACCAAGAATAAATTATGAGGAACTACAAATCTATTGTCCATCATAACATTATTCTTAATGGTCGACCTTTTATTATCTCTCCTCATATATTGAACAGAGCCATGATCATCGATGCTTGTTTGTGTATGGAATCTCTTTGGAAAATATTTTGAACACTTTCCATTAACCATACAAGGACATTTGGGATTAGCAACACCACAAGGACCATGAATCATAAATTTAGAAACAGCCTCATGACCAGTAGGATCTTTTATAACATCTGGAAGCTCAGCAGATATAATAGAATTAATGTACCCAACAGTTGCTTCTCCAGGGTCACGCTGAAGCCAAACTAAAATATGAACGTGAGGAAGCCCTCTTTTTTGGAATTCGATTGTGTAAACGACTAAAAAACAAAAACATTTAATCTTATGTCATCGAATGAAAAAACACAATTGTTGTAATATTTATAATGAATATAAAACAATCAACAATACCTGCTCGACTTTTTGTAAAAAAAATTCCCTTTGCTATATCATTTATTAAAGCATCAACTTTCAATTTGAAGACTCGACTAATCAAATCTGGTCTGTCTTCAGGTTTTTGCCCAGGGATCATCTGTAATGCATCATATATCTCTGGCCACTGAGCATTACAAGTAAAAGTAATGAACAAATCTGGTTGACCAAAGCATCTGCAAATAGCCATTGCATCTTGATAGTTTTGAACCATATAACGAGGGCCACCTGTGAAAGTTGAGGGCAATATTATACGTTTCCCTATAGCAGATCCATCAGTATCCCCCTTAAAAATGGCATCCTGCACACCTGTGTATATTTCAGATCTCAACTTAGATTGGTTGAAACGGATATATTGAAGCCTACTTTGCTCAACACAACAAAAAGCATCAACAAGAAACTGTTGAAATAAGCGACCGCCCACCAATAAAGTTTTCCCTTCATTAGCTCTTTGCTGAATACGAAATGCATAATATTCACGTTTGGTCACCTTTCGTCGCTTTGTAACATGATCATTGTGTCGGAATTCATATGGAATGTCAAGACTATAACCATCTTCGCCATAAGGAAACAAAATTGGATATTGCATAGACATAAAACTTGGATGTAGATCACTAATTCTTTTTAAACCTTCTGTCTTATGCTCTACTATAATATCTCGCTGAGCATCAGCTAATTGAAAATCACCAACAATAAGTCCAGCAATCTCTGGAAAAACAGGAGTTCCATATTGCATAGAATCGCTAGTACGTTTTCCCAAAATTTTTAACTTAAATACTGATTGGTCACCTTCCTTGTAACGTTCCCTAACCATCCGAAAAGCCTTTACAATCTGATTTTTGTCATCAAACATTGTAAGCAAAGACTGCACAATGCGCCTCTCTATCCCAACCACACTATCTCCTTTGTTAAAGGCACAAAGCCTATTGTCAACCTCATTTTCGGTATCATAAACATATAGTTGCGCAAATTTTGGCCTTTCTCCATCAACAGGCAACAAAGATCCTATAAGATGATGCGTTTGTCCATTAATGCGAAAAACATACGGTCCTGGTTTTTTGTTTATGTCATGGTCTATATTGGCCCCCAAAGATGTAAAGGAGAACATCGAATTGTAAGCCCTAATATTCTCCCGAAATTTTCGAGATTCGTTGCCACCTTGATAATCAATCAAAAGTTTAAGTGGGACAGGAGTTTCTAACAACAATGGGATATTAACCTTCCCACACTGACAACACATAGAGAAAACAGGATTACATCGCCTACTTCCGCGCTTGATGCATTCCCCTTCCCAAAATATAGCGCAACAATAACTACAAACAAAACCAAACGGACCAAGCGTATGTATTGATGAAGGTAAAGAGAGCTCATCTACAATGAGAAAAAAAAAAGGTCACTCAAACAAACTTAGCTAACATTCCAAGAACCAACCACTAAGCGAATTATTACCGCATTCCGTGTCTGAATTTGCAATAGAACTTTCTCTACAAAAAGTATTAACAAGACGCATCCGTTTCTTTCTAAGCAAAAGGCGTCGATGAAGCCGATTTTGACGTGAAATCTCTGAAACAGGTATATTAATAGATCGAGAAACATTTTCAAATCTCGAAGTATTGGAACCTCTTTGCATACCATTAACTCCTAAACCAAACCAATTACGATGAAGCTGGTCCATATATAATGATTTAGATAAATTATCTGGAAACTGAACACTAAGACGTTGCAAACGTCTTCTCCTCATTATAAGCCTTCGTCTTAATCGATTTTCTCGAGCCTCTCGTGGAGACAACATCGAAAATGAAAATCTAATTCACTGATAGTAAAGAGAAAAAAATTCCAAACACAATACATAACATTGGTAAGATAAGAAAACAGCACAATGGAGAAATTGTTCGGAGACCCGACGGGTGGCTTGGCTCCCTGGCTTAGGAATGCACCACCGATCACCTAGGGCTGCCCTCCTGGCCCGTAAGTGGTATGGTGATGCATCGGGGAATCGGTTAGCCGATTGGCTTGTTTGTAATCGTTGTTGCCTTGTGATGCTATATGCTTTGTTGCTTGGTTGCTTTGTTGCCATGTTGATTGGTTGTTTAATTGCCGTATTGCTTGGTAGCTAGTTACCTTGTTGCTTTGCTATATTGCTATAATAGGGAAAACTTATCCTTCCTATATAGGAGGGGGTCACCGTGTTAGTTTGGCTTAAGCCTGCGGGCTAACTTTGTGGCTAGTGATGTTAACCAATGTTGTGTGCTTGTGCAGAACTCGAGCGAATCTAGGCTGACTTGATCGGGAGAGCCCTTTCAAGTGCCGCACGGTCAAGCTAGACATTGAGTGCAGGGCTTGTCCGTGACACGTGGTATCAGAGCACGGTTATCGTTGCTAATTTCCAATACAATCATCATCATGAGACTTCGGTCGAGTGACCCCGAGAGAGCCGAAGGCTCCGATGTTCAGGAGAGGACCGGAGGGTCCGATGTGCAAGAGAGGCCTAGAGGGCCCGAGGATCATGTGGGGCGGGAGGAGTTTGAAGCCATGGTGGCCGCCCTCAGGGCCGAAATAGTCCCACATGATCGAGTGAGAGCCATCGAGACAACCCAGAGTGAGTTGTCCGAGGCCGTTGCCAACCTGGGGGATGAGACCAGGGAGGCGTTACACTGATGCAATCCGAGTTTGAGGAGTTCAAAACCAAACTTAGTGTACTGACCCTTGCAGTAACCAGGTCCGGGACTGGATCGAGTGAGAAGGCCAAAAGACCAAAGGTGCCCGAGCCGAAGCGATTTGAAGGGGCACGAGACGCTAAGGAATTGGAGAATTTCTTGTTCGACATGGAACAATACTTTCAGGCCGTGCACACCGACTTGGAGGAGGACAAGGTATCCATGGCTTCGATGTATTTGTCTGGAGATGCCAAGTTATGGTGGCGTTCGAAGTTTGTAGACGGTGTGTGCCCCATCAAGACTTGGGCCGAACTAAAGCAAGAGCTGAAATATCAGTTCCTCCCTGAAAATGTAGAGTATTCGGCTCGTAGGAAATTGAAGGAATTGAGCCAAACTGGATCGGTGCGGGACTATGTGCGGGAGTTCTCCACCCTAATGCTTGATATTCGGACCATGGCAGGGGAAGATAGGGTCTTCCACTTCCTCGAGGGTTTGAAGCCGTGGGCCAGAAATGAGCTTAATCGACAAAGGGTCCAAGATGTGGCCACAGCCATTGCGGCCGCGGAGCGCCTCACCGACTACAACAGTGATGGTGGTCAGAAGAGGAAGAATCCACCTCCCAATGTTAGTGGTTCTAGCGGTGGTGTGGGAAAGACACTGAGGACGGGCTATCCATCTAGTGGGGGAGGGGATCGAAGAACTAATAGCAAGGACTCTCCACAAGGAACCACGAGTCGAGGATCCCCATATCCAAGGAGCACGGGAACCTCCAACTTTAGGCCAAGATGGCCCTTGGCTTGTTTCAAATGCAATGGCCCTCATAGGGTGGCAGAATGTCCACGAAATGGGACATTGAATGCTTTACGAACTTCTCCTCCAGAGACACCTCCATCAGAGGTCGCTAGCGAGGGGACGGAAAGTGAACCGTCGAGAATGGGATCCATTAGATTCCTTAGCGCATTACATGCTCAATTGGCACAAGCTTAGAAAGAGCCAACTCGGGGCCTCATGTATGTAGAACTGACGTTGAATGGGAAGGCCACCAGGGCTATGATTGACACGGGAGCAACGGACACCTTCATCACCCCAGAGGAGGCCAAGAGATGTGACCTCAAGGTTAACCAAGAGAGCGGGCAGATGAAAGCGGTTAACTCGGCGGCTTCAGCTATCCATGGGAATGCTAAGAATGTGACAACCAAACTTGGGCCGTGGGTAGGAGTCGTGGATTACACTGTTTCCCCTATGGATGACTTTGATGTTGTCATAGGTCTAGACTTCATGACATTGGCCCGCGCCGTTCCGATCCCTGCTGCCAATTGCTTACTATTTTTGGGTGACCAACCTTGTGTGGTGCCAACAAGTACTCTTCCAAGGAGTGGGAAGAAGCTTCTCTCTGCGTTGCAATTCAAGAAGGGGCTCAAGAGGGGAGAGCCATCCTACATAGCTGTGCCTATCCATAAAGGGGGAGATGAACACGAGGCAATCCCTTTGGGTGTGAAATGTGTGTTGAGGGAGTTTGAAGACATGATGCCTGATCAGTTGCCCTAGACCTTACCACCACGGAGGACCGTGGACCACGAGATTGAGCTTCTCCCGGGAGTTAAACCGCCAGCAAAGGGGCCATATAGAATGGCTCCTCCTGAGTTAGCCGAGCTAAGGAAGCAACTAGACGAACTGTTGCAAGCGGGTTTCATCAGGCCCTCTAAGGCACCATTTGGAGCTCCGGTGCTATTCCAGAAAAAGCAAGACGGAAGTTTAAGGTTGTGTGTAGATTACCGAGCCTTGAACAAGGTGACCGTGAGGAACAAATACCCCATTCCCCTCATCTCCGACTTGTTCGATCAGTTAAACCAGGCCAAGTATTTCTCGAAGTTAGATTTGAGATCGGGATACCATCAAGTTCGAGTGGCCGAGGGAGATGAACCCAAAACTACTTGTGTAACTCGGTATGGAGCCTTTGAATTCCTTGTAATGCCTTTCGGTTTAACTAACGCTCCTGCTACCTTTTGTACCTTGATGAACCAGGTTTTCCATGACTTCCTGGATAGATTTATGGTCATTTACCTAGATGACATCGTGGTGTATAGTGCGACCTTGGAGGAGCTTCAGGAGCACCTAAGACAAGTATTTGAGCGACTTCGTGCCAACCAACTGTACGTGAAGCGGGAGAAGTGTGCTTTTGCTCAAACCCGAATACCCTTTTTTGGCCACATAGTGGAACAAGGCCATATCAGAATGGATATGGCTAAGGTGAAGGCGATAAGAGAATGGGCGATCCCTAAGAACGTGAGCGAGCTACGTTCCTTCTTGGGGCTAGCCAACTATTACAGACGATTCATTGAAGGGTATTCGAGACGGGTGGTGGCCCTCACTGAGTTGTTGAAAAAGGGACATGGATGGAAGTGGAGTGAAGAGTGTCAAGAAGCTTTCGAAGACCTGAAGGAAGCCATGATGAAAGATCCTGTATTAGCCTTACCCGATATCGAACAGCCTTTCGAGGTACAAACAGATGCGTCAGATTTTGCCTTGGGTGGTGTCTTACTACAAGAGGGCCATCCTGTGGCCTTTGAAAGTAGGAAGTTGAATGAAGCCGAAAGGAGATACACAGCTCAAGAAAAGGAGCTCTTAGCAGTGGTCCATTGTTTGAGAATATGGCGGCACTACTTATTGGGATCGAAGTTTGTAGTGAAGACGGATAACACGGCAGTCAGTCACTTCTTCACCCAACCGAAGCTTACAGCTAAACAAGCCCGATGGCAAGAGTTTCTGGCGGAGTTCGATTTCACTTTCGAGCACAAGTCGGGGAAAACTAATCAAGTGGCCGATGCGTTGAGTCGAAAGGCAGAATTGGCCGCTCTTCGGTTGATTGCCCCTATGGCGGTTAGTCGAGTGGCTACCAACATCAAAGATTTGATAAAAGAGAATCTGAAGGCAGACCCCCAAGCCACCTCCATCATGAAATTGGCGGAAGAGGGGAAATCAAAGTTCTTTTGGGTTGAAGATGAGCTACTTATGACAAAAGGACCGCGAGTGTACGTCCCAAGATCTGGACAGTTAAGACAGAAGCTGATGCGCGAGTGCCATGACACTCCTTGGGCAGGCCACCCGGGTTGGAGACGCACATTTGCATTGTTGTACCAAAGCTATTATTGGCCTCATATGCGGGAAGATGTACGAGACTACACCAAGACATGCCTCATCTGCCAGCAAGACAAGATTGAAAAGCAAAAACAAGCCGGGTTACTAGATCCATTGCCTATTCCTGCACGACCTTGGGAAAGCATCTCATTGGACTTCATAACGAATCTCCCCAAGGTGGGAGACCTTGGTGCTATCTTAGTGGTGATAGATCGCTTTTCCAAGTATGCCACTTTCATCCCGGCTCCGAAGCATCCTAATGCAGAAGAAACGGCACGATTGATCTTCAAGCATGTTGTGAAATATTGGGGCGTCCCACAGAGCATCATCAGTGACAGAGACACAAGGTTCACGGGATCCTTTTGGCGGGAACTCTTCAAACTATTGGGGTCTGAACTCAACATCTCTTCGAGTTATCACCCACAAACCGATGGGCAGACTGAGCGGTTTAATGGATTATTAGAGGAATACTTGAGACATTTTGTGCAGGCCAATCAGAGAAACTGGCCACCTCTCCTCGATATAGCACAATTATGCTTTAACTCTCAAAAGAGCAAAGATTCAAACACATTCTCTAATTGCTCAGCAGTCCTTGTAGAAATATACCCTCAAGTGGCATTGTCTACAGAAGATTGATATTCAGCATCCAAACCTTCATAGAAAAATTGATAAAGAAGATTGATTGGATAGCCATGATGAGGACATTGGCACACCAATCCCTTAAATCTGTCCCAAGCATCATGAAAAGTCTCATTCTCTTCTTGCACAAAGTCTTGGATCTTCTTTCTCAATTCACTTGTCTTCCTAGGAGAGTAAAATTTACGGAGAAAAGCATCAGTTACCTTCTCCCAAGAATCAAGAGAATTCTCTTGTAAGGTTGACAACCAACTCTTCGCTGCTCCTTTCAAACAATAGGGAAAGCATCTCATCTTTAATTCTTCGATTGAGATATTGGTGAGTGGAAGAGTAGCCACTATATCATGCAATTCATGGAGAAAATTGAGTGCATCTTCCGAAGGCAGCCCATGAAATTGAGGAAGAATGTTCAACACCGTGTGTTTCAACACATAGTTCTTCGCTCTGTCAGGAAGTCAAATGCATGATGAATTATTCCCCATCTTTGGTCTCTGGATGTCAGCCATTGGATGAGTAATTGGAGCTTGAACATTCTGAATTGCAGGTGGATTATTGTTAGCTCCAGTATTGGCACCTTGGGGCTGATTGTTAGGTGCATCATTGACTCTATCGTCAGCCATCTCTTTTTCTCTTAAAAGTCTCCTTTCTACTCCTTGAAGTCTCACAAGTTCAGCTCTGAGTTTCTTTGCTGATTTTTCTATCTCAGGATTCAAGGAAACTTCCGGATTTAATCCTTCAGTTCGTCGAGTCATAAACTACCTAAGGAACAAAGAAAAGAGAAGGTAAGCTAAATTAAATTAAAACTAAAAACAGAAAATAAAATTAAAATTACTAGAACTAAATATATTAGCAATCAAATCAAGTCCCTGACAACGGCGCCAACTTGATCGGGGTTTTTCGCAAGAGTACGAAATCAAGTAATATAGCTTGGAGTATTCCAAGGTCGATCCCACGAGGACTTGAGAAAACTACCAACTTAATTCTAGCAAAGTTTGTAAAGAAAACAACTGAATTTAATGAAATCTAATTGCAAACAATTAAAGAGAAGATGATTGTAGAAATTAACTAAAGGAACAAAGATTAAATAATTAAGAGAAATCAATAGAATAGATGTGAGGGTTTAGGCTTCTCTTCTAGGTATTTAATCCAATTATGTATGAATTTAATTGTCAGGGTTAAAATAACAATCACTAATCTACTTAGGAGCCCTCTCAGATCATCCTAAGCTTTCCTAACTAAGTGATTACCACCTCTCAGTGCATAAACTAATTAGCTAAGAACATTAAGATCCTAGGATTAATAATTAAATCAGTTTCTCTATGACCCTAATTTAATTATGGTTATCACAATAAATTGAATTACTCTCGTATCCAATTAGATTGTGTCTATTTCCCTAGAGCACGAATTATATTTCACCTCTCAGTCCTTCATACAATTCCAAAGATCTATTCTATGTTGGCCAGACATAAAACGCATTAAGAACAAAGAAAATAGATTTAACCCAGAAAATCAATCCATACAAATATTGAATTAAAATCCCTAGAAGATCTACCCAAATCCCCAACAAGGAATTTAGCTACTCATATCAAAGAAAATAAACAATTGCATTAAAGAAGAAAGTAAAGAAGAAAATCTCCCAAGTTGACAAAGTTGCTCCCTTGAGTGCTTCCCTCTTCCGAAAATTATCTCTCCTCCAAAAGTCTCCCATTCATCACCTCTAAATAATGTATTTATACTAGCTAACTAGGGTATTTACAAGACTTAAGGATTAAGAATTCTAATGCTAGTTGGACTTTTAATTAAAATAAAACACATGAGTCCAAAGCCCAACTGCTGGGTCCAATATTCGACGTGTAAAAGCTTGACAAGCAGAGAAGAAACGGCGCCGTTTTACTTATGTTCCGGGGCCGTATGAAATCCGAGGCGTACTTGCAAATTTGGCATCAAAGGAAACGGCGCCGCTTCATACTACATCCGGCGCCGTTATTGCACGATTATTTTCCTTCCCCTTTTTGCTCCATCACTTGACTCCAATTCTTTGCTTAACTTGTTTTTCTCCCAATAGTCTTCACGTGACTCCACACTTTGACTTTTCCACCATGCAATTGAGAATCACGTGACTTCCATGCTTAGTTGTCTTCAAGTCCACTTTGACTTTTTGCTTTATTTGCTCACATTTAAATTAATTAACCTGTAAAACAATTATTAAACCAAAGTGAAAGGGAATAATCTAAAATATACCATAAATTACACATAAAGTGTATAAATTAGGCTCTAAATTAATTCATAATATAGGTGTAAATTACACCTATCAACGCAAACAAAGGATGGTTGTTGAAGGCAGGCAATAGGATTGAGAACTGGGTGAGTCAGTGGGAACATATTACTTCTGCGTGACTAAAAAGGAAGAAGAATAACAGTAGAATCCTTGATAAGAAGAAAGGTCAGATCGAGAAAGTAATCCATCCGAGGAAGTCAGAGAGGAACCACTTTCTATCTCCAAAACAAGTACAAGCCCACGACAACAAGCAATCCATCAAAATGAACGACATCCAAGAAGTCTATCTACCTGTAGCAGTGGAGCAAAATAAACCTATTTTTTATTTGTATATAATTGACTAAGTAACTGGTATAGAATACAAGGTTCCCTACTTTCTCTCCCTCAATTACAGTATGATCAATTTTTTTTGCCAATGTTTAGCTATCGTTCGGAAGTTTTTTTTACATTTTGTCCCCTTTAGTCCTTTCATGACATGGGAAGTAGCTGAACAATAAAATAACTTCTAGTACTATATGAATGAGAAATTAGTATACTTCATTATTGTATTAATTAATTAGTCAATAGTAAGAATAAGAAGATATTGTGGTGGAGTGGAGCATTTTGAAGAGGCTACATCCCAACTGCAAATGGGTGGGGGCAAATTTTCAAGACAGTTTGGGCTTTCGAGAGAGAAGTGGGGAAGGAAAATGCAAACTTTATACTATCTTGACATTTGTAACTGACAAAATTGACTTATTATATTGGGTTTGGTAATGGGACCTACTATATAAGACAAGCAACAATAATTGATCTAAACATAAAGAAAAAAAAACTGAAACACAACTTTTTACCAAAAAAACAGGTAGGAGGAAACAAATTTCTAAAAGTTTTTTATTTCAAAGATGACTTCTCATAACATTTTGTAAAAATTTAAAGTAAATTAATTAAGGAGTTTTTAAAATATATATAGATAGAGAGTTATAGTTGTTAGGTGTTTTTATTTATTTGGATCAATTCCCATCATTTGAAAAGATTTTTTTGCTACAAATTTAGATTTGGAAAGATTTCATTAGATGTAAGATTGTTGAACAATTAAGCTTTTTTACTGGCAGAGAACAGTCAAGAACTTCAGTCCATTATTATTACTGTATTGAAATATTGATTGACGTGAGACAAGGTTGCTAAAATCTGTCACAACACAACCCTGTCTAATGTCTATGTAGGGTGAAGTAGGGTTTTGAGGGATGCTCATATTCAGCTAACCAACAAGCTGCAAGAAAACATGAGTCAAGAAAAAGGTTAGAACTCAGAAGAAAAACAGGTAGCTATAAAACATAAAAATTACTATTTTTTTAGAAAAGTGAAAATCAAGTTGCCTCACCATGCACTCCTATAGTCTAAACCAAGACAAGAGCAAAGTCTGGAACACACATGACTCCGTGTGGGGTACTTTCCTTTTTTTTGTTGTTAATTATTATTCATATTTCATTGGCTGACTCATTGACTCAATTTCATATTTGCCAATCCATCTATCTCCCAGATTTGATGGTGAAACATGTGAAACCCACATGGTATTTTAGAATTATTTTTATTGCTTTTCCATTTCCTTTTTCTTCAATTCCAATGAAAACCAAAACCAATATATTTTTCTTCTTCCATAAATGCATCGCTATCTTTTGGTTCCTTTTTTTCTGTTGGCTTGTGTAGTATAGCTTATGCTATGAATCGCTTGTTTTATTGCCTATAAACTCTAAAAAGAAGGTAGAAATCGCTTAGAAGTGACAGGATTATATAGTTGGAAGGAATCTTATCAATAAAATTTTATCTTTTCTTCCAAAGTCTTCTGTTTATGTCAGTTCGCACTACCGGGGCCTGGTATTCGTATATTAAATTTTTGAGATAAGACGTCTAGAGAGTAGGTAGGTGGGCAAAGAGAAAGACGCAAACAAAGGATGGTTGTTGAAGGCAGGCAATAGGATTGAGGCAGGCAATAGGATTGAGAACTGGGTGAGTCAGTGGGAACATATTACTTCTGCGTGACTAAAAAGGAAGAAGAATAATAGTAGAATCCTTGATAAGAAGAAAGGTCAGATCGAGAAAGTAATCCATCAGAGGAAGTCAGAGAGGAACCACTTTCTATCTCCAAAACAAGTACAAGCCCACGACAACAAGCAATCCATCAAAATGAACGACATCCAAGAAGTCTATCTACCTGTAGCAGTGGAGCATGAAGACCAACGACAATGGCGACAAGGACTTATCCGAGCCACCCCAAGAGAAATCTTTCAACGAACTAATATGGTATTTGAAAATATTCAAAGCCAGATTTATCATTTTCAGCATCTGCAACAAATCACAGAAGCTGAAATTCGAAGACAGAATAACCTATTGCGAAAGCTTAGGAAATTCTTGTTTAATTTCGAAAAAGAATTCACTCTTAACGAAGAAGAAAGAACTATCCAGTCAGAAGGGGTAGTTGATCCATGAGTCAACCCAAGATTACTGAGTTCTTTCAGTTCAAAGATCAGATGCAATGTCTACTTAATCGAATATTTTACTGGAAAATCAAGAAAAGCATGAGCGCATGAGAAAGCTATATTTCACTGTTTATTCACTGTATATTTCAAGATATGTACATAGGTCTAAACTATGAGTGGTTCCTTGTAATTGTCAATATCCTGATATCTTGCATAAGGTTGAGTAATTTTTTTCTTTTTTTCTAAGTGAACAACTATAACCTAATGTACTAAATGTTCTACTCTAAGAAAAAAGAAAATTGTTATTAACAAATCCATTTCTTAATTTTACTATTATTATTATTATAGTGCCTTGCAGTGGTGTTAACTTGAAGCTTATATATACTCTGATTTTTCTGCCTCGCTATGCAATTTGGCAGTAATTTTCTTATGCAAAATGCCTAACATCCATTCTTCTTATTCTTCTTTTTTGAATTCCCTAGAATAATCAAGCACATTTTCTTCTTGTCTAAAGTGAAATAGCAAAGCAAATTGTGTCGCAAGCAGCCAAATTGGGCTAAAAATTCATCATGCAAATATATTGTCATTTAAGAAGTGCCTAAACTTTTTCCTTTTAAATTATCCTCTGCATTTCATTTCCTTGGGCTCTTCTACATCTCTTCTTTAGCTTTTAATCATGAACATCCATAAGCCCTTTTCTCTCTCTTTTACACATACAGACCCACAGACATACATACAAAAACAGATATACATAAACATATCTTTAACGTGGGTTCACCAGGTTGTTCCTTTCTCAAATAGAACAACGTTATATTTTTTCGATTTTTCTTGATTCTGGTTTTGAGCTGTAATATTCTTCGACGTACTAACAGCACGGTATGAAAATACATGAATTTGATGCAGACAAGTCAATTTGTTGTAGATTAATACATAAATTTTAGAAAAATTTATTTATAAATAATCCGTAGATTATAAAATAATAGTGGAATTTTTTTAAAATGATTAAATATATTATATTACAAATATAAATTCATATACATCTGTACCATTTTAAAAAAGTAATCCATTCAATCATTCATGTAAAAGAAATGTTCCTTGTCTTTTTAAAAAATTATTTTTCTTTCACCTTGACTTTAGAAGAGCTTTATATCTGCTATTAAAGTTATTTATTTTTCCTTTCGTTGCTTGAGAAGTTTCCTTCGTTTTTTTGTTGAGATGGAAAAATGATTAAGGTTATAATGATGATGATTGGTAAAACCTTGATGATTGACCTAATATATATATAAATTCTTACTTCATATTAATATCAAATGCAATTTGACATGAAATACTAAATAAATATTGTACAATTTGACTAAAGTAAAAAAAATTTGAAATATGATTAACAATCAACAATATTAATAAAATTAGCCTGTTTGAGATATTTATATTCATTTCAGCAATTTTTTTCCATATTTTTTTAATTAAATTTTATTTGATAAATAGGTTTTAAGGACAAAGGCTTTCCTACACCTTTCCTTTAGTTTTTACCCACAGAATATCTAAAAGCGCTTTTCTCTCTTTCAGACCACGCACATATACATATATACATATACACACATACAAAAATAGATAAATATAAACATATCTTAAATATGGGGTTACCAACGTGTTGTTTTTTCAAACAAAACGATGTTATATTCCTTCGATTTTTCATGATTTTGGTTTTGATTAAATATATCATATTAATAATATATATTCATATACATCTATACCATTAAAAAAAGTAGTCCACTCTATCATTGATGTAAAAGAAATGTTCCTTGTCTTTTTCAAAAATGATTGCCCTTCCTCCTTGACTTTACAAGAGCTTTATCTCTTCTAGTAGAGTTATTTATTTTTTCTTTCTTTGCTTGATCATTTTCCTTCGTTTTTTTGTTCATATAAAAAAGCCATTAAGGTTGGAATGGTGGCAACTAGTAAAGTCCAGATGATCAACCTAATATAGATATAAAGTCTTACTTTCATATCAAATATCAAATGAAATTTGATATCAAATACTAAATAAATATTGTAAAATTTGACTAAAGTAAAAAAAATATTTGAAATATAATTAACAATTAACAATATTAAAAAATTTATCATCTTCGAGATAATTTTATTCAATTCAGCAATTTTTTCCATAATTTTTTTACAAAATATTATTTGGTAAGTAGGTTTTAAAGACAAACGCTCTCTTACACCTCTCCTTTAACTTTTACTCACAGAACATCCAAAAGCCCTTTTCTCTCTCTTAGACCACGCACATATACATATATACATAAACTAATAAAGTCATAAAGTAATTCTATCTACTTTCCAACTAATAAAGTAATAGAATGTTGCTTCGTTCCACTTAGCAAATTCAATGCACCAAACAATATTAGTTTATTATAATAAAATGTTGTTTCGGATTCAAGTCTTAGAAATAAATACAATAACGTGATAAAAGGACCAAAATGAATAAGCTTGATTTTAAAATTACCTCAACCGAAGCTAAAAAAAAAATTTTATATTGCCTGAACAGTGAATATGACCTGAATCAAGAATCATCTGTTTGGCCTCCCACGTCAGTTTTATACATAAAGTAATTTGAACTGTTGCATTGATAGGGATGCTATATTTAATGTTTTTACTGTAGATGTCTGCTTTTGAGAGCAACAAGGACAGAGCTATTTGAACATTGCTCTAATAGGATTTGACATTTTGAAGAGATTTGGAAGCATATTTGATATGTAATTGATAATTCCAAGCAGCTATTGAATTTGCTTCCATGCGAGATCGTTGTTAGGGGAATCCTATAGGCCTTGACTAATATGGGGCTATGCAACGTATTTTATTTACTGTATAGATTCGGACTTTAGTGCAATATTCAACAATGTAATTAAATTTGATGAAAAAGGGATTTTATATATGAAAATTATCATTCATACTGAGTAATAAGTATAGTTTCAGATTAATCTAGTGATGTTACATCGTAATAATGAGGTGATAATGTGAAATCATTGACCGTGTATTAATTTAGATCTATCCAAGTAGTCCTGGGTTATATAAGCCCAGTTTTAACATAAAACTGAAGCAAACAAAAAGAGAATCATGATGATTAATGGACTGGAGTAGAAAAAGTACTTTATAAACAGTAGTTTTCATAATGGTAAAAATGTTTCTTGGATTGGGATATTTGTAGGAATTTTTCTCAAAAGTCCTCTCCTGAAACTAAAACATCATTTACTTGCAAGTACTTTAGATTTTATATTCAAAACAATTAGGTAGGAAAGTTTAATAGAAATAGCAAGAAGTGTTAAGATTTTTGTAAATTATGTGAAAAAGGTTGGTTGGTTGTCGTCTTTGAAGGAATGACAAAAGTTAAGTGTGCTTATGTTCCTCTCCTTTGTTCAAATATGTCTCCTTGACAGGTTTTCCTACAGACTTCTCTCACACTTGTATTATTCAAACCAATTATCTGTCTTCATTTCTCTTCTATCTCTACGTTCACACGGTTTGCCCTAGACCTCTCTCTTTCTTTAGCAGTAGTTTTCTCTAATTATCTAGCAAACTATATCAACATCTCCCCGCATTCTCTATCAGGCTATTCATATATACTTTTGATAGAGATGTACCAAAAAGCTAAAAAACTCTAATAATTTCTAAGTTTAATTATTAACTATACTTAAGTAACAATAGTTGATTAATACTAAGTCACATAATTAACTGTATCATCATATTGCGTAATAAAGATTAAGAAAGAAACAAAAACAATATTCTTTCAAGAGAGAGGCCCTACAGATCGATTGAGAACTGTAAATTTGAATCTTGAAGTGGATATGTCCCAGTAAAGGCCAACTTCATCACCTTTCTTAAGTTGCCTTCTCTTCACGAAATCCTCTACCCAATTCTTGATAAGTACGTAGGCTATTTTCCACCGCTTGAGAACCAGCTCGTGTTCTGTTTTCGTATCACAATCCCATACACAAACAAGTAAGCCGTCCCTAATTTTTGCGATTTGATCAGTATTCCACAAAGGGAAAACATTAGATTCTATGGGCTTTAAAGGCAACATCAGCCTATACAAGTTGCCAAGATCGCTTTCACAAAGCGTTTTTTTAATGTACCAAGGATCATAACCACGCGGGGGGCCAAGCTGCAGTTTAGTCATGATTTCTTCTGTGGCAACTTTGGTTCTCTTGTTTTTGCGCAATGAAACTCTACTTTCACTCTCTGGTGTCTTCTTTTTATTGCTGGGAAAAACATCATTAAAACCCAAACTCAATTCCACAGAAGGATGTCCAATCTTGGAATTCAGAATCTGTTGTTGATTATCCTTTTGATACTGTGGTATGCCGCCTTCACCTGCTTCAAAAAATCTTATCTCCTTGTTTTCTTCAGTCGACATGCTTATAGAACCACCTGAAGGAGACAATCCTAATTCTAAGAAAACATGGCTTGGTCCGAAAGAAAGAGTTCTTCTTTTTATCTTCTTCCCGGCTACTGCTTCAAAGTTCCTCTTAGACTCAGAATAAACTTGTAATTGCTTTCCATTATCATAAATCGTACTATTCCTGGACAGATAATCACTTGAAAGAGAATACTGTAACGAAACAATGTTGCTGTCTTCAATGCTTGGGTCTTTGGCTTCCAACTTGGTGTTGGGTGGAGAGAGCAAGCCCCGAGTAATAAAGGGCTTTTTTGTTTGACATGAAAAATCAACCATAGAATTATTGTACATTAATGGTTAGTAGAAATTTATAAGATAATACTATAAAAACAAAATTTATTTAACATTATTACAACATTATTTAGATGTGTTATTACTAAATTAATTAAAAATAATTCGTTTTTGAACAATATTGTCTAAGCGAATTTGTCAAATATGAATAACCAGTGTCTTGAATTATAATAATTTTTATAATCTTGAGTATGCATCAATATGACAAGTTATATCATACCTCAGGGGACAAATTTCAACCAAAAATTTCAAACACATTAAAAAGAAAAGGATTTTGACTGTTGTAAGTGAATATTCATTGTACATTACCACGTATTCACATGACCTTATTTAAACTGTTTTGGATAAGAAAAGCATCAAAATGTAAAACTCGAGCAAGAGAAAATCTATAAAAATCTTATCCTATAAGTGTAGACAGTTGATTGATGACATTATAGATAACATAGCATCTAATATAGTCAAATTCATTTAATACTTGTTGTTAGAAAAGCTTATTGATCAATAAAGGCGTTCCAAATCATTCTATGCTTGCAGTCTTCAAAATATGTGAATGAAACATAAGAAGCTTTTTAAGAAGGTTTTTCAACAGATTCTTTGAAGACAACTCAATAGAATCCATCTTAGGTTATGGTTTAAAAGAAAATATTTAACATAAATTAGATACATGTAGAATGAAAACCATATTGGGAAAAGGGAAAAAAAATTAGACTCAATAACGTATTATATCCTAAAATTGCCATGAATTTTGTTGGAGCAAATGGGTCTTTCTATTTTCTAAGAGTGGCCTTTCTCCCAATAATGAGATAAGTTTTTTTTTCTTTTAGTTATTCTTTACTTCTCTCATCAAAATGTAGCCAGCCGTTTCTAATTAAAACTTTGGGTAATTATTTTTTTTCCTTATTTCTAATTCTAGGTGTTGGTGAATAAAACCTAGAGATGTTGAGTGTGGGGGCCTGGGGAGGGGCAAACGCACAATCAAAAACCAAAATATAATCACATGATGATCATGCTTGACAGTACACACACATGCATATGAACAGTGCTCTTGGGTTGTTTCACTTTTATGAGTGCTCGTCTTCAATTCAGAAGTCAATAATTGAATTAATATTTCTTAATTAGCTGCCATAAGTGACTTATCTGCTATGCTTCATTGATTTAAACAAGGGATTATTTATCTGCTTAGCTATGTAAATCTTTTAGTAAGAGTTTGTATTTAAACTGGGGATTATTTTTTTGCTTTGCTCTGCCAAATCGTTTAGTAAGCATTAATTTGTTTTAAAACAACGAATTCTGTATTTTTTTTTAAATCTTTTACTAAGACTTTGTTGATTTGTCATAAGTAATTTATTAATAATTAATTTATTAATTAGACATTATATGGGGAGACTAAGATATTAAAAAAAAGAAAGTGTTTGAAAGACATTATTATTCTTTGAGACCAGAGACAAGAAAGGAAACAAGTCTGAAAGTATTCGAGAAACATTATAGACATGAAGGGAAAAAAGTTAGAAAATTAAACATGTGTGAATTTGTAGGTAAAAAAAAAAATTAAGGCTTTGTTTTTTAATTTTTGAAAAAAAATTCAAAAAGTCAAAAAATCATGAAGGAATATGCTTTCAGATTATATATGTATTGGTTTCAAAGTAGATATTAGGTTAAATTGTGTAATTAGTCTCTCTACTATATTAAAAGTGTCAACTTAATCTATCCGCTTTGATTTAATAAAATTGAGTACATTGATTTTTGTTTATTGTTAAATTGAGTTTCTCTATTTTTATATATTATTAATTTTAATCCAATTGCTAATGGTGTTAAATATTTACTGTTAATTATGTTGACGTGTCATTAACTATAATGACTTATGCTCTTGAAAAAATAAGAAAAAAGTTTTTTTTTTGCTTCATATCATATTTTTCGCGGTAATAGATTTCTTTTTATTTTTGCTACGTACCATTAGTTATTAGACTAAAATTGATAATAATAAATTAAAGAGAATCAACTTGATCAAATTAATGTAAAAGTGCTAAATTCGCACATTTCATATAGTAGATTGACTAAATATACCATTTGACCTATATATTAACATTAATGATATTTCGATATCTAGTGTAAAGACATGCTGTTTAGTGTAAATTAAACTATAAAAAATATGGCAAATATGTAATAGTTACCAACTTTGTTTTAGAAAATACCTTTAGGAAGCGTTTGATTAGTAGAATTTTATAATTTGTTTTAAATTTTAAAATAGGTTACTTAAAATAATATTAAAATAAGCATGTTTAGTTTAGTTTTATGTCTTACGTATTGTAGTTGGAAAAGTTATATTCCCACATGTAAAAAAATTGTCATTTGATTGGAATTTAAATTTCCAACACTTCCATAAAGTATTTTGAAACTCCGTAAAAGAAGAAGAAAAAAGGAATCAGAGTCATCGAAGTGAGAACAGTTCTGTTGAGTTGATCTGCTCAAAGATGAAGATGAAGAGGAAGATGATGAGCTTAGGTCACATAGATAATTCATTGGCGCCGAGATTTGAAGATCAGAAGCAACAACTATCATCATCCTTAGATAATAGCTGTGGCAATTCTTTTCACAATAACAACAACAGTAGCCATACAATTAGGGTTTGTGCTGATTGCAATACAACTAAGACTCCTTGTTGGAGGCGTTGTCCTAGAGGCGCAAAGGTTCTTAAATTGATACTCTTTATATATACTAATATAAGTAAAGATATATAGTATATGTCAAAGGCAATTACTATTCCTATATTTTGACATGAATTTTCTTCTTTTGGGTCCAGTTCCTTTGCAACGCTTGCGGGATTCGACAAAGGAAAGAAAAAAAAGCTATGGATGGGGCGGTAGGAGCAGTAGCGGAAGCAAGGGGTGATGGTAGTATTTTTGCCGCTGAGACGACATCGAGTGGTATGAAAAGTAAGGTTCAAGAGAAGGCTAAGAGATCAAGAACTAATCGGTTTGCTTTGCAGTTAAAGAATAAAACGTGCAAACTTAGCTCCAAATCTACACATGAAGGTAGAAAAAAGCTTCCTTTTGAGGATTTAAGGATAATCTTGATGAAGAATTCAGCTTTTCATCAGGTTTTCGCTGAAGATGAGAAGGAAGCAGCGATCTTGCTGATGGCTTTGTCATATGGAGTTGTTTATGGTTAAGAATTTCTCAAGCTATCTACTCTTGCTAATTTATAATCGTATTCTGTTTCTTAATTACCTTTACTAATGGTAGAGTGTTATATTCTTATAGTTCGGTCAGCATAACTGTCTAAATAGCCTATAACAATCAACTTGGAAATTTGATTTCAAAGTACAGGCCTATAACAATGAACTTCTTAAATTACAACATATTTGCTTGATGAATTTTTCAGCCCAATTTGGCTGTTTGCGGCATAATTTTCTTGGCTACTTCACTTTAGACAAAAAGAAAATCTGCTTCATTATTCAAAGGAATTCAAAAAACAAGAATAAAAAGAATGGATGTTAGGCGTTATGCATAAGGAAATTGCTGGCAATTTGCAGAGCGAGGCAAAAAAATCATGGTATGTATAAGCGTCAATTTAAGACCAGTAGAAGGCACTATAATAATAATAATAGTAATAATACAAGGAATACAGATAATTGTTTTGAATAATAGAAGTATCCGCATTCATCATTAGGCTATTCATATATACTTTTGACAGAGATGTCTACACCAAAAACCTTGAATAATCCCTTTGAATATGAGGAACTTCAAACTGAAAGAGGTGTTTTTTGGCTTCGAAGAAACCCATCCCTACCTTATTATGGTAAGAGAAAAGGCAAAAGGAAGTTGAAGCCCGGCAAGTTTGTTGGGGTGTCACAGCGATCTTATGGTAGATATTGTGCTGAAATCAGAGACTCAACGACGAAAAAAAAAAGGTACTGGCTTGGGACGTTTGACTCAGCTCAAAAAGCAGCTATCGCTTATGATAGAGCTGCACTTTCCATGAAAGGGAGACAAACAAATTTTATATACCCTGATAACACCAGTTCCCTTTCTTTTTTTTTTCCTTTTGATGTCCAATAAGTTTTACCAACTTCAGAGCAGTTCCTTAGCACCTTTGAACCAAAAAAAGAAACGAATCCCCACAGTACAACTACTTATCATCAGCCTGACATTTCGCATAGCCAAATGCTCATCCAATCTAATAATAACAATAATAATTACCCATCATCTTTAGTACATGAAACTGCATACGGGTCAGTTGATGACAGCAACAGTTCCTTTTCCATGACTGATCATAGTAAATCGGATTACTTGGCCTCCATTGTTCCTGATAACTACTTGAAAGCACTTTCCACTACTCAAACCAGTTCCTCACCCTCGTACATCTCAAACTTTTGTTCCATCAACGAAAATTCCAGGTCTCATGTCGAAAACGATTCACGTTGTGATAGTTATGCTGTGCCATATGATATAACAAGCTTTTCCAAGATTAATGATCTTGTGGAGTTTTCGGGTTTCGAACAAGCATTGAATCAGTGTTTTCCGAGTCATGAACAACAGTCATGGGAAATGAACTGCAATGAACTCTTACTTGTGATCAACAACACACCATTGATGGTTGAAGAAGGGTGCATGCGAGCTTTTTATCCGTACAATGAGAGTAATCCTAGCTACAGCATGATCCCACAAACCATTTCTTATGTAACTTGCTCTCCTTCTTTACCTCTTTTTGGCGATGTAGTTGACTTAGGGTACTCACTTTTCTGAGCTTTCTTTTTTTCTATTTACAGTTTTATCATGTATCACTAAGAGAATCCGAACTGTTTCTGCTCCAATTCCCAGTTTGCATGTAATTTTTTTATCTAGTCTTGTCGTTTTTCATACTGTAACTAAGCTTTTGGTTTTACACATTTGGATTACATTATGAGATAGAGCTTGTCGAATGTCCACTTTAAGTTTTGCCAAATTGAATGAAATAATTTTTTTTTTGAAAAAGTTGCTTTAAACAAGCTTCCTTTGTTTTAGTTTTCAGAGAGGAAGCATATGTAATAACATTTACAAATAAAATGAGATGGAAGAAGTATAATATATTCATGTTCTTTTGCAGCAGAGTTATTAATTAGGAGAAGGGAATTGTGTAATGTAAGAAAAGTTACCAGGACAAGCCAGAAGAAGATTTAAAGATTGAAAGAGAAACTAAAGGAAGTGCTAATTTTTTCGATCTGCAATGTGATTTTGATATATTCTTTCTATCTCCAGAATCTAGAAATATCATTTCGTTGAAATTGCTATGCATCATTAGAAGGATATAGGTTGATAACATTTCCATTAACTAAGCAATGATGACCATCCATCTAGCTTTCTTAACAATTAAAAATACCAATAACTGTTATAATAATATGTAGGTAGTTTTGTTATTTTAACATGTTCAATTTAATTCCTTAATTTTTAATTTAATTTTGTTCTTTTATTTATAACATTGGGTTTTGGAATGAATTATTACTCTCAATATTATCAATAAATAATTTTTTAAACCAACAGTAGTAGTGGATTTTTTTAAAAAAAATCTCTGTTGAGTCAAGAACGTTAAAGATAAAATTTTTCCAATAAATATATTTACAAAACATGGAATTTGTATACTTATATTTATTAGAATAAAGGGCATTAGAATAACGATTTTCAAAGTCTTTGAGATTCATTATTGAGCTCAAATTTAAGCTAAATTTCTTTTTGCCAAAAAGAAAATATTTATTGTTTTGTTAGTGGATACGAAAATCTAAGTAATTTAAAACTAATAAGTATTACGCATTACAATTAGAAATAAAATACTTTTGGATCATGTTTTATAACTATAATTGATTAGTTGAATTTATGTATTTTGTATTTTTTTTGACATAATTAATGGTACACAATCAATTATTTATCATTATTACCAATTTATTTTATGTCTCATCACTAAATTAATTAGAAATAATACGTGTTTCAACCATATCATGTAACCCAATGTGTCAAATATGAATAAGTAGTGTCTTGAATTATAATTATCATGTTGAGTATGCATCAATACGATACGTCAGGGGAAAAATTTTAATCAAAAGTTTCAAAAACATTAAGGGGACATTTGGTTCAAGGTATTTCAGATTATCAGAGTTATGTAATTACCGGATTATAACATAACCTAGTGCATATACCCAAAATGTGCACAATTTCTGTTTGGTTAAGATTCCTGGAATATAAAATTAACCTGTTTGGTTGGAGGATTTATTTTCTGTTTAAATGAATAGTTTACTATAATGCCCTCAGACAATACTTAACCTTATTTCTTATTTATTCAATATTTTGTACAATTGTTGTAATTTTTTTTAGTTTGATAATTAAACGTGAGTAACATAAAAATTATTTAAGTAATAAACTTATTAAAATATTATATAATTAATTTAATGATTATATAAGTTAAGTTTAATTATGCTTTTAGTTATATAATTATTAATTTAATAATTATGTAAGCTAAGTTTAATTATTTTCTTAATCAAAATAAATTATGCTTAAAAAACATGTAATTTATCAATTACATAAGGTTATTAGATCCAAAAGGATGAAATACTAAGGATAAAGTTGGAAAAATTTTTAACATAACCTGATAATCTCACATTTCCTAAGAATTTGGATGTTATAAGAATCCTGATAACGTACACTAAAAGCTGACGTGTCAGTAATCTTAGATTACTTAAGTTATATGATTACCACAAACCAAATGAAGTAATCTTACATTTCAATGGGCACATTACTGGGGTTATATAAGATAATCCCGAACTAAACGCATCCTAAGAAAAAAAGGATTTTGCTAGCTGTAAAGGAATATTCATTATACATTATCACGTATTCACATGACCTTATTTAAATTGTTTTGCATAATAGAACCATCAAAATGTAAAACTCGAGGAAGAGAAAATCTGCGAAAATCTTATCCTATAAACGTAGATAGTTGATGCATGACATCATAGATACCATAGCACCTAATATAGTCAAATTCATTTAATGCCTTCGATTTGATAAATGCTTTAGGGAAGCCAAATATATTTCTATTTTTGTTAGAAGGCACGTGTATTTTTTATTTTTTTCCTTTTTATGAAAAAAGACACTTTTCCTATACGCTATTCTTATACCACCTATACTGCATGCAATACCGAGTTGATATAGATCTTCTTATTGCCTTTGGCGTCATGTATTATAGGCAACCGTCTTATTTATACATTGCCATTCAACTATAGTCCTTGGCAACTCATTTCAAAGTTTTAAAATGGAAGGCTTTCAATGTCAAGATGTTGATGAGCGTTTTAGCTTGGGGAATAAACACTTATTTGATGCTATCTCAGATCTATTTATGGTGGAATCTCGGTACATGCCTTCGTTAAGCGACATCAATAGATTCACAGCCAATTTTCGACTCTCGCTACGGCATTCAGCAATTTCTTCTATTTTGAAGGTAAGCTTTAAATCCATGATGCAAAGCTAATTCGTATAGCAAAGCTATAATAGTTATTTACTAAAATTGCTTTTCGGTGGCATCATTTTTTTTAAGCAGTACTCTTCCACTCTTGACTCCCACATAGTATATCTGGCTATTAATTACATGGATCGATTTCTATTTAGCCAACGTTTTAAGGTATGCACCAAAGATCTAAATGAATGTAACATTCTTCTTAATCTTTCCTTGACTCCATTTATGTTGAATGAATATTAGTATACGGCTGAGTATAGCTTACTTTTAGAAGTCTTGTTTTTTCACTCAGGACCTTTGTCCAAATTTGCTAGATCTAATAGCAGTTGCTTGTATTTCACTGGCTACAAAGATGGATGAGATGAGATTTACTGCATCTAACTTTCAGGTACATAACACGATAGGAATACTCATCTTTATAGTCTTCTGTTAGTTAAATTTGCTTAACCTTGTCTTTATCTAATAATGGAACAGAATGAAAGGAAACTCATTTTCAATGCGCAAAATCTACAGCAAATGGAATTTGTAGTTCTTGACAGTCTAAGTTGGCTAATGAGGTCAATCACACCTTTTTCATTCATTTTTTCCTTCATCTCTCTCTTCAAAGAAGAAGATCCTGTCATCATAGAAGCATTTAATGATAAAATAACAAAAATCATTCTTGAAGCGGTGAAAGGTACAATGGTAAACATTCCATGATTTATATATATATTTATTTTCATAAATACTAATTCAATAACCAACATTATTAACACTTTCTATTCAAACAGAGATCAAAATGTTAGAATTCAAGCCATCGATTATTGGTGCATCGGCATGTTTACTCGCGTGTGCTGAGATTTTACCAAGAGCATATTCATCTTTTGAAGAATCAATTCTGTCTTGCGATTATATCAACAAAGTAATAGCCTGAGATTGTTTATTTAATCTTCTATCTTTGTTCATTTTTTGTCAATCTTTGATTAATAAAACATTATTTTGGCAGGATAATCTTTTAAAATGTCTGGATACGATGAAAGGAATACTATTTAAAGAAAAAAAGATAGTAATTTTAGGTGAACAGCTGGGTTCAGATGGAGCAAAAAAAAAATCGGAATCTGCATCAACTATTGAAACATGCAAAGACGGAAGGAAAAATATTAGCCTATTATTATTCGCTCCTGTTGCAATCGGAGAAAGCAAGCGACTTAAATTGGAAGATTTATACGCCAAATCCGCAATAGAAGAACAATTTCATATATGATAATCGGTTCATGGATGTGGTTTGTATAGGATCCTCTAACAGTTGAATTTCTCTATTGTGTACATATTATGTAGCTAATTTCTATTCCTATTAACCTTCTGTCAAAACATTTTGCCAATGGAAATTACCTTCAAGCTTCCCTGGACAAATATGTTTTTTTTGTTTGCTCAGGAAATAGTTATCTTTTTTTCCCTATTGTCTAGCAATTGCTTTCTTTTTTGTTTTGTTCTGCCTCCTGATGTATGCAATCTTTGGGTTTAAGATCTAAACATAAAGAAAAACAAACAAATAATCCTCAGATGTGAAAGCAAAGGTCAAGTATTCCTTCACAATTTTCATTGCCTAGTAGTTTAAAGCAGAATTGCCTAGTAGTCTTTATGATGCAAAAACCAAATTTTAGAGCCTGAAGATAGAAACATGTTCTCCATTTTTTTCACTTTTTTCACATGAAGCAGTTTTCCATAAGGATACTCAAGAGAAATTTTATAGGATACTCTATAGAATCCATCCGAGCTAATAGTTTAAAAGAAAACATTTAACATAAATTAGATAGCTGCAGAATGAAAGCGATATTGGGAAAAGAGAAAAAAAATCAAATTGAATAATGTACTATATCCTAAAATTGTCATGAGCTTTGTTGGAGCAAATGGGTCTTTCTATTTTCTGAGAGTGGATTTCCTCCCAATAATGAGATAAGCTTTTTTTACTTTTAGTTGATCTTTACTTCTCTCATCAAAATTTAGTAAGCAGCAGGCAGTAAAAACTTTGGGTAATTATTTTTTTTTCCTTACTTGTAATTCCAGGTGTTGGTAAATAAAACCTAGAGATGTTGAGTGTGGGGGCCTGGGGAAGGACAAACGCATAACCAAAAACCAAATATAATCAAATGATGATCATGCTTGACAGTAGACACGCATGCATATGAACAGCGCTCTTGTGTTCTTTTACTTTTATGGGTCCTCGTGTCCAATTCAAAAGTCAAGAATTGTATTAATGTTTCTGAATTTAATAATTTTTTTTATAATACGTCAATTGAAAACAAAACAAAAAAATTATGTAATTTCATACAATAATTATTTAATTTAGTTCGAAACTAATACGTTAATTATTATGTAATAAGATATACTTATTTATAATCCAATATTGTAAATCTAAATTGACGCGGTTAATCTTTTATCTTATCTTTTTATTTTGTTGTGCATAAAACGTAGAAAAAAAAATTTACTTAAAGGAGGGGAGTTAAAGGTCTTAAACTTAAGATCTTCTATATGAATCTTTAACTACTGTTAATTTTAATGACAAATGATGATTATCGACAACTTTTCCCCTACGTCATTCAATAAATGCAACAATTATAGACTTCAGTCTCCTTTATATTATAACATACCATGTTTTAAGATTAATACTAAATTTATCGTTCATATTTATAATAAACCTATAGACTATGTAAAGATTACCGATCATTATTTGGTAAATATCAATTTAATGTCTATATTTCTCCAAGTGTATTTCATGTTACATTGGTAATGGTTCATAATAAATATGTTAAAAAAGAATCAAGGTCAGATCATGTCAAAAGAATCATAAATAATTGTCCAATAGCCTGAGCAGCAAATAAGAGTTGGTATATATTCTCATATATAAGATATGTCTCTAAAAGTTTGAAACAATTTGCCATTACATGATAAAGTAAATGAAAAATTACAGAGAGTTTGTCACGCCCCGACCCGCCCCGGGTCGGCCACGTGGCAACCGCCGCGCTGTCTCGAAGTACGTGCTGGCCAGTCACGCACTTAAGGCACCGCAAGGCATAAATGAGCATCATCGCTGTCAATAAAACTAAAACTTTAATTAGAAAATATTTAATAAAATAATTAACTTTAAAAGTAATGCCAGTGGACTAATTGAGAGAATACCTACACAGCGGAAACTTCTATGCCTAAGCCACCGACGCCTCCTAGTGAGCCTCATTTCTTTAACTGACTCCGATTTGCAAATCTGCATCCATCCATATTGGATACAGGTGAGTGGTAGAGGTTCTAAGAATCTCCATCTGGGTTAGAACAGATAAGGGAAATCCAAAATAAAATAAAATAAAATACATAATATTAAAACAAATATTCTTCCTTTGAAATTCTTTTCTGGTCCTTCTGCTGAGAACCCTCTTTTAAAGTACTTTAAATCCATAAATAAATATATATACATATAATGGGCTGGCATCTGAAATTGTCCAAATAAAGTATACCCGTGCGCTGGGGTATCCATTGGACCGTCAAAGGTTACTTTATACATTTAAAATATTTTTACTTTTCTCTCTGGCCCACTTCCTTGACGTTTGCCTCGCTGTGGTGGAACATAGCAGTCCTGGCGAGTTTCCCTACGCGCCTCTCGCAACCAGGTACGACTCCCGTGCCCCTCAATAGGCGGTCCACGGCTAAGTCACTTCCGTGCCCCTCAATAGGCGGTCCACGGCTGAATATCACGCATGCTCATATACTCGGTCCACGCTCCCTCATATTGGAGCCCCGAGTAAAATAATCAATCTCTCATCTCTCAGGGGTATTTTTCCCCATACAATAATTAATAATAATATCAATATATATATGTATATATATATAATTTCACATAAACATTTAATTTAAAACATATAATCACACACACATAGGTCTTATACATCTTTTTGAAACATCCCACTCACGGTGTGGGTATATCACAAATAAATTGTGTGTATGGATTTCCCATATCCCAAAACCGTTTTGAAAACATTTATGTTTTAAAATCATTTTCTAAATCCCCCTTTCCCAGTGGCTAAACAGAGAAATCTAGGCCACTCACAGTATTGGGAGATTCGTATACTCCCAAGCGCTCCATGTAGCTTTAACCTCCGGTGCATCGCCGCATTCGATTATCCGGAGCCCTAATACATACAAATATACGTTAGCATCCATAATTACATTTATGAATGCACCTATGAGGCTCTAATCATGATCTACGACTGGGCTTGAATGTGATTCGGGGCTAGGAAAAGTATCTAGGAGGTTCCGGGGTAAAAATTGGACATTTGGTGAAAAATTACGAAAATACCCCTGGGGGTCCATGGACCACTCAGGCTGGGCCCGACACTTAGAAAAGTGTCCGGTAATTTATTATTTAGAACATCCAACCAACAATTAAATCATAAATCAAAACCTATTTAAGGTCTCCAAGGTCCAAGAACAAAATTGGACAAGTCCGGAAGTTAATTGAAGCTAATTGGGGTTTAGGGCTACAAAATTACCAAAATGCCCTCAAGCTACAGTACCCCATCTTGCTGGTGGCTCCCTCCCGGGTGGGAGTGAGCCAAAGTGGGAAGAATCCCACAAATCTAGCAGCTCCCGCGCGGGACTCGTCGGGTCCGGCGCGGGAGTTGATCCCAGCGCATGGCCATCGCCGGCCATGCACCAAATTGAGCTCGGTTTGAGTTCGATTCACAACCAATCCACACCAAAATTGAAACACAGCAAGTTAAACATATGATCTATGGATTCACAGCTTCAAGAACGGAATCAAACAACAAATCATGCTCGAATTTATATCAAAACACTAAGAGTTGACTTGTCTCGGGTAAAACAGAAATCTCAACTTCAATCATCAAATTCTCTTAGCACAAACCATGAAATCAAGTGTGTAAACTATCAAATTAAAGCTTGATGAGTCTAGAACAACATACCAAATTCCCAGCCAAAACGCACGGTTGAATCAAAAGATATGAGCTGATGAACAATCTGTCGCCAAATTTCCAGATTTCTAGATTTGATGATTTTCTTGAAAATCTTGGTGTTTTGATCTTCAAGAAGGCAAACGAAGTTGATATTGATGATTGATGAAGTGTTTGAAGAGGGATTAAAGGCTTGGTTCAGAGAGAATTGAAGGAGAAGGCTCGGAGAAAAATGAAGAAGAGAAGAAAATGAAAATAGGGGGTCTCGGGTGGCCGAGACCCCTCATATAACCGACGAGTCCGGCGCCGGAGTCAACCTTTTATGAGTTGACTCCAGTCAACTCGGCCCAATTTTCCTCGGTTCCCGATTTCAAGTGGGGCCCACATCCCCGGACTTCAATTTTAGGATTTTTAAGCTTGAAATTGAGCGAAACGAAGTTTGAATCATCCATGGGAATCAAATTTGGTATATTGATTTGACAACAATACATAAATACTCAACTTGACATGTGCGGACTAGGTCCGGGCGTGTCAGAGTTCATGAATTATGATACACTGATATGATATTAAAGATCTAATTCAATATGCAGTTATAATATCCTACGCTTGAAAGACTAAAGAATCAGCATGTCAAGTCCTTCTCATCATGACTTTGATCATTGAGTTAGATAATTTATTTGAAAAATTAAATTTACATTAGATGTGATTTAGGTTTATAGATTTTTCTTATTCTTTTCGTGAGAAATAAAGAAGAATATGTTATTATTCATGACAGGCTTAATCCTCTTATAAAAGATAAGAGATTCGGTTGCTGCTATTTATCTTTGTACCTACGCACCAGCTAATAAAGCAATAGAATGTTGCTTCGTTCCACTTACCAAATTCAATACACTAAACAATATTAGTTTATTGTAATAGAATGTTGTTTCGAATTCAATTCTTAGAAATAAATACAATGATGTGATAAAAGGACCAGAATGAATCAGCTTGATTTTAAAATCATCTAAACTAAACTTAACCAAAATTTTAACTGGCCTGAACAGTCAATATGACCTGAATTCCAAATCCCCTATCTTGCTTCCCACATCAATTTTATGCATAAAGTTATTTGAACTGTTGTACTAATAGGGATGTTGTCTTTAATGTCTTTACTTTAGATGTCTGCTTTGGAAAGCAATGAGTACGAACCTATTTCAACATTGTTCTGAAAGAATTTGACATTTTGAAAAGATTGGGACGGAAATCTGATATGTAATTGATAGTAGTAATTCGAAGCAACTATTGAATTTGCTTCCATGTGAAATCGTTGTTAGGGGAATCTTATAGGACTTGACCAATGTGGGGTTGTGCAACGTACTTTTCTTCTTGTATAGCTTTGGACTTTAGTGCAATGTTCAACAATGTAATTAAATTTTATGAAGAAGGGATTTATATATGAAAATTATCATTTATTCTGATTAATAAATATAATTTCTGATTAGTCTATTGATATTACATCATAATAATGTGGTGATAATGAGAAATCGTTGACTATGTATTAGTTTAGATTCATCCAAGTAGTCTTAGACTATATAAGCGCAGTTTCAACATAAAGTTGAACTACAAAAATGGAGAATCATGATGATTAATGGAATGGAAACAGTAGGTTATAGAGCAGTAAAAAAATACTTTGATTGGGGTTTTGTATGAATTTTTTAAAAAATCACTTCCTCAAATTAAAACATTATCTAGTTGCAAGTTCTTTAGATTTTATATTCAAGACAATTAGTAGGAAAATTTAATAGAAATAGCAAGGAATGAAAAGATTTTTGTAAATTAGGTAGAAAAAGGTTGGCTGGTTGTCGTCTTTCGGGGAATGACAAAACTTAAGTGTGCTTATGTTCCTCTCCTTTGTTCAAATCTATCTCTTTAACAGGCTTTCCTAGACACTTTCCTCATACTTTTGTATTCAAAACAATTATCTGTGTTCCTTTCTCTTCCATATCTACATTCACACAGTTTGCCCTAGACCTTTCTCTTCCTTTAGCAGTATTTTCCTCTAATCATCTAGCAAACACTAACAATCCCCAAATTCTCCATTAGGTCAATCATATATAATTTCGATAGAGATGTCTGAACCAAAAACCTTGGATAATCTCTTTGTATATGAGAAAGTTCAAACTAAAGGAGGTTCTTTTCTTCTTCGAAGAAACACATTCCTACCTAATCCTGGTAAGAGGAAAGGCGGAAGGAAATTGAAGCTCGACAAGTATCTTGGGGTGAGGCTCCGGCCTTCGGGTAAATATACCGCTGAAATCAAAAACCCAACTACAAAACAAAAGTACTGGCTTGGCTCGTTTGACTCAACTCAAGAAGGAGCTCTTGCTTATGATAGAGCTGCACTCTCCATGAAAAAGGTACAAACAAATTTTATGTACTCTGACAACACCACTATCCGTTCTCTTTTTTTTCCTCTTGATGTCCAAGCGATTTTACCAACTTCAGAGCAGTTCTTTACCACTTCTGAACCAAAAAAAGAAACCAATCCCCATAGTGCAAGTACTTATCATGAGCCTTGCATTTTTCATAGTCAAATGCTCATCCAATCTAATAATAACAATAATAATTACCCATCATCTTTAGCAGATGAAACTGCATGCGGGTCAGTAGATGATAGGAACAGTTTCTTTTTCTTGACTGATGATAGTAAATCGAATTACTTGGCTTCCATTGTTCCTGAAAACTGTTTGAAAGCAGATTTCAGTACTCAACCCAGTTCAACACCTTCAAACATCTCAAACTTTTACTCCATCAACCAAAATTCCAGGTGCCATGTCGAAAACCATTCACATTGGGATATTTATTCTGGGGGATCTGATATAACAACCTTTTCCAAGATTAATGATCATATGGAGCTTTCCAGTTTCAATAAAGTACTGAATCAGGGTTTTTGGAGTCGTGAACAACAGTCATGGGAAATAAACTGCAATGAACTCTTACCTCTGATGAACAACACACCATTGATGATTGAAGAAGGGTGTATGCAAGCTTGTTATCCCTACAATGGCAATAATCCTAGCTACAACATTATCCCACAAGCCATTTCTTGTGTAACTTGCTCTCCTCCCTTGCCTCCTTTTGGCAATGTAGTAGACTTGGGGTACTCACTTTTCTGAGTTTTTTTTTTCTTTTTACAGTTTTATCATCTATCAGTAAGGGAATCTAAACCATCTCTGCTCCAATTCCCAATTTGCATGCAATTTATTTATCTAGCCTTGTCATTTTCCCAACTGTAACAAAACTTTTGGTTTTACACATTTGGATTGCATTATCAAAATTGGTTTGAAAAAGCTCTTTTAAACAAGCTCATTTTTTTTTCATTTTCAGAGAAGAAATATATGTAATAACTTTTACAAATAAAATAAGATCGAAGAAGTATAATATATTCATGTTGTTTTGCAGCTGAGTTATTAATTAGGACAAGGGAATTGGGCCCTGTAAGTAAAGTTACCAGGGCAACCCAGAGGAAGATCTGAAGATTTAAGGACAGGCTGAAACAAGTGTTAATCTTTTCAATCTGTAATGTGATTTTGATCTACTCTGTCTCTCTAGAATCCAGAACATATCATTTTATTGTAATTGCTATGCGTCAGTAGAAAGATATAGGTTAATAGCATTTCTATAAACTAAGCAATGATGACCATCGGTTCAGTCTTTTGGATAACTAAAAATACCAATTACTATTATAATAATATGTTGGTGAGTTTTATTATTTTAACATGGTCAATTTAATCCCTTAAACTTTAGTTGTAATTTGTTCTTTTATTTATAACATTAGGTTTTGTAATGAATTATTACTCTGAATATTATCAATATATATTTTTTAAAATGGACAGTAGTATTGGATTTTTTTTAAAATTGATCTCTGTTGAGTGAAGAACATTAAAGATAAAAATATGCCAATAAATATATTTATAAAAAATCAAATTTCTATTGTTGTATTTGTTAGGATAGAGTGCATTATAATTTAAGACTCTAAATTTAAATTTAAAGATTTTTTGTATTTTTTTTGGGTATTCTTTATTTAGCTTTCATGAGACTCACAAAGAGGGAAGTTAAAGGTCTTAAACTTGAGATCTTCTATATGAATCTTTAACTATCGTTAATTTTAATCCAAATGATGATTATCGACAACTTTTCCCCTATGTCATTCAATGAATGCGATAATTACACACTTCATTCTCCTTGATATTATAACATACTATGTTTTAAGATTAATACTAAATTTACCGATCATTATTTGGTAAACATCAATTTCATGTCTATATTTCTCCATGCGTATTTCATGATACATTGGTAATAGTTCATAATAAATATGTTAAAAAGGAATCAAGGTTAAATCATGTCAAAAGAATCACAAATAATTTTCCAATAGCCTGAGCAGCAAACGAGAGTTGGTATATGTTCTCATATATAAGATATGTCTCTGAAAGTCGCAAAGAATTTGCCCATTACATAATAAAGAAAATGGAAAATTGTAGAGAATTCAGTAATTATGATACAGTGATATGATATTAAAGATCTAATTCAATATACAGTTATAATATCCTACACTTGAAAGACTAAAGAATCAGGATGTTATGTCCTTTTCATCATGACTTGGATCATTGAATTAGATTATTTATCTGAAGAATTAAATTTATCTTAGATGCGATTTAGGTTTATAGATTTTTCTTATTCTTGTCATGAGAAATAAAGAAGTATATGTTATGATTTATGACTGGTTTAATCCTCTTATGAAAGATAAGAGATTGGATTGCTACTATTTATCTTTGTACCTGCTTACCGACTAATAAACTAATAGAATGTTGCTTCATTCCATTTACCAAATTCAATACACTAAACACTATTAGTTTATTGTAATAGAATGCTGTTTCGAATTCAAATCTTAGAAATAAATACAACAATGTAATAAAAGGACCAAAATGAATAAGCTTGGTTTTGAATTCACCTAAACTAAACTTAACAAAAATTTTAAGTGGCCTGAATAGTCATTATGACCTAAATTCCAAATCCTCTATTTTGCTTCCCACATCAATTTTATTCATAAAGTTGTTTGAGCTGTTGCACTGATAGTGATGCTGTCTTTAATGTCTTTATTGTAGATGTCTGCTTCAGAGAGCAAGGAGTACAAACCTATTTCAACATTGTTCTGAGAGAATTTGACATTTTGAAGAGATTGGGAGCGAAATGTAATATGTAATTGATAATTCCAAGCAGGTATTGAATTTGCTTCTATGTGAGATAGTTGTTAGGGGAATCTTATAGGCCTTGACCAATGTGGCGTTGTGCAACATATTTTTCTTCTTATGTAGCTTTGAACTTTAGTGCAATGTTCAACAATTTAATTAACTTTTATGAAGAAGGGATTTTATATATGAAAATTATCAGTTATTCTGATTAATAAGTATAATTTCTAATTAGTCTATTGATGTTACATCATAATGATGTGGTGATAATGAGAAATCGTTGACTGTGTATTATTACAGATTCATCCAAGTAGTCCTAGACTATATAAGCGCAGTTTCAACATAAAGCTAAACCACAAAAATGGAGAATCATGATGATTAATGGAATGGAAACAGTAGGTTACAGAACAGTAAAAAAAAAATTGCATTGGGGTTTTGTATGAATTTTTCTAAAAAGTCACCTGCTCAAATTAAAACATTATGTAGTTGCAAGTACTTTAGATTTTATACTCAAAACAATTAGGTAGGAAAATTAAATAGAAATAGCAAGAAATGAAAAGATTTTTGTAAATTATGTAGAAAAAGGTTACCTGGTTGTCGTCTTTCGGGGAATGACAAAACTTAAGTGTGCTTATTTTCCTCTCCTTTGTTCAAATCTATCTCTTTAACAGGCTTTCCTAGACGCTTTCCTCACACTTTTTTATTCAAAGCAATTATTTGTCTGCCTGGCTCTTCCATCTCTACATTCACACTGTTTACCCTAGACCTTTTCTCTTGCTTTAGCAATATTTTCCTGTAATTATCTTGCAAACATTAACAATATCTCCCCAAATTCTCTATCAGGCCATTCATATATACTTTTGATAGAGATGTCTGAACCAAAAACCTTGGATAATCCCTTTGTATATGAAGAAGTTCAAACTAAACGAGGTTTTTTTCTTCTTCAAAGAAACATATTCCAACCTAATTCTGGTGAGAGCAGAGGCAGAAGGAAATTGAAGCCCGACAAGTATCTTGGGGTGAGGCTCCGGCCTTGGGGTAGATATGCCGCTGAAATCAGACACCCAACTACAAAAAAAAGGTACTGGCTTGGCACGTTTGAATCAGCTCAAGAAGCAGCTCTTGCTTATGATAAAGCTGCACTCTCTATGAAAAAGATAAAAACAAATTTTATATACCCTAACAACACCACTATCCATTCTCCTTTTTTTCCTGTTAATGTCCAAGCCATTTTACCAACTTCAGGGCAATTCCTTACCATTTCTGAACAAAAAAAGGAAACCAATCCCCATAATGGAACTACTTATCATCAGCCTGACATTTCGCATAGTCAAATGCTCATCCAATCTGATAATAACAATAATAATTACCCATTATCTTTAGCGGATGAAACTACATGCGGGTCAGTAGATGATAGCAACAGTTTCTTTTTCTTGACTGATGATAGTAAATCGAATTACTTGGCCTCCATTGTTCCTGATAACTGCTTGAAAACACATTCCAGTACTCAAGGTAGTTCAACACCTTCAAACATCTCAAACTTTTGCTCTATCAACCAAAATTCCAGCTCCTATGTCAAAAACCATTTAGATTGGGATAGTTATGTTGTGCCATCTGATATAACAAGCTTTTCCAAGATTAATGATCATATGGAGTTTTCCGGTTTCGATGAAGTACTGAATCAGGGTTTTTGGAGTCATGAACAACAGTCATGGGAAATGAACTGCAATGAACTCTTACCTCTGATTAACAACGCACCATTGATGGTTGAAGAAGGATGTATGCAAGCTTCTTATCCCTACAATAACAATAATCTTAGCTACAGCATGATCCCACAAGCCACTTCTTGTGTAACTTGCTCTCCTTCTTTGCCTCCTTTTGGTGATGTAGAAGACTTGGGGTACTAACTTTTCTGAGTTTTTTTTTCCCTTTTACAGTTTTATCATCTATCAATAAGGTAATCTTAACTGTCTCTGCTCCAATTCCCAGTTTGTATGCAATTTATTTATCTAGTCTTGTCATTTTCCCAACCGTAACTAAACTTCTGGTTTTACACATTTGGTTGCATTATCAAAGATAACTTCTCGAATGTCCAGCTTAAGTTTTACCAAATTGAATGAAACAAAATTTGTTTCAAAAAGCTGCTTTAAAGAAGCTCCCTTTTTTTTCAGAGAAAAAACATATGTAATAACTTTTACAAATAAAATGAGATCGAAGTAATATAACATATTCATGTTGTTTTGCATCTGAGTTATTAATTAGCACAAGGTAATTGGACACTGTAAGTAAAGTTACCAGGGCAAGCCAGAGAAAGATTTGAAGATTAAAGGAGAGACTGAAACAAGTGTTAATTTTTTTTGAATCCCTTAAATTTTACAATTGTTCACTTAATCAGCCATAATATTGGACACCTTCATTTCTCTACCCTATAAATAACGCTCATTATGGACTACTGGATCTTGCTTGCTTATTATCTTCTTGGACACCTTTATTCTCTGGTAATATTTCACTCTTGTTCTGTTCACCTAGTCTTATTTCATTTTTTAAATAAAAAAACATTTTTATTATTTTATTCAGTGCAATATAGTTTTTATTCTCCGTTTTATATATTTACAAAATATCGAATTTGTATCCTTGTATTTATTAGGATAGAGTGCATTATAATTTAAGACTCTAAATTTAAAGTGAAACAGAGATTTTTCAATAATCCTTTTATCAATTGTTTATTATTATTATTATATAGTTAATATATAATTAAAAATATTAATTGGGCTTCAATTACGATTCTCGTGGCCATTGGAAAGAAAATTGTTTTTTAAAAAATAATAATCATGACAATATATCAACATGTGACTTGGCACTATGGAAAATTTGAAGAATCTTAGAAAAGAATAAAAATAATTAATCCTCAGGCAAGATATATCCCAAAGTGGACAAAAGATATAGCACCATCATTATTCCTTGCCTTCAATGAAAAACAACAACCTATATATATAGCAATTTCTATCAATTGTTCAGTCAACATCTTCGGCACTCATATTTCCTCTTTGCAAGATTTATCACAATTTTAGTCAAAAGTTTACGCTATATTTCATATGAAAATTTTTAAAAAAAAAAATTAAAAAATTACCATCAATATTTGGTGATCTCTATTGTTTTGTCAATAATTATGAAGGTTATCAATCATCCATATGAAGGTTATCAATCGTCCATTCATGGTTAAAATGACCATATGTAACTATGATCTTAAGACCTTCCCATTTTTTTGAGAGATATATCAAGGCTATATTTGATTTATGAAAATATTTTTTTTATTCTGTTAAAAAAAACAAAGATCAAATGGTAGAGATTTAATGTAATGAGTCTAAAAATGTTTCAATTAACATGGCAGCTTCCAATCAAAACTTTGAGAAATTAATAATTTTTCCTTACTTCTAATTCTAGGTGTTAGTAAATAAAACTTAGAGATGTTGAGTGTGGGGGCCTGGGAAGTGGCAAATGCGCAACCAAAAATGAAAATATTATTAGTGATTTTTTTTACATGATGTAACCTCTAGCATATACTGAACTTTTCCTTTCTTTTTATTGTTTCTTTTAAGCTCTTACATATGACAACAGAAGGCAACCTTCTTGAGTTTCATTTATTGATAGCACTGTTAGGCTCTTCATTTTTGCTGCTTACATTTCCCTAAACTTATATCAAGTGCTAATGCATACTTCATTTGCCATATGATGTAGTGCCGTTTACATGAGCTGGCAAATAAGTGGAGAATTTCTATTACAGGAGCATCAAAACTTTTGGCAAACATCCTTTATTCGTACTGAGGAATGGGGCTGTCAATCGGGACGATGATTGCCGGATGGGATGAAACAGTATGTCCTTTTCCCCCTTTTTCTACTGCATTCTGTGCATATGCTTGCATGTTTAACTTGCTGTGTGACATGGATTCTAGGGTCCTGGATTATACTATGTGGATAGTGAAGGGCGAAGGTTGAAGGGGATGCGGTTTTCTGTTGGATCTTCACCGTTAACCAATATTCATGAATTCTTTGCAATTTTCCATTTACTTTATCATGTAATGGGCAAATTGTGTGTAACTTTCATGGACATACGTTATATTTCAAAATATATACCAAGTCCAATGTTGCGATACAGCTTATTGCACAATTATTTCAAACTGCACGGAAAAGATTTTGCGTTAAAAGCTATCAATACTTACATTGAATTTCTCGAGGTAAAAAATTTAAATATAATCATAAAACAAAAAAAAATTGAAAAGAAAACTTGTGAAAAATGAAAAACCATATGATTTTTGAAGGAATGAAAATCATAAGTTAAATTTATTTAATATAATAAAATTACAATATTAGTTAACGCATTCAAAATTATTCTATGCTTGTACTCGTCAAAATATATGAACAAAGAAACCTATTCACATTATTTATTTCCATTCATAATGTACAAAACCATAGCCAAAAGTACAGAAACCGAACACACCCAATTTAGATAAGCCAATACGATATACAGATGTACCATTATATACATTAAGTAAAGGCTATGGAGACGATAACATTAATCAACGAGACCTGAAAGGTAATCATATATAACTGGATTGGATAAAAGATCAGGAAAAAATTATGTACTACATATCTTTAAAAATATTGTTCCCTTACGTTCGCACTCTCTTACTGCTTTGTCCATGCATAGGTTCCTTCTTCGTCTTGGAGAACACCTGTAGAGAATCACTATAATAAACAATGAATTTAGTGAATAGCAGTGTATGTCCAGTTTCCTATACTTAAATGTAATGCAAAACTTCTTTGTTTCTGATTAATGGGACAAGACGTCATATGTATTACCTTATTTTTTTCCGAGTAGTGGTATTATGGGTTTCTTCACGATCATCATCAAAAGACACATCACAGTCAGTTGAAATAGTTAATGGCTCTTTGGAAGTAACATTTGGAGACTGAGGGCAAAAAACATCTTTATGCATAGGCTCTTCAAATACTTTAAAAACCCTAAATTGGATAACTCCACTGAAGAAAGTTTGTTTGCTAACTTCAACTTGAAAAAGCTTCCTCATTCCACATATTGCTTTTATCTCGTTAGGCAATTTATATCTCTCTGAATTTATGTCTTACACCAATTCTTCAGCAATTTTGCCTATTAATTTTTCAGCCAATCGCCCAAACAATAGAAACGTACAGTCACCAGTATTATCCTTCATCGTTGTTGTTAAGACAAACCTAACAGTAAGGTAAGATCACTACGTTATTAATGTTCCTAAACTAACGTTATAATTGTTTACCAACGGGAAGATGAAAAAGTGGTCGATATTTTGAAACAAATAAAAATATACATACCAAGGCACAGGCGGTTCAATCAACGTTTTTTGACATCCATCACACCAGAAGTTTTGGCCATCAATCTTTACACTTTGCTTACATTTACTACAGGCTTTATACCACCAACCTTTTCTCGGATCAATGTCCAAGATAGTGGCATCGCAAGTGTACTTATCTTCCTGAAAAGGCAAGAAACAAATCTTGAAATCGACTACCAAATATGAAAATCAGACATCAAAATTAGTCATTACAAACTAAACCAAATATAAAATTACATATCCATACCTCGCTATCATAAGGATCCAGCTCTCTCAATTGTGCTATGGTCATTCTATTTCTTTGTATTTCTTCTCTTGGATCTGCTTTAACAGCATCTGCATTAGAGAGAATGCAAATAGCATGTGCTGGATTTGTCACCCTACAGGATTTAATCAAATATATACAAATTAATATAACTTCGTATAAAATCTTATATCTCATAATGTTTTATCGATACATGTGGTACGTAAAACATCACCTTGATCGGAACATGTTCACTTCGGGAATATCAAGATTCACATAGACTCTACTTGATGCAGTTGAAGACAAGTATATTTCTGATATAATGAAACACAATTATATTTTCAACTCATCAATGCACAGAAAATAATAAGAGCAAATAAAGATGCAAGGAAAAACTTGAATTCTTTGACAATAAGAGCAAATAAAGATGCAAGAAATTTTTACCTTTGAATTCTTTAACAATAGTCCCACAGACAATCACAATGACATGCTCTTCAGCTCCAAGTTCTACAAGTTCTCCTTCATTCAGTCCAACTCCCAAATTACCCCAAAGAGTAACTCTTCGCACATCACCACTATAGAAAAAATTATATATGTATATAATCACATCTATACATTAATAGAACATTAAAAATATTATATATATATATATATAAAGAAAATAGTCATCTCCACACTTACTGTAAATTTTCAATATGTATATTCCTCTGAAATACTATTTTATCGTTGATTTCTGTCTCCATGATCTCACTGATACTTATTAACTTCCCAATAATATCTAAACGACATAGCAAATTAAAGCAAAATATAATCAGAACATAGCCATTACAAGCCAGAAAATGCTTTAGATTATAAGAAAATGAATTACCTGTGAGATAGGCATTATTGTCAATCCTTTCTTCGAGGTCTTGAAACTCCACAAACTTAAATGAATACTTAGGAATAAATTTGTCAAAACCATTAAGTTTCTTAATCGTTGTCCAAGGATTAACATAAATCATCAAGTCATGTTGACAAGCTTTATAATTACTCTTTGCACGACCAACGTTGAATTTCTCAAGCAAATAGATTTCACCCTCAGATAACAGATCCTTTAACTTCGATATAAAAACATCTTTAATACTGCTTTGTATAACATGATTCTGCATTTGTTTATTAAAAATGAAAAGACAAATCAGTGGAAAAATTATTCGAAAATTAAAAGTAAACAGCAAGTACACATACTATTTTGGGTTACCAATTAAAGACAAACTAAGATGGAGTAAGCATTCATTCTATTTTGCATTACCAATTAAAGACAAACTAAGATGGAGCAACCATTCATTCATGTGTTAAGTATTGTGAAGGGAAAAAAAACGTGGAAATAGGAATGCACGGTCTGTTAAGAATAAAGGAGGTACTCGTTGGGAAGGAAAAAGCAACTTACCATACCTTAAATTTTTGGTGGCTTTTTGTACATTACTGTATGTAATAGCTTACGGATACCTTCCTATGTTCCAAAGCACTCATATAAATATTTCATTTTCCATGCAATTTAGTTCCTTTAATTAATTATATATACAAGTAAATAAAATTAGCCATGAACATTTTCTCTTGTATAGTCAAATTTTTTTATAAATAGAAACATATACATCACATTAATTTCTAGCCTAAGCACATCAATTTCTGGTTGACCTACTTGTTTCTACATGCATATGCCTATTAAGTTCACAAATATGACAATAAAAATAATAACCAATTTTATTTATTTATTACAAAAGTAACAAATTATAACTTTTTAAGATGTTAATAAAAAACTTACGTGTTCATCAACAATTAGAAACTCAACACTCATGAGCCTATTGTTCTCTTTCATGTTAACTGCATCCCAAATCCGAAAAACTCTTCCAACAATCTTTGCATTCTTTTGACCAATAGCCAATGATCTAATTGGAGTAGAGTTCATGACGATAACCTGTAAGAAAACATAGTTATTAATCTTGTAAAAGGGAAAATCATTCCATATCTAGAAATATAACTTACCATAACAACAAATATGACGCAGAAGATGAGATAAAATGTTAAGATCAATTTCATTCTGTGCTCATAATATATGCGGAATATGCAACAAAGACATTGTTGAATTCATATAATACACATAGCAATAGAGATAATTAATTTAAAAGATAAGTAGTCAATACCAAATTTGCAAAAGAGTAATTGGCTTATAACAAAGTCTCGAAAACTTCTTTATATACAATGTTCTTCGTATAACCCATAGGCTCCTCCCCTGTGCTTTCAATCAATATTCGTAGACCATCTCGAGAAGTGACACGAGACAGAGCAACATATAACTGACCATGAGAAAATACTGGTCTTGGAAGATATAGGCCTACCTTTGCAAGGGTCTGTCCTTGACTTTTGTTGATAGTCATACAATAACAAAGCCTAACAGGAAATTGTCTTCTTTTCATGATAAAAGGCCATTTTTTATCTGTGACATGGAAACAAATCCTTGGTATAAAAACTTTTTCCCCAACATGGCTACCATTGATTATTATTGCTTCAAGAATAGTCGGCATCATTTGACTGACAACAAGTCTCGTCCCATTACAAAGACCAATGTTTTGATTAATATTTCGGAGTAGCATAATTGCACAATCAACTTTAAGTCTAAGCACATGATCAGGAACTCCATTAAACTTCAAAGAATTCAAAAACTCCATAGGGTACTGGATGTCAGATTCTGCAAAATTCTTCGAGTCCATAGATATGGAATCACAACTTAAATAAGTTCTCTCTTCAGACGGAACCATAGATAAAAATCGATCATTTACAATATCCACAGTATCATTTCTGGGCGTTATAATTGCCCTATCCCTCATATAACCCAAATCACGATACCTATCATAAAAATCAGGATATGTAAATGCCATAAGAACTGAAAGTGGATCTGACTGCTCTGTAATTAAAAGATCATCAGGAATTTTTATCCAGCATGGCTCTTCTTCACCTTCTAATTGCAAGGCTGGTTCAATTCCATTACCTACATTCAGAATCCAATTTGCAAAATCGATCACATTAGAACAGGAACTCTCACTCAATCGCATATTAACCGAAAGAGTAAAAATAATACAAGATTTCCATAATGGCGAGCTACTTATAGATGCGTTCACAGCGTCAGTTCTCGTACCTCCAGGAATAACAGGTAGTACTTGCCTAAAATCACCACCAAGAAGAACAGTCTTTCCCCCAAAAGGCATTCCCAGGCATCCTTTTCCATCATCATCCAAAAAATCTTTTAAAGATCTATCAAGAGCCTCAAAACAATTTCGATGATTCATCGGAGCCTCATCCCACACAATTAAGCTAGCTTCCTTGATCAATCTAGATAATTGAGTTCCTTTTTTTATTTCACATGTTGAATTCTCATCAACATTGATAGGAATTTTAAATCTAGAATGAGCTGTGTGACCATTAGGCAAAAGTACAGAAGCAATTCCTGAAGCAGCGACAGCTAAAACAATTTTTCCATCGGAACGAATCTTTGATATTATTGTGTTCCAAAGATAAGTCTTCCCTATTCCACCATGGCCATAAACAAAAAAAAGACCACCAGTTCTCTCTTGCACTGCCTCAACAATAGCATTGTATACCTGTTCTTGTTGAGCATTTAACCCACCATGCAACTTCAAATGCTGCATGATTAATTCATCAACATCATAGGCTAATTCCTCATGTATCAATCTGTTAGTATCAAAATGGCTTGACATGGATATGTTTGGCATCGAAAGCATGAATTCAGAAAGTGAAGAACCGCTCCGATTCAACAATTTCTCAAGTTCCAGTAAGACACCATTCCTTAACCTACTATCTGGAACATTCATTCTCGGCATACCCATGACATTCCGAATATGGTATTGAATGTCATCAGTAAATTTATGCCAGTGACTATCAAACAACGCAATGGGATTTCCAACCTCACAATGTAACAACATCGTCACAAATAACTCACGCAATTGGGAAGGCATTGCCCAATTAGATGTTTCAATGATTGCTTTATTCCACTCCTTATCATCACCGAGCAAACCAAGGACATGACATGCTGATCTATAACTATCATGGATTATTCCATCAATGGTTCTGATTTCTTCATAGGAACATGGCCCTTTGACAATGTTGAGCAACATTCTTAAGAAATAAAGTTCTCCAGAACTTGGATGAACATATACAATCCGGCCAATACATCCACCTCGTCGTCTTCTCGCCCATTCTTTCTTGTTTTTGCTCCACACCCATTTTGTAGGAAATTCTGAATATGTTAATTGACGCGCATCTTCAAAGGTTGCGTTTGCATACATCCATTCTGTAAACATTGTTTTTGAAGAACCGGGGCATTCCACAACTGACACAAGCTCTTCATCATCACGAAAGTACACTGGATTCATCATTGGAAGATGAATAGATAAACGTTCGACGCTTGGATTCCGAAAATGTATACGATATTGTAGCAATCGCCAAACAGCCTCAGGAGGGGACAAATAACGACAATCCAAGTAAGTCTTGATTTCATCATCACTGTCAACCGAACTTCCAGATCCACTGATGCCATCAACCTCATCAATGTATGCATCCTCTGAATTTGAGGTTTGGGTTATCATCACCCTAGCTCTATCAGGCCCTTTATTAATGTATTTGAAAAGGTACTTGATGAGCATTATCTTGTTACACCACTCGACATTTATATGAGCTTGATATTTAACAACCAAGAATAAATTATGAGGAACTACAAATCTATTGTCCATCATAACATTATTCTTAATGGTCGACCTTTTATTATCTCTCCTCATATATTGCACAGAGCCATGATCATCGATGCTTGTTTGTGCATGGAATCTCTTTGGAAAATATTTTGAACATTTTCCATTAACCATACAAGGACATTTGGGATTAGTAACACCACAAGGACCATGAATCATAAATTTAGAAACAGCCTCATGACCAGCAGGATCTTTTATAACATCTGGAAGCTCAGCAGATATAATAAAATTAATGTACCCAACAGTTGCTTCTCCAAGGTCACGCTGAAGCCAAACTAAAATATGAATGTGAGGAAGCCCTCTTTTTTGGAATTCGATTGTGTAAACGACTAAAAAACAAAAACATTTAATCTTATGTCATCGAATGAAAAAACACAATTGTTGTAATACTTATAATGAATATAAAACAATCAACAATACCTGCTCTACTTTTTGTAAAAAAAATTCCCTTTGCTATATCATTTATTAAAGCATCAACTTTCAATTTGAAGACTCGACTAATCAAATCTGGTCTGTTGGGATCATCTGTAATGCATCATATATCTCTGGCCACTGAGCATTACAAGTAAAAGTAATGAACAAATCTGGTTGACCAAAGCATCTGCAAATAGCCATTGCATCTTGATAGTTTTGAACCATATAACGAGGGCCACCTGTGAAAGTTGAGGGCAATATTATACGTTTCCCTATAGCAGATCCATCAGTATCCCCCCTAAAAATGGCATCCTGCACACCTGTGTATATTTCAGATCTCAACTTAGATTGGTTGAAACGGATATATTGAAGCCTACTTTGCTCAACACAACAAAAAGCATCAACAAGAAACTGTTGAAATAAGCGACCGCCCATCAATAAAGTTTTCCCTTCATTAGCTCTTTGCTAAATACGAAATGCATAATATTCACGTTTGGTCACCTTTTGTCGCTTTGTAACATGATCATTGTGTCACAATTCATATGGAATGTCAAGACTATAACCATCTTCGCCATAAGGAAACAAAATTGGATATTGCATAGACATAAAACTTGGATGTAGATCACTAATTCTTTTTAAACCTTCTGTCTTATGCTCTACTATAATATCTCGCTGAGCATCAGCTAATTGAAGATCACCAACAATAAGTCCAGCAATCTCTGGAAAAACAGGAGTTCCATATTGCATAGAATCGCTAGTACGTTTTCCCAAAATTTTTAACTTAAATACTGATTGGTCACCTTCCTTGTAACGTTCCCTAACCATCCGAAAAGCCTTTACAATCTGATTTTTGTCATCAAACATTGTAAGCAAAGACTGCACAATGCGCCTTTCTATCCCAACCACACTATCTCCTTTGTTAAAGGCACAAAGCCTATTGTCAACCTCATTTTCGGTATCATAAACATATAGTTGCGCAAATTTTGGCCTTTCTCCATCAACAGGCAACAAAGATCCTATAAGATGATGCGTTTGTCCATTAATGCGAAAAACATACGGTCCTGGTTTTTTGTTTATGTCATGGTCTATATTGGCCCCCCAAAGATGTAAAGGAGAACATCGAATTGTAAGCCCTAATATTCTCCCGAAATTTTCGAGATTCGTTGCCACCTTGATAATCAATCAAAAGTTTAAGTGGGACAGGAGTTTCTAACAACAATGGGACATTAACCTTCCCACACTGACAACACATAGAGAAAATAGGATTACATCGCCTACTTCCGCGTTTGATGCATTCCCCTTCCCAAAATATAGCGCAACAATAACTACAAACAAAACCAAACGGACCAAGCGTATGTATTGATGAAGGTAAAGAGAGCTCATCTACAATGAGAAAAAAAAAAGGTCACTCAAACAAACTTAGCTAACATTCCAAGAACCAACCACTAAGCGAATTATTACCGCATTCCGTGTCTGAATTTGCAATAGAACTTTCTCTACAAAAAGTATTAACAAGACGCATCCGTTTCTTTCTAAGCAAAAGGCGTAGATGAAGCCGATTTTGACGTGAAATCTCTGAAACAGGTATATTAATAGATCGAGAAACATTTTCAAATCTCAAAGTATTGGAACCTCTTTGCATACCATTAACTCCTAAACCAAACGAATTACGATGAAGCTGGTCCATATATAATGATTTAGATGAATTATCTGGAGACTGAACACTAAGACGTTGCAAACGTCTTCTCCTCATTATAAGCCTTCGTCTTAATCGATTTTCTCGAGCTTCTCATGGAGACAACATCGAAAATGAAAATCTAATTCACTGATAGTAAAGAGAAAAAAATTCCAAACACAATACATAACATTGGTAAGATAAGAAAATAGCACAATGGAGAAACTGTTCGGGGAAAATCCTTAAGATTAACATAACAAGGATAAAGATATGATAAAAGAAAAAATTTTGATTTAAAAAAAACCACCAACACATCCGGAAAAAGTTTCATTACAAAATAAATAATTCCAAAAAAAAAGTACTATAGTTGTTCGTTTATAAATAGCATCTTCTATAGGAAATTAGCTAATTTCCTCTATTCACTTAATCTAGCAGCATTTAAAAAATTATTATTCTTTTAACTTTAAAATAAAAGCTTTAATAATTAATTTAAAAAATATAGGATTTGGTTAGTCGTATAGAATGATAATTAATAAAACAACATTAAACCATCAAAAAAGTTAACATTTCTATTTTTATACTGTGATATTAATCTAAAAGATTATTTTTCCATTACGTAATATATTGATCAAGGTCAAAAGCAAATGAAAATGAGAGAATTTCACAACAATATATCAACACGAGAATTTCAATTCATTGCCTTTATAAAGTGCAAGAGAGATTTTTCAATAATCTTTTAGTTAATTGTTTCTTATTATTAATATTATATAGTTAATATATAATAAAAACTATTAATTCGGCTTCACTTGCGATTGTCGTGACCATTGAAAAAAATATATTTGTTTTAAAAAACAGTGGTCATGACAATATATCAACATGTTACCTAGTACTATAGAAAAGTTGAAGAACCTTAGAAAAGAACAAAAATGATTAATCCCCAGGCAAGATATATCACAATTTTAGTGAAACATTTAGGATATATTTCATATGGAAAATTATTTTGTTTTTTTGTAAATAAAATTACCATCAATATTTGGTGATCTCTATCGTTTTGTCAATAATTATGAAGCATATCAATCATCCATTCATGGTTAAAATGACCATATGTAGCTATGATCCTAAGACCTTCCCATTTTGTTTGCGAGATATATTAAGGCTATATTTGATATATGAAAATATTTTTTGTTTTTATTTTATGAAGAATACAAAGATCAAATGGTAGAGATTTAATATAATGAGTTTAAAAATCTTTCAATTAAGTGAGCACCTTCCAATAAAAACTTTGGGTAATTAATTTTTTTTCCTTACTTCTAATTCTCGGCATTGGTGAATAAAACCTAGAGATGTTGAGTGTAGGGGCCTGGGAAGGGGCAAACGCATAACCAAAGACCAAAATATGATTAGATGACGAAATGCTTGACATTACACAAGCATGCACATGAACAATGCTCTTGGGTTCATTTACTTTTATGTGTCAATAATTAGCAGGAGAATTTATAAGTCAATAATTGAATTAATATTTTTTAATTTAATAAAAGAAATTTTACTATATGTCAATCCAATGATTGAGATTGTTGTGATTGAGTTGATTTCAATGATAGGCCAGTTGGCCAAATGGTATACAACTGAACTATATTGGTCACATTATGATTATTGTAGGTGAGATGTTTGTCACTATAATGGCACCTTTCACGAGCCGACCTTGTGTGGCCGCTATGAGCACGCTTTCATTCCCACCTAGGGTGGATGGTATATGAAAGAGTCATGGTTTATGGATATTTTCTCCATGCAATTCGAGAACATATCTTGTTACCAATACTTAGAAGTTCATTCAATTTATTGACTCATTCAATTTATTGACTTATTTAATCTCAAATATCAACTTGCAAATGTTGAGATTCAAGTAATCGAGATTTCCATATCTTGAAAAATTTAATGAACATTTTCAAATCTTGAATTGACGTAATGTAAAAAAAAATTATATTCAATCAAGAAACATTAAATCAATTATTGACTTATAAATTCTCCTGATTAGTTTAAAAAAAAGACAAAACAAATACAATGGGAGAAGAGAAGAGAAATGAGGAAAGAGACAAATAAAACTAAAAATTAAAAAAAAAACAACAAAAAAACAAAGGAAAATTTCTAACAAAAGGAAAATCGAAGTTCGAGAAATGAAATACTGAAAACTGATTAAAAAATATGAAAAAATACATCATAAAAGATTTCCTCAAAATGAAAGTATAAATTATAATTTTACAAAGTTAACTATAAAATATGACGTAAAAACAAACACATACCAACAAGAAAGCCGAAGGTAAACGAAGCATTAACTGGCTAATACACCACAACGGAGCTACTCCTGGACGGACAGCTTAGCCTGAAAAAATTTAATAACAATAAACCTCTCAACTGCTTTCATTTTCCTTTATATTATTACCATGTTTTAAGATTAATTAACTGCTTTCATTCTCCTTTATATTATTGCCATGTTTTAAGATTAATACTCAAAGAATGAAGGTTACATCATGTCAAAAAATTCACTAATAATTGTCCAATAGCATGTATCACAACACAGGATTCGGTATATATTCTCAAATATAAGATATGTCCGTGAAAGTCAAAAACAATATGCCCATTACATGATAAAGTAAATGGGGAACTGCAAAAAGTTCATGAATATTAGTTAACGATGAAAATGTCCGAAATAATGGATTGTAAGTCGTGATGAAGATGTCCGGAATAATGAACTGAAAGTCATGGTGAAGATGTTCGGAATAATGGATTGAAAGTCATGTCCCATTAGTTTATTACTACAAGTAAATGGAATAAAATCTTGATTATACTGTTATTTTCTAGTCTAATTTAAAATCATATAAAATTAGTCTTCTCGCATACGTACGATAAACTCAACTTAATAACTATATTATAAAAAGAAAAAGGACAGATTAATACAATAAAACAGTGTAAATAAGATGATTTTATACAAAAATGTAAAAATAATTTCATAGTTTTTTCAAAAAAATCTAAAAAACAACGTAACGCGATGTGCTTGAAAAAATAGCCAAAGATCAGGTATAAAAAAAGTAAATAAACAGCAGCTCCAATAACCTTTCAAAAAGACCACATAGTCAAAAGGGATTTGAAAACCACATGGAAACAGAGGTGAACGAAACTTACCAGAGAGCAAAGTTTTAGATGAGACAAGGGTGAAGCTGCAGCGTAATTAACATAAGAAAAATACAAAGGAGAAAAAAAACTATATTGCACTGAACAAAAGAGTAAAAATTTTTTTTATTTTAAAAAATGAAATAAGACCAAGTGAGCAAAAAAAATAAGAGGGAAATATTACCAAAGAATAAAGGCGCAGAAGAAGATAATAAGAATGCAAGATGCAGTAGTCCATAATAAACGTTATTTATAGGGGTAGAGAAATGAAGGTATCCAATATTGTGATTGATTAAGTCAACAATTGTTGGCTAATATGCAAATGTCAATGGTTAAAGTAGCATAAGACATGTTTGTCAAAACCTATAATTCGCTACCATAAATAAAACAAAGTCTATCATGCATGCAATGGTGTATTCTAAGTCTAAGTCAGTAGAGTGAGGGGACATAACTATTTGAATGATGAAAAACACGATGAAAAGCAATGAAGAATTCAAAAGAAATAAAAACAAAATGACAAAATGATTGAATAGAAACAAAGAACAATAAAACAAATTTGTGGCTGATTAAGTCAACAATTGTTGGCTCCACACCAAAATGGAAAACACGATGGAAAGCAATGAAGAATTCAAAAGAAATAAAAACAAAATGACAAAATGATTGAATAGAAACAAAGAACAATAAACCAAATTTGTGGCTGATTAAGTCAACAATTCTTGGCTCTGGAAAGCAATGAAGAATTCAAAAGAAATAAAAACAAAATAACAAAATGATTGAATAGAAACAAAGAACAATAAACCAAATTTGTGGCTGATTAAGTCAACAATTGTTGGCTCTACAGCAAAATTTGATCCGAATAGAATCAAAGAACAACAAACAAAAACCGTGGTTCATGAAGTCAACAATTGTTGGCTTTGCAACAAAATTTTATCCGAATAGAATAGAATAGAATCAGAGAACAAGATAAGTTTTTTATAAGAGAAAATTGAATGCCACGTGGCATCATAAGAGAAAAGTAATTGACGTGGCATGTCTAACGTTTAAGCATTCCAAGCAATCTATTGTTCAAAAAGGCCTGAAACGGCTGGACCCGAGCAATCCCACTCCTCCACTTTCCTTCTTCTTCTCTCTTATCATTATCCCTCCTTGGTTTTCCTTTTTATTCATTTTTTCTTTCTAAAAGAGAATTCCTTGAAAAATCTTTAATGGAACAATGGAAGGGGGAAAAACAATGGAAAGAAAAGAAGAAAAAGTTAGACTATAACAACCATGAAAAATGAAACAGAAGAAAAAGAAAGAAACGTTAAAGACTTTTTTTTCTCTAAGATTTATACTTTCCACCTGCCACGGCCCCATTGCTGAAATTTAGGCCCTGATATCTTAAAAAAAATTGAATTGGGAAGAAAGTGAAAATTGATCAAGAAAGCAACGACACTGACATTTTTGAATTTACTTGCATGCACTGGCCATGACTCTTCATTTAATGTTAAGTTTACTACTGATGCTTCCTCTGATAGTGACATTGTAGAATTTGGGGGAAGAATCATCAATCACAGAAGGGAACAATAGATGCTAAGTTTTATTGAATGATACATTGAATGATTAATTTAACAATAGTTGGCTTTACATCAAAATTTGATCCAGAAAAAGAACAAGAGAAATGCTTTATATTTTACTGTTGATTAAGTCAACTATTGTTGGCTTAAGATATATTGTTTGTTTGTTGATGATTTTATTTCTTTCAAAAAGCAAAAAAGAAAAGAAAAGAAGAAAATGTTAGACTATAACAACCATGAAAAATGAAACAGAAGAAAAAGAAAGAAACGTTAAAGACTTTTTTTTCTCTAAGATTTATACTTTCCACCTGCCATGGCCTCACTGCTGAAATTTTGTCCCTGATATCTTAAAAAAAATTGAATTGGGAAGAAAGTGAAAATTGATAAAGAAAGCAATGACACTGACATTTTTTAATTTACTTGTATGCACTGGCCATGATTCTTCATTTAATGATAAGTTTACTATTGATGCTTCCTATGACATTGTTGAATTTGGGGGAAGAATCATCAATCACAGAAGGGAACAATAGATGCTAAGTTTTATTGAATAATACATTGAATGATTAAGTCAACAATTGTTGGCTTTACAATTATTGAATAATATATTGAATGATTAATTTAACAATAGTTGGCTTTACAGCAAAATTTAATCCAGAAAAATAACAAGAGAAATGCTTTATATTTTACGGTTGATTAAGTCAATTATTGTTGGCTTTAGATATATTGTTTGTTTGTTGATGATTTTATTTTTTTCAAAAAGCAGAAAATAAAGAAAAGAAGAAAATGTTAGACTATAACAACCCTGAAAAATGAAACAGAAGAAAAAGAAAGAAACGTTAAAGACTTTTTTTTCTCTAAGATTTATACTTTCCACCTGCCACGGCCTCACTGCTGAAATTTTGTCCCTGATATCTTAAAAAAAATTGAATTGGGAAGAAAGTAAATATTGATCAAGAAAGCAATGACACTGATATTTTTGAATTTACTTGCATGCACTGGCCATGACTTTTCATTTAATGTTAAGTTTATTATTGATGCTTCCTCTGATAGTGACAATGTTGAATTTGGGGGAAGAATCATCAATCACAGAAGGGAACAATAGATGCTAGTAAGTTTGTTTGAATATAATACATTGAACGATTAAGTCAACAATTGTTGGCTTTACAATTATTGAATGATACATTGAATGATTAATTTAACAATGTTGGCTTTACAGTAAAATTTGATCCAAAAAAAGAACAAGAGAAATGCTTTATATTTTACGGTTGATTAAGTCAATTATTGTTGGCTTTAGATATATTGTTTGTTTTTTGATGATTTTATTTCTTTCAAAAAGCAGAAAAAAAAGAGCGCCACGTGGCTGCATGAATAAAAAGTAATTGACGTGGCATCTCTAACGTTTAAGCATTCCAACGTGCTTTTATGTAATGTTAAGTTTACTATTGATGCTTCCTCTGATAGTGACATTGTTGAATTTGGGGGAAGAATCATCAATCACAGAAGGGACAATAGATGCTAAGTTTTATTGAGTAATATATTGAATGATTAAGTCAACAATTGTTGGCTTTACAATTATTGAATAATGCATTGAATGATTAATTTAACAATAGTTGGCTTTACAGCAAAATTTGATCCAGAAAAAGAACAAGAGAAATGCTTTATATTTTACGGTTGATTAAGTCAATTATTGTTGGCTTTAGATATATTGTTTGTTTGTTGATGATTTTATTTCTTTCAAAAAGCAGAAAAAAAAAAAGAAAAGAAGAAAATGTTAGACTATAACAACCATGAAAAATGAAACAGAAGAAAAACAAAGAAACGTTAAAGATTTTTTTTCTCTAAAATTTATATTTTCCACCTGTCACGGCCCCACTGTTGAAATTTTGGCCCTGATATCTTAAAAAAAATTGAATTGGGAAGAAAGTGAAAATTGATCAAGAAAGCAATGACACTGACATTTTTAAATTTACTTGCACTCGCCATGACTCTTCATTTAATGTTAAGTTTACTATTAATGCTTCCTCTGATAGTGACATTGTTGAATTTGGGGGAAGAATCATCAATCACAGAAGGGAACAATAGATGCTATGTTTTACTTGAATAATACATTGAATGATTAAGTCAACAATAGTTGACTTTACAATTATTGAATGATACATTGAATGATTAATTTAACAATAGTTGACTTTACAACAAAATTTGATCCAGAAAAAGAACAAGAGAAATGCTTTATATTTTACGGTTGATTAAGTCAATTATTGTTGACTTTAGATATGTTAAATTAAATGGCTTAAACGTAGTTTTATTGAAATTAACATTAGTAAAAGAAAAGAAAAGGACTGGTTTTTCAAGTTTTGCTTCAAATTAGCTAGCTTCTTGCAGCAACACATTCTTCACATGTATTGATTTCATCCCGAAAATTGAAAAACTAAAACAAAAATCTTTACTGTTAACAAATTTTGGGGCTATTAATTTTTTTAAGAAAAAAGGAAAAATAAAAAAAAAAGCGTAAAGCCATATATAGATAAACAATTAAATGATGATGAGTGAGGACGTTTGATGCGATCAGATATTTTTGAGATCCGCATATCCCGCAATATTCACAGAAATAACACATACTGCTTATTTTTCTCATTGTTCTTCTTCCCTTTTCTTTCTCCTGGAATTATGGAAGCGTTTGCGGCAGCCACAATAGTTTCATCGAGCCAAAAAGGTGCCAACTGCAATTGTAATAAATACAATCAAAAGAAAATCTGAAGAAACAAAATTTGTTAGCATAAATTTTGAAAAGAAAGTGATAATGAAAACGCACGACTTCAGTTATTGAAAAAAGAAGGTTGAGAGATTATGGAGAAGAGCAGCCATACTTGCTTTCACAATCGAGGTTGAGACTATTTTCTTATCATTTAAAAAGAAATCATCTTCCTTTTCTGTTGTTGTTTTATATTCTTTTTTCAGTAGATCTAATATTATTATTGGGGAAACAATTGACAACTTCATTATGTCCCTCCATCATTGTCTTCATTTTATCTGGTAAAAAAAAAAAAGTAAACCAAGTCTGATTTAAAAAAATTATAATAATCAAGTAAACAACAAACGATTCCTATTTCCTTTTCCTTCCGACAAAATCTAATCATGTTTGCAAAACAAAATTGAAAAAAAAAATGATGTAGGACAAACAAATATGATGAAGCCAAAGCCAGGTTAAGTGAGACCTCACACACCCTCTATCTCACCCACAATTATCATCTTCCATGGCTTGTTTTTGGTTTTTTTTTCTTCTCATATGTTAAAAATGACAATGAATGAACAAAGGTAACAGAGAAAAAAAATTAATGGGGGGCAAATAAGAAAGTTACCTTTTTTCTTTCTTTTTTTTTTCATTCTCTTCACCAATATGGAGCCTAAAATAAACCAATGACATATCAAGAAACATTAGTAGTTAGATACCCAAAAAAAAAACTATCACAAAGGATAAGGCAAAAAAAAATACCCTTTGCTTTATCTTGAAAATTTCGGTTGAGGTTCAGAGAGAGGCAAGAAGCGCCATCTCCAGATCTAGCGATCTATAAATCTGCCCAAAAGTCGGTCGAGGGCTTAGACTGGGCCAAGAAGTGTGATAGCAAGGACGAAGCTCCAGATTTCTAGATTGCAGCTTCAGATCTACATATCCTAGCTCCAAAGCCGTGACCTTTTGTAGAGATTTCAAAGATTTGTCATACAAGATGTCCAATCCTTGAATAAACTTTATTAAATAAACCAAAAGTTATCAACAATCGGAGAGCAAAGGTTGAAAAGAGTAATCATTCTGTGGAAAATAAAGAAACGAATGGTTGGAGAGAGAAATAGAAGAGGATAAGATTAAGAGGGCTTTTTCTTTTCAATGAAGGATTTTTGTATTTTATTAATTGGAGCAAAGAAGTAAACAATAATTGAATTGTATCAAAAAGCAGAAAAAACGGAGGGCCACGTGGCTTCATGAAGAAAAAGAAATTGACGTGGCATCTCTAACGTTTCAGCATTCCAACGTGCTTTTATGTATTTAAGAATTGCCATCTCTTTGGCAGGGTGTTCGAATACCCTTAAACCACCAGCTAAGAAACCACAAAACTATTGTCATAAGAATTAGTAGCCAATTAGGCGATTCCTCTGCAGAGAAACTTCTAAGTTGATGCATTTATTCCCTTCAAATTGGTTGCAATGACTACATCAACAATTATTTCCACCCGCAGTTCTACAACACCAGTCGCCAGTATACTCTCGAGCAGTACGCGGTGGTGCTCGTAGAACAATATTCGCATCAAATAAAGGTTATGTTACAATGGGACCTTGTATTTTGCATATTAATCCTCTCGCACATCCATACCCACACAGGATTTTTTATAAACCTCCCACTATTGGATAGTCACGGACAAATCATTTTCCTATTTCATAAATGGTGCAACCTCTAGTCAGCCCCCTAAGGTTAGCCCCCTAATCCTCCCCCCTCATTTGAGCCGTCAGATATGATGGCTATTTACCAGCCATTGGATTTAGTGTTTGTCTTTCACAGTGTTGTTGTAAAGAATTTGTTATAAAGGTTACCGGTTAATATTTAAACTAATTTGGCTGCAATTAAAACTCTACTTAATTCAATCCTTAATTTTGGAAAGTAAATCTCCTAAAATTTTGAAGATAAATATGTGCAAACAGATTCTAAAATTTTTAAATTATTTACCCGTTAATTCTAAATCAGATTCTAAAATTATAAAAAGTAAGAGTTAGGGTTTACAGAAATAATTTGCAACAGAGTTAGGGTTTACAGAAATAATTTGCAACCGAGATGGATCGCCAAGAAAAAACTTACGAATCTCCATTGAATTCTGTGAAGCGTGAAGATTATAAGGTTTGTAATATTCTAAGCCATAACATATTATTAATGGAGTACGATTATAAGGTTTTCGATTTTTAGATTAATAATTGGTGTTTCATTTTGAATGGCCCTAGGGTATTTGTAGTCTATTTGAGCGGATTGATGCTTTAGAGGCCAAATTTGATAAAAAATTAGACCTCATACTAGGGCATCTTAATCAGCTCATTAGGGATAGGGATGAAGGAAAAAAAGAACGGCAGCAAAAGGTTGATAAGAATAATATTCTTGGAACACCTTCGAAATCAAACACGACTGGGTTGGAGGAGTTCGAGACGCCACTGGTTCATAATGTTCCTGGTTCAGCCAATAGTACAAAGGATGCAGCGCATGGGATGGGGGTTTCTAGTAAGGTTAAAAGCAATCTTTATGCCAATAGGTTTAGGATCGATCCAGAATCGCCTAGTAAAGATAATGTTTCGACAATAGACAGTTCTAATTTTCAGACCCGTAGATATATGAACGATTTTAATGGTTATAACAAGCATGATGTTTCTGGTGGAGACAGGGATGGATGTAAAAAAGAACAGCAGGAAAAGCTTGATAAGAATTATATTTTCGAAACCCCTTCGAGAGGCAACACGGCTGGGTTGGATGTGTTGGAGACGATTCTGGTTGATGTTCCTGGTTCAACATACAGTGGAAAGCGTGCGGCATATGGGATGGGGGTTCCGAGTAACGTCAAAAGGAATCTGTACGCGAAGAGGTTTAGGATTTATTCAGAATCGCATAGTGATTCTGATTCTGAGAACGTCATAAAAATTGATGATTCTGATTCTGAGACATCTGGAGCTGTGAAAGGATGTGATCATGGTTATAACAAACATGATGTTTGTGGTGGTAAACCCAAAAATGCGAATGGAGTGGGGGATAATCGTGGTGTGAAATACAATAAAGGACTCGGTAAAATATATCACGGAAAAGAGACAGTAGTCCCGAAATCCAAAATAGTCGAGAGAGAGCGTAAAAGGCTAAGTGACATTGGTCGGTATATATTGCATAATGATTTGGGTTGCAGGTTAGCATTGTAATTATATAAGTAACATGCTTTATGGCTTGTATTGTAGAGTTGGACCTGGTTATATAGCATCAATTCTAAAGTATAAGGTTGAGTTATGTGTTATAATTGACTAGTCAGAATCCATTTTATCTCAACTGAAATCGATTTCTATGCATCATATCGTGTTTATTTGTCCGTGCGGAAGAAGATAATGAAATAGATTATGATCTTTTTATATCTATTGTATGTAGGGTATTAATACGAAATCAATTTAATTGTTCAGAACTCGATTTTGAAATGTTATTTTTTGAGATTATTCATCATTCAGTTTTGGAAGGGATAAAGTGTTACGGGCATTTTATTGATTTATTGTTCTCTGTCAAACTATTTGGTATCTAAGATAGATTCGCACCTATCGTATTAGGTCGTGTGTAGTACTACTTCAAAATCAGATATGTTATATAGGATCGATGCTAGAATAATTAGAATCGATTCTATAATATGAATTTATGGTTTTTTAAATTTTTGGTTGACAAAACGTAAGTAGGTTAATATTCTATGAATTTTTCAATCATATTTTATAGTTAAGTTAACTATATTACAAAAATCAAAGTTTTTCAATCATAGAATCGATTCTATAATATGAAAAATTATGATTCAATCATAGTTAATTCAACCGTTTTTGTGTTTTTCTTTTTTTTTTTTTTTTTTTGATGTTATTTCCCAGAATGTCTTCAAAACTTGTGGACTTCACCGATGACGTATACGGAAGTCAGGAAAGTATATGTCGGTTGAAACCTGGTGAATGGATTGACAGTGCTGTAAGTTTACATCTGTGTATCTGGTTTTAGTATATATGTATAATATGACTATATGGTTATGACAACGTAAAACGTTAACAGGTTATAGATTTGAATTCTTATTTGATGACTGTATCCAGCAAAAATGAGACGATGGTATTTTCCATGTCGTTTCAGTGTGAGTCTAATTTTTTTTTATTCTGTATAATTTTGTAATCATCGAATTATGTCATATTTAGTAAACTAAGTTGTCTTAAATGTTGAATCAAACAGAGGAGCATTGAGTTGATGTTAACTAACGGTCGTATGGAACGATATGATACAGTCGTGGATGGTGTATTAAAGGAGTTAAAGGATAGGGATTTGCCACTAGTGGGTGACATCTCATGCTGTGAGCAGGTAAGATGTTGATTTAGTGATGCGTTATAATCGTCTGTAGAGATTAATTTTTATTATTTGTGCTGGATGCTTGGTGTGAAAGATTTTCATTCCCATGAACAATAAGAACATGCACTGGTACTTGATGGTGTTGGACTTGGTTAAAAAGGAGGTTCAAGTGTTTGACAGTTCCCCTGGTGTTGTTGATAATGGATATGAAGATGTTAAAAATGTGGTGAGTGATTATTTTGTATTTATATCATTTTGTATAATTTGTAGCATATCTGATTGTTGAATTTAAGTAATGATCGGTAAACTCTCAGGTAAGATTCTGTTCCAAACTACTTCGGCAGTCGGAGATGGGTAGAAACGAAAGATTAGATTATTTGCATGACAGGAAAATTGTTGTTCCTCCAAATGTCCCAAGACAATCAAACGGGTACTTTTATGGAATATATCTGTACATGTTTAATTCAATATGATTGCAGTCTGTGTCATTCAATACACAGATTGATATTAAGTGATATTGGTTGAAATGTGTTTATGCTTTTTGTTTTGTTAGGAATGATTGCGGGTTGTTTGTTATTTTTTGGATGCGGATGATGCACAAGAAAAGAAGGAACATTATAAGCTGGTATGTCCAATTGAGTTTGAATAAACTTTAATGTGTATGTGTGTATGGGATGATGCTGAGGGACATGTGTGATATTCAATTGTGTTGCAGAAAGTTTCAGATTCAGACAGGTATCTCCTTGCTGGTATACTATGTGATAGCAGATTAAATCGTTCATGCGATTATGTCATGAAGGAGTTATGCGGTGGCAAATTTCAGTAAAATAGGCAAAACAATGGTCTTAAAATGGGGGTTACAGTGCCCAAAATCTATGTACGTTAACATTATGATCGATATTAAAAATGGAGGACAAAGTTTTTGATTTAATAACTAATCGGTTGTTAAGAAAATGATAAAAGCACTTATGGTCTTCAAGCATTCATTCTCAAGTTCCAACATACGGACCATATAATCTCTTTGCATGTCGAGCAGTTCTGCTTCATGTGTATTGAGTTCGTTGAATTCTGCTACCTTGAAATTCAGTATGGATTGAAGCAGGTTGTATTCATGAGAAGATGATGATTTGTCACCATGATCTCCGTTTGATTTATTTTCTTGTCTGCTATTGATCATCGTTATCTCAGATTCAAGGATTTGAAGATGTGTTAGTTGTGCGGTTACGTACATGTGCTGGGCCATCAGCATTTTAATCCGTGGTGGCAATGTGATAATATCTTGCCTAACCGCGTTGATTTCGTTGATCAAAAACTCCAATGGCTTGGTCCCAACGCCAACGTATGTGAGTTCATCTAACAGATGCAAAACTCTTGTGACTCCTCCTGAGTCAATAGACTTCAAGTTTGATGAAATCTCAAACAACTCATGCACAACCTTTGTGACACATGGGGTTGTTGACCCATCATTTGTATGCTGCTTCAGAGGGTGCCCGATAATATTCTCCAGAAGACTTCCCTGACAAAGCAGTTTGGAGGCCTAATTGTTTAACATATGATTTGTATAAAAAAAAAATCCAGATTGTGGTTCGTCAAACCATTCCTTGGTGTGATTCATAATCTCATAAAATTAACAAGAAAGATAAAATAAAGGGAATAAACAATGATCCATAATGTGTCACGCCCCGACCCGCCCGAGGTCGGCCACGTGGCAACCGCCGCGATACCTCGAAGTACGTGCAGGCCGGTCACGCACCAGAAGCACCGCAAGGCATAGAAATGAATATCATCGCTGCAAAACAACTAAAACTTTAATTAAAAATCATTTAATAAAATATTTAATTTATAAGCAACACCAGTAGATTAATTTAAAAGAATACCTACACAGCGGAAACCACTAAACCTAAGCCACCGGCATCTTGTAGTGAGCCTCCATTCTAAAGGCTGACCTCATACGCGGATCTGCATCCATCCACACAGGATATAGGTGAGTGACAGAGATTCAATGGGTCTCCATCAGGGTTAGAGAAAACAGTGGTAATTCAAAATATATTAATACCAATGAATTAATCTAAAATTTAAACAACTTTGTTTTCATTATTTCCTGTATCAATTCTCCAGGAATGAATAAAATAAATTTTGTTTTATATACCTCTTTTGAAATCCTTCCAAGGAGTGTTAAATTTAAAATCTTTAATAAATAATAAAATACTCATGGGCTGGCATCTGAAATTGTCCCAATAAGGTATACCCGTACACTGGGGTATCCACTGGACCGTCAAGGGTTATTTATACTTTTAAAACATTTTTACTTTACTCTCTGGCCCATTCCCTTGACGTTTGCCTTGCTGTGGTGGAACACAGCATCTGGAGTCCTGGTGAGTTTCCCTACACGCCTCTCCCAACCAGGCTCTACTCACCGTGCCCCTCGATAGGCGGTCCACGGCTGAGTATCACGCATGCTCTCAAACTCGGTCCACGCTCCCGCAAATCGGAGCCCCGAGGAAATCCACTCAATCTCTAATCTCTCAAGAGTATCGTTCCCCAATAATCATAATAATAATAATAATATCATTTCTCATATAATTATTAAAAACATGTAATCACACACAAGCTTTTGTATCTTTAAAATCATCCCATCTCCATAAGTGGGCGTATCACAAAGTAAAAGTGTGTGTCGTGGATTACCCTTATCCCAAAACCGTTGTAAAACCTTTTTAAGAAAATTTATATTTTTAAAACATTTTTGCCCTAGTGGCTAAGCACTGAAATCTAAGCCACTCACAATGATGGGAGAATCGTATACTCCCAAGCGCTCCATGTAGCTCAACCTACAGAGTATCGCCGCACTCGATTCAACCGGAGCCCTAGTACACAGAAATATAAGTTAGCATTCATATTAAAATTTATGAATGCACCTACGAGGCTCTAATATGACCTAAGACAATGTTTGGACGTGGTTTGGAAGACTCGAAAGTGTTCCGAATCGATTTAGGGTCAATTTGGGTTTCGGGAGGTAAAATAACCATTTTGCCCCTAAAGGCAGAAACGACGCCGGAATTGGAGTGAACCGGCGCCGGTTCTATTCGACCGGAAATTTACCCAGCAGAGATGATCCGGCCCCCGGTTCATACTAGAACCGGCGCCAGTTCTGTTCTGCATTTAAGGCCGAGCTTCGGCCTCCAATCTTCTTCAGCTCGATTCAAGTTCGGTTCAACACCAATCCGTACCAAAATTGAAACACAGCAAGTTAAACACATGATCTAAGGATTCACAACTTCAAGAACGGAATCAAACCATTAAACATGCTCGAATTTTGAATCAAAACACTAAGGGTTAATATATCTCGAGCAAAACAGAAATCTCAATTTCAATCAACGATTTCTCTTAACACAGGCCATGAAATCAAGCATATAAACTATCAAATTAAAGCTTGATGAGTCTAGAACAACATACCAAATTCCCAGCCCCTTCCTACGGTTGAATCAAAAGATGTAGCTCGAAGAACAAACTGTCGCCAAAATTCCAGATTTCTAGATTTGATGATTTCTTGGAAATTTTGGTGTTTTGATCTTCAAGGATACAAGAGAAGTTGGTGTTGATGTTTGATTGAGTGTTAGAAAGGAGATTACAGAGTTGATCTTGAAGAGATAGATGAGAGAACTTGGAGAATTGAAGAAGAAGAGAAGAAATGAAAATGGGGTTTTCGGGTGAGCCGAGACCCATTATAATCGGTCAGTTCCGGTGCCGGAATCAACAGAGTCAAAGTTGACTCCGGTCAACCCTGTCAAACTTCCTTGAAATCCGTGCCCAAGTGGGGCCCACAACTCAGACTTCAATTTTAGAGTTTTTAAGCTTGAAATTGAGATAAATGAAGTTTAAAACATCCATGGGAAGTCAAATTTGGTATATTGACTAGACAACAATACATAAATATTCAACTTGACACGTGCGGACTATGTCCGGGCGTGTCATAATGAGATATTTAGATTGGCTTACCTTCATCCGAGCAACTGGATGGTCGAACCGTGTTCCAGATTCAGTCAATATGTTCATAGATAACGATAACAGAACCCTTGATATTTTCAGATGGTGATTCCCTTAACAAAGAGGAACTACGAAATCCCTGGTGAAACTGTTTTGTTGTTTTTGTTAAAGAACCCTAGTTTCCGTCGTGGCTTTATATAGATATAAATTATGAATAATGAAGGCGGCAAAAGGGAGTATGGTGGTTTTTATGGTTTTCATTCAAAATTGAATGAAATTAAAATTGATGAAATTTTCCCTCCAAACAATTTAATTTTGGGAAATACCGGTATAATGGAATTTGCGATGAATGTTCTAACCGACTAAGTATTTTACTCGATTTTCTGAGATTCCAATCGAGTATGTAATGGTGGCTTGCATTTTTTACTATCGAAATCGCTTGTGGACTTGCAATTTATTGAGTTTCCCCCACTTTTTTTATTTTTTGTATCGAGTTTGAAATTGCATGAAATCGATTTATATAGCTCTTATTCGAGTTTGAACTTATATGTATTCGATTAATCGATTTTGGAATCAAGTTTGGAACCGTTTTGGTTGTAATCTGACCTCGACTGACCTTTCAATCATTTTGATAAGAACAATTGTTCTAGTACATATTTTGTTTAACCTAAACACCCTATAGATTGTCACGCCCCGACCCACTCGGGTCGACCACGTGGCAACCGCCGTGCTGCCTCGAAGTACGTGCCGATCGGTCATGCACCAGAAGCACCGCAAGGCATAAAAATGGATACCATCGCTGCAAAACAACTAAAACTTTAATTAAAAATCCGTTAATAAAATAATAAACTTTAAAGATGTACCGGTGGATTAATTCAAAAGAATACCTACACAGCGGAAACCACTAAACCTAAGCCACCGACGCCTCCTAGTGAGCCTCCATTCTACTTGCTGACTCCGTATGCAAATCTGCATCCATCCACATTGGATACAGGTGAGTGACAGAGGTTATAAGAATCTCCATCTGGGTTAGGGCAGATAAGGGAAATCCAAAATAAAATAATAATAAAATAAATATTTTTCTTTTAAAATCCTTTTCTGGTCCTCTTGCTGAGAACCCTCTTAAAAAAAAACACTTTAAATAAATAAATAAATAAATATACATAAAATGGGCTGGCATCTCTATCATACTGGAGGTGCGACCCGTCGGTCGTCTTATGCCTCACTGCACCGAGGGCTATCTCTTTTCTTTCTAAAAATATTTTCTCTTTCTCATTCTCATTCTCATTTTCTTTCTCTAGCCCTTTCCCTCGGTGGTGCCTCACTGTGGTGGAACACAGTGAACTGGAGCTCTGGCGAGTTTCCCTACGCGCCTCTCCCAACCAGGCTCGACTCACCGTGCCCCTTGATAGGCGGTCCACGGCTGAGTATCATGCATGCTCTCATACTCGGTCCACGCCCCCGCAAATTGGAGCCCTGAGGAACCCTCTCAATCACTCATCTCCCAAGGGCATCGTACCCTCAATAATCATAATAATAAAATATTTCAAACGTATATATATATATATAACATTACATATTTAAAATATTTAAACACACACACGTAGTCTATATATTTCTTTTTAAGACATCCCACTTACTGTGTGGGTATATCACAAGCAGGTGTGTGTATGTGGATTTCCCATATCCCAAAAATCTTTTTGAAAAACATTTATGTTTTAAAATCATTTTTAAAACCCTTTTCCCCAGTGGCTAGACAGAGAAGTCTAAGTCACTCACTGTATTGGGAGAATCGTATACTCCCAAGCGCTCCATGTAGCTTAACCTCCGGAGCATCGCCGCACTCGATTAACCGGAGCCCTAATACACGGAAATATATGTTAGCATTCATAATTACAATTTATGAATGCACCTATGAGGCTCTAATATGACCTATGACGATGTTTGGAAGTGATTCGGGGCTTAGAAAAGTGTCCGGGAGGTTCCGGGGTAAAAATCGGACACTTGGTGAAAAATTACGAAAATACCCCTGGGGGTCCATGGGCCACTCGGGCTGGACCCGACACTTAGAAAAGTGTCCGGGAGATTTTGGGGCTAAAATCGGACTCTCGACGAAAAATTACCAAAATGCCCCCGGGGGCCCGTGGGCCCCACACCCGGACTAGGCTGGGCCCCACACGGATTGGGCCAAGTTCTACTCGAAATCAGGCTCAAAAAGCCCTCCTATTAGATATTTATACCTTATAATGATATAAAATATAAATATCTAAATATATTAATATAATATATAAATATCTTTTAATATAATAATATTATATTAAAAGTATCTAAACAGGGACTCGATCGGCCAGTTCTTCGGCCGGTCTCTCCCCAGGTTTTCGCACTCGTTTCTCCTCCTTTCGACGTACAAACTTAGAGAGGCGATCCTCATGGCATCCACAACGGATATGCCGAGGCAGAAACGAGAAACACCGGTCCAATTTTCCCGTAGACTGAGATTTAACCCAAATTGACTAAATCTCCGATTTACTCACACCCGGTGCACAAAAATGGGTAAAAACGGAATGGGACGTAGAATAAGGTGAATACTATAACACACTAAAAACTCACCTTATTCCACCGGCCCGAAATCCATTTATTTGAGTTTAAAGGTTTAATCTGGTTAAAAGCTGAAAACTTGGATCTAGGCTAAACCGATGCATGGATGTGCGTGCAAACTTAACATAAGGTAGATCGAGGTGAGAAGAACAACATACTGGAAACTCACCTTGATCTGATAGCCGGGCATGTCCCACTTTGCCAATTGTCCAAAATGCCTCCGGTCGGCTCCAGAGAGAAAAGAAGAAAAAGGAAAGAAAAAGAAAAGAAAAATGAAAGAAAGGTTCGGCTCCCTCCCCTATTTATAGGGAAGCCAGACGTCGGGTCCACTCGGGCCCCGGGTCAAACTTTTTCCCTTTTTCAACTTTCTCTCATTTTCACCAATTGGCTAAATCCTTTGCTTTCTTGTGCCAATGGGGCTCATAATAAATTTCTAGGGACTTATTTGGAGGTCTTTTTGGTATTTACTAATTTTCATGCACGGTTAATTACTTTATCTTCCAACTCCGTCTTATCCTAATTTAAACTTTTCTTCTTAATTAGACACAGCCGGACCGACATATTGTTTAATTAATACGCCATCTTACACTATTCCGTTTGTACGAAAAAGTCGTGCTAGGTCCGGGTGTGTCATAGATACTTTGATTGAGGCATAAAGTTTGAATATTGTTTGAAAGGTTTTGAAAATGATGAATTTTCTTAAGTGAGACACCATGTTCGTTAATAATTGTATACATTCGTTGAGATACCACACATATAATTTTAACCATATAGTTATTATATTAGATAATGACCGTTTGAATACACCTTTTCGCCGGACCCCAGTTTCACATACGGAGGGAGCACAACTCTTCAGCATCAGGCGTGTGATGTTCTATATAAGTGGCATTTTCCTTTAAAGGATTCATTTCGAAGTTTCTTAACAGACATCTAGTGTTGTCATTAAGAAAAGAGAAATGGTTGTCATCAGATGTCCCAGTTTTTTTACAAAAAAGTTACTTTCTGTTTGTCGAAGGTATGGTTTCCAGCGAGCGGACATGATGTGGCGTGCAGTTGATGGTGGTGCTGGTTACTCTACAAGTATGCGCATCGTGGACAATATGGGGGGAATTCAATACTCTATTGATGGTGTTACATGTGATTCAATTGACCAATCTATAGAAGCTGCTACGAGAGAAGCCCTGCGTGCAATGCAGTACGATTTGAGATTTGAAGTGGAAGACTTCAATCTGGACATGATGAATTGGTGGCGAGATAGGTATTTAAATTTGAAGAGTAAATTGACTGCAGTGAAAGAGTCCATTAGAGACTTGCAGTGGCTTATTGGAATTTAGTTTATTGTAATTTACATTATTTTCATAATAGTTTATGGTTTGTCTTATTAATATATTTATTGTGTTAAATAGCCGTTGTGGGGGTATGAAGTGTACACATAACTGTGATGTGTTGCGTTGGGTAGTATCGTTGCAGTGACTTATTGGAAATCAGCTTATTGTAAATAATTTTGAAATTTTAAAATTGAAAATCGATTTTGATGGGATGAAATTCGGGCTAATGCATGCACAAGCGGTGACACTCGAGTTTCGACGTGGTAAAATCGAGTCTGTTTAATTGAAAATGGCTTACGGGTTTTCTTGTTGCCATGCCATTGCACTCAACTAGTTATGAAATATTGGAAATTGTAATACAGAACAATGGTTTTCGTGACTAGACCACAGTAGTATTGAGATTGAAGTACATGGCCCTAGTTAAACATTTTTACAGAGTGTATAGACTTGTCATATAGTTTTGAAATTTTAAAATTGAAAATCGATTTTGATGGGATGAAACTTGGGCTAATGCTTGCACAAGCGGTGACACTCGAATTTCGACGTGGTAAAATCGAGTTTGTTTAATTGAAAATGGCTTACGGGTTTTCTTGTTGCCATGCCATTGCACTCGACTAGTTATGAAATATTGGAAATTGTAATACAGAACAATGGTTTTCGTGACTATACCACAGTAGTATTGAGATTGAAGTACATGGCCCTAGTTAAACATTTTTACAGAGTGTATGGACTTGTCATATAGTTTTGAAATTTTAAAATTGAAAATCGATTTTGATGGGATGAAACTTGGGCTAATGCTTGCACAAGCGGTGACACTCGAATTTCGACGTGGTAAAATCGAGTTTGTTTAATTGAAAATGGCTTACAGGTTTTCTTGTTGCCATGCCATTGCACTCGACTAGTTATGAAATATTGGAAATTGTAATACAGAACAATGGTTTTCGTGACTATACCACAGTAGTATTGAGATTGAAGTACATGGCCCTAGTTAAACATTTTTACAGAGTGTATGGACTTGTCATATAGTTTTGAAATTTTAAAATTGAAAATCGATTTTGATGGGATGAAACTCGGGCTAATGCTTGCACAAGTGGTGACACTCGAGTTTCGACATGGTAAAATCGAGTCTGTTTAATTGAAAATGGGTTATGGGTTTTCTTGTTGCCGTGCCATTGCACTCGACTAGTTATGAAATATTGGAAATTGTAATACAGAACAATGATTTTCGTGACTAGACCACATTAGTATTGAGATTGAAGTACATGGCCCTAGTTAAAACATTTTTACAGAGTGTATGGACTTGTCATATAGTTTTGAAATTTTAAAATTGAAAATCGATTTTGATGGGATGAAACTCGGGCTAATGCTTGCACAAGCGGTGACACTCGAGTTTAGACGTGGTAAAATCGAGTTTGTTTAATTGAAAATGGCTTACGGGTTTGGTAGAATCGATTATAGTTAAATAAAAATGCGATTTTGCAAAAGATAAATCAGCAAGCAGACACACAATAGCAAATAGCAACTTATAAACAATAGCAAATGGCAGAAATCATATGTTTCAAAATTAAAACAAAAATATTGTTTTGCATCACCAGCTATTTAAAAAAAAAAACAATAAAATTAGTCTTTTTTCCCTCTTTTGATTGCCTTCACCAGGATGTCTTTGTACCTTTTGAGTTTAGCATGTACAGTGGTCTTCTGATCACGCAGGGCAGTCAGTTGAGCGTCAAGCGCCTTCTTCCTATCAATGGATGCGAGAAATTCTTGATGTGTTAATATCAGGCGTTCTTCACGCATCCAAGGTACAAGCATTTCAAAGTTCAAGGGGCCTTGAACAAATGCTCGTTGGAAAGATTCTGAATCCCGGTATTGCATCATGAGGTCTATCTCCAGTAGTTTTAGAGTTCGTAACTCTGACTTAACCCTTGCTATGTTGGCATCTAAAGCGCTCAACTCGCTACATGTTGGGATAAGATCAAAATGCAGACCCCAAATGACCCTGAGAAGCTCATGACATGGTTCAAGGCGTTCGTAAAGCTGATACGTAGCCTCGAGGACACGCCTGATATTGTCTGGAGAAAGGTCAGTGGGATCTTCTAGGCATTCAGAAATGATGTTCACTGCTGCATCGGCATCGGGTGCTTCCCATGCTAGGATCTCCAATAAGGCGGAGCATGTACCCCCAAAAAGAACTTCAATTTGCTTCTGGCAAGCTTCAAATGCGCTCTTCATATTTAATCAATTTTGGTGTTAAAATATGATAACAGAAAGAAAAAACATATTTAAAAACAGTGCAGTCACTAAAAAAAATTAACAGGATAATATGATAACACAAAGAAAATATATGATAACAGAAAGAAGTAACAGATTACAAAAATAGAGTGTAGTAACTAGATAAATCTAAACATGGGAAATTTAATATTAAAATATGATGACATAAAGAAAATATTTATGCAGAAAGGAGAAACAGATTAAAAAACAGTGTAGTAGCAAAAAAAATGTAAACATGGGAAATTTAACATTAAATTATGATGACATAAAGAAAATATTTATGCAGAAAGGAGAAACATATTAAAAAACAGACTGCAGTAAGAAAAAAGGTTAAACAGGGGAAAATGAAAATTTACAAAGGGTTCTGCGGGTTCTGCATTGTCGGACGTCGATGAAGAGTCGGAAAAAGAGTCAGACGAAACATTAGAATTTCCTGGGTATGAAATTTTAATCCTTTTGGATGGTCCAGCAGCGTCGACGTTGGACATTGTGGCGACCAATATGCTTGAATATAAGGGGAAATGTGAAGAGTTATCAGGAAGGGTTGGGAAGAAGAAAGTTGGGTGAAACAAGTAAAAGGGCTACTTACAGCCTAAGTGTTGTAAAAGTAATGATATAGGAATATGCAGATATGTTTCGTAATACGAAAAGACAGGATGCAAAGAGTCATGATATTTCGTTTATTTTATATAACTTCCGTCATCGTCGGAACGATTAAAATGCACATTGTGAGTAAAGTTTGGTTGCAGCACACTTAAACCTTTTTTTTGGTCAAAATAGCACACTTAAACTGCAATGTCCTATTATGATGGTTTGTGTACGATTATTTGAATTAGAACCGGTTCTGTTGACAAAGGGTCGATTCTAAATTTTTATTTTTATTGTTTTCTTTGGCCACATATAGAATGTAAATTTTGTTCAATGTAGTCAATGTAGTTAAATCGAATTTATGTGTGGACCAATGATCTTATCCATGTTTAGGTTTATAGTCATGGTCATTTCCTCTATCTTTACAAGTGGTAACATGAACTGCATGGTTTAAATCGAGTTTACGTATGTATAATCGATTTAATTTTGTATTGTACGGATTCATGACCCTTTTTGTTTAACTATTTGAATTAGAACCGGTTCTGTTGACAAAGGGCCGATTTCAAAAAAGAAAGTGTTAAATATTAAATCTCATATGAAGTTACAGACCTTTTATCTTTAAAATCCACGTTGATCCCTAACCTCAAAATTGTTCCATTTGAGTTCACAAAATTTGCAAAACACAACAACGTTTGATACTTAGTTTCATTTTTTTATTAATAATCAAAATCATATGATTTTGATTGGCGGTCACGTGGCATTCAAGTATTTTGCAATAACTCGAGTTTTCGCTTTGTGTTTGTTTCGATAATCGATTTTTGTGGATTGGTCCCAACCCACACGTCAGTATTATAATAAATGACCGTATGTTTGAACAGCTATCAGTGCTATACTAGACTAGATGAGGGCAGATGCAATATAAAAATAAGATGAAAGAAGGAGGACAAGGGAAATTTTTATGTATAAGAATGGATAAACATCAGATAAAGAAGTTGTTTGTATAGTGATGTGATGGGATGTTTATGACAGTCCATTAAATGGTGTTGAAAATTAACCTGAAGAGATATGAGGCGCAACGTAATGATGATTGACATAGGAAAATGTAGAAATGCAAATGGCGGCAAAAAACACGGATTACAGCCTGTCTCCAGTTGAAGTGGTAAATCAACTTTGGGTATATAGCATCGACTTGAGTGAATATGGTTATGTACTGTAAGGTAAATTAGAACCAGCTCTGTTGATATAGAATCGATTTCGCACATATCAGAAAAGTTAAATTGCTAGTTCCATCCTAACCCCAACCTCCGACTACCGACTTGTTCAATTTTGGTCTGCAACTAGTCTCCTTTTAAGCGATATTTTGTTTTTAATATTTACTAAATATGAAAAAAACATAGGGAATTTGTTTCAGGAGACATGGCACATACAGTTAACTTTTTCAGTCTATCATTTTATTGTTTTCTATCATATGTTTTTGATGGAGTTGTAATAAAGCATTTAGAAGAAATTGAAAAAACAAAAATTAAATAGACACGGATGAAAAAGTGCGAAAAAAAATGTGGAAGCCAACAATCGTAGTAATTTTAAAAAATAATATATGACATGTAAGGTTTGATTGTCCCATTTTCAATTGGAAACGAGACTAAAGTAGAGCTATATTGGAGTACATGGTCCTAATTTAAGATATTTGCATTGTTCATGTATTTGCTATATATTTGTACCAATTGGAAACAATATTGATATTCGAATTGTGATATTTGATTTCGTTAATCGACTTTGACAGGGTCAAATTGATTTCGTGAATGGAAAGTGATGATAATCTAGTGTTTAATTTGCTAAAACTCGAGTTCTTTAAACTTAAACTAGAGTTTAAGGAGTCGGTGAAAATTCCCTCCATATACACCCTACTATGGCCAAACCCTAAACATCCGGTTAGTTAATTCACCATTCCGATAACTCAAAACACTACAACCCTGCTGCAACTCATCATGGGTCCTAAACCTAAAGATGCACGATCAAAACTCGAAGGCAAGGGTGGAAAATAAAAAAGAAAAGCTTCTTACTCCGAGGGAAAGAGAAAGCAAATAGAAGATTTCACTCATGATGTGAATCCTAAAAGGATCAGAGTCTCGAGAAAAAACGCATGGCAACATCTAGGGGCATAGAAGAACGAAGGGCAAAAGGGGTTGTCAACGAGCCAAGTGGTGGGACGTTCGTCAGTCAAACAAGGTACCCAATCCATTTGGAGGAAACACCCAGGTACCTTCAAAAATCTTAGTCATGAGAAAGCCTACATAAATCTTGGTAACATTGAAATCATTTTGACTAAAGGGGTGAACTGGAAGGTTTTCAATTCCAATGATAGAGTCATGGACAAAGTTAGGCGAACTTTTAGTAGAATGGAGTGGCTAAAGTTGAGTGAGTTAGATTTGTCCCATGTCAGTAGGGCATGTTTGGTGGAATTTTACCAAAACATATACACCGACAAAGAACAAATGGAGGATAAATCAGTTTGCGATTTGAACGGTTTATGTGTTCAGATGAACGGTCAGGACATGTGCATAACTCCCAAGGATTGGGGTGAATGCTTTGAGTTGAATTTTCAGTCTGAATAGAAAGGAGAGCCAGAGAAGTACAGCTGTGATGAATATTGGATGGAACTAACAGGTGAGGAATATAAAAGTTGTTTCAGAAGCAAGTATGCTTCCAATTTGAATGATCTACATGACAGGATATGTGCACTCTTCATTGCTAGGTCAATTGTTTACATGAGTCAACCAATGAGCTCCGTAATGCTATCAGACATATGGATTTTGGAACAAATGAAAAAAAGGAACACAATAAACACAGTGCAGTACATGTTTGACAGGATTAGGGGTTGGAACAGAGGTGAGAATTCAAAAATACTTTATGGGAATCTTATCACTCACTTCTACCGGCAGAATAGCATTAAGGGATTTTGGAATGAATCATTCGAGGCAGACTTGCAGAAGAATAAAGGACATCCTTTTGGGAAGAAAAATTTACGTCTTATGGATATCGAATTTGATAAAGAGAATGGAGAATGGGTACTAAAACCTCCTAAAGATGGAACTCCAGCATCAGCAATGGGTGGAGCAAATTCCAATCAGGATGAAAATCAAGTTGGGAATGCCAATGATGACTCGGTGCATCGACGTAAAGGCTCAAATGAAGCCCCTGCAAGCAATGGGATGTCCCCACTAACCCCTTGAAAAAAAAGAGGCTATCTGTGGATGATAAACTCGATTTCATCATTAAGACCCAATCAAAGCTCAATGATAGACTGGGGAAGATTGAAGAGTATGTCATTGACTACTATAAGCGGAAGTCAATCATACTTGAGGCCGTAAATAATTTGCGGATGCAGTTGGGGTTTTTACCAATTCCTGATCCGAGTGTGCAACCTATTCATGATAATTTAGGTGTAGAATCGGGCGGTGCTGGAAAGGGCTCGCAAAATGTTAATGGTAACGATACAGATGTGGTAGTTGTTGATGGTGAAGATGCAATGGAACAAAATAAAGAAGATATGGAGCTTGATGGAGAAGGGGGAAGCGAACAGGGAACAGAGGATTCAATTCTTCAAGGAAGTGAGATCAAGACTGCCAAATGGGAGAACAATGGAGAATCAAATAAAGAAATCGAACCAGGCGTAACATCAAGTTTGGGATCATTTGCAGAATCACATAAAAGGTTAGCAACACAATCAGAATCAGATGATGAAATAGATGCAGAAGCAATAATAGAATGTGTAATTAACGATGCGCAGAAAATTGATGTCACAGAATATGAGTTAACCAAAAAAATGCCAAACGCAGAAAAAGACATTGATGAAACAGAGGAAGATGATGATGGGGAAGGTGATGGTGTTAAAGAAGAAACAGATGGGGTTGATAATGATGGGGAAGATGATGATATGGATAATGAGGTGAAGAAGAAAAATAAGCAAGTGGGGGTGATTATGAGGAAGAAGATATCGAAGAACAGGCTAGGTTAGAGAGGAGGAGCAAAAATGACAATGACACCAAACTGCATATTCAGGATAAAAAACAAGATGCGGTAGTGGTTGGTGCGGTTAACACTGAACAGCAGCCACATCCAACACATTCTGAATTTGGCACGAATGTCCATAGGGAGCTAAATTTCGATGATGAAGTTGATTAAGTACTGGTGTATATAAAGCAATGTGAACATTGTAAAATTTGGAATGCGATTCCATAATTTTCATTTTGATTGGTTGTATAATCATGTTCAAGAATTGTCGAATGTGATGATGGGATATTACTTCGAATTTAGGGTGTCAAAATTACGTTTATGTTAGAGACTATCCATGGATCCATGTTTATGTTTATGTTTAGTATCATGATAATAATTGAGTAGTTTGACCACGGGATAATGAATCGAGTTTCCCCTATGATGTATCGAGTTTACTAATTAGGATCAGTGTATTGTCCATGCATAAATTGATTATGGATTACCGAATTGAGTTTACCATAAACCATAAGCGAGTTTACATTTAGAATTAGGTACGAAGTTATATAAGTCGATTATGGGAGAATGAATGTTGTTTTCCATGTGAAAATCGATTCTACATTTAGAAATCATGATCATTGTGATTGTCGAAACGTCTAGAAAGCCGTCCGACGGGAATTTTAAAGAGATGAAAAGTTTTTGAAAATAAGAAAAAGGAGTCGCCACTAACCATTTGATTTAGGTAGGTTAGTCACCTGTTTTGACTCCGTTTGACCTAACATAATCTAGAAAGATTACCTTAGGTTAAACAAATGTTGGTCCACGAAAATAAGTTTTGGGTTCGGGAGTCGGTTACGCTCGAGGAAGGATTAGCACCCCCGAAGCGCCCGGAAATCGGTACCATAAAGCCTTGTGAAAATTCGTTTTAGGGTTAATGACAAAAATGTTTCTTTTGAACTGAAATAAAATAAAATAAACTAAAATAAAGAATCTACAAATGTCGGAGTAGAACTTCTTTTGATATGGGTTAGTTCACCCTTTAAGAAAATTCAATTTAATGAGATCCGTGAAAAAGAAAAAAATAAAAGGAAGGTCTCAACGTTGAATAACCGAATTGAGAACTTTCCAAAAACAAGCTTTAAAATCAAAAGTTAAAAATCCATAACTTGTTAAAGAAAAATTTGAGTTTTAAACAAAATTGGATTGAATTTGGAAAGACTCCAATTGTTAATGACTGAATTGAAATCTTTCAAAAAAATATTTTTGGATTTTTGAAATTAATGTCGGAATTATCAAATTCCTTTTATTGACAGACGGATTTTGATTAAAGAAAAAAAAATTAATTAGAAAGACTCCAATGTAAAGGTCTAATTGAAATCTTTCAAAACATTTTTTTGGTTTTTGAAAATAATGTTGGAATAATTAAATTCCTCTCATTTTTGGATCTCATTTTTAAAACCTTGATTAAAGAAATTAACCAAAGTTTGATTTTGTAAGAAAACCTCAACTATTGATTAAGTTTGAGATTTTCCTCAAAAAAACATTTTTAGATTTTAAAATTATGTTGGAATTGAAATTCCTTTTGCTGATAAGGGGAATTTTGAAAGAAAACTTTTTTTTGGGTTTTTCCTAAAAAAGAAACTAAAATTTGTAGAAAAAACTTTTGAAATTTTGGAGAAAATCATGAACATGGTATGCTAATGCCATTTTTGAAATAAAATATGAATAAAATCATTTTTTTTATTTTTGAAATTGGGGTGGAAATTGGTTTATTGGAAACTTCCTATGCCCAATCGGAATTCCGAAAAGGTGAACTAGAAAGCCTCCTCACTCTAAGAAAGCCTTTGAGAACCTCGTAATTACGTGATCCCCTCGGACTCCCCATTATCGGAATTTCCATGCACATGCAAATTTTTGAAAATAATGATTTAATTATTAAATTTAAGAAATGATAGGACAAAATAAACCAATAAAATGGGTTAGCACAAGAAATATATTAAGTACATATTAAACAAATAATTAATGATGCATGAGCTTAATTCCTAAAAATAACATAAATAATGTAAATAGGCCTAATTTACCAAATGTCATAATATAATGAAATGGGCCTAGAACTAAAATGTGAATGGGGCCTAGTTACTAAATGGCATAGATTAAATGAGATAGGCCTAGACTAAAATGCAAATGGGTCTAAACTAAAAATGTAAATGGGCCTAGATTAAAATGGCATAAATTAAATGAGATGGACCTAGACTAAAAAATGTAAATGGGCCTAGATTAAAATATGAATGGCCTAAATTACTAATGACAAAAAAAATATGCAATTGGACCTAAAGTTATTAAATGACATAAAAATGTATGAATGACCTAATTTCTAAAATGGCATAAAATATGCAAAATGACCTAATTTCTAAAATGATATAAATGTTAAATGACTCTAACAAACAATAAAATAAAATGGTACGGAATGTCAAATGACCTAAAAATGTTAAAATGGCATAAAAATGTAATTAATTAATTTTAACTCCTAAGTGCAAATACTCAATTTTTGGCTTTAATTTTTCTTTGATTAAAATAATGCGTGGAGGAAAATTAAAGACACACATAAGGTACGGAATAATAATAATAATAATAATAATAATAATAATAATATAAAAAAATATGGAAATAACATGGTTTCACGTGAATTGCATTAAACATTAAACAAGACTAAAAAAACTAACATACCCCTAATATAAACACATGAAAATATAATTCATCAAATAATAATTGCAAAAGCCCAATTGCTACTAAGATCAATCCAAGGCAAACGAATCCAATCTATAAATTCAATCAAAAGTCCAAAGCATTTGAAGCAACAAGTCAGCCCACCAAGTTAATAAAGAAGACTAAAGCCCAAATAACAACAATCACATTAATAAATATCCATAAGCCAAATAAACAAAACAAATCTTTCAAAATTCAACCAAATTAGAAACCCATAAAAACAAATCCTATAAAATATTGATGCCCTGAGAACGTGGATTAACTACATTAAGCTCAAACCGGGTCCAGAGTATAATAGCCTAACAAATGGCAATTCAACAAACAAGCACAACTCATGTGACTTACAAAATCAAATGGCACAGCAACAATAAGATCCCTGAACTATCATAAATGACTCTGCAGCTATTCAAAAACCAAAAAAAAAAATAATAATAAAAATAATAATATTAAAAAAAAATATATATATATATATACAAGAAACCCCAAAAACAATTACCAATCAATGCATGAATTTTGCAAAAGGGACAACTCTACAGTGTATCATGACCCACAAGTCAAACAAAATGGTTAATCAATAAAATAATTTATTCGAGAATACCAAGCCTAATACCACAACAAATAACAAAGTCCAAATGATTTAACAATAACAAGTCCAAAACAGTACTTAGCAATAATCCAGCAAAATAAGACGCAGCTTATCAGAATTGACAAAAATCCAAAGTTAATGAAACTTTACCCAAACGACGATCGGCCCCACGTTTTGACTTGCTTTCCCTTTCTTTTTCTTCTTGCCTTCTTCACTTTGATTTACAGCCGCCTCCCTCTCACTTCCTCACCAAATAAACACCGTTCACTGTAACAACCTTGCCGGCTCCTTTTGCAGCACTATGTAACTTCCTTGTTGGTCTTTCTCTTTGTCTCGTCTTCACAGCCGTTAGTCACCAAATGAAAGTCACAAGGCCATCGCTTGCTCATCTGCTTCAACGGTTTCAGAAAAGCAATCTGTTTTCATTTCAAACAATTTGTTTCTTCCCCCCTTTTTTTTCACTCCTACTCCTCTAGTGTTCTGATTTCTTGTTCTTGTTGGAAAACGATTTAAAAAAGCTTAAATATCTCAAAACCTTTCAATTTCACCGATGAACCCAAATTTTTTATCAGACTTTTTTTTTTGTTTTGTTTTTTTGTTTTTTTTTTTGTGTGGTATTGAATGGTATTGAATGGCTTTTCTTTTTCTCTAAGATTTTATCTAAAAAAAACTTCACAGCTCTAAGAATGGCCTCCTCTCTCTCAAAGCTCTCTTCCTACCGTCTGGATTTGCAAACCAAGCTACCAGAAAGAAAATGCCTAATTTTTTGAAATCCCCCCCCCTTTTTTCTTCAGCCGTCACCTTTTTATCTCAAGCCTTTGCAACAACAGCCACATGCTCCTAATCTTGCCGAAAAGAAAAAAATAAAATGGGGCCCTCCTCTCCTTTTTTTTCAACCACTCTTGTCTTCTCTTCATCCAAATGATGTAGAGTTCTGCGTTTCAAACACCCCTGACCCCTTTCTTTTCTTCAGCCGTCCCCTTTTTATCTCAAGCCTTTGCAACAACAGCCACATGCTCCTAATCTTGCCGAAAAGAAAAAAACAAAATGGGGCCCTCCTCCCCTTTTTTTCAACCACTCTTGTCTTCTCTTCATTCCAAATGATGTAGAGTTCTGCGTTTCAAACACCCCTGACCCCTTTCTTTTTTCTTTTGGTTGGCCCCCCTTCTACATTTTTTCTTTGGTTGGCCCCCCCTTCTACATTTTTTTCTTTGGTTGGCCCCCCCTTTTTAAATTTTTTCTTTGGCTGGCCCCCCTTCTACATTTTTTCTTTGGTTGGCCACCCCTTTACATTTTTTCTTTGGTTGGCCCCCCTTGTGATGATGGTGCTTTTTTTTTGTTTTAGTAAGGCTGAGAACGGAAAGCAACAAAGGATTTAGAGACTCAATGGGGCTCAATGGGGACATACCGCCGACTGCATTGAGGGAATCTCGGAGCTGAGTGAGAGTGCTGCCTGTTGCTCATTCCAACATCATATCCAATTGTCTCATATCAAAGCCCACTCCATTCCAAATAGTAATCCCAAGAAAAGAAAAGGAAAACAATGAAGTAAAATAAGAATAAAATCAAATTCAAATAAATCAAATAAATAAAGAAAACAAGAAAGGTAGGAAGAAAAGAAATTAAATAATAAAAATAGGGTGTCTACAGTGATTTAACTTGATTATGGTTTATTGAGTCGAGTTCACCTTGCGGGAATTGAGTTATGAAATCGAGTTTACCATATGAGAATCGAGTTCCCGTTGATAACCGTTACTAAGATTAGTTCGATACTAAGAGTCTAAATCGAGTTTAACATGTGAGGAATCGATTACTCGAGATAGTGTTGAAACTGTCATTTATAAGCGTAAGCATACACATATATAGGGATGAGGAATTAGTTGTATAATACACAGAAAAAAAGAGAAAAATTGTCCCACTATGCAAACAACTAACCAAGCATGTCAAGGGAATGGATGTCCCTTTATATATTCTTCAATGTCGGTTGACCTAGCCATATCTGCCAAGTATCTCCGTATTGCTCCCCGTTGCCCTGTTTCAACAAGCAAATAAAGAAAATTGTCAGATTTGAGGGGATTAAACTTATCCATGTTTGGTAGTTTTCAGCTTATAAATAGTGTGTTGGATTTTACCTAATGCGTGATCATGCTCGTCTACACCATCATAGGTTGGTGGGCAAATATAGTTGTGTTCCTGTAATATACAAAGCAATCAAATGATTATGCATAAAGCTACATAATATATTATGAAATGGACCGTCTAAATTTAAATTGTAACACTTACTGGATTAAGACTCATTTTTTCCCTGGAGTCATCAACCAGCACAGTGTTTGGTCGGTCAAATTGTTTGTAGTGTTCCCACACCTAAGACAAGTCCTTAAGAAATAAAGTTCTGCCTCTTTTCGTGCATTTGTCCTGACTCTGCATATAAACAACACATAGATGACAACAGCAAACAACATATAACATTAAACGAATAATTGATATCTTACCCATATGAAAAGAAATGTTGTCCTCATATTTTCTGGTATGATCTTATCAATTGCGTTATTCACGTTATACCTGCATTACATAATCCACAACATCAGTTCATACATAACAGCCATTAACGTGTAAGTTGATAATCTCGAATTACTTCAATTTTCCTATTAAACGCACTCTCTCTTTGATGCCCATATTGCAACTGTGAATTTCTTGAAACAGAAGTCGAGGAATTCCTCTAGGTGAGGTCTTTTTTTGACACCTGAACATGGGAAACCAATAAACATATTAAAATTACTTATTCACACATGGTGAAAGAGAAAAACTGAATAAAGTATAGATAAGAGTCAATTTACTATGCTGAGTTCGAATGTGCGCCAGAACCCCATTGATGTCCAGAATTAAGAGCTTTTCCCCTTTTAAAAGGGGAGTGGCCTGAGGGGTTTCATATGGGGTTTGTTTGTGTACTATGCAACCCACTTCCAGTAGTGCCGCAACAGCATCGTGCTCAACTGCATATCCTTCCTCCCTAGTAGGAAGCAATTTCTTTTGTGTTGGGGATCCCCCTCTGTCCCCTGCAACATTTGGTGCCTTGGTATGAAGGTTATAATCCATCGCATTAGATGTTTCGGCATGCTCATCCATCTCTTCTGCATTCAAACGACCTTCAGTTTGATCATTTTGCGTTGATTTTCCATAAACAAGTGTATTGATCATATTGTTGGTCATTTTCACACATTCTTCATCCAGGTCTGGAGAATCTTCACCTTCAACCTCTGATCCTGGGTCAGTTTCATCATCATGACCATGTTCATGACCAGATGGGCCAGAGTATGGTGGGATCTCAATTGATGGCATGTCCCCAAGATGTAGTTTTTTGTGAATGGCTTGTACAGCGTTGTACATAAATGTAAGCTTGTTTTCACTGGCTTTCACATTGCTTTCCAACAACTTCAACTGTCCCATCAATCTCATCTCCATGCTTTCAATCAAACCTTTGCAACCCTCTTCAACTATACTCTTCAATTGGTCGACGTTCAATGAGACTGATCCAGTATTAACTGATGGTTGCACTGTTGGCCTATCAGATTTATGACGCCTTCTTTTTGCACTTGAAGGTTGAGAAGCCAGTGGAATGGGTGCACTTGTTTGTCATAAATCCTCATGAAGGCCTTTGTTTGGATTAACATCTTCACTGTCCTGATCTCGATCACCGGTCTGCGTTTGCCTACGAGAATCCTTTTTCTTAGCTCTCCATGAACCAGTGAGTTTATCAAACTCTAAACCCATTGAGTTGATATTTTACTTTCCAATGGGTAATGTAAAGCTTTGTTTCAGATCTTGTTCAAATCTGTCGCACCAGAAACCTCTACTTCCATTCTGTCGGTAGAAGTGAGTAATCAAATTACCATATGGTAACCTTGCTCTCTGATTTGCCGTCATGTTCTTCATCCGATGAAACATAAAACTAGCAAGATTGAATGGCTTGTTATTAACAATATGCTCATAAACCCAAATGTCCTTCTTCATTACCGAACTTTCGATTACAACCTGCAAACAATGGTCCGAGCAATGAACAGGACGCACAATCGATCGTGCAGGCTTGGAATCAAGGACGCAGATTTGTTTGTCTCCCCATATTTTTTACCGGTGAGTTCCTGCCAACACACAGCATTATAATCATTAGGGTACGAACCTTCTGCAGCCGTGTAGTTTATCTTGAAAAATGAGCCCCATTCCTCTAGGGTGATTCTTCTATCACAACCGTTAATATTAATGCAAAGATCGTCAACTTTCCACAAATTTTGATCATCCATATCTGCTTCCCTTGAATAAATACCACTGTAAAATTCTCTAATGCAAGATTCACTTACACCCTTATGTTTAAACAAACTAACATCCAACCACTCCATCATCTCAAACGTTCTCCTAACAGAATTAATCATATTATCATTCTTCTCAAATTGTTCCCATTTAAAAGGCAAGCACACATCTATGGGGCAATGTGTGAAATTCTTATGGTGTGACTTAGTTTTGAAACCATAATTGGTTGAAGGGTTACCTTCACCCCGAAGTGGTTCTATCGTAGGGTTCGCCTGCTGTGCTGTGCCACTCAACTCATCGTCGCTCTGTTGATCATCATTCGGACGAGGAGGGATCTGTGTCTATTGGGTTTGAGGGGTTTGACGACCTCTTGTAGTCTTTCGTAACTTCTCCGACCCAACGGTGCTTGGAGTTGTTCGGGATCTCTTATTGCCGCCGGTGTTGATTTCTGCCATAGGACCCCGTTTTCGGTTGGATGCGTGTTCAGATTTCAAAGCTCTTTTTGGTGCCATTTTTTTTTGAACAAGATGGATATAGGGCACTTCAAATAATTCTTTTGAAAGTGTAGTTTTCGTTGATGTGGGTTAAGAGAAAATTTTCGAAAGCAAACAGAGCAACTGCCGATCATAGATTTGGAAAACTTCTGAAATGGATGGAGAACTCGATTCTAAACGGGGTTTTTTACGATTGCTGGTTTTGGGAGATTTAGTCAAAAAAGTGAGGATTGAACGTTTGTAACCCGATTCTAACAATAAGAGGACTAAATCGATTTTAAAAATACAATCGGACTGTAGAGGCCCAAACTGGCGTCTACGGGCCCAACTCAGAATATACAGACCCAAAATCGATTTCATAAAATCGAGTTTAAACTGTCTGAAATCTATTTTAAATCGATTTTAAACTGTTTCAAATCGATTTTTCAAATCGATATTTGCTTTTATATCTTTTTGGATGATTATTTAAGCGGGAAAGGGGAAACGGTTAATTAGACATAAGTTCAAATTCATACTTTAATTTCGTATCCCATATGTTTAATAGCGATCCATGATTCCATGGTCATCTTGTCTTGTCTTGATTAGATTTCTCAATGTTGTATTATAATCATTCAACATTTTAGGGATTTGGGGCCAAATCGAAAAGTTCATGCCGGATTCGTACTCATCGATGAGGGTTAAACGCACAGCGAACAGGTAACTATTCTCTCCAAGATGATAATCTGCGATTCACTAATATTTTTTATGCATGTTCTTAATCCAGTATTAGATACATATCCCATTAAATGTTGCAGGCGTTTATCTTTAAAAGAGGAATTGGGGATAAGTGTTGACGGACATAATTAGGATAAGAGCAAATGTGGACACCAAACCCCAATGGGCCAACGTGATAAGCATCACATCTAGAAAGAAAAGGTGAGATTTATTACAAATTATATATATAATAATGGAATATTAGTGGTAGATGATTCCATCGGTCATACTACATGTTCGATGATATGCCAAAATGAATGTATAGTAGACGTATAATGACATGTGTAAGCAAAAAGCATGTTTAAAGTAATGTTTTCGTTATCTTTCACAGGAGCATTGTATATTGCGGCGTGGTTGCCGCGCTGGATGGGTCGTGCAAGCAACCAGTAAATTAACCAAGGATGCCAGAGATGTTATATCGAAGTCCCTTTTCAAGTACATGTTGTATTTGAGGGACACTAAAGTTGATGGCCGCATATTAAAACAGCTTATAACTCGGTGGTCTCCGCAAAAAATGCATTTAAGATTGCAGGCAAATGGCGCCCATTCAGTCCAAGGGATGTCACAATGATCTTAGGATTGAGGGTCGATGGGGATGCAATCGACCAATTTATCATCCCTAAAGGTGATTTGAAGATTGCTAAACTGTTGCAATCACAACAGATAAGCAGTACACCGCACAGACTGATGTTGATGGACTTGTTAGAAGCGGCAGACATCGTAGGGAGACCTGAGGACCAAGAAAGAATATACATTATGACATGCTTTAGCGTTTTCTTGTTCCCCATTTCATGTAATAATTTGCCCTGGAACTCTGTGCTAGCTACGCTTGACGACTTGAGCTCGATAGGGAAATACGCATGGGGGAAGCTCGTGTATGACGATTTGGTCAACACGCTAACAGAATTCAATGAAAAATTAAAGACGAAGAATGACTTGACCGATTCATGGTTCAAAGGATGTACAGCGGTTTTACAGGTAACTAACATTGATTATCAGATTATATATAAAACAATTTGCATTATGATTACACCATTACTTGCCTTGAACAATTGTATGTCAACCATGATCATCTAAGTCTGGGTTACGGAGAACATAAAATTATATGACCCAATGGAGGCCCATTCAGTTATCAATTTCCCAAGGATCCTCAGATGGGAACACAGGCGGCTGTTACCTAAAACCATCGTAAGTACATTTGATAATCCTCATGAGGTGAAATTGACTGCGTACAATTTATGTACTACACAGATTAAATATAATGGTTCGACGAAGACATCAAATCAATCTTAATGTGTTTAAACATATTGGTGCTTCTAGCTGATAACATACTGTAGGGAATCAAAGGAATACTGCCATCGGAAGCAGAACTGAAGGAAGATGTCGTTATAGAGGCAATGCATTTACACAAGCAAGGACTGAGGCTTCATACTCTGCAGAAACAAAGAAGATTAGAGAACATCTAGAAGGGATCAGATCAGAATTCAAAGCAAAGACCCGCGAAATAAAGTCACAGCTAAAGGGAATTGAGGATTTGCTGAAAGAGATTATACGAAATCAGAATGAAGAGAAAAGATCACCATCCAATGAAGGAACTGCACGTGATGATGTATATTTTGGATTCCCTGCAATGGATGATGAACAATATAATCGTGAATGGGAAGAGGACCAGCATGATGACGCCCATGAAATTGACCGGAATGTAAAAGATGGATCTACGATGTACACCAGAAGGGTACAAGAAAAGTGAACACGTCAGACCTCCAAATACAAGAAGTCGCCGTATGTAGCTCCTCGTAATGTATGCAATGCATGAAAAAAGCCACGGTTGACGACTGAAGAGAAAGAGCACCATCTAAAGGAGGTAAACATTTTATTTTATTATTGAATTGTAAGATATCTGCATATATGGTAATTTTCTATCTCTTGCAGAATCAATTATTGTTGCATATAACCGATGGTGGATGTATAGAATCATGTATGGTTGGTATGGATCGATAATGAGCATCGGCACCAACCCTATGCATTTAATTTTGATATATATATATTTACATGCAGTGGCTACTTGAACACATAATGGGAAGTTTGACTGAGCATGAAAATGACGAGTTAAAGCCCTGAAAGTCACTAGATTGGCGCAGAATCGTTCAAGAAAAGGATGAGGCAGGGTACGTATACCTCAATTATAACATACCCTCCAAATATTGTGGTCCGAATAACTTAACTGTCGATAGTAATCAAGTTAGATGCATTGTGTTTCAGGTTATGGAGGGTAGCTCTGAAATTTCTCGACAACAAGGTTCTTCGAAATATAGATGTTAGACCTCTAATTGAAACCGACGTTTGGCTTACAAATGGTGTAAGTGATAACCCTCATTTCCTTCATAAAATACAAGTTTGTAACATCTTATAACCTTAACATATCATTTGGTAGGTGGTTGACTTGTTTATGGATGTCTTAAACAAGTCGGTCCTCACACGATGCATAGATACATACAACAATTATTTTCTCACACCAAACTTTCAGGTATCAAAATTTTTAGTTTATTTACTATGCGATCAACATAACATCCTACACCAAACACTAAGTGTATATTTATGCAGTTGAATGTAAGAAATACAACAAAAGGGAAGGAAATAGAACAATTGCTACCACATTGGTACCGAGACATCAACAGGGTAAAATGATGATCATTTCCATTTATGCAGTGATACAAATCAAATGTATAAATCATTAATAATGTTTGTAAATTATGCAGGTTTTTTACATTGCAAGCATCGAAAATCACTACATGCTAGTCGTAGCAGACTGCGTAGAAAGATGCTACAAATGGTACGATCCTAATGACGCAGCAATAAACAAGAAAAATGCGAAGTCAATGGTACCTCACATTTAAATATTTTAAGTCCCATCCCCTCAACTGTTTACACATAACCTTACAAATAAGCAGTCCATAATCAAACTCAATATTAACCTTTTGCTAAATGACAGAAGGACAGTCTTGGAACTATCTGCAAATACCAACTAGGGTGTGCTGACTCCGATCGATGGCAATTAAAACGTATGAGGGATATTCCGAACCAGGGCCAAAATTCGTAAGATGAACTAAACTAATTTTCTATAAGTTTGTGCAATAAATTTGATGCACCACTATTTGGGGATATAAAGGAGATATCGATGCCTACTGCACAAGTTCATTGTTTTTCAAGGATGCATGTGGACTGTACTGCCTCATGTATACGGTATCATTGGCGGCAACGAATGACATACCGGACTTTGATATGGTTTGAATTCTCACTATATCATTTTCCCTTCAACTGAATGACCATGCTAAACATACCCCTAATAGTAGGTTTTTATGTTGGAATTTACCTATCAGGAATCATCTAAGAGATATAGGCATCGTGTATTGGTCCAATTAACGAAAGACAGATTCACCCCTCCGTTGCCGGCGATATTCAACAGTTGAATCCCAATGTATATGATGAAGTATGGAACGAACATCATCATTTTGTGACTACATTCGCGTATGTAAGATATTTGGTCTGTATTTTATGAGATACTAACATAAACATATACTCAGGTGTGTTTTGTTACTGCTAGTTTTTAAGTATATAGTACATATGTTTAATTGGTTATGCATGTTTGTTAGAAGCGATTGTGATTTAAAAAATGGATCAAAAAGGGTATAGAATCGATTATGATTGTAAACAATCGATTCTAACAGTTTAAAGACATCGATGTTAAAGAAGAATCTATGCTATAAGCACTAACTTAATTCTATCACACATATAGTACAAAAGTTTAATTAGTTATGCATGTTTGTTAGAAAATATTGTGAAAGAATAATCAGAAATGGGATAGAATCGATTATGAATTAAAAAAATCAATAAAAAAGGGATAGAATCGATTATGATTTAAAAAATCCGATTCTATCAGTTTATAAAGACATCGATTCAAAAGAATAATCTTTGCTATAAGCACTAACTTCATTCTTTAAGATGAAGCCCAAGTAATACAGCATTGTCTCCATTAAAGCTGAATCGCTGCTATACAAACTTCCAGGGAATCAAGATCAATAGTGTAAGTTAATTAAACCAAAATTCATTTCTCATCTCCACTATCAGGATCTTTGTTCAAGTCAAACCAAGGTCCACCAACTAGACCAGGCGAATTGTTCGAGTCATGCTTGTTCAATGCAGGCTGAACCCCACCATCACGTCCGTGCGCATCATTGGCATCATTTTGTCTAAAATAAACAAATAATCGCAAAGTTAAAACACCATGAATGCGAATATGATGATCATCATTGCAGATCGCGTACCTCAGGTGATGGATCTACGTCAAACAAATCATCTTCTGAATAATAAGCGTGCGTTGAGGGTACCCCATCTGTTTCTCCCAATGGGTGTTGACCATTGTCGGATGATCTGCTTTTTTGAAACGACATCTGTGGGGAGAACAATAAAGAACCAAAATATTACGTTATGTAATTACAAAGGACAAATACAAATGTAATGAATTCTACCTCGAAGTCGGAAGAGTCGCCAACATCTCCAAATAATTCTCCATCAGATGAATCGTACTCAGTTTCGCTTACGGGAGCTGCTTCACCATAAGTTTTGTTAATACCATTGTCCACTGTATCATCTCTGTTGTGCTCGACCTATAAAAAGACAAAGTATGCCAAAATGAGTACACGTTATACTTGGATGCGATCACATTTATCAAACAATTCATCAATATGGGTAACTAATTAGAGGTCGCCTACCACAAACTTAGCCAAATTAAAACCGGTTCCCGTCAATTCGTCATCGGTATGGTCGGACACGTTATCATCATCTCGATGCGATCTTCTCCTCTTTTTCCCAGTTGTATTTTTACCAGGACAGTTTCGCATGTCGTGACCATTCCCCCCACAACCTCGACAGTAACGACCCTTTTTATTGCCTTTAATGTTCTCTTCTGCTCTAGAATTGTTTTTAGACCTGCCTTTCGATTTTACCCTTTGTGGGTCAGCAACACGATCTTCCAGGACAACATTATTGTCTGTTGCCCCATCCCCCCTTGCCACGGCATGTATTCTTGTTGCAAGATCCGACATCCATTTGTTTGCCAAATCATACCCTTCCTTGCTTTTGGAAGCCAACCCCAAAACACCGTTCCACCTAGTACGAAGTGATGCGTGCCTAAATAATTCAGCTTCGTTCGCACTAAACTAAGGCTCCAAGCATGACATGAATTCTTCTCTGACTTCAATAGTCCATCTTCAATTAATCAAAGAATCGGGGATGTTGGTAATGTGACGCACGATCATAACATGAAACACATGCCTGCACGGTATACCTTCCGACTCGAACTTCTTACACGAACATGAAAACCTCTGTTCGTCCTGGTTATATATGATAGTAGTTACCTTATCAGCGTTCATGTACCTTTGAACGGTATATGTCACGGTGTTACCATCCTCGGAACACTTGTATCCATCAGGGGCAACACTATATAAATGTTGACGGAGGAGTTCCTTACGTACTCGCTTAAAAGCACTCCGTGTGAACACCCTAGTTGTGTGTCCTTCAATCAACTCCAGACCAGCAATCGTCAACACAGGTCTTGTGTAACAAGCCCTAAAATCCACTTCTACTTCAAGGTTGCGAATATTGTTAACTGCCAAACTAAGCTGTTCCACGAATTCTAGCAACGTTCCACTGTGCTTTGTATACCTTTTAAGATACGAGTTCAGCCCTTCGCACCTCGATGTGCTCTTAACTGTTACAAAAAAATGGCCAGTCAAGTACATTTGTGCCCACCTGTGCCTGGTGTTCCACTTTTCAATTACCCATTCGTTATCATGCAGTCCATATTTATTAACCATTTCCCTCCAAGCCTCATCAAACTCATCCCTGGTACACCAACGTAACATGCACCGACTGAAATCTTTCACAAAATTAGAATTGTGGATGTTTGACCTGGCATTACGAGGCAGATGCCAAACACACAGTTGATGTCTAGCATCTAGGAGGACGACTTCAATGGCATTTTGCATTGCTTTATCACCATCTGTTACTACAGACAGTGGCCTCTTATTCCCCATGGCGGAGACAAACTCCTCCAGGACCCATATAAATGATTCTACTCTCTCATTTGAAAGCATAGCAAAACCAAAAACAAGGGTTTGGCTGTGATTGTTCACTCCTACGATACTAAGCAAGGGCATGTTGTATGCATTCTTCTTGTACGTGGTGTCGAATGCTATAACATCGCCGAAAACTCAAAAATCCATTTTTGCCTTAGCATTGATTTTCCAATCGATTTTCTTCATCACTGGAAACCTGATACACTAAGCTTGGATCTGAAATCTTCTGTCTTTCCAAGTATAGCAACACGGCATTTGCATCACCTTCCATGATTCTGGACCTTGACACCATTCTCATACTATTGTACAGGTCCTTCCTTATGAACCCGAGCTTGTGCGCACCACCAACCTTGTTTGCAAATGTTTCATCGCCTCACAACCTCGTATACCGCTTGCCTTCATTGCCATAGCTTCTTTCAGTGATCCATCATCAACGTGCCTATGGATCAAATACAAATTCAGTGTCAAACATAACAATACAAACAACCAGGTAAACAAAAAAACCCTTAATTCTTAAAAAACTCGATTTAAAACATCCATAGTCGATTCGACTAAAATTAGTGAAAACGATGCACACACCTACATACAGTATAGAATCGATTTCCATTTCCATGTGACACAAACCGATTCTACATAACAGCTGATAAAAAGAACATAACCCGATAATTTAGAATCAATACTATATGGCCAGAGTCGACTCTATGAAACAGAAGTTACTTGATCGATGGAATACGGATCGCATATTAGCATCCATTCTTGATCGTAAATAAACTCGATAATAAATCCTCAAAATCGATATTATTTGTCCAGAGTCAACATTGGGTAACAAAACCAAACTTGCCTCCATACAAAAAAAAACGCTTTACAACTCTGACTCTAAATATGCATAATTGATTAGACAATCATGAGAAAAATTACAGTAACAATACTGAAATTCTGTTTGAAAGAATAAAACAGATAAATATGCATGCCTGTGAGAGCGAAGAAAAGGCTTGTGAGCTGGAGGAGAAAGTTCGTGATTGTGCTCAACACGGAATGTGGAGATTCTCCATAACATCGTATTAAGATTCAAACGAACTAGCATTGCCGCCTTGCAACGTTCTCTGCTCAAGTCCTTAGAGGGTCACTTCCGATCCTCATACTTAAACCACTGTTCTCTTCTAACACCTTCTTTGCTACATACCCACGATTTTCCATTAATTATTGGCCTGACCTTGCTGCTGTGCGAACTGTTTTTTCTTATACTGAAACCCATACCTTTTGCATATGTCAAGTAAAATCTCCCTGCTTCAGCTAATGTCTTAAATTCTATCTTTTTAATTTTGTCTATATCCAAACTCCTAAAATCCTTCTCTTCGAAGTACTCGTGGGGAACAAACTTCATCTCCTTCTCATCATTGCATTGCTCGAACTTACTCTCCCCATTGATACCGTTGTCATCAAATTCACCTATTATCTCATCATCGTCTAACAAGTCCAAGTCGTCATCTGAAACATCCATGCTTTAAATCCCACCTTCTATCTAAATTGTCGAATCGATCAAACGGATATATTGGCTCTCCACAATGACAATTGCTCGTCCAGACTGATGATGATGAGCAGGATTGGGTCAAAAATTGATAGAGAAAAAGAGATGGAAGGAGAAAGATTGTGAATTAAAAAATCAGTGAATGAATGATTACAGAAACTCTATAATTCGTTTTTATATTTTTTACAATTGCCTGCTACTGACATAAAAAACAATAAAAACGATTCTGTTTGATCAAAATTTTGAGCGAGAGTTATGTGTGTGAGTGATTGCTGAAATTAAGGAAACTGATAAGTCAAAAAATGAAACAACCTAAAGTTTCCCTTTGGAATACCCAGCAACCTGTTTGACAGGTTGCAAGTTTCGCCCAAAACCCTAAATATAACAACAACTAAATCCAATGGCTGGTAAACAGCCATTGTATCTGATGGCTCACATCAGGGGGGCGGATTGGGGGGCTGACTATAGCCTTCACCTTCATAAATATATAGAATCATTAATTATTAATTCCAGCCACCATAAAAATTAAAATTACTAAATTGCGAATGGGTTTTTCTTGCTGGTAGAGTTTGAACGACGATGGAGCAAGGAAGTTTGCCCTGTTTGGATTGGGGCTCATAGGCTGCACTCCAATTGCAATAGAAGTTTATGGAACCAATGGGTCATCTGCGTACACGAAATAAACATTGCTATTGCCCTTTTCAATGAGAGACTTAAACTTCTTGTTCATGCACAATGTTAAGAGGATCTTGCTGCAAAATCGGAGGTGGAGGTAGAGAGCTTTGTGTTCGTAACTCGAACCCATGTAGATTCTGAAACCAGTACATGTCTTAGGACGAAGTCCATCCTACGGAAGTTTGGAATCGGCTCACAGCCAGAATTGTGTATCAAGGAAGGTCTCTAATCAACGCTTTTCCTTTCAATATTAGGAAACTAGCAAAGTAATAACAAAGTTCGTCGTCTTAGCAACATAAAATAAAATATGTATATCAATTTATTTTTGACAAAAAAAAACTTAATTAGTTACAATAATAATTGTGTAACTTTAGGTTCCAAGTAGCAGCAGTTTATAAACCGAAAAAACTATGAAATTTACTGTTACCAACAGATTCTTGGTCTATATCATTAAATAAAAGTTTATGCCTAATGAAGTTCTAAGAAGAGTATCACATATCAATTCTTAATTTTTTTTGGTTTTTTTTAACATGTCAATTTTAAATTTTTGGTATTTTTTAAAAATGTGAATTTTTTTTTAAAAATGAAATGGTCATTATTATCATTTGAAGTCATTAAATCCATTCAATGTTGAATTCATTTAATATATTTTATAATTAATTTTCGAATTGTTTCTATAGATTAAAAAACAGAAGTGAATACCATTGAAGTATGAGGCCATAGCAATGAATAAAAAACCGAACCGGTAGTCGAACTGGTTGGTCATACGGTCACTGGTTCAATCGGTCCAACTGGTTCAATCGATTCAATTAAATAAATAATTTAATTTTATTAATTTTTTTAAATATTCAAAAAAATTTAAAAAAAAAGAAAAAAATTCAAAATATTGCTTAAAAAATAAGAAAAAGTAAAAATATCAATTAAAAAAACTAAAAAAATTAAAATTCGGATTGAACCGATCCAATCGGTTCATCGGTTCAAAAGCGGTTCAACAGCAATCCGGTTTTATGACCTGAAAAGGATCGGATTTGTGACCGGTCCGGTCCGGTTTTTTATTCCATGCATAAAAGAATGTCTTATGAAGACAATAGAGAGTACTATATATATAGGACAAGAGAAGAGAGAGAAAAATAATTATAGGTAATTTAAAAATAATTTTTATGTTTTTAAGTTTGTTAAATACTTTGTGCGGGTTATTTTGTTGTAATGATTATATTAAATATATTTAACTTATGATTTTTCATTCCCTAATTTTTTTTCCATTTTACACAAATTTTCTTTAAATTTTTTTTGTTTTATGATTATATTTAAACTTTTTAACCTCAAATGTTATTTAATTTATCCTATATACATATTTAAATTTCTTATATAATATAGTCCAATTTCGTATCTATGCCATTAAAGAAAATGAGTGTCTTATAGAGATCATAAAGAGTGTCATGTGGGATAAAAGAGAGAGTGAAAAATAATTATATTTAATAAAAAAATATTTTTGACAAAAAATTTTAATTGTTTAAGTATGTTAAATTCTTTGTATAGTATGACTCTTCATTTTCTTGGCAACTAAAAAGCTAATAATTTCGTTTTCTTGATAACTAAAAGGTTGATGATCATTCTTCTTCGATCAATGTTCTTATAAATTTTTACCCTCACCCTCTATTAGTCTAGCATTTTTCTTTTAAGAGTTTTTCCTTTTACAATTGCTATTGTATTCAATGTATAGTGGAAAAGGTACAGTTTTGCTTATTATATTATGCTTATTTTTATAACCTAATGCAAAATGAGTTTACTTTTATAATTGTTACTATATGTACAGTTAAAAAATAAATTAGCTCAATTTTATGTATTACATTGTATTTATTTTTTTAACCCGAAGCAACACGAGGGATTCTCTTCTAGTTAGGATGATTAATGTTTTAGTCTGGGCAATTTTAAGTCTAAACAAGAAGAATAAATGTTCTATCAAGACTGTTTGTAAATTCATGATTTTACACGCTAATGACAACATGCCACATCAAGTTTTTTTAAAAAATTTTTTTTATAAAATTTTATAATAGACTTTATTACACACAACCATTTCACTAAGAAGTCCTTATATTTAGCCAAAGTTTAGCCACAAGTTTTAAAAATTAAGTTTTATAAGGTAAGTCCTAAAGTTTAGTGAGTTATGTTTTTAGTAATTGTAAGAGAATTTTCAAATATGGGAAAAAAATGAAGGTAAAAAAAGATTTTTACTGAAATAATTGTGTGTTGTAATTTATTGTAAAATTTTGTAAAAATTTAAAAACTCTAACGTGACGTTATTGTTAGAAGGTGTAAAACCATGGATTTATAGGTAATCTTGATAGAATATTTACTCAAGAAAGAAAAAGGAAATTTGCTTGCTTTTTTTTTTTTTAAAGATAACATATTTTTATTAAAAGAAAAGAGGCTACAACCAAGCTACAAAATGCATTAGTTCGATAGGTATCTTGCTTGGCTAAGGTGTCAGTCATGAAATTTGCCTCCCTATTGACATGCCTGGACCTAGTTCACATGTGTCAAGTTATGGAATTGTGTAAAGTTATAAAGTTATGGGGTGAATTGGAATTTGTTATGAATATTTTGAACTTTCTTTAGCTTAATAACTAGCTTAGAAACCCTAATTCGTTGTCCTGAGTCAATTAGGTATACTAGGGGTTTGAAAATCGAGGTGATTGGATGAGGGTGAGAAAAAGGTTGACTCCAATGCTCGACCCGACCCACTCCGGCGCCAGAGTGAGCATTTTAAGTGAGAGGTCGGCTAACCAAAACTCCCATTTTTGCTTCATTTCTCTTCTCCTTCAAATTCTCTGAAACTCCTCCAGTTCCACCATTTTCATCACTTCAAATCACCTTCAAATCTCTTAAATAACACCACCATCAACTTCCTTAGCTTCCTTGAAGTTCAACAGCACCAAAATCATCAAAAATCTCCAAGGTCTTCAAAGAATCCAACTTGGAGCCATTGTGTTCTTCAAGCCATATCTCTCAATTCAACCATAGGCTTTGCCTGATTTCTTGGTATGTTGTTCCAGACTCTTGAGCTTCATTTTGATTGCTTGTTTGCTGAATTTCATGGATTGAGCTAGGAGATATCTTGAATTGAAGATCAAAGTTCATTATATTCAAACTCAACTTCAACCCTTAGCCTTCCAATCCGAATTTCATGCATTCTTAGCCATTTAATTTAGTTTTTGAAGATATAATCTCTTAGTTTAGGTGTTGAAGTGTATGTGTTTCGAATTACGGGTTGATTGGAGTAGAATTGAAGTTGCACCGAGCTTGGGAAGTTGAAGATGCATGCCTTAGCCAAATGCCAGAGGCAAATCCGGCACCGGATATGCTTGAGTCTGGTGCTAGACTCAATGCAATTTGGGAGAATTCTCCCAATTAGCCACTCCCGCTTGGGAATGTGCCCAAGCTCGCACCGGAACTATACTGTAGCAGGGCATTTTGGTCATTTCACATCTTTATACCCCAATTGACCTCAATTTATATTTGGACTAATCCAATTTAGTTTCGAGACCCTAGAAAACCTAATTAGGGCATGCTTTGATATTTAATTGTTAGTTGAATGCCTATATTCATCAAATTAGATTCAATTTGATTATTCAGGTACGAGATTGTACGTGATCGAGCAGTAAAGTTCGAGCTAAGGCGTTCGAGGGGTTTATTCAGGAGTATACAAACCTCCCTAACTAATGAGTGACTTGGATTATAGTGGTTGACCATTCAGGGTTAACCGTTTTCAAATTGTTTTACAATTTGGTTTATAAAATGTTTATAATGTTTTGAGATATGGATTGTCTACCCTCACATATGAGTTTATAAATGAATTTAAGGGTGGGATTCAAAAGAAAATATGAAACTATATTATAAGTTTTATTATTGCTAATGGGTGATGGAAGATGAGAGAATGAGTGGATTCTCGATGCTCCAATGAGAGGGTGCGAGTGGACTGAACGAGGTATGCCACCAATTAGGTAGTCGTGGACTGCCTTTTGAGGGGTATGGTGAGTGTGAGACCCAAGGAGAGGCGCGAAAGGAAGCTCGCCAGGGCTCGTGCATAGCTGTGCTCTACCCACAGCGATGGCAACGTTAAGAGAACGGTGAAAGAATAAAGAATAATAACTTTTTAGATATGAGTTACAGTCATTGACGGTCCAACGGGCCACCCAAGTGCATGGGTGTACCCCTAGGACGATTTCAGATGCCAGCTCACTTATGAGATGTGATATTTGATTTGGCTTTGGTATTTCATATATGATTTTACTAAATAGTTTTATTAAATGAGTATTTGGATTTATTCATATCCCCAACCTGAGGTTATTAGTCATTATAACTGGGTCCCTTACTTGAGCAAGTGTGTGGATGCTTTCTTGGGGGCTGATGCACAAGCAGCAGGAAATTATGGTAGTAATTCAGCACACAAAGTTAAACTAATGAATGAAGATGGGACCAAGATGTCTTTCGCAGACATTATTAAGGAGCAGCAAAAAGAAACAAAGTTTGTTAGCAAACAAGTCAGGCCAACACAACTTCCTGTAGAAAAAGCTCAAAGAAAGTTTTGTCAGGAAAACATGTATGGCTATGGAAAAGGTCATTTTACTGGAAGAGGAAGAGGGCGAGGTCCGAACTTCTTCATTTATCCTGGCACTTATAATTACAAAGACTACTTGGAAAAGCAAGATGCATATGTGTCACATTGGTTATGGAAGAGAATTTAGTCCAAGAGAAAGAAGAGGAAGATTCGGTCAGAGAGGTGCAATAACAAGAGTTTGGGGGCAGAGTACAAATCATGCATTTTATGGAAAAAGAGACAGACATCTTGGTTATTTACCAGGAGTGTATCAAAACCCTTCAGTTGTGGTGGATGTTAAATAGACAGCTTCTCCTTTATGGTGAGTGCTTCCTAAAGACTAGAAAAACATGTTAGTTTACTTGGGGGGGGGGGGAATGTATGGAGAGGAGAACAGGTAGATGAAAACATGACTCTTGTGATTCATGGGAGTGGAAGCAAGACTGGTCGACAAGAACTTGCAAAGGAAAATAGGAAGGTGAAAACGTTCAGGTTGTCTGACACACTAGTTGACCAGTGCTTCAGTAAGATATATCTACCCCCGGAGCAGATGGGTTTGCCACTATATTGAGAAATGAATAGAAGTCAGAGAAGAAAATGGTAAAAATTTAACCAAACAGCAAAATAGAATCATTTACAAATGGTGAGAGAATGAGGTTTGACTGATGCTACCTTTTTGGTTCCAGATGATATCAAAAAGAGAGCAAAGAAATGAAAGGTGAAAGAAGAAACATAGAAGTGAATCTTCGTAAAGATGAAGGAAACATTGAAAGTAGGCTAGACAAATTTAATAGAAGGAAACATGAAACAAGTGAAGAATCGGTCACCCAAAGAAATCATTCATAGATCTTCCATGTAGTGTGTTTGCAAACTATGTACTCCATGAATTTTTTAATGTATCAGAGGGAAACAATAGAGAAGGTGGTACTGAAAGTGAAGAAGAAGTTGGGAGTTTAGATTTGACTGAACCTGTAGCAGTTTTGACACTTCAGGAGACTGAGAGTAACCACTGTTATTACACCCGGAGAGGTAATTGATGAAGTAAAATTAGAAGAGTTGAGTAATGAAGCTAATCAAAATGAGTTGCAAAGGATGAAGGTGTGAAGGGTAGCTTTTTTCAAACCTCCTACTGAACTGACACAGCATCTGAGGCCATTATTTATTACTGCTCACACGAATTGGATTCGAGTGAAAAGAATTTTAGTGGATAATGCAGCAACAATAAATATGCTTCTTCAAAATATGCTGTCAAGGGTGAATGCTACAACAAAAGATTTGCTGAGGTCTAATGTAGTGATTTCAGTTTTTAGTGGTGTAATGACTCAGGCTAGACTTATTCTGCCAGTAAATTTGCAAGTAGGGATTGTAAATATAGAAACTACATTTTTTGTAATAGGATCACCCACTACATACAATGCTTTACTCAGGAGAGATTGGATTCATTCAAATGAAGTCATCCCCTCATCCCTCCGTCAAATGTTGTTATTGTGGAATGAAGAAGAAAGGTTAGAGATGGTTAAAGCTGATAACAGGCCTTTTTCATTAATTGCAGGTTGTCTGGATGCAGTATTATATAATAACATATATGGACAAGTGAGGGTTGAAGGACTCGATGAAGAAGGGGAAGTCCAGGCATTTGCTTTGATAAGAGGAAATGATTTAGTAACAATTTTAGTAGAAGCAATACTGGAATCAGTGAGACCATCTTCAGTGGTCATTGAGGAGATAAATGAAAGGCAAATAGATGGCCCCAGCTCACAGTAAATTGAGAGTGACAGATGATGTTCTTAAGAAATTTTAGACATATAGTGTAGAAAAAAATGTGTATTTAAATAGCGTTGGAGGGACTCCAGGCTATAGATTGGATACATCAGAAATAAACATGGAAAATTTCCATGACTTGGGAAATGAAAAAGAAACTAGTTCAACTATAAAAGCTCAAGATCCCTTGGTGGAAGTGGATTTAGGTGAAGAAAAAGTAAGGCCAACTTATCTGAGTTCCTTAGTGGATGATCAATAGAATTAAAGCTGGTACGACTTTTAAAAGAATACAAAGATGTTTTGTATGGGACTTTACTGATATGCCTGGTTTAGATAGAAAGTTAGTGAAATATAGGTTACCAACAAAACCTGAGATCAAGCCACATAAACAACCAGCAATAAGGGTTTCCCCAAATCTTTTTCCTAAGATAAAGGAAGAGATTGAGAGACTGCTAAAGGTAAGGTTTATTCGCCCTACTAGGTATGTAGATTGGTTATCCACTATTGTGCCTGTTATGAAAAAGAGCGGTAAACTTAGGGTATGCATATATTTTAGGAATTTAAATAATGCTACTCCTAAGGATGAATATCCTATGCCAATTGTTGATATGTTAATGGATTCTACTACTAGGAATGGTGTGCTATCATTTCTAGATGGTTACTTCGATTATAACCAGATATAGATAGTAGAAGAAGATGTACCTAAAACTGTATTTAGATGTCTGGGATCTTTAGGGACTTATAAATGGGTGGTAATGCCTTTTGGGCTTAAGAATACTGGTGCTACTTATCAGTGAGCTATCAACACTATATTTCATGATATGATTGGAAAATCAGTAGAAATTTATATAGATGATATTGTAGTAAAAGCTCAAAACTTTGAAGAACACTTAGGTCATTTAAAGTCTTTGTTGGAAAGAAAAAAGCTAAGAGGTTCAAAGTTGAACCCTTTAAAATGTGCCTTTGGAGTAACTGCCGGGTGTTTCCTAGGGTTTCTAGTACATCAAAAAGGGATTGAAATAGATAAAAATAAAGCTAAAGCTATTACAGATGCAAAACCATCTACAAAAAAGAAAGAGTTGCAAAAATTTCTTGGGCAAGTGAACTTCTTATGTGGGTTCATTTCTAATTGCGTAGGGAAAATTGAAACTTTTTCACTTTTATTAAGATTGAAGTCGGAGGAGAATTTCTTTTGGCAAGATGAACAACAACCGGCTTGTCAGGAACTGAAGAAATATCTAACAAACCCTCCAGTGTTTGTGTCTTTCAGGAAAGGATACCCTCTGAAGCTATACATTTCAGCAAGTGAGAAATCATTAGGTGCTTTGTTAGCATAGAATGATAAAAACAATAAAGAAAGGGCTGTGTATTATTTAAGTAGAACTTTGACTAATGTAGAGCAGAGATACTCTGCTATTGAAAAACTTTGCTTTGCATTATACTTTGCTTGCTCCAAATTAAGACATTATCTGTTATCTGAAGAAATTTTAGTTATATGCAAAACTGATGTGATTAAATATATGTTAGGTATGCCAATGTTAAGGAATATAATTGGTAAATGGGGTTTTTTTCTGTCTGAATATTCATTAAGGTACATTCCTTAGAAAGCCATGAAAGGGCAAGCTTTGCAGATTTTATTGCTAACCATCCCTGTATAGAAACATCCACTAGTTCAGAAGAAATCCTGGTAGTGGATATCATACCATGGATATTAGACTTTGATGGTTCCAAAACTTCAAATGGAGCTAGGGCAGGTGGGGTTTTAATATCACCATATGGCATTAAGTATAAATTTGCATTTGAGTTAGATTTTCCATGTTCAAATAATCAAGCTGAGTATGAGGGATAGGTTGTTGGTTTGGAAATACTAAATGAAGTAGAGAGGTGCTCTGTTAAAGTAAGAGGTGATTCACAATTGGTGATTGGCCAACTTGCAGGTAGTTTCAGGTGTCAGAACTAAATTCTAGGATTATACAACAGAATAGCATTACACTTGCTCAGTAAGTTTGCTGATGTACAATTGAGATTTGTATATAGACAAGAGAATAGAGAAGCAAATGACTTAGCTCAACTAGGCTCTCAGTACAAACTATTTTCTTCATGTGAGGAATTTAACGCTGGGAAGATAACTTCTGCTTTAATGAGATATCAGCATCATTTGGAAAGTGAATAAGAGTTCAATCTTGGAAGTCCTCATTTCAGAAAGTATACAACCTGAGGCTGACTTAAAGTTAGGTAAAGTAAATTGGATAGAAGTTTTTCTTCGATATTTGCCAGATCCAACTAAGAAAGTGCATAGGCAAACAAGATTGAGGGTATCTCAATTCTGCTTGATTAAAGGATTGTTATTCAAAAGAAGTCCTGATGATGTTTTACTGAAATGTGTATCAGAAGAGGAAGCACGACTTGTAATGGGAGAAGTTTATGAAGGCATATATGGAGCACACTAGACAGGTAACAAAATGAAATGGTTATTTAGGAGATATATATGGATGTTATTAGCCCACTATGACTGCTGACTGCCATGCATGTGCTAAAGGATGCCGAGTCTGTCAAGAACATGGTCAAGTTCAGAATGTTCCTACATCTGGAATGCATGGAATAATTAAGCCATGGCCTTTCCGGGGATGGGCTATAGATATAATAGGGAAGATTTTTCCTTTATCCAGCAAGCAACACAGATATATAATCTCTGCAACAGATTATTTCACTAAATGGGTGGAGGCAATTCCTCTTAAATCCATTACCAGTAAAGATGTGATTAAATTCATGGAAAAACATCTGTTACACAGGTTTGGTATCTCGGAAACTATTACAGCTGATCAAGGGACCATGTTTGGGGAAAAAGTCAAAGAATATCTATCAAATTTTAAGGTGAAATTAATTCATTCCAGTCCTTATTATGCTCAGGCCAATGGTCAAGCTGAAGCATCAATTAAGTTTTTAAAAGGCTTAATTAGCAAGGTAGTGAAAGAAAATCCAAAGGAATGGCATGAAAATTGTCTAAAATATTGTGGGCAATAAGAACATCAAAGAAAGATGCTACAAGGGTAATTCTTTATGCATTGGTGTATGGAAATGATGCTGTTTTGCTAGTTGAGATTAATGTTCAGTCTCTAAAATTAAGGCAACAAAGCCAACTTACACCTTAATGTTATTCAGATCAAACATTAATAGAGCTTCATGAACTGGATGAAGTGAGGATCCGTGCTTTAACTAAGCAGCAAATCAGAAATTGCTGGTTGCCAAGGCATATAATAAAAGGTTGGAGGAAAGACGTTCAATCAAGGTGATTTAGTATGGAAAGTTATCTTGCCTATGGTTTAAAAAGTAGAACACTTGGTAAATGGTCTGCAAGTTGGGAAGGGCCTTTTGAAGTGAACAAAACCTTTCCTGGCAATGCTTATCACTTGAATGATTTAGACAAGAGGCCACATCCCAGGAACATTAATGGTAAATATTTAGAAAAGTATCACCCAAGCATATGGGAGTAATCAATTCAAGTCACTTAAGTGGAGAATTTTCACTTAAAGTCAAAGTCAGTTAAGTTGTTAATCAAGAAGTCTACTGTTAGTGTGATGGTTAATTATAAAAAAAGGGATAATTAAAAAAATGATTTCATTCAATTAAAAGAGGTTTCCCTTTACAATCCATATATATGCATACATATATATTTGAAATCATTCTTGTCTCTTTTTCTCCTAAGCATCCTCCTCTTGGTTTGCTTCTTCTTGATTGACCTCTACTTTGAGCAACCATCTCTTGATTAAATCTTAATGCTCGTTGAGACGACGCACCAGAGTGACCTGCTCTACCTTTAGGTCACCTAGGCGAGCCTTGAGGTAATCTTTTTTGGTGGAAGTAGAAAGGAAGTCATGGTAGGCAGTGACCAAGTGCTCTTCATTTTCCCGAGAAGGAATAGCAAGGAAGGTGGATGGATATGCATCAAAGAGGTCTCCGAAAGAATAAGAGAGCGAGAAGTGGAAACGAAGATCGACTCTTGAGAGCTGAAGTTCTTGCAAGGAGATCCTAGTTTTAGTAATATCTCTAGTGACTCGAATGAGAGCCCGGCAGAGAGGGAGGAAAGAGGAACAAATTCCCATAATGGAAAAGAGAATGGGGTTATTTGGTTCCAAGTGAGTGATCATTTTGGTTAAAGCAAGGAGACCCCTTTGGACTTCATTGGAGGAAATGGTTGGTAATCTCTTCACGCACTGAATAAAAACAGGGATTGATTCTTCAGCTTCAGCATCCTTCAAATCCGTTCCTAAAGAAAGATATGCTGGCCCAAATGGTTCTTGGAGTTCATCTCGATAGGATTCAAATTCTGTCTATAACAATATACGATGCAAGAAACACAGTAGCAAATACATGTGTGCAAGTATATATAAAGAAAAAAGAGGAAAAGAAGACTCAAAAACAAAACATACCCTGATCAGTGGAGGACGAGGAGGAATATGAATGATGTCAGAAGGAGAATTGAGAGAAGCCTCAGATAGACCAAGCTCGGTCACCTTCTTTTTCTTGGAAGACTCAGCGATAGCCTAGGGTTTAGACATTGTTATTAGAGTAATAGGAACTGAGGGTTTCTAGGGATTTTTCATTAAAATAAAATGATGTAATAAAGGGTGAATATAGAGATAAAGTGAAGAAATACCTGGAAAATAGGAAAAAGCAGAGCATGTCTACGAATAATACGCACTAATAAGATACTTTTTGAGGTGTAGTTAATGCATTTGAAAAGGTGCTTAAGAAGTTCAAAGTGGTGACCTTTTGGTTTTTCACTGATGAAGTGTAACAGTTGCAGCCATCTGAATATCAGAAATTACAGAGTTGGAGTAGATTCCTATTTCTAGTAAAGAAAGAAAAAAATGCATCTGGAACTTCGGCCACGCATGTTTTTTGAGTGCAGATGTTGGTGCAAATATTAGTAGTAACTGAAACAACCGTCTAAGGGCAGAAGATTAAGTCTGGCTACTAGGGACGGTGCTATTTTGCTCTAAGCAAGAATTGGTTCACCTCAGCTTCACAAGCTACTATTTCACAAGCCCAAAACCAAATAATAGAGGCTTGGCGCCATAAAGCTTACTTAACAAAGTATGGGGAGTTCAAATATCAAGGAGGTTGAAGACTTTAGCTGCAAAAAACTATCAAGTAGTGGGAATGAGCCAATGGAGGAGGAAAGATAAAAAGAAAGAAACCAAAAAATAAAGGGACAACTAAAAGAATGAAGACCCAACTTTTCTCCTTTTGCTCTGGTTAAGTTTTGTTTGCAGTGTTACGCTTTTGTAATTTGAGTTCTTTACTAGTTTTCTTTACAGTAGAATTAGATCATTTAGTGATTTTGTTCATGTTAGCTAACTCTCTACTCTCACATTGATCATCAATGGTGAGAACCTAGATTCCGATTGCCTAAAAAATAATCTCTGATTGTCATTCGGAAAAATTACCGAACACATATATATGAATCATGATAAATTGATTATATATCAATTAGAATTGAAAATGAATTTTTCATGCCCTGACCCGGAAGGTCAGCCACGTGGCAACTGTAGCATTACTTTAAAGTACGTGTCGGTCGGTCTTGCACCTAAAGCACCACAAGGCATGAATTGAGTATCTTCGCTGTAAAACATTACTAAAAATTTTATTAGAAATCATTTAATAAAATAATCTCCTTTAAAAGAAATGCCAGTGGATCTATTTATAAGAATACCTACACAGCAGAAACTACTACTCCTAAGCCACCGACGTCTCCTTTTAAGCCTCTGGTCTATCTACTATTCTTATATGTGAATCTGCATCCAACAACGTTGGTTACAGGTGAATGGCAGAGGTTCAGTGAATCTCTATTAGCGGTTAGGGAAAACATGGGCAATCCAAAATACAATTATAAAATAAATAATTTTATTTTCAAAGCTATTTTTAAATTCTCCAAACGAGATTTTAATTTAAAAAAGTTTAAATTAATATATTTATATCCAAAATGGGTTGGCCCCAAACATACTGAAGGCTCAACCCGCCGGTCGTATGCTTTACTACACTGAGGGCTATCTCTTTTCTTTTCTTATTCATTTTCATACTTTTTCTTTCTCTAGCTCATTCCCTCGATGGTGCCAGTCGCTATGGGTGGAACATAGCTACAATAGCCCCGGCGAGTTATCCTACGTGCCTCTTTAACCCGAGGTCTCCCCACTCACTGTGCCCTTCTAAAGGCGGTCCACGGCTACTTAGTCGTATGCATGTCTCGCTAGGTCCACTCACTCCCTCTCATCGGAGCACCGAGATCCACTCAATCGCTAATATCGCCTCTCATCACCATCAAATATCACATATATATATATATAACATATATATGTAAAACATATAAACATAAACACACACACATAAACCTTTATATTTTCTTGAAAACGTCCCACTCTCTACGTGGGTATATCACCAAATAAGTGTGTGTACGTGTGAGAGATCCACTCAATCGCTCATCTCGCCTCTCATCACCATCAAATATCATATATATATAACATATATATGTAAAACATATAAACATAAACACACACACACACACACATAAACCTTTATATTTTCTTGAAAACGTCCCACTCTCTACATGGGTATATCACCAAATAAGTGTGTGTACGTGTTAGGGATTCCCTATGTCCCAAAACCTATGAAAATCATTTTATGTTTTGAAAACATTTTACCCTAGTGCTTAAGCAATGAATTAAAATGCCCTCAGGTTTAGGGGTCGCTCCCTTGAGGGACTGACCAAGTCCTACACGGGAGTGGCTTGGCTCCCACACGGGAGTCGAGACAGAAGGCTCGAGATCCGAGCCTTTTCCTATGTTTTTGTGCCTTTCGACCGCCAAATGACCGAAACTTAGCCAGGCGATCCTCGCGACATTTACAATGGATTTACCAAAAGAAAAATTGAAATCATTGGCTCAAAGTTCCTAAATCTTAAATCTAGATAAAATTTAACTAAAAAGCTAAACCTAACTTTGAGTTGAGATCTCTACTAGGCCGATGCATGGAAATACGTGAAAATGAAGAAAAACGTAGATTAAGGTGAGTAGGATAACATACCAAGATCGCACCTTGATTCATCGGTTGGTTTGTCTAGATCGGCCAAAAGTCTGAAATTGCTCTGAGAAAGCAAAAGAGAGGAGAGGAAACGAGGGAGAAGAGAAAATGAGGGGGATAGTTCAACTCCCCCTATTTATAGGCAAGCTCGACATCGGGCCTACTCGGGCCCCGGACCAGACTTTCTCCCCTCTTTTTAACCTTTCATAATCTTGATCCTTGGCCTAATCCACCAACCGTTTCACCAATTGATTTCTAATCCATTGGCTGTGGACTTAAAGAAAGTCCAATTAGTGCTTCCATGCATGGTTACTTATTTCATCTTCCAACTCCGTCTTATCCTAATTTCCATGTCTCTTCTTCATCTAACACATCCGGACCGATGTATTATTGAGTTAATACGCCGACTTTTACTATTTTGTTTGTACGAAAAAGTTGGATTAGGTCTGAGTGTGTCAGAATTAGTAAATAATAGAAATATAAATATTTATTTTGTTTAAGAATATAGATAATTTATAGGAGAATTTGAAAAAATTATAAATATTACTAATTTAATTAACACGTTTATAACATTACAGATTTAATTAATTTAGTTACAAATTATAACTAATACTTTTGATAAAATCTCTCTTAATTATTAATTCTTAAAATTAAAACTTTAATTCAATTTAAAATAATCGAAACCCGAATGACTCAAGAGTGAAATATGAAAAACCCGAATCTAAATGACATGAAACCTAAAAGCCTAAAATTCAAAAGAATCAAGGGCCAAACCCAAAAACTTAAACTCGAATCACCCGAAATCCAATAGACTTGAGGACAAACTCCAGAAAACCTGAACTCGAAAGACCCCAGACCTGAATAACCTAAGATCCGAAAGACTCAAAACCCGAATGACCCGAAACCCAAAATAATTTGAAAATCTCTTTTGACCCAAACTGACTCAACTTGATTGACCTGAACCCGAAATTAAGACTCACCCGATTTGACACCTCTAACAATGACTAATTATATACTACAAACATACATACATCTACACTCACATATAACATTGTCATCATTTTAAAATAACATCACTTTATGTGTTTTCAAAGCACGTGCTATCAAACCAAAAAGTAATCACCCGAATTAATTAGTTAATTAAGTCAATTTCAAGAAATGTGCATCCAAAGTCATGTGCTTTGGGAGCATATCACCTCGAATTGTAATTGTTGAATCACAATAAATAATATATATTTGTAGGTGTAAGTTTCATGATGGACTTTCATATAATTCTTTATTGTGATGTGTTGTAAGGTATGTTTCTCCCAAACTAAAAGGAAATTCTTAGGCTTATGACTATACAATGCTTTTTAAAACTATGTAGTTAGAAATATGTTTTACTGTTTATGTCCAGCAATTGTTTTAAAGAACTAATTTTACAAATTAGTTGATATATTTTGGTGTAAATTCGTGAAAATCATAAATTTATGCCATGTTTAATGTCATTGTTTAACCTAAATTTCAATTATGGACCAAACGTTTACTTAAACACTCAATTTGGTCCTCAACCTTTTAATTTTGTCAATTAAGAGCTTAATGTTCACGACTGGTTTTGACTCTGTCCCTAACCTTTTGATTGAGTCAATAAGAGATTTAATGTTTTTGAATTAGGTCAATAACGATATGATAGGCATATCATTATATTTTCATAATTAATATAATCAACCAAATTCTTTGAATGGAAATGAAGTTTTCTTTTCAAAATAAAAAATTTTATTCATTTCGACTTTTTTTTGCTTAACTATATCATTTATTGAAAACCAAAATTTTAATAATTTTCTCATTAATCTCTTTATTTGACCTGAATAAAAAAATGTTAGGCTCTGAATCGATAAAATTAAAAGGTTTGGTTCCAATTAAATTGAGATTTTGTTGAAATTTTCGATCCTTATAATTAAGATTTCAACCCATAGTTTATAATTGACACACCCGGACCTAATTTGACTTTTTTGTACAAACGAAATAGTGTAAGACAGCATGTTAACTCAATAATACGTCGATCTGGATGTGTCTGATTAAGAAGAGAAGTGAAAATTAGGATAAGACAGACTTGGAAGATGAGACAAGTAACCATGCATGGAAGCACTAATTGGACTTCTTTAAGTCCATAGCCAATGGATTAGACATCCATTGGTGAATTGGTCGTTGGATTAGGCTAAGGATCAAGGTTATGAGAGGTGGAAAAGAGGGAATAAAGTTTGACCCAGGGTCCGAGTAGGCCTGGAGTCGGCCTACCTATAAATAGGGGGAGTTAAGCTCCACCCCTCTCATTTTTCTTCTCCCTCTCTTCCTCTCCTATCATTGGCTCTCTCGGAGCAATTTTGGACTTTTGGTTGATCCGTACAAACCGATTGAAGGATCAAAGTGAGTTTCTAATATGTTGTTCTACTCACCTTATCAACATTTTGTTAAGTTTTCAAGCATTTCCATGAATTGGTCTAGGAGAGGTGCAAGCTCAAAGTTAGGTTTAGCTTTTTAGCTAGATTCTAGTTTAGATTTGAGATCTAGGAACTTTGAGCTTGTGATTCTCATTTTTCTTTCGGTAAACGTGTCGTGAACGGTGTAAGGATTGTCTGTTTAAGTTTGCAAATCGAACGGAGGTCAGACAGCACGAGAATCGAAGAGGGAGCTCGAATCTTGAGCTCTCTATCTCGTCTCCCGTGCGGGAGCCGACCCACTCTCGTGTGGGAGTGGGGTTGGCAACCAAGTCCTGCGCGAGGCTTGGCTCAAAACTGTGCTGGACTTGGCCCATTCAGCGTAGGGGCCTAATAACCCTTAAGGGCATTTTGGTAATTTTTTGTTAAGTGTCTGATTTTGATCCCAAACCTTCCCAGACACTTTTCTAAGCCTCGAAACACATCCAAACACCATCCTAGGTCATGCTAGAGCCTCATAGGTGCATTCATAGTTTGATTATGAATGCTAACGCGAATTTTCGTGTATTAGGATTCCGGATGATCGAGTGAGGCGATGTTCCGGAGTTCGATCTACGTGGATCATTTGGGAGTATACGAACCTCCCAACATTGTGAGTGGCTTAGATTTTAGTGCTTAGCCACTAGGGTAAAACGTTTTCAAAAAATAAAATGATTTTCAAAGGTTTTGAGACACAAGGAATCCACCACCACACACACACTTAACTGGTGCTATACCCATGTAGAGAGTGGGATATTTTCAAGAAATTATAAAGATTTATGTGTGTGTTTATGCTTATGTTTATATGTTTTTAATATATATGTTTTATATACATATATATTTGATATTTGATGCGGATGGGAGTGAGATGAACGATTGAGAGGTCCTCGGTACTCCGATATGAGGGAGCGTGTGAACCAAGTGAGAGGCATGCCAAAGACCAAGTAGTCGTGGACCACCTATCAAGGGGCACGGTGAGTGCGAGATCCTCAGAGAGGCACGTTGGGAAACTTGCCAAGGCTCGATGTAGCTATGTTCCACCCATAGCGATTGGCACCCTCGATGCAGTAAGGCATACGACCGGCTAATCATGCCTTCAGTATGTTTAAGGCCAACCTATTTTATTTATATATTTATTTTAATGATTTAAATCAAATTCTCACTTGGAGAATTTGAAGAGAGGCTTTTAAAAATAAAATTATTTATTTTATTATTATCATGTTTTGGATTACCCCTCTTTCCCTAACCTCTGATGGAGATTCATAAAACCGGATGTGTTAGATGGAGCTAGTAAATAGTAAAATGTAGGAAGTTAGGTTTGAAGTAAAACCTAGGTAGATAACCTAGGGATAGGTTAAAGGAAGCGAATAAAAAGGGGTTTAAAAGCCTAGAAAGAGGATTAAGAAAATCTGGTAAGGTAAAACGAATAAAAGACTTAAAAACAGACATTAGCTAAAGAAAATTGGGCATAATGGATCCCAAATTTGAGTCAAGCTAAGGCACTACATCATATTATGAATAAGTTAGAATGGAAAGAATAAACAAGGATGGTTGGAAGCCAGAATTGCTGAGCTAAAAGGGTTTAAAAAGTGAGTCAATGAAGGAAAGGAAACCTCCCTCCCCGAACTATTTAAGTTATAAAGAAGAGATAAGAAGGTTGGATAGAAAAGAAAATTGGAAAAGAGAAAAGAAGAAAGATAAAAGGAATTACAAATAAAAGCAAGGCATGAAAAAGCAAACAAGGATGAAAGGATGAGGAAGTAGATGATGATGATGATGGAAATTATAAGGAGATTATAAACACAGTAATGAGGAAAGTGGATCGACTTAGGTAAAAGTCGAAGAAAGAACAAGGATAAATAAGATGATGATTGAAACTGGAAAAGATAAAAAGGTGAAAGCATGGTAGAAGAGTGAGATGGAAGGAATTAAGAGTAAGGAATTAAGGAATATGGAAGATAACTTGGAAATCATGAATGAGAGGAGCATGTCAACTTCAAGGATAGCCTCTCTGAAGAATGATAAGTGAAGAAAGGACGTGGGAAATAAAGTCTGAACCGAGGTAAAATAGAAGTAACTAAGCACGGACAAGATTGTAAGACAATGGGTGGTAGAGAAAGGTGTTGTTTGCAACAAGTAAACCTTGATGTGGAGGACAAAGAAGAGATATTAGGGATTTGAGAGCCGAGGAATGCTAAGACGAAGAAGACCTATATACGAAAAGCAAGAAATGCGAAGCCAAAACGGGAAAAATGACAAGAAAGAACCCTAGTACTCAATGGAATGAGTACGGGGATAAGAAGAGGAATTGATCAAGCTCATAAACTTCTATGAGCACAGCCAGTATAAGGAGAAGAATGGAAATACTAACACCTAAATGGAGTAAAGGTGTTAGAAGGAAAGAGAAATAGGGAAGATGACGATAATGGAAGCAAAGGAAGAAAGAAATGAAGCTTAGGTAAAGGAACTCATGGATAAGACGTGAAAGATCACATAAACCAAAACAAAAGAGAACTAGCAGCGAGCCCAAGACCTTAAAAGAAAGGGCATAGAGATGATGAGAGCTACAGAATGATGCCAAAAGATGGCAAAGGACCCAAGATAAAGGTAATTTAAGTGACAGGATAATAAACCCTAAAAGAGGAAAATACGAGGATTAAGAAAAGCTACAGATGACACCGCACAAGTGCAACATGTGTGATTTACCTAGTCCCATATTGACGGGAAGGCAAGAGAAAGGTGGACCCCACAATGGACTATGGGTAAATGAAAAGAAAGAAAAGGATAAAGAAGGGGATAAGGAAACCCCAGAAAAAAACTGTTGATGAAAAGAAGAAAAGAAATGATCATTAGAAAAGAAGCTAATGTGAATAAAGGAGGTCGTAGGAGAGAGAAACATGTGACATCTCCTAAAGTAAACACTCCAAAGGAGTGTAAGAAAAAAAAAACCTAAGAGGCTAGAGGAATGGCATGGATAGGCATGTAGTCGAGGCTCAACTACAAGTGACTTGGGAACCATGAGAGGCGTTCCAATGAGAGGAAAGATCAGAGATCATGATCTTGAGGACCTCTGTGATGACCACTCGAGAGGACTGGCCCAGAGTGTGACTGGGGAGAGCATGAGGCCACCTAGAGTTCTCCATCCCAAAGAGGATGAGAGATGTTATAAGTTGGGTCAAGGGCCCTATTTGAGATAGAGATAGGCGATCAGAGAGTGAGTTGGATTGTGAAAGCTGAGAGGGCATGATCTCTGATTCCTTTGACATGATATGGCCGAGAATGGGCCAGTGTGTACAAGAGCCCGACTCATATTCCATGAGATTGGAATGGAAGAAGATCAGAAAAAAAGAAAATAGAATCAAGAAACGAAGTGGAGAAGTAAGACCAAGGTAAGGGAAGACAACAAACGCACCATACAACTCGCATTAGAGGTAAGGGAGTTAACCTAAGGTCTTCCCCGACATCTTGGTTACAAAGACGAGTACAAGACCACGAAACGCCGAGAAATGCATTGGAGAATGACCTCAAATTGAGAGGCGGTGATAAGAAAAGAAGAAGAGGCTTCTAAGAAAATTAAGAGGTGTGGAACCACATAAGTACTGAGAGGATAGTCTCGTTAGGAAAGACTTTAAAGAAAAGACGAGGGCAAAGTGAGAGGATTGAGTAAGCACAACTAAAGCGGAGGAAGAACCTCCAAGTGGCACTATTAAAGTAAAGTAAGCCTAACCAGTGAATGGGTAAGGGTAGGCTACACTAAAGAAAATATAAGGTTCAAACTCAAGAACCGAAAGGTGATGAAGCCGCTCTTGAGAAAGAATGATTAGAAGAGATTAAGACGCACATTGATGGGCGTTAGCAGCGAAACGTGGGAGCGCAGCGGTGAATAGTGGTACGAACACTATTCAAAAACAAGAGAAAGGCTTGGAATAGAAGCCAAATCTCCCCATAGCTACCTCGATAATTTCGAGGATGAATTTTTTAGAACGAGGGTAGAGTTGACACACCTGGACCTAATCCAACTTTTTCATACAAATGGAATAGGGTAAGAAGGTGTATTAACTCAATAATACGTCGGTCTAGATGTGTCTAATTAAGAAGAGAAGTGAAAATTAGGATAAGACGGAGTTGGAAGATGAGACAAGTGAGCATACATGGAAGCACTAATTATACTTCTTTAAGTCCATAGCCAATGGATTGGATATTCATTGGTGAATTAGTCGGTGGATTAGGCCAAAGATCGAGGTTATGAAAGGTGGAAAAAAGGGAATAAAGTCTGACCCGAGGTCCAAGTAGGCCCAGAGTCAGGCCTATCTATAAATAGGGGTAGTTAAGCTCCCCCCCCCCCCCTTTTATTTTTCTTCTCCTTCTGTTCTTCTCCTCTCATTGGCTCTCTAGGAGCAATTTTGGACTTTTGGTCGATCCGGAAAAATCGGCCGAAGCATCAAGGTGAGTTTCTAATATGTTATTCTACTCACCTTAATCTATGTTTTTATTAAGTTTTCACGCATTTCCATGCATTAGTCTAGGAGAGGTCCAAGCTCAAAGTTAGGTTTAGTTTTGTAGCTATATTCAAGTTTAAATTTGAGATCTAGGAACTTTGAGCTTGTGATTCTCGTTTTTCTTTTAGTAAACATGTCATGGATAGCGTGAGTATCATCTGTCTAAGTTTGCGCGTCGAACGGAGGTCAAACGGCATGAGAATCGGGCAAAGAGCTTGAATCTCGAGCTCTCTGTCTCGTCTCCCGCATGGGAGTGGGGTTGGCAGCCAAGTCCTACATGGGACTTGGCCCAAAACCGTGCAGGACTTGGCCCAGTTCCCGTGGGGCGCAATAACCCTTAGGGGTAGTTTGGTAAAATTTTTTCAAGTGTCTGATTTTGATCTCGAAACTTCCTAGACACATTTCTAAACCCCGAAACATATCCAAACACCGTCCTAGGTCATGCTAGACCCTCATAGGTACATTCATAGTTTGATTATGAATGCTAACATGAATTTCTGTGTATTGAGGTTTCGGATAATCGAGTGCGGCGATGCTCCGGAGTTCGATCTTGGGAGTATACATGTGGAGACCCAGCCCAACCTATAAGGTATTGTCCTCATTGGCCCGAAGCCTTATGGTTTTGTCCCACTCAAAAGGCGCCTCCCAGGTAGAAGGTGGGTCTCATTATATATATCACATTGAAATCCCATATCCTAATGATGTGGGATTGGGGTATTACAATCACACCCCTTTAAAGGCTTGACGTCCCCGAGAAGCCCAACACACACAGATCCAGGACCACACCAAGCGTTGGGATTCTAGAGGTGGCTCCCACTACGCTCACCCGATGTAGCACTTAGTTGCTAGCCCGCCTGGTGCCTGCTCTGATGCTAATTGTGGAGACCCGGCCCAACCTGCAAGGTATTGTCCGCTTTGGGCTGAAGCCTCACGGTTTTGTCCCACTCAAAAGGCGTCTCCCAGGTAGAAGGTGAGTCTCACTATATATATCACATTGAAATCCCATATCCTAACGATGTGGGTTTGGGGTATTACAATACAAACCTCCAAACACTGTGAGTGGCTTAGATTTCAGTGCTTAACCACTAGGGTAAAACGTTTTCAAAAGATTAAATGATTTTCAAAGGTTTTGGGACACGGGGAATCCACCACCACGCTCACACTTACTTGGTGCTATACCCACGTAGAGAGTGAGATGTTTTCAAGAAATTATAAAGATTTATATGTGTGTGTTTATGTTTATGTTTATATGTTTTTAATATATATGTTTTATACACATATATATATATATATATGTATGATATTTGATGTGGATGGAAGCGAGAAGAGCGATTGAGAGGTCCTCGGTACTCCAATATGAGGGAGCATATGGACCGAGTGAGAGGCATGCCAAAGGCCGAGTAGCCATGGACTGCCTATAGAAAGGCACGGTGAGTGCGAGACCTTGAGACAGGCGCGTAGGGAAACTCGCCAAGGCTCGATGTAGCTGTATTCCACCCACGGCGATTGGCACCATCGAGGGAATGGGCTAGAGAAAGAAAAATATGAAAATGTTTTAGAAAGAAAAGAGATAGCCCTCGATGCAGTAAGGCATATGACCGGCTAGTCGTGCCTTCAGTATGTTTGAGGCCAGCTCATTTTATTTATATATTTGTTTTAATGATTTAAATCAAATTCTCAATTGGAGAATTTGAAAAGAGGCTTTTGAAAACAAAATTATTTATTTTATTATTATTATGTTTTGGATTATCCCTATTTCCCTAACTCCTGATGGAGATTCATTGAACCTCTGTCAGTGACTTGCATCCAATGTGGATGGATGCAGATCCGTGTAAGGATAGCAGATAGATCAAAGGCTCACTAGGAGCCGTCGGTGGCTTAGGGGTAGTAGTTTCCGCTCTGTAAGTATTCTTTTAAATTAGTCCACTAGTGTACCTTTTAAAGTTAATTATTTTATTAAGTGATTTCTACTTTAAATTTTAGTTTTGTTTGCAATGAAGATACTCAGTTCATACCTTGTGGTGCCTCGAATGCGTGGCTGTAAACACATATTTCGAGCTAGCGCGACAGTTGCCACGTGACCGACCCCTCCAGGTCGGGGCATGACAATAATAATAAAGGGGCTCATGCTAAATAAATAAATAAATAGGGTTTCTAAAATGAGAATTAGGCTGGTTTTATGGTGCATGGTTTTTTGTTTCCTATATTATGCTTTTTAACTAATAAATGAATTCATTTGGTTGAGAAAAGTAAAATAGCTAAAGGGGATTTAAATTCTAACCTAACAAATTCATTTAGACCTAATTTTAATAGTTCTAATTAACCCAAGCAGCCAGCAAGAATTTATATCTTTGGCACTTTATTATTATACTTATTTTTTGACACAGCACTTTATTATTATTTATACTTAGTTAATATCATTGCCAAATTATAGTAGGCAGTTTATATCATTGCCAAATTATAGTAGGCTGGACCTAACGTATAGAAGGGGAAATGAACTTACAATTTCATTACACAAATTTGCATGCTTTCCTAATTCCCTATATATAATAGATTTCTTTTGCCTTGTAATTATCAAAGCCATTAACTCCCCTCTTGCCTATTCTCCCCCTTTGTTCTTTTCCTTCTTCCCATTCTTCATGGCATCTAATAAGCTTAAGCCATTTTGGCTACAGCTGCCTATTTCATTTTTGTTACTCTTAACGACGTACGTCGTCTGGGCTAATGCAGAACCTCAAGTGCCCTGCTTCTTTATTTTCGGTGACTCTTTATCCGATGTTGGCAACAATAATAACCTTGAAACCTTAGCCAAAGCAAATTATCCGCCATATGGAATTGACTTCCCCGGAGGGCAAGCCACGGGAAGGTTTTGCAATGGCCCAAACATGCAGGATTATGTTGGTAAATTTCCTTTTCTTTCGTGTCTTCCCCTCCGCATTCTAAGTTTATGATTTTTTTTTTCTCTCTTTTTGTTGGTAAATTGTATTATTAAATCACAGGCAAGCTTTTGGGTTTCGAAAATTATATTCCTCCCTTCGCCAAAGCAACTGGTGAAAATATTCTCAAAGGTCTTAATTATGCGTCTGGTGCAGCAGGTATTCGCGATGAAAGTGGACAAAACCAGGTTAACTTCACAAGCATTCATCACCGTCGGCACCATGTTCTCAATTGTTAAGTTTATTTGACTTTACTAATACTTGTTGGGTTAGGTAGAAGGAATTCGATGCCTCTTAAGTAAGGTCTCAAGTTTGAGTCAAGTGATAGAGAAAATAGGCTTAGAATAGTTTTTCTCCATTTAAGATCCGACATGACTCGACTTTGAAGTAGTTGGGCCCTATGTGGCTATAAGAGGGATTTATACAAACGTTTATTTGACTTTGGAAGAAAGGAAGGAAAAGCTTTGGAAAATTAAAGCTTCTAACTAATTAATAGAGCTGAATGAATGACTTGTTGCGCCTCAATATAATTCATTTAGACCCTAAGCTCCTGACCTTTTTGTGTTAAAATATAGAATTTATGCCCATCCACACGAATAGGGAAGTTTTGTCCTTTGAAAAACATTTTGGATCATGTCAAGTTTGAGTTGCCCAACTTCGTATATTTTTTATCAATAGCAATTTTTCGTCTCTTTTGCAGGGCATGCGAATACCCCTAAACCAGCAGCTAAGAAATCACAAAACTATAACCTCAAGAATTAGAAAAAAATTGGGTGATTCATCTACAAAAAAGCTTCTGAATCAATGCATTTATTCCCTTCAAATTGGTAGCAATGACTACATCAACAACTATTTCCAGCCAAAATATTACAACACTAGTCGGCAATACACTCTAGAGCAATATGCTGCGGTGCTGGTTAATGAACAACTTTTGCCGCAAATTAAGGTTATAGACTTTGGTATTTGCATGATCCTCAGGCACTGAGGCACTTCCATACTCTTCAGGCATCTAGTAATCAGAAAAGGCAAAAACATATAACCTTTGGGTGTCCGGAGCGAGTATGAAGTGTGCCTCCGGCTGTGTGCAAACATCATTTTCCTATTTTATAAATATATTAATCATTAAATATTATATAAGATTACTAACCTACGAAGGGATTTTATGAATTTCTTAACTGTAGAGTTTGTATGATGATGGAGCAAGGAAGTTTGCCTTATACGGACTGGGGCTACTAGGCTGCACTCCAAATGCGAAACAAGTTTACGGAACCAATGGGTCTGTCTGCGTGGACAAATTAAACAGCGCTGCTGCCCTTTTCAATGAGAGACTTAAGCCTCTTGTTCAGGAACTTAATGCAAATCTGACCGATGCTAAATTTACCTACCTTAATCCTTCTCCAACTGCACTTGATATTGCATTAGCTGGTGACATAATTGACCTTACTTAACTTACCTCTCTGTCTCTCTCTATTCTATTCATCAATTTGGTATTATAAATGTTGCTTAATTTTCTTTCTCAGTCAAATTTTTCTCATCAGGTATTACAAATTTGAGCGAATCATGCTGCAAAACTGGGGGTGGAACGGGAGAGCTTTGCATTCGTAAGTCAAAGCCCTGTAATAACCGAAACCAACACGTGTTTTGGGACGGAGTCCATCCTTCAAAAGCTTGGGATAATCTCACAGCCAGAATTGCTTACCAATCCGTGTCTCCTACTGACGCATTTCCTTACAATATTAAGAATCTAGCAAAGCAATGAGGAAGACGGCTGTCATCTCATAGAAGATGGATACTTAATTAACTACGATAATAGTGAGCTTAGAATAAAAGAACTTTGAAATTTACTTTTTACTCTGGTTTCTTCAAAATGAAAACCAAATTATACTTAAAGCAACCAAAATAATGAAGGCTTTATATAAATCCAATTAAAAAAAAGATATTTTTGCTTATTGTATATATCTAACCTGATCAAGTCAATTTATTATAAATAAATCTTCCGATTCCTCTTTAAGCTATAATAATATAGAAAGCTTAATCAAAAGACGATGACAAGCAAACTCCATATGTGTGGGTTCCATGGTGAACCATACAAAAATTTGTTTTGTGATTTGATTATTGTATAGACAGGTGGTGTATATATATACTCCCTATGTACCAACATAGATTTAATTTGAAATTATTATGATCCAATTATAATTGATAAGACTTATTAATCACAACTCCGTATATTCCATTTACTATAGAAGTTCTAAGAGATATTCTTTCTGCTATTTCTTATGAGCAAAATATGGCGGAAAGGAGATGTTAAACTTAAGCATAAATACATATATATATATATATATAATATGTATGTATGTATGTATATCTTAATATATATAAGTGTAGACTTCTTTAGTTCATAATTGATTTACTTAAATATCCTTTCAAATTATCTCATTGTTTTTTAATTGTAAAGGCATAATAGGAATTTAATAAATAATTATTTATTTATTTAAAATATTATTACTAATTACAATTCTAAAATTACATTAATAACCTTCAAAATAATCTTATACTTTCATTAAATGAATAGGTGTAATAGTAATTTACAATTACATTATTAAATATCAATTATTAAATTTTCTAACTAATAATAATTATTTATAATTAATTATTCGTTATTAAATTTCTTAATTATAATTCATTATTAATTAATGTATTTTTCAGAAAATAAAAAAAGGAAAAAAACCAAGAATTAAGATCCAAAATCCAAACATATAGTGCTCTTGAAAACTGAATTCAGAACAAGTTAGGATCTAATTGAGATGATGATAAAAATTAAATCATAAAAATGAATGAAACCAATATAGCCAACTCATTAATTCATATACTTATAGTGCTCGAAAAGTAGAAAATAGTATCAACCGATCAACTCAAATTGGCAAAAGAGTTAAAAGCCTAAAAGAATCATTATAAGTGGAGTGTGCACCAAAGTCCAATAAATAGAAAATAATAGGTTAAATTATACAATTAGTGTCTCTACTATACGGAAAATATAAATTTAGTCACTCTACTATGATTTGATCAAATTAAGTCCCATTACTATTATTTATTATCAAATAAAGTCTAATCACTAATAGTGTGAAATTTTCACCATTAAATACGCCGACGTGGCATTGATCATGATGATATAACAATGACTTCGATGACGTGTATATCTACAAAATATTATAAATTTTTCATGTAATATATTTTGGTTGCAATAATGAAATTTTTCACAAAAAAGAATGGAAATATCATGAAAAAAAAAAGAAAAATGACCTGAAGAAAATGCTATGTGGCAAAAGAATAGCTACGTGAAACCTTTTAAAATTGTTAAAAAGTAAAATTATCTAGGTACTTCATATAGCTAACAAAAGTCACAGGTACTTCATATAGCTAAAAAAAATCACATAAAACCTTTTAAAATTTTTTAAAGTACATATCATCATAGTTAATGCTATGTTAACATATTTAACAATAGAAGTTTAACACTGTTAATGATTGAACTTAATTTTACAATAAATGATAGTAGATGGATTCAATTTGATCAAATCATAGTAGATTGACTAAATTTGTATTTTTTGTGTAGTACAAGGACCAATTTCATAACTTGAACAAAACGATAATACTGAAAAAAATTCGAATAAGGTGGTAGAATTTAGATATAGATAATAGGGTAAATATCCAATTTAGACCTAAAACTTTGGCCCGTTGCTCAATTTAAGACTAAAACTTTTCGAGCCTACATTTTAGGACTAAAACTACACAGATGTTTCAAATAAGGATTATGTTGGATGGAAAACCATCCGTAAAAATCACGCGCTGTCAATTTACAAACGGTAACAGGTGGCTTTTTCTCAAGGTAAACAGAAAAAAAATCACTAAACTTTCTCTCTCTCACCAATATTATTTGGCTTTTCTAACCATTTTCCTTCAATATTATGTGGATTTTTTAAAAAGAATGTTGACTCTATTGATTTATTTTTTTCTTTATTTTTTCTCGGTTTACTTCGTTTTTTCTTTGAAGAATCTTCAACTTGCTTGTTTGGACAACAATCTATAAACAAAAAAAAAAAATCCATTAACCAAATTACTAAAACTTAAATCGTTTAACGTCCAAAGTTTCTCAATAAAAAATCATCTTTTCTCCTATAATTGTTTAACATATCAGAATCAACAAAAACTTCAACTCTAGAGAAAAAAAAAAGGCAGCAAGACTTTTATCCTTTTCTTTTTTTTTTGGGAAAGACAGCAAGAAGAAGAATTTTTTTAAAAAAATATATTTGACAAACCATTTGATAGAAGCAATATTTTCAACTTAGTTTCACCACTTTGACCAATGCAAATCTTACTTTTTGCTAAACTTTGGATTCATAAAACATAGCAAAGCCCGTAGATATTTACACGCCACATAACTACACAACGCGATTTTAGCCTAAGAATTGTGACTTTATACTTCCACCATCGTCATCTTCATAAAAAGATATTACATAACACAATAGGGGATACACATTAAAAACTCAGGCCATCTGCCTTAGTTAGTTATGCAAGAAGAAAAATTATTAAGCAAACAGTGACTAAAAGATATCACCTCTAGAGAGAAGGATACATAAAGAATCAAAAACCCCCGGCAACCAAAAGCTGAAAACCACCAAACAAAGAGGAAAGCAAAGACAAGACTCCTCCGTATAAAGCAAAACAAAGAAGAAGTCAACAACCACTAAAAAAGAACAGAAAGCAAAAGACTTCCAACTCAATCCAACCAACCACTAGATCAAGCAAGTAGAACAAAACCGGTTTTTGTCTTCTTCTTGAAATAAAAGGGAAGAGATTTTCAATTGATGATTTTTGGGTAAAAGTAAGTTTTGAAAGGGTTATGATTTTTTCTTAGAGCTAGGAAAATCAAAATAGGTTTCAAAAATATAAACTGATTTATCAAACAAAGAGAAATCTTGATTTTTTCGATATCTAAAAAGGGTGGTAACTGGTGGTGGGTGATCGACGGTGGTGGGTGACCACATGGCTGGTTTCAGAAAATCATAGCTTTGTGTTCTTGAAGAGAGAGAAATAAAAAGCTTACAAAACAATTAAAAAGAAGAGACGAAAGATGAGAGGAAAAGAAAAAAAGTTAGAATTAATACATATATATATTATTAAAATAAAACGGAAGTGAAAAAGAAAAAAGGAAAAAAATCTTCACGCGCTTTTAACGTGTGTTTACCACACATTAACAGTTTAGTCCTTATTTAATAAACTCAGTATAGTTTTAGTCTTAAAATGTAGGCCCGAAAAATTTTAGTCCTAAATTGAGCAACAGGCCAAAATTTTAGGCCTAAATTGAATATTTAGCCTAGATAATATATAAAGGAATATTAAATTTGAATTATTAATTTTTAAATTAATTTTATAACATGTCACATACAATTACATTATTAAATTTTAGAAAATCATTTATCCAAGAGTTATTTACCAATTTTCAATTCAATGAAAGCAAAAAACAAATATGATATTTTCAGTCACCATGTGAATGGCAACCCAACAAAAATATTGAGAGCCAGCTATAGAATTTCAAGTTATTATTAATTAAAGATTATAATAACTTGCTTCAATGTTTTGTTATTATTTAAACAATTAGCTAAAGGCAATTGACGATAATATCTTGCATAAATGTTATACAATTAATAATTATTTAATTTCAAATTAATTAGATGACAATTAATTTACAATTATCTTTTGACACCGTTAAGTTCCAATGTGTAGTACTCTTACTATATATTTTGCTTCTAATGTGCTTTTATTTTCAACATTTTTTTGAATAAGAATGTTAAAAAAAAGGCCGAATTAGGTAAAAAAACAACAAAAAGCCGCAGCATGAGTTAAAATAAAAAGAAAAGTAGGGTGAGTAGGATTACAATCAATCTAAAAGGTCAAGTCATCCAGAGATATTGGTTCAAATTCAATTCGTGATAAGAAGCCAATCCAAATTTTTATCCCTCAACACAGCTCTCCATATATAGGGATGATGTGCAACTATATAGAATTGATCTTTTTGATCAATAGAAAAGGAAAACGAGCAAAGTGAACAAGGAATTTGGATGCCATAAATGGATTTAGAATTCATTCCTTTTGTTTAAGAGTCCATGGCAAGATATCATTCCAGAGAAGTGCAATGGGTGATTTTGATGAGGAGAGGAAAGTGAGGATAGAGATGAGAGAAAGGGGAGTAGACCCTATTTCTTTGAGAGAGATTTTAGTGCCATGGAGGTAGACCAATGAGCTATTATGTTCTTCAAAGGATGGTTGCTTTTGTAGAGAATGTTGCCTACAATGCTATTGCAGACTCAATTAGTGGTCAGTTTCCTTCATCTTTATATTTCTTCTTTTTAGTGGTGCTGTTAAGCGAGTTAGTCTCATAGTTGAAGAATCTACATGGGCTTATTATATCCGTAAATATTTGTTTTCAATTAATAGTATTAGTTTGTCTTCTTTAACTTGAATATGTGTAATAATCTAAATAAATATAAATGTTAGTAAACCCATTAATAAAGAAAATTCTTTCAAAAAAAATTACAAAATCAATATTCATTAGTGCTAAACTCTATGATTATAAAGTCTTAAAGGTGAAGCTTCTAAGTTTTAGTTCAAATGATAGGTACATCCTCTCTGATAGTGAATTTTTATTATATCATTCTTTGATATCAAGACTAATAAATAGAGGTTGTGTATAAGATTTATAATTTGTTCTTTTTGTTGTAAATATTGACTTTTAAATAGAAACTGTGTAAAGATACTTAATGTGGGTTGTGCACAAATATTTAATTGAAGATCATAGCTTTTAAATGAGATTGTGTACAAGATCTAAAATTTTTTTTTTGGAGACTGTGACTTTTAAATACAGATTGTGCAGAAATGCTTAATTAGGAATTGTGATTTTTTAATGGGGACAATATACAATATTTAAAATCTATTCATTTCTTGAAGATTGTGACATTTAAATGAAACTGTATACAAATACTTAACTAGGGATTATGACTTTGATCGTGTACACATACTCAATTGCACATCGTAACTTTTAGATGAGAATTATGTACAAGATCTAAACTTTGTTTATTTTTTAGGAACCGTGACTTTTAAATGGAAACAACATAAAAATATTCAATTGGGATTTAATGGGGACTACGTAGTACGTACTAGATATAAAAAATTTTCTTTATGGCTACATCGACTTTTAAATAGAGACTATGTATAAATACTCAATTAAAGATCATGACCTTCATTGTGTGCAAATACTCCATTAAAGATCATAGCTTCTTGAAGAAACTATAAATAAGATTTATAATTTTTTCTTTTTTCGGGATTGTGACTTTTAAATGGGGACCATGTACAAATATTTAATTGGGAATTGTGACTTTGATTATGTATAAATACTCTATTGAGGATCATGACTTTAAAATAGAGATTGAGTATGAGATTTAAAATTTGTTCATTTTTTTAAAATCGTAACTTTTAAATGGAGACCGTGTAATGATTTAAAATTTGTTCATTTCTTGATAACCATGATTTTTAAATGGGAAACGCATACAAATACTTAATTTAATATCTTGACTTTTAAATAGTGACTGTATAAAAGATTTAAAATTTGTTTCTTTTTTGGGTACTGTGACTTCTAAATGAGAACCATGTACAAATATTCAATTAGGAATTGAGACTTTGACTTTAAATTTGTTCCTTTTTTTCAAACACGCGACTTTTCTATGCGACCATATACAGAATTTAAAATTTGTTTCTTTCTTGATAATCGTAACTTTTAAATAAGAAATATGTATAAATACTTAATTCAAAATCGTGACTTTAAATGAGAACCATATAGAAGGTTTCAAATTTGTTCTTTTTTTAAGACTGTAACTTTTAAATATGGACTATTACAAATAATCAATTAGGGATCATGACATTTTAAGGAAGACCGTGTATAAGATTAAAATTTATTCTTTTCTTGGGGAATGTAACTTTTAATTGGGTACAATGTGCAAATACTCAATTGCGATTGTGACTTCAACCGTATGCGATACTCTATTGGAAATTTATGTTCGTTTTTAAGGAATAAAAGGAAATTGATATGATATTTAAATGAGGACCACAAAGTAAAAGTGATAAAAGTAAATAAAAAATAATAGAATACAAGATTTGTTAAGAATAAATAGATTGTCTTTGTTCATATACAAATATTCAATTGAAGATTATGACTTTTAAATGAGAACCATGACGTAAAAATAATAATTTATTAATAGTGAATGTAAAAGTAGAAACAATAAGTTTAAAATTTCAATATCGATATAATAAGAATTTGTATATACTAAGATTAAAGAAAGTAACATTTCAAAAAAAAAGATTAAAAAAAAGTAGAAGAATAAGTAAATTTATTGGAGAAGATATCATGTATGTTTTATTATATATCGAGGTGAAAGTATTCAATTAGTCCCTATATTATAGGGTTTTATTCATTTTAGTCAATGTACTCTAATTTTATTTAATTTGGTACCTATACTCCTCTAAAAGTGACTAATTAAGACAATCATTATGTATTCTGTTAAATCTGATGACATAGAATTGAGATGGTAATATATGAAAACTTGACCAATGAAAAGTTAACACATGGCATTCATGTTTGCAGTACGAGTATAGATTTCCAATTTTTTTGTACAAAACATATCCTCACATACTATCTTTTTTCTTCTAATAATTCAATTTTTTAATCCTTATATCATTGTCAACTTCACATTAGAACACGTTATTATTGTATGTTGCCTCCTCAGTATTATGTTATCTGATTTAATAGAACAAATGGATACAATTTGTAATTGTCCTTAATTTGTCACTTTTAAAAGAGTATAAAGACCAAATTAAACAAAATTGGAGTATATGAACTAAAATAAATAAAAACATTATAGTACATAGACTAATTGAGTAGTTTCACCATTATACCTACTTTAATGAAAATTTTACAAATTTATAATGTATTACATATTATGTTTCCATTTATTATATTATATGAAATGAAATTAAAATTTAATTTTTAAAATATAAATAATTATCCACGTGCGACGCACGTGCTAAGATACTAGTATATATATATGTATGTATTTATTTTTGGAGAAAATTTCTGCTATTTCTCATGAGCAAAATATGGTGGAAAGGAAATGTTAAACTTAAGCATAAATACATATATATATATATAATATGTATGTATGTATGTATATATATATGTATGTATTTATTTTTGGAGAAAACAGGTTTGATGAGAGAGCTCCGTTTGCGATGCGATACGACTCAAATAAGATTAACCGTAATGACACAACTTACAACCTTTTCCTTAGATCCTTTTCATGTCAGTACCCACTAAATTTTTGCCAAGTGTCCATAACATCACCAACTACTTAAACCCTTTTCTCCAATTAAAGGATGCCGTTCACTCACCATTAACTCCCTTGCTATTCTGTCTTCTTCTAACATCAATTAACTCTTTCTCTCCCTTTGGTCTTGTTTACCATCACCTTACTTTCATGCCTGTTGTAAAGCTAAAGGAAGCAAAAATCCCTTGAATTACTGGTACATTTTGGATATACTTTTGCCATTTATCGCATGCTTTCCTTTTTTGATGATTTGCAAACTTTTTATTGTTTTACATCCTGTTCCTCAAATATATAAAATGTCCTATCGTTAGACTTATGAGTTTAAGATATGAGTTTTATAGGGACCATCTCAGTAATTTCGCTAAAGGGAGAACATGCAGAAAATGGGATTGCTCCAGCTAAGTCAAGACTATGGAGTCAAAGAAAAGAAATGAGATGTTTTGCTAATGAAAGCTCTTTAGCAAATTTGATTTCGGTTTTTGTGAAACTTAATTACAAACAGAAGTGTACTACAGTTTCTTACTAAATTGCTATTACAGTTTTTTTTTCTTTCTAAATTAGAATTTAATTACCAATAACAAACAATTTTTTGGCAAAAAAAAATTAAATATAAATATTGATGGAGTACCCAGTAAAACAAAATAGGATAGTAAAAAAATAAAACAAAAAGAAAAGAAGGCCCATAGATAGCAAAGGAGTAATAAACAACAAACAAAGAAGAAGATGGAAGAGTGGGGGATTAACGGCGAGTGAATGGCATCCTTTAACTGGAGAAAAGGGGTTTAAGTAGTTGGTGATGTCATGGGCACTTGGTAAAAAAAATAGTGGGTACTGACATGAAAAGAATATAAGAAAAAGGATGTAAGTTGTGTCCTAATCATAAACTATTAAACGAATATCAATACATGTGGTTATATCAAAAATAAATAAAATAAATAAAATATAACTCTAAGTATATTTTATAAAAATAATCAATTAAATCCTTGAACTTCTACTGCAATTAAGCAAACTGCTAGTAAATTTTGATGTACACCCAAATAAGCTTTAATATGATTAAAATTGGTTAAATTTCATGTACTTCAATCAAACAGGCAATTGTACTATCGATATGACTAAGATTAGTTAAAATTTCTTACTCCATAACCATTAAGAATTTTCAAATAAAAATTAGTTAATCAATTTTAATCTCGTCAAGAGCCTAATAATAATAATAATAATAATAATAATAATAATTGTTAGGTCCCAAACCCCAATCAACCAACCATTCAACCAAGCACGCAAGCGGAAGCATAATCAAATAATAAATCATCTAAAGAAGACATAAGAAATTACGTGATTCGGCACTCAACTTGCCTACATCCACGGATGAGAGAAAAGATCCACTAGTTATAGAGATTACAACCAACAATCATCCAATCAATCTAATAAGCACTCACTCACAACCCTATCTAATCAACCAATCAATCCACAAACCCATCCAAACAATCTTGAGCACACTCGCTCGGTTTCTAACGATCAAACAATCATACACACCCATAGGACCATCCCTTTGTCCTATGGGGTGTCTTACCCCAAAACCCTATAATTCTATTTACATCTTTCTCTCATACCAAACCCTAATAAGACTCACTATTTATATTCACCCAAACTTGGTTAACAAGAAACCTTATTCCTATTAGATTTCTTGGCCCACAAGTCTACTTACCCATCAAGCAATATCCCTAAAAAAACCTTCCAATCAAATCTTCTAAGGATTTGAGTCACCAACCCTAACAATCTCCACCTTGACTCAAATTCCTTCAAATCTTCAATCTTCAATTTCTTCAATCATCATTTGGATATACTTGGCTCTACCTACAATGAAAGTCTCATATCAATCTTCTTGTGTCTTCATCTTCATTGCATCATCTTCAATAAATTCGATTCTGGTCTTGCTTTCCATCCATATCCAGTTTGAGCACAAACAAATGAATATCTTCAATCATCACAATCTTGAAAACAACTCCAATTGAATTCTAACCAAGTTAGGTTGCGACTTCTAACTTAACTCCAACTTAGTGTTGTGTCTTCATCAAACCAATCCTCGCAATCTCAGCACCTCGCTCTGATACCACTTGTTAGGTCTCAAACCCCAATCAACCAACCATCCAACCAAGCACGTAAGCGGAAGCATAATCAAATAATAAATCATCTAAAGAAGACATAAGAAATTACGTGATTCGGCACTCAACTTGCCTACATCCACGGATGAGAGAAAAGATCCACTAGTTATAGAGATTACAACCAACAATCATCCAATCAATCTAATAAGCACTCACTCACAACCCTATCTAATCAACCAATCAATCCACAAACCCATCCAAACAATCTTGAGCACACTCGCTCGGTTTCTAACGATCAAACAATCATACACACCCACAGGACCATCCCTTTGTCCTATGGGGTGTCTTACCCCAAAACCCTATAATTCTATTTACATCTTTCTCTCATACCAAACTCTAATAAGACTCACTATTTATATTCACCCAAACTTGGTTAACAAGAAACCCTATTCCTATTAGATTTCTTGGCCCACAAGTCTACTTACCCATCAAGCAATATCCCTAAAAAAACCTTCCAATCAAATCTTCTAAGGATTTGAGTCACCAACCCTAACAATCTCCACCTTGACTCAAATTCCTTCAAATCTTCAATCTTCAATTTCTTCAATCATCATCTGGATATACTTGGCTTTACCTACAATGAAAGTCTCATATCAATCTTCTTGTGTCTTCATCTTCATTGCATCATCTTCAACAAATTCGATTCTGGTCTTGCTTTCCATCCATATCCAGTTTGAGCACAAACAAATGAATATCTTCAATCATCACAATCTTGAACACAACTCCAATTGAGTTCTAACCAAGTTAGGTTGCGACTTCTAACTTAACTCCAACTTGGTGTTGTGTCTTCATCAAACCAATCCTCGCAATCTCAGCACCTCGCTCTGATACCACTTGTTAAATCCCAAACCCCAATCAACCAACCATCCAACCAAGCACGCAAGCGGAAGCATAATCAAATAATAAATCATCTAAAGAAGACACAAGAAATTACGTGGTTCGGTGCTCAACTTGCCTACATCCACGGATGAGAGAAAAGATCCACTAGTTATAGAGATTACAACCAACAATCATCCAATCAATCTAATAAGCACTCACTCACAACCCTATCTAATCAACCAATCAATCCACAAACCCATCCAAACAATCTTAAGCACACTTGCTCGGTTTCTAACGATCAAACAATCATACACACCCATAGGACCATCTCTTTGTCCTATGGGGTGTCTTACCCCAAAACCCTATAATTCTATTTACATCTTTCTCTCATACCAAACCCTAATGAGACTCTCACTATTTATATTCACCCAAACTTGGTTAACAAGAAACCCTATTCCTATTAGATTTCTTGGCCCACAAGTCTACTTACCCATCAAGCAATATCCCTAAAAAATCTTCCAATCAAATCTTCTAGGGATTTGAGTCACCAACCCTAACAATAATAATAATAATAATAATACGAGTTTGATAAAAGCTTTTTTAATCATCTAAATATTATCTAAATATACTAATAATCATGAAGTGTCCAGATTACAAACATTTGGGGTAGATATGCCACCCAAGCCTTCTGCTCATTCGGTGCACACTCTAGTTTTGCAATATTATGGGCTACTGAGTTGCCTCTATCTCCTAACAAAGTCAAAAGAGCAATTATCGAAAAATTCAGCCAATGCAATAGTCACTACAAAACAACATGGATTAAGAGGCAAATATATGTGCTTCTAAACATCGTCTTTTTGTCTCAAAATGAATGTAAAGCATTTAAATAATCTATCTTAGATGCTCTAGTTGCTAATTGTATTTAGCGACTTATTAGAGGCAAATAAATAATTGCCTTTAAATGCATAAATTAGAGGCAAATTTTTAAGTCTTTAAATGAGTTCTATAATAACTATTTTTTTTCTTCATTAATCCTTTAAAAACAAATTTATTTGCCTTTAATTACAACTTTAAGAGACAAATTGACACACCCAGACCTAGTTCAACATTTCCGTACAATTGGAATAGTGCAGATGGCATATTAACTCAAACAATACGTCGGCCCGGATATGTCAAATGAAGAAGAGAAGTGGAAATTAGGATAAGAGGGAGTTGGAAGATGAGATAAGTAACTATGCATAGAAGCACAAATTGGACTTTCTCACCTTGGTATAGTGGTCAGTGGATTAGGCTAAGGATCGAGATTTGGAGAGGTTAACAAGAGGGGAGAAAGTCTGGCCCGGGGTCCGAGTAGGCCTGGTGTCGGGCTTGCCTATAAATAGGGGGAGTCTAGCTTTCCCCCTCATTTTCTCTTCTCCCTCTCTTCCCCTCATCTTTTTTGCTCTCTTTGAGCAATTTCGGACTTTTGGCCGATCCGGACAAACCAATTAACAAATCAAGGTGAGATCTTGGTGTGTTATCTTTCTCACCTTAACCTATGTTTTATTACGTTTTCAAGCATTTCCATGCATAGATTTAGGAGAAATTTCATCTCAAAGTTAGGTTTAGCTTTTTAGCTAGATTTTAGTCTAGATTTGAGGTTTAGGAACTTTGAACTTGTGATTCTCGTTTCTCTTTTGGTGAATCCATTGTGAATGTCACAAGGATCGGTTGGCTAAGTTCGTCGGACGATTGGTGATCGAATGGCATGAAAATCGAGGCAAAAGGCTTAATTCCCGAGCCTTTAAACTCATCTCCCGCGCGGGAGCCGAGTCACTCCCGCTCGGGAGTGGTTTGTGGCCATGTCCCATGCAGGACTTGGTCTTGTCCTGAGCAGGAGTGGTCTTGTTCAGGCAGGACCGTCCCTAACCCTAGGGATATTTTTGTAATTTTTACCCAAGTGTCCAATTTTGACCTAAAACCTTCCCGGACACTGTCTTAAGCCCCGAAACACATCCAAACACCGTCTTATGTCATGTTAGAGCCTCATAGGTGCATTTATAGTCCAATTATGAATGCTAACATGTATTTTTGTGCGATTAGGGTTTCGGACGATCGAGTGCGGCGATACTCCGAAGGTTGATCTACGTAGATCCTTTGGGAGTATACGAACCTCCCAACACTGTGAGTGGCTTAGATTTCATTACTTAGCCACTAGGGTTAAATGTTTTCAAAATGTTTTCAAAATATAAGTGATTTTTCAAATGTTTTGGGATACAGGAAATCTGCCACACACATCTGTTTATGATATGCCCACGTAGAGAGTGGTAGGGTTTTTAAAGAAAATATAAAGGTTCATGTGTGTGAGTTTATATTATATGTTATATAAATATATATATATGTGTGTGTGTATATATATAAATGTGTGTGATGAGAGGCGACATAAGCGATTGAGTAGATCTCGATGCTTCGATGAGAAGGAGCAAGTGGACCGAGCGAGACACGCATGCGACTAAGTAGCCATAGACTACTTATCGAGGGGCACGGTGATTTGAGACCCTAGGAGAGGTGCATAGGGAAACTCGCCAGGGCTTATGTGTAGCTGTGCTCCACCCATAGCAACTAGCACCATCGAGGAAACAGGCTAGAGAAAGAAATTGTGAAAATGTTTTAGAAAGAAAAGAGATAGCCCTCGATGTAGTAAGGCGTACGACCAACGGGTCGAGCCTTCAGTGGTTGGATTGCCAGCCCATTTCAGATATTTATTTTTAAATTGAGTTTTATAAAAAATATTGTTTTATAAAATTTATTTTGGATTATCCCTATTTCCCTAACCCCTAGTGGAGATTTATTGAACCTTTGTCACTCACCTGTATCCAATGTTGTTAGATGCAGATCCACGTACAAGGACGTCAGAAAGATTAGACGCTCATTAAGAGAGGTCAGTGGCATAGGAGTATTAGTTTTTACTGTGTAGGTTGTCACACCCCAACCCGCAGGCTCGGCCATGTGACAACCGCCGTACCACCTCAAGATGCGTGCCTTGTCAGGCGGGCAACCAAGATGGCACAAGGCTTAAAAATAAAGGATATTCGAGCAATATATGAAAAACATACAAAATTATCATAGATAAAATAGTTCAAAATATTTAAAATAATGTGACACATCTTACGGTGCTTCATGCAGCGGAAAATATTATTTATAAATACACAAATGTATATGTAAGATGCAATAATATTCCGAGCCAAGATACACAAAGCAAAAGAGGTGGCACCTACAAAGTTGTGTCCACAGTAACGTACTGGGATCACTGGCCACCAGGACGTCCACCGTCCGTAGACTGATGATCTGACAACAAAAGTGAATGGGGTGAGTACATAAACTTGTACCCAGTGAGAGACTCGGTTATAAAGATCGATCACCTCAGGCTGGGGATATGAAATAATCCAAAAATCCATTTAATAAACCATTTACTGAAATATAGTAAATCCCAAACCAAATCAAATATCAAATCAATAATAATATTTCTATATGGGCTGGCATTTGAAATTTTCCCAATAAGGTATACCCGTGCGCTAGGGTATCCACTGGACCGTCAAGGGTTACTTTATACTTTTAAAACATTTTTACTTTACTCTTTGGCCCACTTCCTTGACGTTTGCCTCGCTGTGGTGGAACACAGTAGTCCTGGCGAGTTTCCCTACGTGCCCCTAGCAATCAGGCCCGACTCCCGTGCCCCTCGATAGGCGGTCCATGGCTGAGTAACTCCCGTGCCCCTCAATAGGCGGTCCACGGCTGAATATCACGCATGCTCATAAACTCGGTGCATGCTCCCTCATATTGGAGCCCCGAGTAAAATGCTCAATCTCTCATCTCTCAGGGGTATCATTCCCCATACAATAATCAATAATAATATCAATATATAAAATTTATTGAAATTCCCTGACACACCCGGACCTAGCACGACTTTTCTGTACGAATGAAATAGTACAAGATGACGTATTAATTAAACAATGGGTCGGTCCGGCTGTGTCAAGTCAGAAGAGAAGTTAAAATTAGGATAAGACGGAGTTTAAAGATAAAGTAATTAACCGTGCATAGAAATTAGTAAATGCCAAAAAGACCTCCAAATAAGTCCCTAGAAATTTATTATGGGCCCCATTGGCACAATAAATCAAAGGATTTAGCCAACGGGTAAAAATGGAAGAAAGTTGAAAAAGGGGAAAAAAGTTTGACCCGGGGCCCGAGTGGACCCGGCGTCGGGCTCCCCTATAAATAGGGGAGGGGCCGAACCTTTTCTTTCATTTTTTTCTTTCTTTTCTTTTCTTTTTCTTTCTTTTCCTTCTTTTCTCTCTGGAGCCGACCGGAGGCATTTTGGACAATTGGCAAAGTGGGACATGCCCGACTATCAGATCAAGGTGAGTTTCCAGTATGTTGTTCTTCTCACCTCGATCTACGTTATGTTAAGTTTGCACGCACATCCATGCATCGGTTTAGCCTAGATCCAAGTTTTCAGCTTTTAACCAGATTAAAGCTTTAAACTCAAATAAGTAGATTTCGGGCCGGTGGAATAAGGTGAGTTTTTAGTGTGTTATAGTATTCACCTTGTTCTACATCCCATTCCGTTTTTACGCATTTTTGTGCACCGGGTGTGAGTAAATCGGAGATTTAGTCAATTTGGCCTAAATCTCAGTCTACGGGAAAATTGGACCGGTGTTTCTCGTTTCTGCCTCGGCATATCCGTTGTGGATGCCATGAGGATTGCCTCTCTAAGTTTGTACGTCGAAAGGAGGAGAAACGAGTGCGAAAACCGGGGAAGAGACCGGCCGAAGAACTGGCCGATCGAATCCCTGTTTAGATATTTTTAATATAATATTATTATATTAAAAGATATTTATATATTACATTAATATATTTTAGATATTTATATATAATATTATTATATCTTAGATATTTATATATTATATCATTATAATGTATAAATATCTCACAGGAGGGCTTTTTGAGCCCGATTTCAAGTAGAATTTGGCCCAACCCGTGTGGGACCCAGCCTAGTCCGGGTGTGGGGCCCACGGGCCCCCGGGGGGCATTTTGGTAATTTTTCGTCGAGAGTCTGATTTTAGCCCCGAAACCTCCCGGACACTTTTCTAAGTGTCGGGCCCAGCCCGAGTGGCCCATGGACCCCCAGGGGCATTTTCGTAATTTTTCACCAAGTGTCCAATTTTTACCCCGGAACCTCTTGGACACTTTTCCAAGCCCCGAATCACATTCAAGCCTAGTTGTAGGTCATGTTAGAGCCTCTTAGGTGCATTCATAAATTTAATTATGAATGCTACCGTATTTCCGTGTACTAGGGCTCCGGGTGAATCGAATGCGGCGATGCTCCGGAGGTTGAGCTACATGGAGCGCTTGGGAGTATACGAATCTACCAATACTGTGAGTGGCCTAGACTTTTTCGTGTAGCCACTGGGGGAAAGGATTTTAAAAATGGTTTTTAAAACATAAATGCTTTTCAAAAAGGTTTTAGGATATGGAAAATCCACACACACACACTTGTTTGCGATATACCCACATAGTGAGTGGGATGTTTTAAAAAGAAATATAAAGCTTATGTGTGTGTGATTTATATGTTTAAATATAAATGTTTTATGCGTATATATATTTTAAAATATTATTATTGCGACTATTGAGGGTACGATGCCCTTGGGAGACGAGTGTTTGAGAGGGTTCCTCAGGGCTCCAATCAGCGGGAGCGTGGACCGAGTCTGAGAGCATGCTAGATTCTCAGCTGTGGACCGCCTATTGAGGGGCACGGTGAGACGAGACCTGGTTAGGAGAGGCGCGTAGGAAAGCTCGCCAGGCTCCAGTTCGCTGTGTTCCACCACAGCGAGGCACCACCGAGGGAAAGGGCTAGAGAAAGAGAAAAAGAATGAGAATAAGAAAATGTTTTAGAAAGAAAAGAGATAGCCCTCGGTGCAGTGAGGCATGAGTCGGCCGACGGGTCGAGCCTCCAGTATGAGACGAGTGCCAGCCCATTTATGATATAAATTTAATTATTTTATTTAAGATATTTTCAAGAATGGGTTCTCTGCGGAAGAACCAGAGAAGAATTTTTAAAAGAAAAATAATTGTTTCATTATTATTTATTTTATTTTATTTTATTTTGGATTTCCCTTATCTACTCTAACCCAGGTGGAGATTCTTAGAACCTCTGTCACTCACCTGTATCCAATGTGGATGGATGCAGATTTGCGATCGGAGTCAGCCATAGAAAAGAGGCTCACTAGGAGGCGTCGGTGGCTTAGGCTTAGTAGTTTCCGCTGTGTAGGTATTCTCTCAATTAGTCCACTGGCATTACTTTTAAAGTTAATTATTTTATTAAATATTTTCTAATTAAGGTTTAGTTTTATTTGACAGCAATGATGCCCATTTATGCCTTGCGGTGCCTTAGATGCGTGACTGGCCAGCACGTACTTCGAGGCAGCGCGGCGGTTGCCACGTGGTCGGCCCGGAGCGGGTCAGGGCGTGACATTCCCACCCTTTAAGTCATTTGTAAACTGGGTGTGTGAGGGTGGACAATTCATACCCCAAAACATATATAAACAATTTAATAAAGCATTTATAAATAAATTTGAAAACGGTTAACCCTTAATGGTCAACCAATATAATCCAAGCCACTCACAAGTGAGGAGAGTTGTATACTCCCCGATTACCCACGAATGCCTTAGCTCAAACTGCTACCGGTCTGAAACTCGTACAATCATGTACCTAAATAATCAAATTCAAATCTAATTTGATTAATAAAAACATTCAACCAACAATTAAACCATAAAACAAAACCTATTTAAGGTCTCTAAGGTCCAAGAACAAAATTGGGCAAGTCCGGAAGTTAATTGAAGCTAATTGAAGTCAATTGGGGTCAAATGGGGTCTAGGGCTGCAAAATTATCAAAATGCCCCTAGTGCTACAGTACCCATGTCGGCTGATGGCTCACTCCCGGGCGGGAGTGAGCCAAAATGGGAGATAACTCCCAAATTAAGCAGCTCCGGCGTGGGACTTGCCAGGTCCGGCGCCGGATCTGTTTCCAGCAAAGGGCCGTGATCGGCCATGCATCAAATCGAGCTCGGTTTGACTTCGATTCACAACCAATCCGCACCAAAATTGAAACACTGCAAGTTAAATACATGATCTATTAATTCACAGCTTCAAGAACGGAATCAATCCATTAAACATGCTTGAATTTTGAATCAAAACACTAAGAGTTGACATTTTTTAGGCAAAACAGAAATATCAACGTCAATCAACAAATTCTCTTAGCTCAGACCATGAAATCAAGCATGTAGACTATCAAATTAAAGCTTGATGAGTCTAGAACAACATACCAAATTCTCAGCCTCAACCCACGGTTGAATCAAAAGATATGAGCTGATGAACAATCTGTCGCCAAATTTCCAGATTTCTAGATTTGGTGATTTTCTTGGAAATCTTGGTGTTTTGATCTTCAAGGAGGCAAAAGAAGTTGATATTCATGATTGATGAAGTGTTTGAAAGGAGATTGAGAGTTTGATTCAGAAGAATTTGGAAGAGATCTCCGAGAGAAATGAAGAAGATAAAATGAAGAGAAAATGGGGGTCTCGGTTGGAATGACAGGTCCGGCGCCGGACCCGACCATGTCCGGCACCGGAGTCAACCATTTTCGAGTTGACTCCTGTCAACTCAGCCTAATTTCCTCGGGTCTCGATTCCAAGTAGGGCCCACATCCCCGGACTTCAATTTTTAGGGTTTTTAAGCTTGAAATTGAGCTACATGAAGTTTAAAACATCCATGGGAAGTCAAATTTGGTATATTGACTAGACAACAATACATAAATATTCAACTTGACACGTGCGGACTAGGCCCGGTGTGTCAACTCTCCCCCCCTTACAAAAATTTCGTCCCCGAAATTCAAACAAACTAATCATCAAACAAATGGGGGAAAATCACGTCTCATGTCATTCTCGGGCTCCCAAGTCTGCTCCTCAATCTGCGAGCTTTTCCATAAAACTCGCACCAAAGGTACCGATTTATTCCTCAAGGATCGAACTTCTCGATCCAATATGGCTACGGGTCGAACCTTGAAGCCCAAACTTTTCTTCAGTTTCACAGGTGGTACTTGAAGAACGTGTGACGGATCATGTACATATTTTCGGAGCATAGATACATGAAAGACATCATGTATCCGAGTCATGTCAGGTGGCAACTCCAAGCGATACGCCATCGGTCCAATTCGTTCAGAGACAAGGAATGGACCAATGTACCTCAGGTTGAGTTTTCCCGCCTTGCGAAAACGAATAACGCCTTTCCAAGGAGAAACCTTCAAAAACACATGATCTCCCACTTGGAACTCCAAAGGTGTCCTCCTTCGCTGTGCATACTTTCGATCTTGATCCTGGGCTGCCTGAAGTCGTTCTTGGATGAACTTTACCTTCGTAGTAGTGAGTTCAATCTTTGTTTTGTCGAAGATTCGATTCTCGCCCACTTCATCCCAATACAACGGGGTTCTACACTTCTTTCCGTACAGAGCTTCATACGAAGCCATACTAGTACTAGATTGGTAGCTATTGTTGTAAGCGAATTCCGCTGCCACAAGATACGTGTCCCATCCACTAGAAAACTCAAATGCACATGCTCATAGCATGTCCTCCAATATCTGAATAGTACGTCCTGACTGACCTTCAGTCTGTGGATGGAAAGCGGTACAGAAACGAAGTTGAGTTCCCATAGCTTGCTGAAAGCTGTCCCAGAATTGTGAGGTAAACCTCAGATCTCGATCTGAAACTATAGAAGCTGGGACTCCGTGAAGTCAAACTACTTCGTTCTTGTAAAGCTGGGCTAATTGGTTCACGCTCCATCTCATGCTTACAGGAAGAAAATGTGCTGACTTGGTAAGTCGGTCAACAATCACCCATACTGTATCAACTCCTCATCTAACACGCGGAAATTCGGTTACAAAATCCATGGTGATGTGCTACCACTTCCATTCGGGAATTTGGAGAGGTTGAAGTGTCATGAAAGGTTTTCGACGCTCAACTTTCACCTGCTGGCACTTCAAACATCTCACTACGAATTCAGTGACTTCTCTTTTCATTCCGAGCCACCAATAATGGTCTTTGATGGTTTGATATATCTTGGTGCTACCTGGGTGCATAGCAAACAGAAAAGAATGGGCTTGCTGAAGAATAGTGCCTTTAAGATCAAGATCGTGCGGTACACAGATTCGACTCTGAAATAGAAGAATTCCATCACTGCGAACTGAAAACTTCGATGGTTTTCCCAACTGTAACTTCTGAAGTTCTTGTTGCAGCCTCGGATCGGATGTTTGAAGATCACGAATCCGATCATCTAACACTGGCTTAGCTAGAATTTGAGCAATTAGTGCACCGTCATGATGATCATAAGCCAATCTGGCTCCAGTTGATCTCAACTCCACCAACTTTGATAAGTGAATGTCTCTGATCGTCGCCAAGGACGTAACTGTATTTCGGCTCAAAGCGTCAGCAACAACGTTTGCTTTGCCGGGATGATAATCGATTACGAGATCGTAATCCTTTATGAGATCTAGCCATCTCCTTTGTCGCATGTTCAACTCACGCTGAGTCATGAAATGCTTAAGACTCTTGTGATCAGTGTAGATACGATAGGTTTCACCGTATAAATGGTGACGCCAAATCTTCAAGGCGAAGACAATGGCAACAAGCTCCAAGTCATGTACTGGATAATTGACCTCATTCGGTTTCAATTGACGAGAAGCATATTCAATTACCCTATCGTCTTGCATCAACACACATCTAAGTCCGTTGCCCGATGCATCGATATACACAGTGATTTCCTTGCCGCTCACAGGTAAAGCAAGTATTGGTGCGGTCGTCAATTTATCCTTTAGCTTCTGGAAACTCTCTTCACATTCCTCTGACCAAACAAACTTAGTGTTCTTGCAGGTCAGTTTAGTCAATGGTGCAGCAATCGTGGAGAATCCATCCACGAATCTCCGATAATATCCAGCTAATCCCAAGAAACTTCGAATCTCCGTAGGAGTTGCAGGACGTTTCCAATTGGTGATTGCCTCAATCTTGCTGGAATCCACATATATGCCGTCCCTAGACACAACATGTCCAAGGAATCCAACTTGCTGCAACCAAAACTGGCATTTGGAGAGTTTAGCATAAAGCTGATGATCTCGAAGAGTTTGCAATACAATGCGAAGATGATTTGCGTGCTCCCGCCGGTTCTTTGAATAAACCAATATATCATCAATGAAGACGATGACAAATCGGTCTAAATACTGATGGAATATGCAATTCATCAGATCCATAAATGCTGCTGGAGCGTTGGTAAGTCCAAACGACATCACACAGAACTCGTAATGTCCATATCTGGTACGAAAGGCGGACTTATGAATATCTCCTTCTCGGATCTTCAACTGATGGTAGCCCGATCGCAGGTCAATCTTAGAAAACACTCCGGCTCCTCGAAGTTGGTCGAACAAATCATCAATACGAGGTAATGGATATCTATTCTTCACAGTCACCGCATTCAGCTTGCGGTAGTCGATGCAGAGTCGCATTGAACCGTCTTTCTTTCTCACAAATAAAACTGGGGCTCCCCAAGGTGAAGTACTCGGCCGAATGAATCCTTTATCCAACAATTCGGCGAGTTGTTTCTTCAGTTCAATCAGTTCAGTGAGTGCCATTCGGTATGGAGCCATAGAAATTGGATCCGTACTAGGATAAACTTCAATCGGAAGTCGAAGTCTCTCTCGGGTGGCAAACCAGGTAATTCATCAGGAAATACATCCGGAAACTCATTAACTACCGGGATTTCTTCAATGTTAGGCTCTTCCACTGAATTATCTACTACATGGGCTAACACGGCTTTACACCCTTTGAGTAGTAGCTTACTTGCTTTGATGGCGGAGATGACATTCGGTGTGCCTCTGCGCTCGCTATAAAAGTCGATCATGCTACCATCAGGTCGTGGAATCCTCACCAAATGATGCTCGCAGTAAATCTGAGCACGATGTCTCCCAAGCCAATCCATCCCCAAGATGGCATCGAAATCGGACATCTAAAGTGGAATTAAATTTGCTTCGAAAATAAGATTTTCCAGCTTCACTGCACATCCTTTGTACACTGTATTTCGAACCCTTCTCTCACCCAACGGTGTATTCAACAATAACTCGTACCCCAAGGGCGATAACGATCGATCCGCATGCACGGCGAACTTGGTATTAACATAGGACAAGGCAACTCTAGTGTCCATAATTACATAAGCCAGTTGATCGAAAATAACTACTACGCCTAACGTTCAAAAATTTTCTAAAGCGATTACTTTTGCTCGACAAGCAGTTACGAGTACGATGATATCTTTATTTGCGAAAAATAATTGTCCATGAATATTTAAATATATACTTACCGGTGACTTCATCAGGACGTGCGTCGGCGTCTTCCTGCGACATTGCGTAAACCTGAGTATGTTGTCGCTACTGCTACTGCTGTGGGGGTCGTCTCGGGGTTGCAGAACTACTACCAATACCCGAATGCTGCTGAGAGGTAGAAGGTGCGGCGAAAGAATGTCGTGCGGGTTGAAACGGACGAAAACCTCCATAGTTGCTCGGTCTGACAGGTGGCTGACTAAAACTCCATCTAGGTGGTACAGAAATAATAGATGGACATGCACGTGCTTTGTGACCCATACCTCCGCACCGAAAACATCGAAGTCCAGCCCTACACTGGCCAGAATGGAAACGCCTACAGTGTGGGCATCGAGGCCCAGACTTTACTCTCTTCTTCCCAAACTTTCCTTTGGCCTTGGACCCAAATCCACACTTCTCTTTTCCTCGACCACCTGATGGAAGCGGTGGCATCGGTGTCGGCATCGGTGGCGATGGATGAATTGGTGGTGTAATGCTGGCAGTCGGATGTATGCTAGTGGCCATCAGTGATGAAAAGAATCTACTGGCCCAAGTGTCAAACATACGCTCGAAATCAGCGGGCGTAAACTGCACCAGCGTGGCAGTCGTCGAAGGTGGGGGTGGTGGAATATCAGTATGAGCATCCTGATGATGCGTCTCATCAACAGGTGTAATAGGTGGAACCGGCTCGTCCGAAATCGCAGTGGTCTCCGGATCTATACTAGGCTGAATCTCAGGCTGCCTACGTGGTTGACCTCTTCTCCTAGGTATAGAGGGATCAGGGGTATGAACAGAAGGATCCGGAATATTCCTCCTTCTAGGTGGCATGGCGTAACTCTACATAAAATCTAAATCAGTAATACGAAAAAAATATTTCTATACCAATCATACCCTCAAATTCTAACCCCAAAATCAGAAATCTCAAAATTACGTGAACTCCTTGGCTCGGTATAATATAGATATACTATATATAATAAAATTTGCTCTGATACCAATTTCATTGTCATGCCCCGACCCGCAGGCTCGGCCACGTGACAACCGCCGTACCACCTCGAGATGCGTGCCTCGTCAGGCAGGCAACCAAGATGGCACAAGGCTTAAAAATAAAGGATATTCGAGCAATATATGAAAAACATACGAAATTATCATAGATAAAATAGTTCAAAATATTTAAAATAATGTGACACATCTTACAGTGCTTCATGCAGCGGAAAATATTATTTATAAATACACAAATGTATATGTAAGATGCAATAATATTCCGAGCCAAGATACACAAAGCAAAAGAGGTGGCACCTACAAAGTCGTGTCCACAGTAACGTACTGGGATCACTGGCCACCAGGACGTTCGCCGTCCGTAGACTGATGATCTGACAACAAAAGTGAATGGGGTGAGTACATAAACTTGTACCCAGTGAGAGACTCGGTTATAAAGATCGATCACCTCAGGCTGGGGATATGAAATAATCCAAAAATCAATTTAATAAACCATTTACTGAAATATAGTAAATCCCAAACCAAATCAAATATCAAATCAATAATAATATTTCTATATGGGCTGGCATCTGAAATTTTCCAAATAAGGAATACCCGTGTGCTAGGCTATCCACTGGACCGTCAAGGGTTACTTTATACTTTTAAAACATTTTTACTTTACTCTCTGGCCCACTTCCTTGACGTTTGCCTCGCTGTGGTGGAACACAGCAGTCCTGGCGAGTTTCCCTACGCGCCTCTCGCAATCAAGCCCGACTCCCGTGCCCCTCGATAGGCGGTCCACGGCTGAGTAACTCCCGTGCCCCTCAATAGGCGGTCCACGGCTGAATATCACGCATGCTCATAAACTCGATGCACGCTCCCTCATATTGGAGCCCTGAGTAAAATGCTCAATCTCTCATCTCTCAGGGGTATCATTCCCCAAACAATAATCAATAATAATATCAATATATAAAATTTATTGAAATTCTCACCCTTTAAATCATTTGTAAACTGGGTGTGTGAGGGTGGACAATTCATACCCCAAAACATATATAAACAATTTAATAAAGCATTTATAAATAAATTTGAAAACGGTTAACCCTTAATGGTCAACCAATATAATCCAAGCGACTCACAAGTGAGGAGAGTTGTATACTCCCCGATTACCCACGAATGCCTTAGCTCAAACTGCTACCGGTCTGAAACTCGTACAATCACGTACCTAAATAATCAAATTAAAATCTAATTTGATTAATAAAAACATTCAACCAACAATTAAACCATAAAACAAAACCTATTTAAGGTCTCTAAGGTCCAAGAACAAAATTGGGCAAGTCCGGAAGTTAATTGAAGTTAATCGAAGTCAATTGGGGTCAAATGGGGTCTAGGGCTGCAAAATTACCAAAATGCCCCTAGTGCTACAGTATCCATGTCGGCTGATGGCTCACTCCCGGGTGGGAGTGAGCCAAAATGGGAGATAACTCCCAAATTAAGCAGCTTTGGCGCGGGACTTGCCAGGTCCGGCGCCGGATCTGTTTCCAGCAAAGGGCCATGATCGGCCATGCATCAAATCGAGCTCGGTTTGAGTTCGATTCACAACCAATCCGCACCAAAATTGAAACACTGCAAGTTAAACACATGATCTATGAATTCACAGCTTCAAGAACGGAATCAATCCATTAAACATGCTTGAATTTTGAATCAAAACACTAAGAGTTGACATTTTTCGGGCAAAACAGAAATATCAACTTCAATCAACGAATTCTCTTAGCTCAGGCCATGAAATCAAGCATATAAACTATCAAATTAAAGCTTGATGAGTCTAGAACAACATACCAAATTCTCAGCCTCAACCCATTGTTGAATCAAAAGATATGAGTTGATGAACAATCTGTCGCCAAATTTCCAGATTTCTAGATTTGGTGATTTTCTTGGAAATCTTGGTGCTTTGATCTTCAAGGAGGAAAAATAAGTTGATATTGATGATTGATGAAGTGTTTGAAAGGAGATTGAGAGCTTGATTCAGAAGAATTTGGAAGAGATCTCGGAGAGAAATGAAGAAGATAAAATGAAGAGGAAATGGGGGTCTCGGCCAACCGAGACCCCTTATAGAAATGACAGGTCCGACGCCGAACCCGACCATGTCCGGCGCCGGAGTCAACCATTTCCGAGTTGACTCCGGTCAACTCAGCCTAATTTCCTCGGGTCTCGATTCCAAGTGGGGCCCACATCCCCGGACTTCAATTTTTAGGGTTTTTAAGCTTGAAATTGAGCTACATGAAGTTTAAAACATCCATGGGAAGTCAAATTTGGTATATTGACTAGACAACAATACATAAATATTCAACTTGACACGTGCGGACTAGGTCCGGGCGTGTCATAGGTGTTCTCTTATATTGATCCACTGGTACTCTATATTTTTATTAAATCATTTTCTTAAATGATTTATTATTGGATTATTATTAATAAAGTTTTAGTAATCATTTTGCAATGAAGATACTCAATTCATGCCTTGTGATGCTTCGGGGTGCATGGCTACAGACACATACTACGACGTAGCGCGGCGGTTGTCATACAGCCGGCCCCTCCAGGTCGGGGTGACACAAATAGTTATGCCTCTAAGTTGCAAATTAGATACAATTAAAAAGGTCTTTCAATATGATCTTTAACAACGGTTTATTTGCCTCTATTCAAACCCTGTAAAGACAACTAATTCTGCCTCTAATCACTTTCTTCAAAGACACATGTTTGTGCCTCTATTTTGCATAATTGGAGATGAATACAAATGTCTATTAAAACGGTCTATAGCAACACTTTATTTGCCCTAAAAACTCTTTATAGAAACACATGTTTGTGCCTTTAATATTATATTTAGTGGCATTTATAATATGAAATTAGAGGCAAAAATAGTTATCTATTTATGTAAATAGTAACATATATGAAGATTGGAAGGATTAAACCTATAGAGGCCTTTATAATTGCCCTTAAATTTATTTTTTTAATTTTTTTCCTATTTATAATATTATTTCTTTTTAAATATATTGTACATATATCGTATAAAATGAAATAGGATTGTATGAAATAAAATAATAGAACATAACATATGCAAAATAAGTGGGAATTGATCTAAAATATTATTTATTGCTCAATGTGCCCATTAGAAAACATAAGCAAATCCAAAAGATATTAAGGTTCAACATATATAAAAAGTTAAATAACATCACCAACATTTAATGTGTCAAGCAGCTAAACAAAAATCAAACTCAACGTTTCTGATCATGAAGCACCTCCAACAAATGCCAAAATCAAATTCAACATTCAATTACCTATTTTTTAAAGCATAAATGAACTGAAGTTAGTTAAAATATACTTATAAATATTTTTTCACAGGCTATTAATTTCAAAAACCAATTTAACTTACCAAACATGAAGGCCATGCAACAGATCTTCCAAGAACATCCCTTAAAACCTCATTCAACTCCTTAAACTCAAAATCCTAAAAAATGGTGGATGAATACAGTGAAACCATGGATAATAACAATACTATCTCAAGACCATTATTAACAAGTACGTCCATGATGGTGTCAGCACCAAAGTCCTTTCTCCATTGGAGCATATCTGCCCACATGTGCTTAGCTTTTATCTATATCAAACTTCCTTGCTTTCAAGGACCTACATAAAAATAAAGCTAGAAACTGATTAGTACTTGTCAAAGTATTCAAAGTTGGTAAGGCAAGTAAAAGAAGAAGAGAACAGCTTAAATGATGTAGAAAACTTCAAGCAATGTACAAAAGAAAATCATGTCAGCAAGCAAAATTTGGATAGAACATGTTGAGCAAAAACAAACAAGCAAAACTAATAGACTTGTAATTATTCTTATTGGTCTCCTAACTAAGTGATAGGTGTAATTAACACCTATATTTTAGACCTTATTAGAGTGTTAATTATGCATACTTTGTGTAGTTTAAGGTCAATTTTGCTTAATTATTCCTCACTTTAGTTAATTGTTTGTTTTGTAGGGAGAAGATGTGCATTGGAGGCAAAATGAATCTAATTGGTGCTTATTTGCGTGAAGATTTGAAGAAAATTAAGGGAAGTGTTCGACCAGGGCTAGATAAGGTTCAACTAGGGCCGGTCGAGATGACTTTCAGCAAAAGATGATTTCCAGACTTCGACCAAGGTCAGGACGAGGCTCGACTAGGGTCTGGTCAGGAATTTTAAAGTGACGTACCTGATTGGAAATTTAGCACATCTTGGACACGAGATTTTGTAATTTTCAACCTAGGGCACTATAAGTAGAGAGTTAATATTTCAGAAAAGGTGCTCGACAGGGGAGCCATTCAAGAAACCTAGGGAGATCAAGATTTGAGAAGAAATTCATCAAGATCTATTGGGAAGTTCTTTTTAGAATTTTGTTTTCACTAGTTTCTTTATGCTTATTTTATTTATCTTATTTGTTTTATTTTCATTATGAATAACTAAGCCCTATTTGGGATTTAGGTAAATTTCAATGGGGATTTCTTTTTAATGAAACATGATTTGATTTTATATTGTCCTTATGGTTAGATTTTTCTTCTTTGCACTTAATTGTTGGTTATTAGCTTGACCTTCTAGTAATCAATCTTTGGGAATTTACGAACTGGGAAGGGAGTAGAATCCAAGCACTAGGAAAGAAAACATTCAGATATTAGATTAGGGATAATCTAATTCTTTGTGGTAGCAATAAATCCTAGGATCTTAAGGTTCTCGATTAATTAGGTTATAGACTGGGAGGTCATAATCACTCAGTTGAGAAAGGTTGAGTGAGTTTGGAAGAACCTTTAACTAGATTAGTGATTGCTACTCCAACTCGAATCAATCATGTCTAATTAATTTGAATTACCATAGGAAAAAGCCTAAACCTTGATAGTCCTATTTATTGTATTTAGTTTTAGTTATTATAAATTCTATTCAAATATCTTATTTATTTACTAGAATTAATTATTAGTACTAATCCGGTTCCCTTGGGTTCGATACCTAGGAATACTCCTAGATTACTTTGCTACATCGATTCTATTCTCTTGCAGAAATCCTAGTACCAAGTTGTTGCCGTTGTCGGGGAACTGGCATTTAGTGCTGATTAGTTAGTTCTAGTTTTCTTTAGGTTTTATTGCTTTTTTTTATTTAGCATTTGTATTTCTCATGTTTAGATAGCCATGATCACTTTGTGGTATCTTGAAAAATGGTTGAAGTCGAACAACATAAAGTATAACCTTAGTTTGGTTGAAGTTGCACTTGGAGCTGTCGAAAGTGGTAAGAATTAGTGCTTAAACAGAGCCTTACCAGACCCAGGACGAGAGTCGACCAACCCCTGGTCGAAACTCCTAGAACGCAGAAAATTTTAAACAGGTTCCGACCGGACCCTGGATCAAGTTCAACCAAGCCCAGGTTGAAAGGACTTTCCCACAAAAAAAAAAAGGATTTTGGCTTAGGACTTTCATGCATTGCATAATAGACATAGTTGCATTGTGGGATGTACATTTTTTTTTTTTATGGTATGTAATTAGCTAACTTTTATTGTGTCTTTCTAATCTCTCTTTTTTGTTAGATTTTTTTTGTTTGATTAATCTCTCATACTTTACAATGTCTATTCAGATTTCATTTACTACGAATATCAAGAGTAAACAAGAAGCGACAATTGAGCTTAGTTTCGTATCAAGAACAGGGAGTATAGCTTTACTTTCTGTATGATATTTTGTATCGAGTACAATGTTGAGGACAACATTGTCTTAAGTGTGGGGGCATGGTTTATTTTTGACTTTTTTTTTTGTTTTTGTTCGATTTTTTTTATTTTTTCTGTATTTTTTTATTTGCTTTCTTTTTGCATGTTTGAACTTGTTAGTTAGTAATTAGATTAATGGATTAGGCCATTATATGATTAAGTAAAATTTTAGCTAATTGACATGAGTTCCATAATGTGATTAGTTAATTTTACTAAGCCTAAATACTCAGGACCATGGAAATTGATTTTGCTAAGTAGCATGTTTTGGGTCAGTAACGAGTGTAACCAGTGAGCTTTTGAGCCTTCAACAATTTTCTTGCCTTTAGAGCATTACCTTCCCAGTATTATACTTCCAGAACTTGTACGGTATCTTTTTGAGATTACATAGTCATATTATAGGTACATATGAAACTAAAGATCTTTAAGATTGACGAGTTTAAGCCAAACAGCCAACCTTATATATTTTAATCCAGTCCATTTGAGCCTATTGTTTAAATCTTTAACCTTTTCTTTGTAAACTTTTCCAAAGAACCTTGAGCCTAAATGCACAACAAGTTTTTGAGCCCTAATTAGTAGAGCTTTTTCTTGTTTAATTTATATGTTATTGGAATTGATTGCAATGGATTAAGTGTAGGGGAGATGTAATGTATATAAGGTGGTGATCAAAACGAAAATTCTTGCTAATTGAAAAAAAAAACAAAAAGAAGAAGAAGAAGAAGAAGAAGAAAATATGGAAAAAAAAATTGAAAAAATTGATTGGCATGAATTTCTTGCACTTGAAAAGAATAAAGAAAAAGAGAGAATGATTTTTTGCAAAATATGAGAAGTTGGTGGATTAGTTTTTGATCATGATATCCTAGGTTTTTCATGATTTCTATGCTCTACTAATTTAAAATTTTTTTTTCCATTTTTCCCATTTTCTTTGTTAACCTACTTTTCCCTTTGGCCCATTACAACCGTAATTGAAGACTTTTTGATTTATATGTACTATGTAAATTGGAGTAGTGAATATTAGATCAAGTGCAAGCATATGGTAAGTTAGTGCTAGAGAAAGATCTTGAGTTCAACCTTTTACTAAACACTTTTAGGCGATAAATACTATATCTAGTGAGGTTATCTAGCCCAAGCATGTGAGTTAGTGAAAGAAAGAAACATGGTATTTATGTATTTAGTGTTTGGCAAATTCAGTTTTAATCATTATGCTATTTGTGTTGTTGGCTGAATTTTTGCTTATTTTATATCTTGGTTTATGAAGTGATTCTACTGGCTTTCTAAGTTGTTTGTTTTTGGTGTAATGTGTGTGGGTAGCTTTCTGATAAACCCTTAGGAGACTACAACTCCTCCTCTAGGAACGCTTAGGGGTTTAAAGGCTTGTGGCATATGCTAAATGCCATCGTACGCCTACGAAAGTGGAATACATACCTTGTTTGATTAGTTAGAGTTAGTTAGGTAGTTAGAATTGCTTAGGGAAAAGCAATTAGCTAAGTGTGGGGGTATTTGATAGGTGTGATTAACACCTATATTTTAGACCTTATTAGAGTGTTAATTGTGCATATTTTGTGTAGTTTAAGGTCAATTTTGCTTAATTATTCCTTACTTTAGTTAATTGTTTGTTTTGTAGGGAAAATATGTGCATTGGAGGCAAAATGAATCTAATTGGTGCTTATTTGCGTGAAGATTTGAAGAAAATTAAGGGAAGTATTCGACTTGGGCTAGATAAGGTTCACCCAGGGCCGGTCGAGATGACTTTCAGCAAAAGATGATTTCCAGACTTTGACCAAGGTCAGGACTAGACTCGACTAGGGTCTGGTCAGGAATTTTAAAGTGACGCACCTGATTGGAAATTTAGCACATCTTGGGCTTGGGATTTTGTAATTTTCAACCTAGGGCACTATAAATAGAGAGTTAAACTTTCAGAAAAGCTGCTCGACAGGGGAGCTGCTCAAGAAACCTAGGGAGATCAAGATTTGAGAAGAAATTCATTAAGATCGATTGGGGGGTTTTTTTTAGAATTTTGTTTTCACTAGTTTCTTGATGCTTATTTTGTTTATCTTATTTGTTTTATTTTCATTATGAATAACTAAGCCCTATTTGGGATTTAGGTAAATTTCAATGGGGATTTCTTTTTAATGAAACATGATTTGATTTTATATTGTCCTTATGGTTAGATTTTTCTTCTTTGCACTTAATTGTTGGTTATTAGCTTGATCATCTAGTAATCAATCTTTTGGGAATTTACGAACTGGGAGGGGAGTAGAATCCAAGCACTAGGAAGGAAAGCATTCAGATATTAGATTAGGGATAATCTTATTCTTTGTGGTAGCAATAAATCCTAGGATCTTAAGGTTATCAATTAATTAGGTTATAGACTGGGAGGTCATAATCACTTAGTTGAGAAAGGTTGAGTGAGTTTGGAAGAACCCTTAGCTAGATTAGTGATTGCTACTCCAACTCGAATCAATCATGTTTAATTAATTTGAATTACCATAGGAAAAGGCCTAAACCTTGATAGTCCTATTTATTGTATTTAGTTTTAGTTATTATAAATTCTATTCAAATATATTATTTATTTACTAGAATTAATTATTAGTACTAATCCGGTTCCCTTGTGTTCGATACCTAGGAATACTCCTAGATTACTTTGCCACATCGATTCTATTCTCTTGCAGAAATCCTAGTACCATGTTGGCGCCGTTCTCGGGGAGATGGCATTTAGTGCTGATTAGTTAGTTCTAGTTTTCTTTAGGTTTTATTGCATTTTTTTATTTAGCATTTGTATTTCTCATGTTTAGATAGCCATGATCACTTTGTGGTATCTTGAAAAATGGTTGAAGTCGAACAACATAAAGTATAACCTTAGTTTGGTTGAAGTTGCACTTGGAGCTGTCAAAAGTGGTAAGAATTAGTGCTTAAACAGAGCCTAACCAGACCCAGGACAAGAGTCGACCAGCCCCTGGTCGAAACTCCTAGAACGCAGAAAATTTTAAACAGGTTCCGACCGGACCCTGGATCAAGTTCAACCAAGCCCAGGTTGAAAGGACTTTCCCACAAAAAAAAAAAGAAGGATTTTGGCTTAGGACTTTCATGCATTGCATAATAGACATAGTTGCATTGTGGGATGTACATTTATTTTTTTTATGGTATGTAATTAGCTAACTTTTATTGTGTCTTTCTAATCTCTCTTTTTTGTTAGATTTTTTTTTGTTTGATTAATCTCTCATACTTTACAATGTCTATTCAGATTTCATTTACTACGAATATCAAGAGTAAACAAGAAGCGACAATTGAGCTTAGTTTCGCATCAAGAACAGGGAGTATCGCTTTACTTTCTGTATGATATTTTGTATCGAGTACAATGTTGAGGACAACATTGTCTTAAGTGTGGGGGATGGTTTATTTTTGACTTTTTTTTTTGTTTTTGTTCGATTTTTTTAAAATTTTTTCTGTATTTTTTTATTTGCTTTCTTTTTGCATGTTTGAACTTGTTAGTTAGTAATTAGATTAATGGATTAGGCCATTATATGATTAAGTAAAATTTTAGCTAATTGACATGAGTTCCATAATGTGATTAGTTAATTTTACTAAACCTAAATACTCAGGACCATGGAAATTGATTTTGCTAAGTAGCATGTTTTGGGTCAGTAACGAGTGTAACCAGTGAGCTTTTGAGCCTTCAACAATTTTCTTGCTTTTTGAGCATTATCTTCCTAGTATTATACTCCAGAACTTGTACGGTATCTTTTTGAGATTACATAGTCATATTATAGGTACATATGAAACTAAAGATCTTTAAGATTGACGAGTTTAAGCCAAACAGCCAACCTCATATATTTTAATCCAGTCCATTTGAGCCTATTGTTTAAATCTTTAACCTTTTCTTTGTAAACTTTTCTAAAGAACCTTGAGCCTAAATGTAAAACAAGTTTTTGAGCCCTAATTAGTAGTGCTTTTTCTTGTTTAATTTATATGTTATTGGAATTGATTGCAATGGATTAAGTGTGGGGGAGATGTAATGTATATAAGGTGGTGATCAAAACGAAAATTCTTGCTAATTGAAAAAAAAAAACAAAAAGAAGAAGAAGAAGAAGAAAATATGGAAAAAAAATTGAAAAAATTGATTGGCATGAATTTCTTGCACTTGAAAAGAATAAAGAAAAAGAGAGAATGATTTTTGCAAAATATGAGAAGTTGGTGGATTGGTTTTTGATCATGATATCCTAGGTTTTTCATGATTTCTATGCTCTACTAATTTTAAATTGTTTTTTTTTCCATTTTTCCCATTTTCTTTGTTAACCTACTTTTCCCTTTGGCCCATTACAACTGTAATTGAAGACTTTTTGATTTATATGTACTATGTAAATTGGAATAGTGAATATTAGATTAAGTGCAAGCATATGGTAAGTTAGTGCTAGAGAAAGATCTTGAGTTCACCCTTTTACTAAACACTTTTGGGCAATAAATACTATATCTAGTGAGGTTATCTAGCCCAAGTATGTGAATTAGTGAATGAAATAAACATGGTATTTATGTATTTAGTGTTTGGTAAATTCAGTTTTAATCATTATGCTATTTGTGTTGTTGGCTGAATTTTTGCTTATTTTATATCTTGGTTTATGAAGTGAGTCTACTTGCTTTCTAAGTTGTTTGTTTTTGGTGTAATGTGTGTGGGTAGCGTTCTGATAAACCCTTAGGAGACTACAACTCCTCCTCTAGGAACGCTTAGGGGTTTAAAGGCTTGTGGCATATGCTAAATGCCACCGTACGCCTACGAAAGTGGAATACATACCTTGTTTGATTAGTTAGAGTTAGTTAGGAAGTTAGAATTGCTTAGGGAAAAGCAATTAGCTAAGTGTGGGGGTATTTGATAGGTGTGATTAACACCTATATTTTAGACCTTATTAGAGTGTTAATTGTGCATATTTTGTGTAGTTTAAGGTCAATTTTGCTTAATTATTCCTCACTTTAGTTAATTGTTTGATTTGTAGGGAGAAGATGTGCATTGGAGGCAAAATGAATCTAATTGGTGCTTATTTGCGTGAAGATTTGAAGAAAATTAAGGGAAGTGTTCGACTTGGGCTAGATAAGGTTCAACCAGGGCCGGTTGAGATGACTTTCAGCAAAAGATGATTTCTAGACTTCGACCAAGGTCAGGACTAGACTCGACCAGGGTCTGGTCAAGAATTTTAAAGTGACGCACCTGATTGGAAATTTAGCACATCTTGGGCTTGGGATTTTGTAATTTTCAACCTAGGGCACTATAAATAGAGAGTTAAACTTTCAGAAAAGCTGCTCGACAAGGGAGCTGCTCAAGAAACCTAGGGAGATCAAGATTTGAGAAGAAATTCATTAAGATCGATTTGGGAGTTCTCTTTAGAATTTTGTTTTCACTATTTTCTTGATGCTTATTTTATTTATCTTATTTGTTTTATTTTCATTATGAATAACTAAGCCCTATTTGGGATTTAGGTAAATTTCAATGGGAATTTCTTTTTAATGAAACATGATTTGATTTTATATTGTTCTTATGGTTAGATTTTTCTTCTTTGCACTTAATTGTTGGTTATTAGCTTGATCATCTAGTAATCAATCTTTGGGAATTTACGAACTGGGAGGGGAGTAGAATCCGAGCACTAGGAAGGAAAACATTCAGATATTAGATTAGGAATAATCTAATTTTTTGTGGTAGCAATAAATTCTAGGATCTTAAGGTTCTCGATTAATTAGGTTATAGACTGGGAGGTCATAATCACTTAGTTGAGAAAGGTTGAGTGAGTTTGGGAGAACCCTTAACTAGATTAGTGATTGCTACTCTAACCCAAATCAATCTTGTTTAATTAATTTGTATTACCATAGGAAAAAGCCTAAAGCTTGATAGCCCTATTTATTGTATTTTGTTTTAGTTATTATAAATTCTATTCAAATATCTTATTTATTTACTATAATTAATTATTAGTACTAATCCGGTTCCCTTGGGTTCGATACCTAGGAATACTCCTAGATTACTTGCTACACCGATTCTATTCTCTTGCAGAAATCCAAGTATCACTAAGCTAAATCAGTGAACCATGAGCCAAAGCATTCAACATGCTATATATTATAGGTGGAATATTAAAAAATTACCCTGTACACTCCTTGGCAAGAGAATTAATCCAAAACAAATTTGACTGTAGAATTAAAAAAGAATCATCCAATGGCGAACACTATTTGTGATAAGCATGAACCAAAAATATGAGAAAGAGAGTACCTCAATATCATGTGATAGCAATATTGTCTTTCTGGAAGCAGTTCTTCCATAATCAATGCTTGCCGAAACTGATCAATGGCCTGTAGCTCCTCCACATCACAAACAACCTCTATGGATATAGAACTGACACGGCCATCACTTTTCCTCCTACTCTTTTTTTTGAAAGAATCCTTAAATCTAGTAGATGCATGTATTGCTTTCTTTTTCAAGGAACCAATTCTTGTGCGCCTTTCATCGTCTGAGTTCTCAAAATCATATTTTCTTTTTCTCCTCTCTATCACTACCTGAAAGCCCCTCAAAACTTGCCTCGTAACAGACATAAGGATTACGATTAGAAACAAGTAACTCCAAAGATCTTTCAGAGAAATAGAAATCAAATTTTATCTTATTTTATTCTTATTTTTATGTGTACCAAAAATTCTTCAGATTCCTAAAAAATAAAAATCAACAAAGCAAGGCAAAAACAATATTAAAATAAGAACTCACAATAATATAGAGAATTGATGAATAGAAAATGAAAATAATATTCAAGTTTTCTAATGTTAGGTAAGAAACCTAAACAAGAATCCAATTCCTTTCTTCTTTAGTTAAATCTAAGCTTGGTTTCACTATCGTTTGTCTACATTGCCAAAATCTTCTAAGCAACCAAACTGATGCTACAATGTGATACAAGTAAATGAATTAAGAAGGAATTCTATATATGTAAGCAATCCAGGAAACAAGGAAGAAAAAGAACTTGCCTCGAGGGTTTCTGCAAATTTACATAGGAAGAGATAAAAGAGGAATAGAGAGAAGAAATAAGGATTGGAGTTTATTCATTCATAGAATACTCAATACAAGGCTATCAGTTGTCCTTTATATTTGCTGTACAATGAATGGATCGAGCTCAACTCTGATCACGAATCAAGAATGAAATAGCTATGAGGTAGTTATAATAGAAGTTACACGTCAGCTAACTAACTAACCATCTTAACCGACTTTTCTTCTTATCAGTACTCCCCTTCCCAAGAGCAGCCTTGTCCTCAAGGCTGTACATCAGTGTTGAAGTGAGGAAGCTTCTGCTAAAAGTCATAGAGAAATTCCCATGTAGTATCTTCAGGGAAGGAATGTTTCCAGTGAATCAAGTGTCCCGCCCCGACCCGCCCCGGCTCGGCCACGTGGCAATCGCCGCGCCACCTCGAAGTACGTGTCTGCAGCCACGCATCCGAGGCACCGCAAGGCATTGAAATGGATATAATCACTGCAAAACAACTAAAACTTTAATTAAAAATCTTTGAATAAAATAGTAAACTTTAAAGTAGTACCAGTGAGTTAATTTAAAGGAATACCTACGCAACGGAAACTACTAAGCCTAAGCCACCGACGCCTCCTAGTGAGCCTCCATTCTATTTGCTGTCTCCGTACGAGAAGCTGCATCCATCCACATTGGATACAGGTGAGTGACAGAGGTTCAATGAATCTCCATCAGGGTTAGGGACAACAGGGTAATCGAAAATATAATCAAATAAAATAATTAAAGTAAGTAAAATAAATTTTGTTTTCAAAATCTCTTTTGAAATTCTCCCAAGGAGAATCAAGTTTAAAACCTTTAAAATAATTAAATACTCATGGGCTGGCACCTAATACACTGAAGGCACGACTGGCCGGTCGTATGCCTTACTGCACCGAGGGCTATCTCTTTCCTCTTTAAAAGCATTTTCTCTTTATCTCATACACTAGCCCGTTCCCTCGGTGGTGCCTCACTGTGGCGGAACACAGTGAACTGGAGCTCTGGCGAGTTTCCCTACGCGCCTCTCCCAACCATGCTCGACTCACCGTGCCCCTCGATAGGCGGTCCACGGCTGAGTATCTTGCATGCACTCAAACTCGGTCCACGCTCTCGCAATTGGAGCCCCGAGGAATCCCACTCAATCACTCCTCTTCCAGGGGCATCGTACCCCAATAATCATAATAATAATAATATTATTATTTCTTATATAAATGTTAAAATATGTAAACACACACAAACTTTATATTTTTAAAATCATCCCACCCCCACAAGTGGGCGTATCACAAAATAAAAAGTGTGAGTCGTGGATTACCCTTGTCCTAAAACCGTTATAAAACCTTTTTAAAACAATTTATGTTTTCAAAACATTTTGCCCTAGTGGCTAAGCACTGAAAACTAAGCCACTCACAGTAGTGTGAGAATCCTATACTCCCAAGCGCTCCATGTAGCCTTAACCTCCGGGGCATCGCCGCACTCGATTATCCGGAGCCCTAGTACACGGAAAATATAACTTAGCATTCATAATTAAATTTATGAATGCACCTACGAGGCTCTAGTATGACCTAAAATGACGCTTGGATGTGGTTTAGAAGACTCGGAAGTGTTCCGAAACGATTTGGGGTTAATTTGGGTTAAGGGACTTAAAATGACCATTTTGCCCCTAAAAGGCAAGAACGGTGCCGTATCTAGAGTGAACCGCGCCGGTTCTCTTCGAACGAAAGGTCGGTCACCGGTAAGCAGAAACGGCACCGTTTCTGGACAGAACCGGCTCAGGTTTTGTTCTGGGTTTCAAACCCGAAATTTCTCCAATTTTCTCTTAATTCAAAAACCGATGCAATCGACCACCAATTTAGCTACAAATTTAGATGCATGTATCTTAATGCATCCACGATACGTTTACTGAAAGAAAAACGAGAAACACAAGCTCAAAGTTCCTAGATCTCGAATCTAAACTTAAAATCTAACTAAAAGCTGAACCTAACTTTGAGCTTAGATCTCTCCTAAACCGATGCATGGAAAAGCGTGCAAACTTAATGGAACGTAGATCGAGGAGTTAGGAATAACTCACCAAGATCTCACCTCGAACTGGCGGTCGGTTTGTCCGAATCTGTCAATTGTCCAAAATGCCTCCGTTTGGCTCCAGAGAGAAAAAAAAAAGAAAATGAAAGAAAAAGAACAAGAGAAATGAAGGAAAGCTTTGGCTCACCCCTATTTATAGAGGAGCGCGACACCGGGTCTACTCGGGCCCCTAGTCAAACTTTTCCCCTTTTTCAACTTTCTTTCATTCATTTTCACCCATTGGCTAAATCTTTTGCTTTGTTGTGCCAATGGGGCCCATAATAAATTTCTAGGAACTTATTTGGAGGTCTTTTTGGCATTTACTAATTTCCATGCATGGTTAATTACATTATTTTTAGAGTCCGTCTTATCCTAATTTTAACTTCTCTTCTGACTTGACACAGCCGGACCGACTTATTATTCAATTATTACGTCATCTTACACTATTCCGTTCGTACGAAAAGGTCGTGCTAGGTCCGGGTGTGTCAACTCTCCCCTCCTTCTAAAAATTTCGTCCTCGAAATTAAATAAGGTAGCTTGGGGAGATTCGACTTCCGCTTGAAGCCTTATTTCGTTTTCGAATAGTGTTCGCTTCACTATTCATCACTGAAGTTCACCAGGCTTTCGCTACGTACTCTGATCATTCTCTCTCTCAAGAGTGGCCTCATCGCCCTTGTACTCTTGAGTTTGAACCCCATCTTTTCCTTAACATAGCCTACCCTTACCTATTCATGGGTTAGGCTCTCCTTACTTCAATTATGACCCTTGGAAGTTCTTCCTTCGCTGTAGTTATGCTTGCTCGATCTTCTCATTTGTCCTTGTCTCATCCTCTAAGTCTTTCTTGACGAGACAACCCTTTTGTTACCTCTGAGGTTCCACATTTCTTACTCTTCTCAAAAATTCCGTCTCCTTTTTCATTACCACTGCCTCTTGCTTCGAGGCCATCTTCTGACGCGTTTCTTGTCGTTTTGTGGTGTTGTACTCATCTTCGTAACCAAGTTATTAGGAAAGATCTTCGCTTAACTCCCTCACCTCCACAGCGAGGATGCGGTGAGTTAATTATCTTCCCCCCTATCTTGGTTTCATTTCCCGTTTCGTCTCTTACTTCATTCTTTCTCTTTTACACTTTTTCCATTCAAAACTCATGGCATATGAGTCGAGCTCTAGTACACACTGGCCCACACTTGGCCACATCATAACTGAGGAATCAGAGATCATGCCCTCTCGGCTCTCACAAGCTGACCCACTCTCTGACCGCCCATCATAATCACAAATAGGGCCCTCGGCCCATCATATCACATACAGGGCCCACGGCCCATCACATCTCATCTCTCCTCCTCACAAGGACGGAGAACTCTGGGAAGTCTCATACTCTCCCCAATCAAATACTGGGCCGGTCCTCTCGAGTGGTCATCACAGAGATCCTCAAGATCTCGATCTCTGACCCTTCCTCACATAGGGACGCCTCACACATGGCTCCCAATTCTATCACATTTGAGCCTCGACCTCATACCCATTCATACCACTTCTCTTGCCTCTTAGGCTTCCCTTAACTTTTATTTTCTTGAGGTACCCACCTCGGGAGGTACCGCGTATTTATCTTCCTTCTATCTTCTTTCCTTCACATTAGCTTTCTTGCTAATGGTCGATCTCTTTTCCTTTCTTCTCGTCAATAGTATTTTTTGGGGTCTCCATATCCCCATCTCTTTCTTTTTCTTCATTTCCATCCACTCACATCCATAGTGGGGTCCACCTTTCTCTTACCTTCTTGTCAACACGAAATAGTGTAACTCACGCGCATCATACTCGTGCTGCATTCTTTGTGGCTTCTACCTCTTCACATACTTCTCACTTAAAGTATTTCATTCTTCACTTGACTTGACCTGCTCTTTGGTCCACTGCCCTCTTCAGGCATCGTTATAGCTTTCACAATCTCCATACCCATTTCATTAGGGTTATTTCCATGTCCTCTCCCTTCTTCACAATTCTTTACCTCGATCCATGTGATCCTTCACGCTGTATCCAAGGTTTCCTTTACATTGGCTTCATTCTTTCTTTTCTTTGCTTTCTTCTCTGACTTTCTTCATTGTTATCATCCTTATTCCTCTCTTCTTCTAACACCTTTGATTCTCTTAGGTGTTAGAATTTCTTTTCTGCTCTTCATACTGGCTGTGCTCATAGAAGTTCGGGGATTTCTTCTTGTTATCTTTTCTGTCTCAGTTCCCTTATCTCTTGCTTTCCACGTATGGGTTTCCTTTACCTTAGCCATCTTCGGCTCTTAATCCATTGATATCTCTTCTTTGTCTTTCGATGTCATGGTTTATTTATGGGGGGCAACACCTTTCTCTATCCTCCATTACCTCCCTATCTTGCCCATGCCAAGCTGACTCCATTTTAGCTTGGTTTGACTTCATCTCCCACATCTTTTCTTCACTTATCATTCTTCAGGGAGTTTATCCTCAAAGTTAGCTTACTCCCCTCCTTCTAAAAGATTTAACTCATCTTCCATATTCTTCAACTTCTCATTCTTAATTCCTTCTATTACACACTTATGCTACGTCTTGATCCTTTGTCTTCTCCAGTTCCAACCATTATTCTGGTTTATCCTTAATCACCTTTTTGTCTTCTCCAGTTTTTAATTATCCTCTTATTCATTCTCGTCTTATTCTCACTCTTTCTTCGACTCTTGCCTAGGTCGATCCACTTTCCTCATTCTCTGTATTTGATTATCTTTAAGTTCCTATCATCATCATTATTCTTATCCTTCGTTCACTCTTGTTTGTATTACCATACCTTGGTATCCTCACTTCTTATTTCTCTCTTCATCTCTTTCGTTTACCTTTCATTGATATCATCCTTACCCGTCATCCATTAAGATACCTTCATCTCCATCTACTCGTTTCCTACGAGTGCTTCTTCTCTTATGTTTTCTCCAATTTTTCTTTCTATCCAACCTCTTTATCTCTCCTTTTATCATATAACAAATCAGGGGTTTTCCTTTCCTTTCTTTTCCACCAATTCACAATTTAATCCCTTTTTGTTCTCTTTCTTCTAAAATCAAGTAGTTAAGGGTTTCTTCTTACTTTCACCAATTTATATCCTTGACCCCTTTTTCTGTCTCTCCGTTCTGGCTTCCCATAGTCCTTGTTTATTCTTTCTTTCCTTGACTTATTCGCTTTAGGATGTAGTGCCTTGACTTGACTCGAGTTCAGGGTTCATTATGCTCGACTCTCCTTAACTAACACCCGTTTCTAAGTCTTTTATACACTTTCTTTCACTAGATTTTTCTTAGTCCTCTTTCTAAGCTTCTTTTTTATTTCCTTTTTTATGCTCTTCTTTAATCTAGCTCTAAGTTACTCACCTAGGTTTTGTCTCTAACCCTAATTTTCTAGTCTTAATCTTATACTAATCCTGGTCAGTCATTTGGAGTTATTAACCTATGGTTCATTATGACATTATCACTTTTTAAAGTTGTAGTTTTCTACTGATGTGTTATGCTTTCCTTCTTTTAAGGCTCTATTCCTAGTTAACAAAACTTCGTTCATCAACTGAACTAAGTCTTTCTTTCTTTTAGGCCTTTATTCTTCTTTTATTAGCCTAGGATCTTCTTTTACCTAGGATTCTTATGCTTTCTTTCTTCATTAAGAAAGCCTCCACACTACATCACAACATCTCTTTATCCTTTGTTTAAGGCGTGCTTTCTCCTCTTTTTCTCTTCTTCTTCCTCGCCAGTTCCTTCTGATGATGTCTTCTCAATCTTCGAAACACGTTCTCTTCGTGCCCTTCATTAGCACGCAAGTAGGCATTTCCATCATTGCTGTGCGTTACACTCTCTCTTCGCTTACTTTCTTCCCATTCACTTATTGGTATCATTTCTCATTATTCTGTGGGGGTTTCCTCCTCCTTTCTCTCATTTAATCAATACTTAATTAGGGCTCATCACTCTTAATCCACTTAGAAATGAAGATTTATATCTTATCATTCCTCTTATTTCCATTTCCTCCATCTTCATTTACTTTCTCTTCTTTTGTCCATTATCCTTCTTAACATTGGCATCCAATGGTCAAACAAGTAGTAACGGACGTACTACTCCTTGACCACTTGGATGTGATCTCCGTCTTGTCATCATCGCCTTATTTCCTTCTCATCGTTTTCCAAAAATGATTTCTCTTTTGTTCTCTTTCCTTACTCTTCCTTTTTGCCATCCTTAAATCCTTTAGGGTCTTCCTCTTATCAATCCTTTCACATCCTCAAGTGACCTTCCCATGTCTCACATCTTGGGATCTTGGGCTCGCTCTTTCTCTTCTAATCTTCTTGGATGCTTCTCCTTAATTGATTTCAGACGAACTCTCTTTCGTTCGCCACTTACACATCACTGTGTAAGTATAAAAGAAGTTAGCTAGCCCATGCTACCACTTCTCTCACTTCATGCTCACTCCACGGAGCATCATCTAGACAATTTGTGGGCTTATCCCACCAGACTTGCCAACCTATGGGTTCTTCGGCAATCGCTTCTCTTCATCTCCATTTAATGCTTTGTGAGGTCCTCCTCGATCCTTCATCTGGTTGCTCAAGTGCTTCATCTCACGTTCTAAGGTTTTTGGTCAACCACATCTTCCGTGATTGACTTTCTCAAATTCTTCATTCCTAACCCAACTCTCTCTCCTAGGCTACACACCAATGGTGTAGAAAACAAGAGAAGTGAGGTTAGCGTTCACGCACGTTATACCCATCATGGCCCCTTGCCTCGTTCTAGCCACTTCCTTTCTTCCCAAGTCTTACACATCACTAGTGTGAAGAATTGGGGCAACGTATCTAATTTACGCTTGACACTCGCTGCTTTACTAGCGAGTCTCGATGTTCACAACTTCAAAGATTGAACATTGAAGGTTGTGGGCATCGAACCAGTTTCCACTGGTAAGCCTCTAACTAGGCTTCGTTGAAAGACTGGACGAGACATCATCTATCTCGTCGTCTCAAGGGAAATACAGTCCCTTGCATAGTTTGGCTGTGGAGTAGAAGGAATATCGAAAGTTGAAAATTTGGGTTTGAGGAGTTTCTTGGAAAGCGTGCCTTGCTTGCACGAATCTCGAGGAAAAAGGTAGTCATGATGTCTTCTCACTTAAGACCACACTCGAGAACTCTATTTGGTGGCTTGCTACTAAAGAAGGTATTCTAAGAGTAGGTATGATCATTTATGATGCTTTCGAGTAGCTACATACTCGAACTCTGGAGTTCTAAACCTATTTAATCCACTGGCTTCAAAAACGTTTGAAAACTTTTTAAAAATATTTTATAGCTTTTGAAAATAGTCAGAATCTTTTAAATGCTCTGATACCATTCAAATTGTCACGCCCCGACCCGCCCCGGGTCGGCCACGTGGTAACCGCCGTGCTACCTCGAAGTACGTGTCTACAGCCACGCATCCGAAGCACCGTAAGGCATTGAAATAGATATCATCGCTGCAAAACAATTAAAACTTTAATTAAAAATCTTTTAATAAAATAATAAACTTTAAAGTAGTACCAATGAATTAATTTAAAGGAATACCTACGCAACGGAAACTACTAAGCCTAAGCCACCGACGCCTCTTAGTGAGCCTCCATTCTATTAGCTGTCTCCGTACGCGAAGCTGCATCCATCCACATTGGATACAGGTGAGTGACAGAGGTTCAATGAATCTCCATCAAGGTTAGGGACAACAGGGTAATCGAAAATATAATCAAATAAAATAATTAAAGTAAGTAAAATAAATTTTGTTTTCAAAACTCTTTTGAAATTCTCCCAAGGAGAATCAAGTTTAAAACCTTTAAAATAATTAAATACTCATGGGCTGGCACCTAATATACTGAAGGCACGACTGGCCGGTCGTATGTCTTACTGCACCGAGGGCTATCTCTTTCCTCTTTAAAAACATTTTCTCTTTATCTCATACACTAGCCCGTTCCCTCGGTGGTGCCTCACTGTGGCGGAACACAGTGAACTGGAGCTCTGGCGAGTTTCCCTACGCGCCTCTCCCAACCAGGCTCGACTCACCGTGCCCCTCGATAGGCGGTCCACGGCTGAGTATCCTGCATGCACTCAAACTCGGTCCACGCTCTCGCAATTGGAGCCCCGAGGAATCCCACTCAATCACTCCTCTTCCAGGGGCATCGTACCCCAATAATCATAATAATAATAATATTATTATTTCTTATATAAATGTTAAAATATGTAAACACACACAAACTTTATATTTTTAAAATCATCCCACCCCCATAAGTGGGCGTATCACAAAATAAAAAGTGTGTGTCGTGGATTACCCTTATCCCAAAACCGTTATAAAACCTTTTTAAAATAATTTATGTTTTCAAAACATTTTGCCCTAGTGGCTAAGCACTGAAAACTAAGCCACTCACAGTAGTGGGAGAATCCTATACTCCCAAGCGCTCCATGTAGCCTTAACCTCCAGGGCATCGCCGCACTCAATTATCCGGAGCCCTAGTACACGGAAAATATAACTTAGCATTCATAATTAAATTTATGAATGCACCTACGAGGCTCTAGTATGACCTAAAATGACGCTTGGATGTGGTTTAGAAGACTCGGAAGTGTTCCGAATCAATTTGTGGTCAATTTGGGTTTCGGGACGTAAAATGACCATTTTGCCCCTAAAGGGCAAGAACGGCGCCTGATCTGGAGTGAAACGGCGCCGGTTCTCTTCGACCGAACGGTCGGTAGCCGGCAAGCAGAAACGGCGCCGTTTCTAGACAGAGCCGGTGTCGGTTCTGTTCTGGGTTTCAAACCCGAAATTTCTCCATTTTTCTCTTAATTCGAAAACCGATGCAATCGACCACCAATTTAGCTACAAATTTAGATGCATGTACCTTAATGCATCCACGACACGTTTACCGAAAGAAAAATGAGAAACACAAGCTCAAAGTTCCTAGATCTTGAATCTAAACTTAAAATCTAACTAAATGCTGAACATAACTTTGAGCTTGGATCTCTCCTAAACCGATGCATGGAAAAGCGTGCAAACTTAATGGAATGTAGATCGAGGAGTTAGGAATAACTCACCAAGATCTTGCCTCGAACTGGAGGTCGGTTTGTCCGAATCTGCCAATTTTCCAAAATGCCTCCGTTTGGCTCCAGAGAGAAAAAGAAAAGAAAATGAAAGAAAAAGAAAAAGAGAAATGAAGAAAGGCTTTGGCTCACCCCTATGTCAAACTTTTCCCCTTTTTCAACTTTCTTTCATTTTCACCCATTGGCTAAATCCTTTGCTTTAAATTTCTAGGGACTTATTTGGAGGTCTTTTTGGCATTTACTAATTTCCATACATGGTTAATTACATTATCTTTAGACTCCGTCTTATCCTAATTTTAACTTCTCTTCTGACTTGACACAGCTGGACCGACTTATTATTCAATTATTACGTCATCTTACACTATTCCGTTCGTACGAAAAGGTCGTGCTAGGTCCGAGTGTGTCATCAAGACTTGTGTGGCTACAAGATTCCCTATCTTGATAGTCCATCGAGCCAAAATAGCCAAAGGTTCGAGGGCTATGGAGTTGGTGGTGCTGGAAGTTGAGAACTGGCCATTTGGCTATTGCCAAGTTTGAGCTTCAACTGGGAGACATGGAAGACAGGATGTAGTTTGGCATCTGCTGGTAGCTTCAAATTATATGCAACAGCTCCAATTTTGTCACTAATCTTGTGAGGGCCAAAATAACGTGGGGAATGCTATTGTCTATCAGTCATTAAATTCTGTCTATAGGGCTGTAACTTCATATATACCCAGTTTCCAATGGCATACTGTTGGTCAGTGTGATGCTTATCTGCCTAGTTTTTCATTCTGAGCTGTGCCTAATACAAATGGTGCTTAAGTAGCTGCAACATTTCTTTTCTTGCTTATAAACTAGTGTCGACAGTGTTGACTAAAGAATGTCCATGAACATATGGTAAATGCAGGGGTGGAGGGCACCCATAAAGTGCTTCAAACAGGGTAGTATGAGTAGCCGTCTTATAGCTAGTGTTGTACCACCATTCAGCCAAGGCAATCCACTTGATCCAGGCCTTGGGCTAATCTCCAGTGACACACCGTAAGTATGTCTCAAGGACACTATTAACCACTCCTGTCTGGCCATCTGTTTGTGGGTGGTAAGCTATGGATAATTATAGTGACACTCCTCGGATCTCAAACAACTCCTGCCAAAAGCTACTAGTAAAGACAATGTCCCTATCACTTATAATGCTTTTTGGTAACCCAAGTAATTTGAAAACATGGTCCATATACTGCTGTGCAACTGTCAATGCAGCAAAAGGATGAGCTAAACTCATAAAATGGGCATACTTTGTAAGTCTGTCAACTACCACTAGAATCACACTTTTGCCAAAGGACAAAGGAAGACCTTCTATAAAATCCATAGTGACCTGTTTCTGTGCTCCATCAGGCACTGGTATGGGCTACAACAATCCTGGCAAAGCTGAAGTATCATACTTATATCTCTGGCATGTATGGTATTCTTGTATGAATTTTTGGACTTGTTTTTCCATTCCCTTCTAGAAAAACACTATAGAAAGCCTTTTAACAGTTGCAAACACTCCTGCGTGTCCACCTAAACCCCCTTCATGGTACAACTGTATGATTTTTTATTGTAGAGCAGCATCATTCCCCTCTACAATCTTCTTTTTTCTTCTGAGTTGGTTAGCTTGCCATGTGTATGGCATTTGGAATATGGTGTCTTGTTGCAATTTTTGAATAATGGTTCTCAACCCTTCATTATCCACCCATGATTGTTGGATTTGCTCTCATAGTTCGAAAGAGACACTTGATATGGTCATTGCAGCTAATTGATGTGATGGCATTCTTGAAAGGGCTTCTGCCACCATATTCTCCTTGCCTTTTTTGTATGTAATGTCATAGTCATAATTCATGAGCTTAGAAAGCCATGAATGTTGACCAGGTGATGAGATTCTTTGTTGCAAAAGGTACTCAAGGCTATGATGGTCAGTTTTGATAGTAAAATGCTTGTTCTGAAGGTAATGACTCCACTTAGTAACTACATATACTATTACAAAGAGCTCTCTTTCATATACTGATAGCTTTTGATGCCTATTGTTGAGTCCTTTGCTAACATAGGCAATAGGATGTCCTCTTTGCATGAGAACAGCCCCTATAGCAAACCCAGATGCATATGTTTCGACAACAAATTCCTGTGAAAAATCTAGAAGAGCCAATACAGGTGGAGAAACCATAGCTTTCTTGAGTTGGTTAAATGCCTCTACTGCTTCAGTATTCCATTCAAACTTGTTTTTCTTCAATAATTCTGTAAGTGTTCTACATATGGCTCCATAAGCTTTCACAAACCTTCTATAATAACCTGTCAATCCCAAGAATCCCCTCAACTGTGTCACATTCTGTGGTACAAGCCACTGTTGCACTGCTTCAATTTTCTTGGGGTCAGTTTCAACACCCCGGGCTGATATCACATGCCCTAAATATTCCAGCTTTCTTTGTGCAAAAGCACACTTGCTCCTTTTGGCTAACAGAGACTTATGTTATAACAACTGAAAGGTGATCTGCAAGTGCTCCACATGTTGTTCCAAAGTTCTACTATAGAAGAGTATATCATCAAAGAAAACTAAAATGAACTTCCGGAGATGGGGTCTAAAAATATCGTTCATTAAGCCCTGAAATGTTGAAGGAGCATTAGTAAGGCCAAAAGGCATTACAATGAATTCATAATGGCCATCATGTGTTTTAAATGCTATTTTTTGGATGTTGGGTGGATGCATTCGTATCTGGTGATATCTAGATCTCAAGTCTATCTTTGAGAACCAAATTGCTCCATGGAGTTCATCTAAGAGCTCCTCAATAATTGGAATTGGGTATTTATCTTTAATGGTGTGTCTATTTAGCTCTCTGTAGTCTATACACATGCGCCATGACTCATCTTTTTTCTTAACTAACACCACTGGTGAAGAAAAAGGGCTGTAGTTAGGTTGTATTACTCTTGCCTGCAACATCTCTTTTGTCATCTTCTTAATCACATCTTTCTATAGAGAGGGATATCTATATGGTCTACTATTGACTGCTGATACTCCATCTTTCAAAGGAATCTTGTGGTCATGTAGTCTATGGGGAGGTAATGACTTTGGTTATTCAAAGATAGTGAAAAATTTCTTGAAGACCTGTTCAATAGGTATTAGAACCTACTCTAGCTCCTTTGCTTGCATTGATAACGTGCTCATCATCAACTCTTTTGGTTCAATCACTATTAAACTACAAAGCTGAATCAATGAGCATTCCCCACCCTGCTCAAGTGCTCTATTCAACTGTTTGCCTGACACTGTCTTGAGTTTGGTATCTTGGCTTCCACCTCTAAGCACAAACTTCTTCCCTTGAACAGAGAATTCCATCCGAAGGTCCTTAAAGTTCCATTTGATATCCCCTAATGTTTCTAGCCATTGGATTCCAAGAACCATGTCACAACTACCCAAAGGTAACAAAAGTACGTCTGTAGTAAATGTGGACCCTTGCAATATCCAACTCAAGCCTTTGTAGGTCGAAGCACATGATATGCTACTGCCATTAGCTATATCAACTCTCATAGGGTTCACGTGGGTGATGTGACATTCCAATTTCTTAGCAATCAGTTCATCTAAGAAATTGTGGGTACTACCTGAGTCAATAAGTATGTGGAGTGGTGTTTTTCCAACATACATAGTGACTCATATTATTTTATAACCCCTTGCTGCTAATCTGTGGGTGCTCTTCTGTTTCTTGTTCTCTTTCACCATTTTCATCTCTTGTTTCCTCATCATCTTCTATCTCGATGAGGTATAACTGCTTACTCTTACATTTATGTCCAGGCACAAATTTTCATCACACCAAAAGCAAAGACCCTTAGCTCTTATCTCATCCATTTCTGCATTACTTCAAATCTTGCTTGTATTGGTTCTCTTGCTAACATTAGGCTCAGTCAGTGCCAAGGTAGTGTTTCTTGGAGGGTTAGGTAGTAATGGTGCCAAAGCTTGATTTTTTTTGGGTAAATGACTCTCATTGGACACATAAGTTGTGGAAGATTCTTGCAACCGAGCCAAAGTTAATGCATGATGCAAGGTTTTGGGCATGAACATCCTAACGGATTTCTGAATGGTAGGCTTGAGTCCATTGATAAAGAAATTGATAGCATAATTCTCCACAAGATTTACCTTACCCAACAAATACTCAAATCTATCATGGTAATCAAGAACATTACCTGTTTGCCTTAATGCGAGCAGCTCTGTCATGGGATCACCTTGAATCTTATCCCTAAATCTATCTTCCAGAGCTTGCACATACTGCTCCTAAGTCACCACCCCTCGATGCTCTTGATATTTCACCTAATTCTGGTGCCATTGCAAGGCTCTGCCTTCCAGATTTATGGCTGCAATCTTGACTTTAATTTCAAGAGGAGTTTGATCGATATCAAAGAACTGATTATAGTGATAAATCCACCCATTCATGTTGTCTCCATTGAAACGAGGGAACTCTATCCGAGCCTGTCTTGTCAAAAATTATTGTTTCCCGTAGCTTCCCTTATTTCTAGCATGAGAAGATGCTTCGGAACCTTGGAGCTGGGACATGATTTGACTCTGCTGCAAATTGACTCCATTAATATCATTATGCATAGAAGCCATGCTCTGTTCTTGCAGCTACAGTTTGGTTAGGATCTCTTTCATCGTTTCGTTAATCCTACGGACTTCCTGTGCTCTTGTTTCAGCCATGGCGCGAGGATCGAAGCTCTGATGCCAAAGAATGATACAAGTAAATGAATTAAGATGGAATTCTATCAATGTAAGCAGTCCAGGAAACAAGGAAGAAGAAGAACTTGCCTCGAGGGTTTCTGCAAATTTACAAAGGAAGAGATAAAAGAGAAATAGAGAGAAGAAAGAAGGATTATAGTTTATTCATTCATAGGATACTCAATACAAGGCTATCAGTTGTCTTTTATATTTGCTGTACAATGAATGGATCGAGCTCAACTCTGATCACGAATCAAGAATGAAATAGCTATGAGATAGTTATAACAGAAGTTACACGTCAGCTAACTAACTAACCATCTTAACCGACTTTTCTTCTTATCACAATGAAACCTTAGAATCACTTAATTAAACGAGTTCAAGAATTGAAATAAATTAACTCACAAGGCTTGGCAATCGATCGAGTGGCATCGACATCAACGCTCCGAAACAAAGAATCTAGACGCCGCCACTAATGATCTGACTTCCCAATTGATCGGTCAAAAAAGTAGCAAAAAAGCATCCCTACGCAAAGTTGAGGACAAGCATGGATCTTTTCATACCTCAAACAAAAAGAATATTTAGTTAATCGGAATATTTAATTAGAGACCTTTTAAAAAGACAATAGACAATAGAAATAGGAATTTGATTGAAAGTTAATCTTAGTTCAAAGAAAGAGAAAGCTCAACTTGTTTAGATACGACGTTCGGTGAAATAAAATTTGATGAGAAGAAATGGGAAATAACTCTTATCTTATTTTTTGAATATCAGGTGAGCCTAATGGGGTAATCAAGTCCTAAGTATTAAACTTACAAGTCTTTGGGCCCATTTCCCAAAAGACTAAATACTCAAATTGGTCCTCAAACTATACCAAAGTGGACAAATTGGCCCCTAAACTTTTATTTGGGACAATTAACCCCTCAAACTTTTATTTTGGGACAATCAACCCCTCAAACTTTATTTTCAAAGGAAATTTCTATTGAATTAAGGGTTACTTTGTCCTTAAATAATAATTTTAGGGGGTTAATTGTCCCAAATAAAAGATTATGGGCCAATATGTCGAAAAAGGTATAGTTTATGGGCCAACTTGGGTATTTAACCATTTCCAAAACCCAATATATATAAATATATATATAAATATATATATATATATATTTATATATATGTATATCCAACTCAAAACTAGTGCACCGAAATTATATATATATATATATACACACTATATTTTTCTCATAAATAACAATCTCAAGCGGTCATGCCGAATTTGTCAAAAACTCCAAATTAGAAAAAAAAAACAGAAATATTTTTTTCTAAATTAATAAGAATATTTAATTATAAACCTTTTAAAGAGACAATAGACAATAAAAGCATTTAAATATAAGTCTCTAATATTTTAAATTTTTGTCTCTAAAAGACATTCAATTAGAGACATTTAGAAATGACTCTAAAAGAATTACAAATTAGTCTCTAAAAGGCCTTTGATAGAGGCATTTAAATAAAGTTACCATTCATATATTAATTTGCCTCAAAAATTTTTTTATTAGAGACCTTTAAAAAGTCTCTAAAAAAAATTATAAAGTAGCCTCAAAAAGGTATTTTAAAAGAGGCATTTAAATAGAAGTCTCTAATGTCTTAAAATTTGTCTCTAAAAGACCTTCAATTAGAGACCTTTAGACATCTAAAGGAATTATAAATTAGTCCCTGAAAGGCCATTGATTAAAGGCATTTAAATAAAGTCCTTATTCATATATTAATTTGCCTCTGAATATATAAAATCGTATACTATTACCAACAGTATCTTTAGAGGCAATAAAGAACTACAAAAAGCCTCTATAAATTTGTCGACTAATTATGATATTTTATTTAAATAAATAAATGACCATTAGAGACAGATATTTTTATATTTGGAGACAAATGATTTATTTGTTTGATAAAACCATAATTTAAAGGCAAATATGTTAATTGACTCAATTTGGCTGCCTCTAAAAGCCATTTGTGTCGTAGTGAGTCCAAAATATCATTTTTTATCTTAACATATTTCAAAAATTAATCCTATTGATATTGTTGAGTTAAATTTAAACTTTTTATTTATTTTTAACTAACAATATCAATTAGTTAGTTAGTTAGTTATTGGGCTAATGCAAAAGAAAACCAGCATGTATACGACAGGAAAACAGATAACAAGAAAGCCAGCACCAACCATCCAGAAAATAAGAGGCTTAGTTGGTTAACATATCATTGCCAAATGAGAATGACATGTCAATCGAGACATGGCGGGATTGGTAGGCGGATGAATTAGTGTTTTTGTTGCCGAATAGTAGGCTGGATCTAACAAGAGACTTAACAAATCTTTTTATAATTACTAAAAACTCGTTACAATTTCGCGAATAAACACGTTCCGTGAACAAATTTTGATTCCTTTCCTTCCCCTATATATAATAGTTTCTTTTCCTTTACCTATATACCATTTTTAATTACGTACCATCCCCTTTTACTCTGTTCCTTTTCTCCCCAATTGTTCATGGCATCTAGCAATTACCTGCTGCTACTGCCCATTTCATTATTTTTGTTTAACATTATAAGCATAATTTATTACGATTCTATAGAACCTGCAGTGCCCTCCTACTTTGTTTTTGGCGATTCATTTTCCGATAACGGGAACAGTAACAACCTCCAAACGTCGGCCAAAGCAAATTATATGCCATACGGGTCTGACTTCCCTAAGGGAGACACGGGAAGGTTTACCAATGGTAGAACCGTGCACGATTTCATTGGTTAGTTTCCTTGTCTGTTGTCTTGCCTCGCTGCATTCTCAATTTCATGGTTTTTTTTTTATCCCCTCATTCTTTTGCTTATAAAGTAATATACATACAAACGGCAGTTGAGCTTATGCACTTGAAAGCTTACATTCCTCCCTTTGCAAAAGCAAACAATGAAAGCATTCTCAAAGGTGTGAATTATGCTTCTGGTTTCGCTGGTATTCGCGATGAAACTGGACAAAAGCTGTTAAATTTAAGACATTTTAGTTATAAACGAAGTTGTTAATTTTGATTGAAATTTTATTTGCGATTGCAGCTTCGTAAAAGAATTCATTAATTTATCTTTTTTCTTCTTTTATATTACATCATATCCATAATCCCGGCCTATGTCAATATTTTTATTTGATAAAATAAAAAATCTTGAAAAATACGTATAATTACATATGTAGAGCCAGCAATGCACAATTTTCTCTTTGGGAGGGTGAACAAGGTTCCTTGAACCAGCAGCTAAAAAAACCACAAATTGGATAAACTTACAACTGAAATTGCTTACCGTACCAACAGTGTTCCTTTTACTATTCAAGAACTAGCACAACAAGAACTAAGGTCGTCAGAGACATATCCAGGGATTCTAAGTAGTGGGGACAATCTAAAATATATAGTATCAAATGTATCAACAGAAAATATAAATACAATTTAATCCAAGTGTATTAAAGATTTCTACACAAGAATAATATTATTGTAATCAAATTGATATCAAGAAAACAATATACACGTACGTACGTACGGTGTCGTTCCAGAACATGTAAGGACAGTGTATCCGACACAACAAATTAAGAGATCACAATATATATGATGACCACCATTCACTTCCAAATTTGCAGTAATTAAAAATTCCATCACAATGGAACAAACACTCGAGCAGACTCAGCATCACTGGATTAAAATCAAACCATTTAAACATGTTGATCATCATCCATCGGTGGCACAATCTCGGATCAGCAAAATTAAGGTCAAGCAAACAGCCAAAAGCAGTTTTGAGAGAGAGAAAGTTTACCTGGAAGAGAGAGGAGTCTCTTGACAGCCAAGGACGAAACTCATTGGATCCTAAATTTGGGCTAATCTTCCTCATGCATGGTTGTGCTACAACATTGAAATAAGGCCAAAAATCATTTGAAACCTGCAAGAATTTATGTCTTTCGTCCCTTCACTTCACTACTAGAAAAACGCGAAATAGGGACGGCAAATAGGAACGGAAATTTTCCATTCCAAACTTAGGAACGGAATTAAATACGGAAAATATTATCCGCTCCAAACCGGCCCAAATTCCGTTCCAAAAATGGAAGCACCCGAATCTCGAGGCGGGATATAAGTTCCGAGCCAAATTCCGCTCCAATTTTTGGAGCGGATTTTGATACGAATTAGATAAGCGATCCAATATCCGTGCCTAAATATTAGGAACGGATTCAGGAACACTTTCCATTCCTAAATCCGTTGCTAAATTAGCCACCCAAAACACACCGTTTTGACAGGTTATTAGTTTTTAGGGTTCTACTAGTTGTAGAACTCTCATTTGTGCCGCCCCATCTCCATCTTCTTCTTTCCTTCTACTTCCATATCTCTCATTTCCAACCAAAAAAACCCTAGAAAAAAACCATTTTTTGTGGATTTTGGAGGAAATCAAGGTAATATGTTCTAATCTCTTTGTTTATGGTTTTATTTTGATGATTTAGAAATGTTAAAACTTAACACTGGTATGGAATTTATGTATTATATTTGTTTAATTTCAATGTTTAGTTTGGTTATTTTGTTATATTTTTTCATTAATAATATAAGTTATATATAGTAATGATGAGATAAATGTATGAGTATTTGTAATTTTGTTGAATTTTGAATGTTGATATTGCTGAATCTTGGGTTTAATTTTTAGATTAATATCAAGTAATTAGAAATATATGGCAACATATTAGGTTATTTATAGTTACATTGGAAATTTTATATTAATTATAGTAGTTTTGTCAATATAATTTAGAATAATATTAATTAAATTCATTAATTATATAATATTTGGTGTATTTGTTAGATTTTTAATATTAGTATTGTTGAATTATTGACTAAAGGTTGTGTTAATATCAATTTAATATAATGATATGGCATAATAATGTTCTATTTATATGGTTGTAATGTAATTTGATATTTATTGTGGTAATTTTGTGACTTATTTTAATTTAATATGAATACATTAATTATATAATATTTGGATATTTGAAATTTTACAGAAAAATGGATCATGATTCGAGTAATAGTCGACAATGGATGTATAATAGGAAGGAACCTGGAGGGAACAGTGTAACAGATCAGTTTTTAATAGGTGTGGAAGAATTCATTAAATTTGCATCATCTCAAGATGCCTCATGGAAAGATGGTGAAAAAATTCGTTGTCCATGTAAAAAATGTAATAATATGCGATTCTATTTACCACTAAGGGTGGCACAGCATGTGATTGGTCGTGGATTTATGGAGCATTATTGGAATTGGGTTAGTCATGGTGAAGAAATCTGGAGGGTTGAAAGAAATGAGCCGCAGCAACAACAAGTGCCATTACCGGATGAGATGGCACATTGGGGTTACTATGATGATATGACATGGGATCAGCGTATGGTTTTTGATGTAGCACGTTCAGGTTTTGTTCAACATAATGAAGATGAAGCCGGTCCAAGTGGAGTAGCAGCAGCTAACAATGCAAGTGAGCAAGATCCTTTTGAAGGGCAGCAACGCACACAGTTAGATGAACAATGGTTTGATCTCGTGAAACAGGCTGACCGTCCTTTGTATGAGGGGTCTAAGGAGTCACAATTATCCTTTGTTTCTCGGATGTTAAATGGGAAGTCGGAGTTTAACTTGTCTGCGAGTGCATTTGATTATATGTGTGATGCCATCAGGAAAGTATTGCCTGAAGAAAATAATTTCCCTCCTAATTATTATGAACACAGGAAAACCATCAATGATTTGGGTTTGCCAGTTGTAAAGATCGATGCGTGCAAGAATGGATGCATGTTATACTGGAAAGAATAGTTAACCGATGATTGTTGCAGGTTTTGTGGTGAGCCTAGGTTCAAAGACGTTGGTCGACGTCGGGACAGAAACCGTAAAAGAATCCCACATGCGATTCTGAGTTATTTGCCATTGACACCTCGTTTGCAGCGATTGTATGCAACTACAGCAACAGCGGAACAAATGAGTTGGCATGCTACACACCAAGCTCAAAATGGAGTGATGTGCCATCCATCTGATGCCGAGGCATGGAAGCATTTCGACATGACTTATCCTGATTTTGCTCACGAGCCTCGAAATGTGAGACTGGGAATTTGCGCAGATGGTTTTGCACCTCATGGTCAATTTGGGAGGACTTATTCTTGTTGGCCAGTTGTGGTGACTCCTTACAACCTTCCTCCGGGTATGTGCGTGAAGAGCCCTTACATGTTCTTAAGTTTGATATGTCCTGGCCCAAAAAACCCAAAAAAAAAACATTGATGTTTTCTTACAACCTTTGATTGATGAGTTGAAGCAATTGTGGGAAGATGGTATATCCACGTTTGATGTCTCGAAAAATGAGCATTTTCACATGAGGGCTGCTCTTATGTGGACCATTAATGACTTCCCCGCTTATGGCATGTTATCTGGTTGGAGTACCGCTAGGGTTTTAGGCTGCCCAATATGTATGCAGGAAAGCACTGCATTTGTCCTACCACACAGTCGAAAGGTGACTTATTTTGATTCTCACAGGGCATTGCTTAACTCGGATCATCCGTATAGAAAGGATAAGAAGTTTTTCCGTCGTGGTCGTATTGAGAGGCTTGCTGCACCACCAAGGTTGTCAGGGGACGAGGTATATGCACAAGTCATGTATTTTCCCATTGCCATACAGGATCCTATGGGTAAGCCTGATCATTATGGGACTGATCACAAATGGACAAAGAAGAGCATTTTCTGGGATCTTCCTTATTGGCGAACAAACTTGATTAGGCATAACCTTGATGTTATGCATATTGAAAAGAATGTGTTTGATGCAATATTTGGAACGGTGATGGATCTGAAAAGAAAGACTAAAGACACTCTTAATGCGAGAAAAGATCTGAGTGTTCTCTGTAATCGAAGTGCCATTGCAATTGATCCTGCTAGTGATCAACGGACCAAGCCGAAAGCTATTTACAATTTGACAAAACCTCAAAAGGCAATCATCTTGAAATGGGTTAAGGATTTGAAGTTTCCAGATGGATATGCATCAAATATTTGTATATGCGTTGACATTAATGAAGAGAAACTTTCTGGCATGAAGAGTCACGATTGCCATGTGTTTATGCAAAGACTGCTTCCAATCGCATTCAGAGAGATGTTGCCTCCTAGTGTATGGAATCCCCTGACAGAACTAAGTCTCTTCTTTCGATGCATTTGTTCAACTATGCTGGATATCAATAAGCTTCGTGATTTAGAGTTCAATATTCCAGTCATTCTTTGTAACTTGGAAAAAATTTTTCGTCCAGCCATGTTCGACTCAATGGAGCATGTCGTTGTTCACTTGCCATATGAAGCATTGGTTGGCGGTCCGGTTCAATTCAGATGGATGTATCCATTGAAAGGTACTAATTTTAAGTTATTTAATTCTTAAATCAATTTGGTCATCATGCTTATATTCGTTATCTTCAATATGTTGTAGGTTTCTCCACCAACTAAAGAAGACCATTAGTAATAAGGCTCGGGTAGAAGGCTCAATTTGTGAAGCTTATATAGCACATGAATTCAATTACTTCGCACAGAACTATTTTGAGTCGGACATGTTTTGTCAATGGAGGCGACCTCGGCGTAACGACGAGGGGATGAACATTGAATCTCTCCTCGCTTACTCCATTTTTAACTATCCAGCTCGCTTTCATGGGAAAGAGGGTACGAGGTGGCTAGAAGATAAAGAGTTACGAGTTGCACATACTTATGTATTGCGAAATTGCCCAGAAGTGCAACCCATACTTGAGTAAGTTAAATGTTTTTCTTCCATCATATCACTTGAATCAAAATGGATTCTAAAATGCCAGTTCATTATTTAATTTGATTATACTAATCAAATACGTATGTAACAGAGGTTTTGTTAAGTGGTATCGTAATGCTAGGCATGACCAGGGTGCCATCGACCAAGCCATTGATGCGTATTTTACGGACTGGTTCAAAGAATATGTAAGATACTTTGAAATTACATTTTTTCTTATTGACTGAAATAAAAATTGTCTTGAAAGCTTGAAATTTGATTAACTTCCCACAGATTGAGAAGTGGTCTAATCAGGCTAAACACATTGAAACGTTGCCAATATTGCTTCTACTTGCTTGGGGTCCATCTCGTAAGGCAATATCATGGCCTGGTGTGTTTGTAAACGGGTTTAACTTCCATACTTTGCATCATGGAGCTGGAAAGGCCACACAAAATTGGGGTGTTTGTGTTCGAGGATCGAACTCCGAAAATCCATCGACTAGTTACTATGGAATATTAAAAGATGTATTGGTTGTTGAGTATCATGGGCAAGATTGCCTGGCCATAGTTATTCTGTTCGAATGTGATTGGTTTGACCCTATGCAAGGAATGAAGGTGCATAAAGATTACAAGTTGGTGGATGTAAATCGCCAAAAGCTGTATCGAAAATATGATCCTTTCGTGTTAGCACAGCAAGCCATTCAGGTGTACTTTTGCGACTATCCGGGTGCAAGAAGGGATAAAGCAAACTGGATGGCAGTTTGTGAAACGAAATCAAGAAGAATTGTCCAGTCAGTAAATGATGAGAAAGAGGATGAGGAAGCTCCGTATCAGCTCGAAGAAATTCAGCAAACCCCAACCGTCTCGACGACAACAGAAACTATTCAATTGTTTGACATGGCTGGCATCAACCTGACATTAGATCTGGGTGATCTTCAACCCATCGAAGAAGTCAACGATTCGGATGATGAATTTGAAAGAGCCGATGAAAGCAGTGACGCTGATGATAATACTGATGATGATTGTTACAACCCAAACGAATTTTGATTGTTATCGACCCATATATTATTAGATATAACTTGAAATTTGGATATTATTACTTAATTTAGCTCTATGTTATGAAATTGTAGAGTTTAAGGCTTGCAAATGCATATTATTATATGGCAATTCCTATGATGGAAAAAGGTATTGGAAATTTGAACGGAAAACAGTAAACCGTTCCTAATTCCCTTTCAATTTAGGAATGGAATTTCAAACGGAAAATAATTTCCGTTCCTAATTCCGTTCATAAAAGGTCCGAAATTAGGAACGGAAAATTGATGGTAGGGTTTAGAGTATATTCGAGGTTTTTACTATATCCATTCCTAAAGGCGTTCCAAAATAAATTTCCGTTCCAAATTCCGCTCCTAAAGTAGACCAAACCCTACCTTATATAAACAAATCGTTCCTAACGCATAAATCCGTTCAAAATTCCAAATAAAAGACAAAATCCGTGCCTAAATCCGCTGTAAAAGGCATTTTCCACAACGATACAAAAACACTGATAAAACCGGTTCGATTGAGATGCCATCACTCTTATAAGAACTATATGCATCAATATGGGCCTTACATCATCTATCTAACGGTTGGATCGCTCAACAATTCATTATATTACATAATATTGTTAATATAAGGACTAGTTGAAGTGTTTGTACACTAACTATAGTATTTAGTTGATTTATGATTGATTATCTAATTATTCAATATGAATCATAATCTATGATTATGAAAAATGAAATTACCCCACTAACATATGAATTTTGTGAGTAATAATGTTGTAAATTAATAATTAGTTTATAAGGAAGGAAAAATAAATATCACATTATAAGTTTTGAGAAAAAATTAAATTAGGAACGGATATTTCCGTTCTAAAATAAATTCAATCCGTACCAAAAAACGAACGGAATTTTGAACGGAAATGAAAAATCCGTTCCAAAATCCGTATGCTACTGAAATTAATGAGGCGCGTATTTTTCCCGCTCAGCCACATAACGTGCTTATATCCGTTCCTAATTTTTTTAATTGGATCGGCTTTAGGAACGGAATTTGGAAAGTGGAACGGATAATATCCGTTCCTAATTCCGCTCTAAATGTGCGTATTTTAACCGCCCCAAAATCCCTTCCCCCCATTTCTCCTCTGCTCTTCCCCGACCCCCTCTCCTCCGCCCGACCCCCGACGTTGCCGGCGACAAGTCTCGTCGTGTTTGCCCATCCAGCGTCAACCCAGCCCCTCCGATCATCCTCCGGCCTCAACCCCACATAAAATCCGGCCTCCTCACTGTAGCTCGTCCTCTACGAACCGCCGGCCCTTGTTTTCCGGCGAAACTTCCGGCCATTAAACCGGTCCAATGACGGTAAATTCCCCATTTTCCATTCCAATTTGTGTTAGTTGTTAGGTTTATTATGTTTCAAATTTAGTTTGCTTAAATTAAATAAATGGTGATTGATTTTGTGTTAGTATATAATTAATTTACATTATATATTTGTTGCTTTAATTATGAAATATAATTAAGTTTAATATATATATATGTTTAATGTATAAATACAATTAAGTGGATTATGTAATTATATATATATATATATAGGTTCAAAGAATATATAAGGTTAATATTAGTTTAAACATATTATTTTAATACATATTATTTTAATATAAAAAATATATATATTTTACTTTAATATATAACTACAACGGTTAATAAATTTGTTATATCACATTATTTTAATATATAATAACATATAACGTTTCATAAAATAATATATGTATATTATTTTAATTATTATAAATATATATATATATAGTAAGGCAATATATGTATATAAGATTAATAAATAAGTTATTTATATATTTGTTTACTCTATAAATACAAGTAAGTGGATTATGTTATTATATATATATATAATATTGGTGATTATCTTAGGGTTTAGCATATATGTATTTAGGTTTAATATATATATATATATAGGTTGAGTATATAAGGTTAATAAATTTGTTATACATATTATTTTAATAGATTATAATATATAATCGTCATATATTAATATAAAAGTTAAAATATAACTATATTTTACTTTAATATATAACTACAAAGGTTAATAAATTTGTTATATCACATTATTTTAATATATATTAACATATAAAGTTTCATATATATAATAAGTTATTTATATATTTGTTTAAAATATAATAACATATAAGTTTAATACAAACTTATAATTACTAACAAATTAATATATGTGACTTTAATGTATGCATATAAGTTTAATAGAAGTTATATATTTTTGTTTAATATAAGTTGAATATATAAATTTTAATATATATAACTAACCAATTTGATTAAAATTGTAGCTTGCATAGCGAGAGCGTGAGCGGCAGCGCCAGCGTTCTCAATCGCAGCGTGCGTTGGGCTCTCACGCGCAGAGTGGGACGCAGTCACATTCCCACCATTCAGGTACCGACGCTATCGCACGTATGGACGGATTGCCACCCCCGCCACCTCCGTATATGCCACCGGATTCGACTGGACAACTCCACAGCTCGATACATGGGGAGTCGAGTCCTGCCCCCCTCTTCGCACCCCATGTGCCCACTCCGTCAGTACAGCGTGTCCCCACATCACAGGTTTGCAATTTAATTTCATTAAATTCTTATTACTCATCATATATAAAACCCTAACCATTACCTTATTTCTTAAATATATATATATAGGTTGGGTCTAGATTGCATCAGTCGCATCATTCACCATCGCCACCGTTGATGACCTCAGGTCGAGTGCTTCCTCGATCGATCCCTGCTGCCACATACACACCTCCGACTTCTACTGCCCCTCCAGCACCTACTGCACCCTCGACTTCTACTGCCCCTCCAGCGCCTACTGCACCCTTGACTTCTACTGCCCCTTCAGCGCCTACTACACCTGGATCATCGACATATGATCCGACACAGTACGGCACGTACAGACTCGGTGATTACTCATACCGTCTTGGGCCAGATGTGCAGTATCATCCTGGGCCACCGTCCCAGACCGGGCCATCATCCCATACCGAGCCAGCAGCCCAGCCCACACACTCTGTTCAGCCTCCAGACATGGCCCAGGCTTCCACATCAGCACCGAGGATACCATTATCCTACTCTGAGTTATTTGGGTACAAATATTTAACTGTTATTTATTTCTTTTTAATTTGTTATATTTCTTATTTATTAAGACACTTACAATTATAATCTTTTTTTTGAAGGGATCGCAAGAAAAATAAGTCAATCAAGAAGGAGATGAAGGCGCAGGTCTGTGGTTTCTATAACGGGCCTTGGATGTCTTGGAAGAAGATCCCACATGAAGCTGCTTGTCATATGTACGATGCCTGGAAGGTAAATTATAAATGTTACTATTATTTCAAATTATTTTGATTTAATTAAGTTTGATTTATTGACTTCTATAAATCTAATAATATAATATTTGGATATTTTCATTATAGCGACCCTACTCGTTTCCCCCCAAGGACGCAGAGGCCATTCGCTTGTATTTCGAGGACGTCGTCGGCAAGTTTCTGAGGAAACAGTTTGCAGTTGCTCGGAGAACGAACAAGCGACCAAAGTGGCTATCGGATGACGTCTGGAGGGCACTAAAGGATAAATAGGCTTCCGACGATAAATTCAAGCATATCAGTGAGCAAAACAAGAAAAATCGCTCCACTAATAAAGCGATCGTCTATCGCGGTGGCAGTAAAGCGAGCAACTTCCATTTCGATGACTTGGTAATATTAAATAATTATTCATTTTTCAATTTAGTTTTAAATTTCATTACAACATATATATATATTATTTAAAAATATCTAATAATATTATTCTTTTTGTAGGTCAAGGAGGCGGGTGGTGATCTCGGTCCTGCAGACCTTTTCCTTCGGCTATACGGCACCAAACAAGGCGATTTCCCGGAGGGTCGTGCGAGGACCACTATTGTAAGTTCATTTCTAAAATTTTCCTTATAGTTACAAGTTATTTTTACAATTCTATTTGTATATACTTTTATAAAGTAATTTAATTACATATATATATATATATACTTTATATACTTAATTATATATATATATATAACACTATATATAATTACATATACTTTACATCCTTTTAATTATGTATAAATGGTTTTAAATATACTTGAAAATATGCTAATTTTTTTCCTTTTTTCAGGAGCAATACAAGGAAGCACTTTCTGAGGCAGTCACGCAAGCTGGTGACGTATCGTGCGTCAACCAGCATGCGGTATTCCAAGGTGTAGCTGGTGGCTCACGTAACCGATGGCTTGGGTACGGCTCTATCGCCAAGCAACCCGGTTTCTCTCCCATCTCCGGCACAGTCCCATCTCAGGCGCAAGAGAACATTTCCTTGCTCCAGCAGTTAGCTGACCTACGAGCGGAGATTGATAGGAGGCATGATGAGGACTTGAGACGGCAGGAGGAGGAGAGGAGGGCACGGGAGGAGAGGGATCGGATGTGGGAGGCTCGATTAGCACAGCTGACGGCCCAGATTCAGGGCGCTCAGGGTCTAGCACCGGAGCCATCCCAGCATGAGCAAGTTGGTACTGGTGAGTCTTTTTCTCAAGCACAGCAACGCCAGGATCCTATGGTCGATCAGGGTGAGGACGGAGATCAGTTCAGTCCGGAGGATTTAGCGGACGATTAGATTTTAGCTATTTTCCTTGTAAATAATTATGAATGCTATCTTGAATATTATTTTCTCAAAATATTATTCAAATTCTCTATCCATTTTCTTTAATTTCAATTATAATAATTTTGTTTATATAATAATAATAATAATAATAATAATAATAATAATAATAATAATAATAATAATAATAATAATAATAATAAATATAATAATAATAATAATAAATATAATAATAATAATAAATATAATAATAATATTATTATTATTATTACTATTATTATTTCTAATAATACTACTAATAAAAATAATAATTATTCTTATAATAATATTTCTTTTCAATTTATTCAAAAAAATTTAATTTTATTACAATTCAAATATCCGTTCCAAAATCTGTTCCAAATAACCGTTCCAATTTCCGGGTCAAATTGCATTGTCCGTTCCAGATCCGTTCCAATACAATTACAGTTTCTGCATCGGCTTTTGCAACGGAAATATTCCGTTTAATTTTCCGTTTTAATATCCAAATCAAATAGCGTTCCTAGTTCCGCATCAAATTTGCTTTCCGCCTAAATATCCGTTCCAATTTAACTATCACTGTCTCGTGTATTTCTTCGGATTTTGGAACGGATAAATTCCGTTCCTAAGCTTTAGGCGTGGATTTTAAAATCCGTTCCTTTTCGTTTTGGGACGACCACTACAAGAAAAATAGGAAATAGCGACCACCAAATTTGTGACGTCCATAGGGTCACAAAATTGCGATGAAAACCGCGACAAACAGTGACGAAAAAAATGACAGATGCCACAGTAATCGTCGCAAAGTAGAAGACGTCACAACGAAATCCCAAAACACGTCACAAAAGTCTAGAGCGAGCGAAGGTCGTCATAAAACTGAACCAAGCGTCGCAAACTTTGGAACAAAAATATTCTCGACGCAAACTCTGTCACAAATTTGGAACCAAATGCAACAAATTGTGACTCCATTGGAATAATTTTGAACTTGTGATGATAAATGGGATGAGGTACAAAATTCGTCACAATTTTCATCGCAAATTTACCAAACTTGAAAAATTTTCTCCTTATTAAAACACTGCATGTTGGCTTTTTGGGGCATATAACCTACCATTTTTGGGACACAATCATTTACTGGGCACTTTTTTCCCCCATTTTGTCTTGTCCTTTGTCTCTTTTCTCTCAAATTTATCATGCCTCAAAATTGGTGTATTCCTTTAAAATTAAATTTTGCGATGACTTCTGCGACTAATTTTGTGACGAAATCCTAACATTTGTCACAAATTCCGTCTCAACCTTGGTCTCTCATATATCCAACATATTATATTCAAATAAAATGTCATAACCCTATATCAGATTGATCCCAAAACAATTTTGAGGTATAAACTCTATCTAATCTTCAAATCTAGCGGTCGGATTTTCGATCCAACGGTTAGATTATATATCGAGTACATTTATGATGATTTCACGAAAGCATGAGTTTAATTTTTATAATCTAACTTCTACACTTGTTTTGTTAATCTAAGTACTATACAATTTAGTGGTTTTATAATCTAACCGTTGATTACATGTCATATGACATGTAGATCAAGATCATATAAAAATATTGAAGAACAATCTTATATGAACATATTTACAAGTAATTTAAGCAACAATGTCTTGAACTGTTCATAATTATTCACTTGATATATCCTAAATACTTATAAATATGCCAATAAAATTTTATATGGTTGATTATTATGTATATATGGAAACATCTAACGGTCGGATTCATTTTATTCACCTATTTAGGTCACTTTTGAATGAAATCAATAAATTTAACATATGTGACGATTTTGGCTACTACTTTTATGACTACGTTTTAAAAGTCGTCATAGAAGTCGTAGCTTTCTAATTATAATAGCAATTCTCACACTTATAAAAAAAAATTCAAGTTTTTTTTTCTCTTTGTGACGCACTTTTGGATCAGTTTTATGAATAGTTAGTTAGTCACAATAGTCGTCGCATCAGGGACTAACACTTAGAAAAATTTTCAAAAAGTTAAGATTAAATTTTGTGATGACTTTTGCGACTAATTTTGTGACAACATCCTAACAGTTGTCACAAAATCCGTCTCAACCTTGGTCTCTCATATCTCCAATATGTTATCTTCAAATAAAATGTCATAACCCTATATTAGATTGATCCCAAAACAATTATGGGGCATAAACTCGATCTAATCTTCAAATCTAACGGTCAGATTTTTGATCCCGCAGTTAAATTATGTATCGAGTACATCTATGATTGGTTCATGAAAGCATGAGTTTAGATTCTATAATCTAAATTCTACACTTGTTTTGTTAATCTATAAACTATACATTTTAGTAGAGATTTTGTATATGACCGTTGATTACATTTTATAAGATATGTAGATCAATATCATATAAAAATATTGAAGAATGATCTTATATGATCATAGTTACCAGTAATTTAAACCACAATCTCTTGAACGGTTCATAATTATTCATTTGATATATTCTAAACCTTTATACATATGCAAATAAATTTTTATATGGTTGATTATTATCCATTTAAGGAAACATCTAACGGTTAGATTCATTTTATTCACCTATTTATGGTCACTTTTGAATGAAATCAAAATATTTAGCATATGTGACGATTTTGGCGACTACTTTTACGATTACGTTTCAAAAATCGTCACTAAAGTCGTCGCTTTCTAATTATAATAGTAATTTTCACACTTAGGAAAAAAATTTTAAATTTTTACACTTTGTGACACATTTTATGATCAATTTTATAAATAGTTAGTTGGTCACAATAGTCGTCGCAACAATGGACCAACACTTAGAAAAAATTTTAAAAATTTTAGAAAAGAATGGCGGGTTAAAGTCAGATGCGCGGGCCTTGCTGAATTTTTTTAGTTGTAATTTAGTATCTTTTTGTGATGGTATTTGAGACGTTTTTGGTAATCCCAAAGTCTAGATATTTAAAGGGCCATATTTTCTCTCAACATTCACGCGGGACCTAAAGAAATTAGTGTGAGACCTCCAAAATGAAACCCTAACCAGTCGGCGACCTCTTTGTTTGAGTTTCTTTCTCATCTCCCTTTACTTGTCTCATTGTCATCTCTCACTCTTACAACTCCAAAATGAAACCCTAAACCAGTGTGCTGCCCTCTCTGTTTGGGCTTCTTTCCCATCTCTCTCAATTACTTTCATTCTTATCTCTCGCTCTTTTTGGGTTTCGTTGCCGTCTCTCTCTTCGCCTCCCTCTCTCATCACCTCCCTCAGTCACCGATTCAAATGTGAGTCCCTCTATTTACGATTCAATAAAGAAGCTTCTTTTCTTTCTTTTTGATGTTATGTCCTTTTGTTTGTTAGGTTGGTTTCGGTTTGATATTCCTTTTGTTTCTTTTTTACTTCATCTTGCTATTGTTTGAATTGGTTATAGTGCTCTGATCTGGTTTGGTGTGGAAACAATTTGGCCTCTTCTATCTGGTTTAGTCTGGTTTGACTATATGTGATTTCTTGGACTGTATGAGATAAATTTTATCTTTCTTGGCCTTTAAAAAAAGAGTTGGGAATAGTATAAGTCCATTCTTGAGATATCAGGTATGGAAATAGTAAAGAAAATACTTAGAACTTTTTTTTAGAAATTAAAACAGGATATGGGAATTGTAAAGAAAATACTTTAGGGATTGTTTCACCAAAAGCTTATTCCTCGGGCCCAAGATGTTTCACACAATCAAACTTTGATCTTTAGGGATATATAGTGTTTTTAATTTTTCTGAGTTCATGTTCCTCAGGCTTTCAATGCCTAGAAATAGAGATAGATGGCTAGCTAGCCCTCACATATGCTGTGGCTGGTGAATGATTAGGGAAGGAAAGGGAAAATGATTAAAACAACTTATATTATTATGAAATGTAAGTGCTTTGCTTTTAGGGATATGTAATGTAATTAGTGTTTTTGAATCTTTTGATTAATTAAGTTAATTGATCATATGTGAATATATTATTAATTAGACAAAGGCATAAAAGGAGAATTAAGCCTTGATAAAGAAACTATATCAAGAAAATATACCAGTAAGAGTGAACAAAAGTTTGAAGTGAAAAGCAATGGCTTGCTTTTTGACCAAGCCGAAAACAATACTACTATTTTGCCGCAGGATCATGATATTGCAAAGACCTGAATTTCTCTCATTAATTTTAAGTTGCTGATTTCGTCATTCCCCAATAATTATATATTGGACCTTTTGGCTTTTAGTCAACCTTTTTAGGTCAAACAAAGGCAAAATTTTGAAGAACATTTAAAGTTCTACTAGTATTTAAAAGTGGGCTTACTGTAGGATTGATCCAGGTCAAAGTTGGGCACTTGCTCTTGGCTCACAACTTTTATGAACAATTTAAATTTTATTTTTTGAAATTAACTAAATTTATCTATTTCAGAAAATTAAGTGCTAGTGTGTTTTTTTTTTCTACAACCAAATCGCATATATTGATGATGTTAACTTCTGTTTTTATTTTATTTTAAACTTGAATGGTAACAAAATACTATTAAAATCTCTTATTCATATATTTCTTTTGTGTCTCTTCATTTCTAGCTGAAGCACTAACGGAAATATGAAACAACAACAACAAGAGAATTTGAATACCATTGGTACATTGAAGGTCGAGAAACAAAAGAAAGGGTAATTTTCTTATTTATCTTTTCTCTTACAGTTTTATTAATATTTAGCTGATTTGAAACAGAAATATATATGATTTTAGTTTGGGCTTATACCATCAAAGTTTAATATGCAAACATGAAAAATCCCCTGTTCGGTACGATCCTCATTTCTTAGTGTTGTTCTGCCAAGTAGTACTAATGTATTTAGTGTATACCTTTTTCATTGTATGCAATCCTTCTATAGTTGTCTTTCTCTCTTCTCTTAAAACAAAATTAATAACTATACAACATTTCCCCTCTACATTAGTGTCCACTATATGAGTAAGACTTCGCCATTCTAATTGAAGGCTTAAGTCCCTATGGTAGACTTTTCTCTCAAGTTTCTCTTGCCTCCCTATCACACCTCTAATGTAATATATATATATACAAATACACCAACTGTGCTCCCACATACTGTTTCATGGCTGCTGCAGGAATTCTGAAGCAAGGACAACATCTCGGCCATAAGGAAGGTAACTTCAAAAAAATCAATTTGTTGCATTAGTTTATTTACCAATCATAGTGTGGAACTACTGTGAAATTTTAGCACCACATTTGGTCATTTTAGTATGTCAGGAAAAGAAAGCAGGTAGAAAGATGTCAGTTGTAGAGGTCTCCGTCGACCTTAGCAAGAATCTTGATAATTCGTGGAAGGAGCAGTAGGCGCGCGCAACTTACGTAAGTTTACTCGAATCCTTTAATATTATCAAACGAAATCTGGTTTTCTCCAATTTGGAGTTGGCTCTTGATAAATGGAAAAGGTTAATTACAATATTTTATGTAGATTTTGATATTTGTATATATAGATTTTTTTTTATCTCATTATCTCGTACAATTCCTTTTGAACCTACTTTAATTGTTCTTCCTATTACACTAACTAGCTAGGGAAACATAGCAAATCTGATACACTAATATTGTGCTAAAGATATTAAGAGTATCTTAAGAGTGGAATCATGGTACCCAACTTTGGACCATATATTTATGTAGGGAGAGATCTAAAGTAATCTCACCTAACTTCAACTCAAATATCTCTAGATTAGAATTAATAATCAAAGTTATTATTGGCCCAATAGTTATAATTGTAACTTTTTTTAAAAAAAAAAGAAAGAAAGTGAATTAGATTAATAAGTCCATGGTGTATCGTATATCTTTAGTGTTGATTTACTTTCTGATAGGCATTTATGATTTATATCTTATTCTTGAGCGTCCTATAAGATCCAAGTGATCTTGATGATTGGTTGGTCGGGTCCTTTAGACTTCTCATATTTTCCTCTTCTAGATTACCACATAGATTTGTGGTTGACTTGTGATTTTTTTCTATTGTAAGATAGCAATCCGTTTTGTTTAGTTTTTATTGCTGTGCTGTCTTTTAATATCTGCTCGTGACTGCTAAGCCTTTTAAATTTGTGACAGCTCCAATTTTTGCTATCATGCCAGGTTTTTGATGAACCTTTTGGTTCCATCTTAGACTCCTCCAAGTGTATTGCTCTTTTATTTATTGTTGACAATTTTTTTTACTTTGATTCATAATAATGTTTACTTTTTTAATTGTAGGAGAAATTTCTCAAGGCTCACGAAGAAGAGGTAGCCTGATTAGGGGAGAATGCGGAGATCGATGATGATCATGTACCAGAGAGATAGCCTTCATAAGCTCAAGATCATGAACAAGATGTTGATGATAATGATGTTGCAGCCCAGGAGCATGAATTGGATGATGTAGTTGATGAATGAAGTGGAAGATGTGGCTGATAATGAAGTGAATGATGTGGAAAATATAGCTGATGATGATACCGGGTAGATATATGTTTTAATATTATGCATTTCTAAGGATATTGCTCTAGTAGATCCTTTATATATAATTAAGGAACTACTATTTTGTGTTGTTACTAAGATACTGTCCTTAAAATATATACACTATCTTTTATATAAAATATATTATTGAATTATATTATAAATATTAAATTATGTTTATTATTGCATTTAAATTTAATTTGAAAAATAATTAAAAATTTGCTTCTTGTCATTGTGGTAGGTCCTAAATATGGTCATAAGCTAATACCAAAAAATAATTCTTTATTGCGTAAATTTATAAAATGACAGTCTGTGACTAGAAATGGCCATCACAAAAAATATTGTCACAAAAATAGTCACAATAAGCATCTCATTTCACATGATTTTGTGACAATTTTTGCGATCACCAAATTTTTGTCATAAAAGAAGAAACAAAAATAGTCACAAATGGCCTCCTAATATTGTATGTTTGTGACTACATGTGCGACAATGAAGTATTCATCATAAAAATAGGTCGCAAAGTACATCTCTAATTATCGTCTCATTTCTTAGAAATGTGACTATATTTGCGATGAAAATTTCGTCGCAAATCTATGAAGTCTCATTTCCGTAATTAAAATCGTCACAATGGGTATCTGTTCTGACCACGCATTTGAGATGTTATCTGAGATGACTCGTCACAAATCTGCGACGAACAAGATTTTTTGTCGCAAAAATTTGCGACAGGGTAAAATGGAACGACTTTTCTCGCGTCACTGTTTTCATCACAAAACGGCTTTGCGACGCGATTTTGGTCACTGTTTTCCGTCACAATTTCCTATTTTTCTTGTAGTGGACTCTATTGGCGCGCTTTTGTTTCCACTTCTTTTTCGTTCCTTTTTCAAATAGGCACGGTTTTTTATTAATTTTTCGTTCCTATTTCCGTTTCTATATTCCCTTTTTCTAGCAGTGCTTAAATAATATATAAATTATTTTTTGTTTGAAAGGTAGGAGAATGAAAGACAAAAATCTGGATGAAGTACGTACATGGTCAAGCTCTGTTAAAGCTAAATCACGAAGTCTGCAAAGAAAAAACAACAAATTAAGCTTCAATAGCACTCAATCCAAAAATGGCTAAATACCTAAGTTACCCCATAAATTATACCTATTTAGATATATTAGCCCCTAAACTTTTATTTGGAATAATTGACCATTGAAACTATTATTTTGGAACAATTAACCAATCAAACTATTATTTTGAGATAATTAACCCCTCAAAACTATTATTTTAGGACAATTAATCATCATAAATTATTATTTTGGGACAATATAGCCCTTGAGGGTTCCATGCAATTAGGGTTATATTGTCTCAAAATAAAATTTGGAGGTTAATTGTCTCAAAATAATAGTTTGAGGAATTAATTATCCTAAATAAAATTTATAGGCCAATTTATCCTTTTTGATATAATTTGAGGGCTAATTTAGATATGCAGCCATCTAAAAATCAAAGCCAAACAAAATAGCTATAAGCTTGTCCAATCACCATTCCACATAACCAAAAACTTAAGAAAGTACACATTCAGCTCCATAAGCAACACGATTGCAAAACAAAGAGACACAAGGAGAATCAGTCCAAAAGGGAATAGTTTCGGTCATAGGCACAAGTGGATACCTTGGTTAAATTAAAAAAGGAATAGGTCACAAAGAAAAACAACAGGTTACATGGCACGAAAACAGATAACCAGAATGCCACCACTGCAGAAGGAAACCAATAACCATAGCCCAGAAATGTAGAAAACCAACCACCAGAAAATCATGAGAGTTTTAGTTAATTAGTTAACATTATTGCCAAATAGCCTCATGACCTACAACTAGATCGGGAACTTAACAAAATACTATAATTCTTCTTTTTGTAACTAAAACTCGTTATAATTTCCCAAATGAAGTAGTATCAGGTGCATGTTTCTTACACAAATTTGATTCCTTCTCTCCCCTGTAATATGTGGTTGTCTTTTGCTTTGTATTTGCCAAGCCATTGACCGCCCCTCTTGCTTACCTTATCCTTTGTAATCAAATTACTCTCCCCCTTTTATTCCTTTCCTTTTCTCCCAATTGTTCATGGCATCTGGCGACTGCGATTGCCTGCTGGTGTTGCTGTTCACTTCACCATTTTTGTTAACCTCTATAAGCATAATTTACGAGGCTAGTTTAAGACCTGAAGTACCCTGCTACTTTGTTTTGGAGGATTCATTTTTCGATAATGGGTACAGTAACAACCTTGAAACATCGGACAAAGCAAATTATATGCCATACGGATCTCACTTCCCTGACAGAGAGACCGGAAGGTTTACCAATGGCAGAACTATGCAGGATTTCATTGGTTAGTTTCCATGTTTGTCATCTTCTCCCCTCTGCTTCTTTTCGCCTTTGCTTATAAATATGTATTATATGAATGGCAGTTGAACTTTTGCACCTCAGAGCTGGCATTCCTCCCTTCGCAAAAGCAAACAATGAAAGCATTTTCAAAGGAGTGAATTATGCGGCTGGTTCAGCTAGTATTCGCGATGAAACTGGACAAAAACTGATAAGCTTTCTTCTTGTTCTCTAAGCCAACTACTTACTTTATGAATTATTATATAATAATATAATAAACAAAGGAGAAATTTATTTCGTTACGTCTCAAACTATTCTTTTTTTAATTCTAGTACTAGTACATGAAATCCATGATTTTTTACTTATAAAGAAAATTATTTAATTCTAATAGAAATTTTTTATTAATTTGCTATTGTAACTTCATGGAGGAATTCATTGATTTTTTTAAAAAAAAAAATTTGTTACATTTTGGTTATATTACATGATCATATCCATACCACTAAAATAAAGGAATGTTTTAAGGAGACCATAGAGAATGTCATGTGAAACAAGAGGAGAGAGAGAAAAATAATTATAGTTAATTTAAAAATAATTTTTATATTTTTAAGTATATTAAATATTTTGTATGGATTATTTATCATAGTTATCGATAATTTTTTAATATATATAAAAGTGTGAGTTGGGTAAGAGGTTTATTCTTATTAAATATGCGTTTTTCTTTAATATATTTCAAAAATATCATTAGATTTGGATTCTACCTTTTATATTGGACTTTTAAAAATAAATAATTAAACGTTAAGATTTTTAAGTGGTTTTACTCATTGGTGTTTAAGAATACCATTAGTTTAAATTGGGTTTTACACAATTAAAAAGTACAAAATGTCATGAGCCATTATAATTTAATTTAAATATAACTTTTATACACATTGTTTTACAATACTAAAAACAAAGTAACTCAATTTAAATACTACTCATATAAATTACTTTAATCAAATATATTTTAAAAAAATATAATAATAAATAAATTATATGAGATTCTTAAAATATATATATAAGTATTAATAATGCATTGTATTACATGTAATGCACGTAAGACTAGCATATATATATATATATATATAAGTGTGAGTTGGGTAATATGTTTATTCCTATTAAATAGCCCTTCTTCTCCAATATACTTCAAAAATACTATTGGATTTGGGCATTGCCTTTTGTATTGGACTTTTAAAAATAAATAATTAGAAATTAAGATTTTCAAGGGATTTTACTTATTGGTGCTCAAGAATACCATTAATTGGATTTTACACAATTAAAAAGTATAAAATGTCATGAATAATTGTAATTTAATTTAAATATCATTCTTATACACATCATTTTACAATGCAAAAAATGAAGTAACTTAATTTAAATATTACTCTTATATAAATTATTGTAATCAAATATATTTTAAAAAATAATATAATAAAGTAAATTAAAGAGATTCTTAAAAAATATATAATTATTAATAATGCATTGTATTACGTACGTAAGATGCACATAACATAGAGACTAGTTGTATTAAATATATTTAACTTATGATTTTTTTATTTCCTCAAAAAAACCTATGATTTCACAAATTTTCTTTTCAAAAATTTTTTGGTTTTATGATTATATTTAAATTTTTTACCTCCAAAGTTATTTAATTTATCATATATATATATATAAATTTAAATTTTTTATATAATATTGTCCAATTTTGTATCTATACCATTAAAGAAAATGAGTGTCTTATGGAAATAATAAAAAGTAGTGTCAATTAGGATTAGAAGAGGGAGTAAAAAGTAATTATATTTAATCTGAAAATATTTTTGAGAGAAAATTTTGATTATTTAAGTACGTTAAATGCTTTGTGAGGTATGACCCTTCATTTTCTTCGTAACTAAAAAGCTAATGGTTTCATTTTCTTTGTAACCAAAGGTTGGCATTGTCACGCCTCGACCCGAGGGCTCGGCCACGTGACAACCGTCGTTTCACCTCGAGATACGTGCCTTAAAGGCAAGCTGTCCAAGATGGTACAAGGCATAAATAATGTCACGCCCCGACCTGTTCGGGTCGGCCACGTGGCAACCGCCGCGCTGCCTCGAAGTACGTGCCGGCCAGTCACGCACCAAAAGCACTGCAAGGCATTGAAATGGATACCTTCGCTACAAAACAACTAAAACTAATAATAATCTTTAAAGTAGTACCAGTGGATTAATTAGTAGAATACCTACACAGCGAAAACTACTAAGCCTAAGCCACCGACGCCTTCTAGTGAGCCTCCATTCTATTGGCTGCCCCGCACGCGGATCTGCATCCATCCACATTGGATACAGGTGAGTGACAGAGGTTTAATGAATCTCAATCAAGGTTAGGGAAAACAGGGTAATCGAAAATGTAACAAAATAAATAAATTAAATTAAATTATAAACTTTGTTTTCAACACTTCCTGTATCAAATTCTCCAGGTGAGAACTTGATTTTCTTTTTAAATACCTTTAAAATAATTTATAATTAAAAACGGGTTGGCATCTAATACTCTGAAGGCACGACTGGCCGGTCGTAAGCCTTATTGCACCGAGGGCTATCTCTTTCTTCTTTAAAAACATTTTCTCATTTTCTCTTTTCTCTAGCCCGTTCCCTCAATGGTAGCCAGTTGTGGTGGAACACAACTCTAGAGCCCTGGCGAGCTTCTCTACACGCCTCTCCCAGGGTCTCGTCTCACCATGCCCCTCGACAGGCGGTCCACGGCTGAGAATCTAGCATGCTTTCTCCAACTCGGTCCACTCTTCCGCATATATTGGAGCCCGAGGAGCCACTCAATTACTTATCTCTCGTCTCGCATCCCATCCATATATTTATCATATATAAATATATATTCAAAACATTTATATCTAAAACATTTAAACACACACAAACCTTTAGATTTTAAAATCATATCACCCTCTAAGTGGGTGTATCACAAAATAAAAAGTGTGTGTCATGGATTACCCTTTTCCCAAAACAGTTTGTAAAACCTTTTAAAATAATTTATATTTCTAAAATTTTTAAAAACATTTGTCCCTAGTGGCTAAGCACTGAAAACAAATTCACTCACAGTATTGGGAGATTCGTATACTCTCAAGGGCTCCATGTAGCTTTAACCTCCGGTGTATCGCCGCATTCGATTATCTGGAGCCCTAGTACACGGAAATATACATTAGCATTCATAATTAATTTTATGAATGCACCTACAAGGCTCTAGCATGACCTAAGATTGGGCTCGAATGTGATTCGGGGCTTAGAAAAGTGTCCGAGAGGTTCCGGGGTAAAAATTGGACACTTGAAGAAAAATTACGAAAATGCCCTTGGGGACCCGTGGGCCCCACACGTAGGGCCCGGTTCTGGGGCAGGCAGGCATGCCCCTGTAGTTGGGTCGGGCCTGGCCTGTTTCTGGGCCCAAAAGGCCCTTCCTATAAAAGTTGGGTCGAGCCTAACTCAGATTGGGCCTAACTAGGCCCAATCGACCATTTTGGGCCAAAATGGCCCAGTCCGGCGCGGAACAGGCCCTGTCCCGCGCGAGACCTGGGGGGCGGGTCTCTTCCACATGGGAGAAACTCGGCTCCCGCTTGGGAGCCATCCGCAGGCCTTTGGTTCCGAGGCTTTTCCTCGGTTCCCAAGCCCCTCGGTCCACCGATTCGGGTGAACTTAGAATAGAGGTTCCTCTCACCTCCCACGACACGTTTACCGAAGCAGAAACAAGAATTACAAGCTCAAAATTCCTAAATCTCAAATCTAAACTTAAAATCTAACTAAAAGCTGAAACTAACTTTGAGCTTGGATTTCTCTTAGACCAATGCATGTATAAGCGTACAAACTTAGAAAACGAAGATCAAGGAGTTAAGAACAACTCACCAAGATCTCGCCTTGAACTTGCGGTCAGTTTGTCCGGATCGACCAAAAGTCCAAAATTGCTTCGAGAGAGCAGTTGAGAGAAGAGAAGAGAGGGAGAAGAGAAAATGAGAGGGGGAGAGCTCATCTCCCCCTATTTATAGCAAGGCCCAACACCGGATCTACTCGGACCCCGGGCCAGACTTTTTCCCCTCTTTGAAACCTGTTATAATTTCGATCATTTGCCCAATCCACCGACCAATTCACCAATGGACTTCCAATCCATTGGCTATGGACTTAAAGAAGTCCACTTTAGTGATTCCATGCATGGTCACCAATCTCATCTTCCAACTACATCTTGTCTTAAGCTTATCTTCTCTTCTGACTTGGCACAGCCGGACCAACATAGTATTTAATTATTACGTCATCTTGCACTATTCCGTTCGTACGAAAAGTCGTGCTAAGTCCGGGTGTGTCAAATAAGGTGTATTCGAGCAATATATTAAATATACAAGAATTAATATAGAAAATATCATAAAATATTTATATAATATAAGTGCCACGCCCTGACCCGCGGGCCTGGCCACATGACAACTGTTGTATCACCTTGAGATGCGTGCCTCGTCAGCGGGCAATCCAAGATGGTGCAAGGCATAAATAAGGGATATACGAGCAATATATGAAAACATATAAGAAATAATATACAAAATATTATTTAAAATATTTATAACGTGTAAGTGGCACGTTTTACGATGCGAACATGCAGCGGAAAAAGATAATATATAATAACGTGCACTACTATTCCAAGCCAAGATTCACAAGGAAAAAGGGTGGCACTTACAAAATCGTGTCATTAGTGATATATTGGGATCACTGACCACCTGGATGCCTGTCGTCCGTGACCTGATGATCTGACAACAAAAGTGAATAGTGTGAGTACAAATATATATGTACCCAGTGAGGGAGTCAGTTATAATGACCGATTACCTCATGCTGGGGATATGAAATAATCCAAAATTCATTTATTAAATCATTTAGTAAAATCATATGAAATCCCACACCAAAGCAAAATATCAAATTTTAATAAATGGGCTGGCATCTGAAATCGTCCCAAAGGTACACCCGTGCACTTGGGTGCCTACTAGACCGTCAAGGGCTATCTCATAATTCAAATGCTTTATCTTTACTCATTGACCCGTTCACTTGACGTTAGCCTTGCTGTGGTGGAACACAGTAAACTGGAGCTCTGGCTAGCTTCCCTACGCGCCTCTTCCAGGGTCTCGTCTCATCGTGCCCCTCGATAGGTAGTCCACGGCTGAGCCTTATGCATGCTCTCAAACTCGGTCCACGCTTCTGCATGCATTGGAGCACCGAGGAACCCACTCAATCACTCATCTACCTGGGGTATCGTACCCTTAATAATCATAATAATAATATTTCACATATTCTTTTGTAAATCCCACCCATAAAATCCTTTTATAAACTCGTGTATGAGGGTGGACAATTCATATCCCAAAACGTTATAAACCTTTAAATAAACCATTTATGAAGCAATTAGAAAATAGTTGACCCTCAATGGTTAACCACTATAATCCAAGCCACTCACAAGTGAGGGAGAGTTGTATACTCCCAATTTACCCCTTGAATGCCTTAGCTCAATGCTACCGTCCAAATCTCGTACAATCACGTATCTAAATAATCAAATTAAAACCTAATTTGATTAAAAAAGGCATTCCACTATCAATTAAACCACAAAACAAAACCTAATTAAGGTCTCCAAGGTCTAGCAACTAAATTGGATAGGTCTAGAAGTTAATTATGGTTAATTGGGGTCTAGGGTTGCAAAATTACCAAAATGCCCCCATGCTACAGTACCCCACCCTTGCTGGTGGCTCACTCCCAGCCGGGAGTGAGCCAATTTGGGAGAAATTCCCAAAAATGGTTGACTCCCTCGCGGGACTCAATGAGTCCAGTGCGGGAATGGCCTCCAGCTTTGCACGAAATCAAGCTAGGTTTGAGCTTGATTCTCCACCAAATTGGACAAAAATTGAAACACAGCTAGTTTAACACCTAAACTAAGGAATCACAGCTTCAAGAATGGAATTAAACAACTAAGTATGCTCGAATTTCGAATCAAAACACTAAGGGTCTAAATGTTCTTGAGCAAAGCAGAAATTCCAACTTCAATTCATGATTTCTCTCAGCTCACTCAACAAAATCATGTGTATAAACTATCAAATTAAAGCTTGATGAGTCTAGAACAACATATCAAAATCTCAGCCAATTCCTATGGATGAATTGGAAGATATAACCTGAAGAACAAACTATTACCGAAATGATAGTGTTGGAAATTTGAGAATTTCTTGATGAATTTGGGGTTTTTGATTTGCTTGGAGGCTAAGGAGGCTGATGATGATGATTAGAAATGAATTTAAAGAGGGATTGAAGTTTGAATTTGAAAGGATTTGAAGAGAGAGCTCAGGGAAATGAAGAACAAGAGAAAGAAGCAAAATTGGGCCAAGACCCCTTTATACGCCTGACCTGACCAGGTCCAGCGCTGGAGTCAGCTAAAAATTAGTTGACTTCAGTCAACTCGGCCCCTAATTCCTCTGTTTTAGTGCCCAAGTGGGTCGCAGTGACTCCAGTCTACAAATTAGGGTTTTTAAGCTCGGAATTCAGCTAAAGGAAGTTCAAAACATCAATGGAAGGTCCAATTTGATTTCTTGGCCACACAACTACATGCAAATATAAACTTGACACGTGCGGACTGGGTCCGAGAGGGTCAAACTGGCATATTTTACGGTGTAAAATATGCAGCGAAAGAAATAATAATCTAATAATATGCACTACTAGTCCGAAGCCAGGGTTAATAAGTGAAACTGAGTGGCAGTTGCAAAATTGTGTTCACAGTGATATACCAGGATTACTGTCCACCTGGACGCCTGTCATCCAAAGCCTGATGACTTGACAACAATAAGTGAATGGTGTGAGTACAAATATATATATACCCAGTGAGGGATCCGGTTATAATGACCGATCACCTCAGGCTAGGGATATGAAATAATCCAAACATCATTTAACAAACCATTTAGTAAAATCATATGAAATCCAACACCAAAACAAATATCAAATATCATAAATGAGCTGGCATCTGAAATTGTCCCAAAGGTACATCCATGTAGTTGGGTGCCCTGTTGGACTGTCAAGGGCTATCTCGAAACTCAAATCTTTTTCTTTTACTCTTTAGCCCGTTCCCTTGACATTTGTCGACGCTGTGGTGGAACACAGCTACATCGAGCCCTGGCGAGGTTCCCTACGCGCCTCTCCCAGGGTCTCCACTTATCGTGCCCCTCAAAAGACGGTCCACGGCTACTTCTCTGCATGCCTCTCACTCGGTCCACATGCTCTTTCGAATCGGAGCACCGAGGAACCACTCAATCACTCAATCTCCTAGGGGGTCATGCCATCAATAAAACATAAATGATAATAACTCATATATTCTTTTGAAAGTCCCGCCCTTAAATCCTTTTCTAAACTCCTGTGTGAGGGTGGATAATACATATCCCAAAACATTATAAACATTTAATAAAATAGTTAATAAAGCAATAAGAAAATGATTAACCCTCAGCAGTCAACCACTATAATCCAAGCCATTCACAAGTAAGGGAGAATCGTATACTCTCGAATATACCCCTCGAATGCCTTAGCTCACACGCTAGTGCCTGATCTCGTATAATCACATACCTAAATAATCAAATTAAAATCTAATTTGATTAATAAAGGCATTTGACTAACAATTAGACATTGTAACAAAACCTAATTAGGGTTTCTAGGGTCCAGAAACTAAATTGGACAAGTCCAGAAGTCAACTATGGTCAATTGGGGTCTAAGGTTGCAAAATGACCATTTTACCCCTGCTACAGTGCAGATCCGGCGCGATCAAGGCTTACTCTGGTGTGGGAGTGGCCGATTTGGGGATTTTTCCCAAAATTTGGTGAGTCCGGCGCCGGACCTGTTCTGGGTTGGCCCAGATTCGACCAAATATATTTTTGAGCTCGGTTTGAGCTCATATTGGCACCAATTTGCATGAAATTTGAAACACAAGCAACCTAAACTAAAGGATCACACTTCAAGAACTAAACTAAACCGCTAATCATGCATGAATTTCAGATCAGAACTCAAAGGGTCTAAGTGTTCTTAAGCAAAAATAAATTTCAATCTTCAATTCATCATTTCTCTCAGTTAACTTAACTAAATCAAGCATATAAGTAGTGAAATTGAAGTTTAAGGAGTCTAGAATAACATACCAAAGAATCAGCTAATTCCCACGATTGGATTGGAAGATATAGCTCGAAGAACAAAATGTCTCTAAGTTGGTAGTTTTAGAGATTTGTAGAGAACTTGATGATTTTAGTGTTTTTGATCTTCTTGGAGGCCAACGAATTTGATGGTGATGATTAGAAGAGAGTTTGAAGAGGATTTGAAGTGTTGAATTCGGTGAGAAGTTGAGAGAATTCGGGTGGAAAAAGAAGAAGAAGAGAAAAATGAGAAACGGGGGTCTCGAGTGGCCGAGACCCAATTTGAATTTAATGGGTCCAACGCAGGACCCAACCAGGTTTGGCACCAGACTCAACTTTTTCAAGTTGACTTCGATCAACTCATTCTCAATTACCTTGGTTTGCATGCACTAACGGGCCCCACCGACTCCGGACTACAATTTAGTGTTTTTAGGCTCGAAATTAAGCTACAAGAAGTTCAAAATGTCTAAAGAAAGTCTAATTTCATTGTCTTGGCCTTACAACTATATACGATTTCATAACTTGACACGTGTGGACTTGGTCCAGGTGTGTAAGTGCTGGTCATTCTCCTTCAATTAATATTCCTGTAAATTTTTATCCTCACCCTTCACCAGTTTACCATTTTTCTTTTAAGAGTTTTCCTTTTACCATTGCTATTTTATTTAATGTATAGTAAAAAAGGTACAATTTTGTCTGTTATATCACGCTTATTTTTGTAACCCGAAGCGCAATGAGTTTATCTGTGTTTAGTTAAAAGAACAAATTAGTTCATTTCCATGTATTACATTATATTTATTTCTGTAACCTAAACCAACGTAAAGGGGTTATCTTCTAGTTAATATGTAAACTCTAACCCAGTCCAATGTTGTATCAAGCTCCCAATATGAAATCCTTAGGATATTTAGGTATAATTAAATTTTTCTAAGTATGATCAGGCATAATTAAACTTGTATCAAAGTCAAAGTTTGAAGATTTAATGAAGGGTGAAAGTGACTTTTTGTCAAATGGTATGAAAAGGGGTCAAAAGTTGAAGAAGATTTTTCTTCTTTCGTCTTTCTTCGTCCGTTTCTTTTTCTTTTTCTTCTTCAAAGGCTTCAATCTTCTTCTTCCAATTTCTCCCTCATTTCTCAACCAAATTAAGCAAACAAATAGCCTAAATTCATCTACTTGTTGAGCTTTACAAGATGATGCGATCATTCATGGAGAAGAGCAAGGATTTGAGCTCAGTAAGCAAGAGAAGCTTTGGGGTTCTTTTGAAGATTTGAAGAAATATAGCCAATTATTGTTTGAGCTATCTTGGTATGTTATTCTACTCCATTTTAGCTCCTAAGTGAATTAAGTTTCATGCAATTTGGTTGGGTAGACGTTGAGATCTCCCATTTTGAAGCAAAATGGGTATTTTGAGTTTAATTTGTAGATTTGAGTTTGAATTTGTGATTGTATGGTGTTGTGGTTGGAATAGATAGAGTATAAAGGCCTTAGGAGGCTTAGAATAAAGTTAGAAGTATAAAATTTTGGATTCGGTGGAGTTGCGGTGGCCAAAAGCCCACGGTGGTCGGTGGGATTCGAAGGCTCCGTTGACGGATGGGGTCCCGTCCGTCAACGAATTGGCCTGGGAATGGAAATTCTAGGCTGGTTGATTGATCCGTAGACGGATCAAGATTCATCCATCGATCGATTGGCTAGAATAATTTTAGATCTTTAAATATTTTTGAGTCCTCTACAATATTTTTACAAATAGCCTTTCCTTAATTTTGACCATAACATAGAGAAAAATGCAATTTTTTCAAGTGTCGCCAAAACTGTCAGTTTTCAGGTGACACTAAATTGTGAGCTAGATTTGAAATAGAAGAAGGCCGAACTAGGTTAAGTCATAAACTAAAAAGTTGTAGCTGACTTAATAAGCTTTCATTTGGTTCAATAATCAAGTGAATGGAGCTAGAATTAGAGAGTTATGGTGTTAACCATTGAAAGATGATCGATTGACTTTTGGTTGACTTTTTCAGATTTAGTTGTTTTCAATTCCTGTTTAGTGCAAAGTCAATCCCGAGTCTATTAGAAGCCTTTTTAGGCCATAAAAAATCTAGATGACCATGTTTTTTATTTAAAATGATTTTAATGAGTTTCAAAATGTAAATTAAGAGCACAGGCAATGGATCATGACGAGAGCTCCTGCTGTGCAATTGGGATATTATAGAGTATATTACTCTCCTAGCCTGTGAGTGGTTTGGCTTCAATGTTTAGTGACAATAAGGATGGCAGTGGATGGATATCAAGCGGATATCTGCTTCATTTAAAATCGTTTAAAACCCTAAATAGTTTAATAAACGGTTTTGGAGCAGTTTTGGATAGTAAAATCACTATCCATCATGGATTTGGAGCGGTTTCGATTTTACGGCCTTGGATATCCGCTATCTAAAACCGTTTAAACTAAATGGTTTTGGATAATGGATATATGCATAAAAACCATTTAAAGTCCATTTAAAGAATGTTCTAAAATCATTTGAACCTTGTACTCTCTCTGTCCCTATTTATCTGTCTCTTTTTAGGGTTTTTTTGTCCCTTTTTATCTGTCCCTAACTAACATTAATTATTAACTTTCTAAACTTACCCTTTCAAACTCGTTCATCTCTCTCTTAAATGAATAGTTTCTTAAATATGAGTGAGAATCAAAGAGGAAGAGAGATAGGGATAAAATAGAAAAGTTGAAATGCATGTCCCAAGCTTGGTTTGAGTTCAGAGACATGTCCTGTGCCAGACATGCTTAAGTCCGATGCCGGACTTAACATTTAGGGAGAAATCTCCCAATTTTGGCCACTCCCATATGGGAATGACCAAGGGGGTGTCAGACTTGCACTGTACCAGGGATAATTCGGTCATTTCACCCTCTAGACCCCAATAGACTATAATTGACTTTCAGACTTATCCAATTTAGTTTCGAGAACTAGAAACCCTAATTAGGTCATATTGTGACGTTTAATTGTTATTCGAATGCCTTTATTAATCAAATTAGGTTTTAATTTGATTATTTAGGTACGAGATTGTACGAGATTGAGCATTAGCGTGCGAGCTAAGGCATTTGAGAGGTTTATTTGGGAGTATACAAACCTCCCTTACTAGTGAGTGGCTTGGATTATAGTAGTTGACCACGGAGGGTTAATCGTTTTCTAATTACTTTATAAACTGTTTTATAAAATGCTCATAAAGTTTTGGGATATGGATTGTCCATCCTCACACACGAGTTTAGAAATGGATTTAAGGGTGGGTTTTCAAAGAAATGATGAAATTATATTATTATATTTTATTGATGATTATGACCTATAGGAAATGAGCGATTGAGAGGTTCTCGGTGCTCCAATGAAAGGGAGCGTGTGGACAAAGAGAGAGGCATGCCATCGACCAAGTAGTTGTGGACCACCTTTTAAGTGGCACAGTGAGTGCGAGACCCTGGGAGAGGCGTGCAGGAAAGCTCACCAGGGCTCGAGTGTAGCTGTGCTCCACCCACAGCGATGGCAACATCAAGGGAACGGGCTAAAGAGTAAAGAAAGATTATTTTGAGATATGAGTTGAAGCCCTTGACTGTCCAGTGGGGCACCAAGTGCACGGGTGTACCTTTGGGGCGATTTCAAATGCCAGCCCATTTACGAGATTTGATATTTGTTTTGGCCTAGGATTTCATCTATGGTTTCAGAAATGGTTTTATTAAAAGAGTTTGGATTATTTCATATCCCAAGCCTGAGGTGATCGGTCATTATAATCAGGTCCCTCACTGGGTACATATATATTTGTACTCACACTATTCGCTTATTTTTTAGGTCATCAACCTTTGGATGACAGGCGTCCTGGTGGACAGTGATCACTGATATCTCACCAGCAGACCATGATTTTGTAGGTTCCACCTCGATCCCCTTGTGAATCATGGCTTCGGAATAGTATTGTATATATTTTATCATATCTTATCTTTTCACTGCATATTTACACCGTAAAAGGTGCCACTTTTAATATATAAATATCTTATGATATTTTCTATATTATTTTCATTATATATTTTCAAATATTGCTCGACTACCCCTTATTTATGCCTTGTACCATCTTGGATAGCTTCCCTTTCGAGGCACACATCTCGAGGTGGTATGCCGGTTGTCACGTCGCTGAGCCCTCGAGTCGAGGCATGATAATTGTTATAAATGTTATTTAAAGATATTATTTTAATTGTTAAAAATAGTTTTTTATAAATTGTATTTGATATTTGTGTTTATGCTTGATATACAATGCTTTGCATTGTTTTTGGTTCGTGACTGCAGCACGTACTTCGAGACAGTACGACGACTGTCATGTGGTCGAGCCTATAGGTCAAGGTGTGACATAATATATGAAAAGTTTAATTATATAACATTAACAAACTACCTAATATGTAAAAATATTTATTCGATTTATCTCAGAAAAAAAATTTTATTTGATATAAAAATGTGAAAAAGATATGATTATTATTTATTACATATTTTTGGCAGGGTGAACAAATACCCTTAAACCAGCAACTAAGAAACCACAAAACTATAATCTCAAGAATTAGTAGCAAATTGTGACACACCCGGACCTAGCACGACCTTTTCGTACGAACAGAATAGTGCAAGATGATGCAATAATTAAACAATAGGTTGGTCCGGCTGTGTCAAGTCAGAAGAGAAGTTAAGCTTAGGACAAGACGTAGTTGGAAGACGAGATTGGTGACCATGCATGGAAATACCAAAGTGGACTTCTTTAAGTCCATAGCCAATGGATTAGAAGTCCATTGGTGAATTGGTTGGTGGATCGGGCCAATAATCAAAGTTTTGAGAGGTTTAAAAGAGAAGAGAAAGTCTGGCCCGGGGCCCGAGTAGACCCGGTGCCGGGCTCCCCTATAAATATAGGGGAGATGAGCTCTCCCCCTCATTTGCTCTCTTTTCACTCTTCTCTCCTTTCTCTTTTCTCTCAACTACTCTTTTGGAGCAATTTTGGACTTTTGGCCGATCCGAACAAACTAACCGCAAGTTCAAGGTGAGATCTTGGTGAGTTGTTCTTAACTCCTTGAACTACGTTACATTAAGTTTTCATGCTTATCCATGCATTGGTCTAGGAGAGATCCAAGTTCAAAGTTAGGTTCAGCTTTTAGTTAGATTTTAAGTTTAGATTTGAGATTTAGGAACTTTGAGCTTGTGATTCTTGTTTCTGCTTTGGTAAACGCGTAGTGGGAGGTGAGAGGAATCTCCATCTCGAATTTCACGTGAAATGATGGACTGAGGGGCTCGGGAACCGAGGAAAAGCCTCGGATCCAGAGGCTGGTGTGCGGCTCCCGCGCGGGAGAGACCGCCTGGCCGAGTCTCGCGCGGGACTTGGGCCAGTCCCGGGCAGGACACAGCCAATTTGGCCCACTCGCGCGGGTGGGCCTTCTCCGGGCCCAATTCATGGCTGGGCCTGACCCAGCCACGCGGGAGGGAGTGTATGGCCCAGAATTCGGGCCGGGCTAGGCCCATCAAGCCTAGCCTGAGTGTGGGGCCCACGGGTCCCCAGGGACATTTTCATAATTTTTCACCAAGTGTCCAATTTTTAGCCCAGAACCTTCCGAACAATTTTCTAAGCCCCAAATCACATCCAAACCCAGTCGTAGGTCATATTAGAGCCTCATAGGTGCATTCATAAATTTAATTATGATTATGAATGCTAATTTATATTTCCGTGTATTAGGGCTCCGATTGAATCGAGTGCGGCGATGCTCCGGAGGTTAAGCTACATGGAGCGCTTGGGAGTATACGATTCACCCAATACTATGAGTGACCCTGTTTTCAGTGTTTAGCCACTAGGGATAAAATGGTTTTAAAATGTTTTCAAAATATAAATTATTTAAAAAGGTTTTACAACTGTTTTGGGATAAGGGTAATCCACGACACACACTTTTTATTTTGTGATACACCCATTTGGAGGGTGGGATGATTTTAAAAATACAAAAGCTTGTGTGTGTTTACATGTTTTTAATATTTATATAAGAATTATTATTATTATTATTATTATTATTATTATTGGGGTACGATGCCCCTGGAAAAGGAGTGATTGAGTGGGATTCCTCGGGGCTCCAATTTGCGGGAGCGTGGACTGAGTTTGAGAGCATGCATGACACTCAGCCATGGACCGCCTATCGAGGGGCACGGTGAGTCGAGCCTGGTTGGGAGAGGCGCATAGGGAAACTCGCCAAAGCTTCATATCACTGTGTTCCACCACAATGAGGCACCACCGAGGGAACGGGCTAGAGAAAGAGAAAATTTTGAAAATTTTTTTAAAAGAAGAAAGAGATAGCCCTCGGTGCAGTAAGGCATACGACCGGCTAGTCGTGCCTTCAGTGTATTAGGTGCCAACCCATGGGTATATAACTATTTTAAAGGTTTTAAATTTAATTCTCCTTGGGAGAATTTCAAAAGAGGTTTTGAAAATAAAATTCATTTTATTTACTTTATTTATTTTATTTTATTATATTTTCGATTACCTTGTTATCCCTAACCCTAATGGAGATTCATTGAACCTCTGTCACTCACCTGTATCCAATGTGGATGGATGTAGATCCGCGTACGAGGTCAGCCAATAGATTGGAGGCTCACTAGGAGGCGTCGGTGGCTTAGGCTTAGTAGTTTCCGCTGTGTAGGTATTCTTTTGAATTAATCCACTGGTACATCTTATAAAGTTAATTATTTTATTAAAATGGTTTTTAATTAAAGTTTTAGTTGTTTTACAGCGATGGTATCCATTTCAATGCCTTGCGGTGCTTCTGGTGCGTGATCGGTCTGCACGTACTTAGAGGTAGTGCGGCGGTTGCCACGTGGCCGACCCCTGGCGGGTCGGGGCGTGACAAATTGGGTCATTCTTTTGTAAAGAGGCTTCTAAGTCAATGCACTTATGCCCTTTAAATTGGTACCCATGATTACACTAGCAATTATTTCCAGCCGGAGTTCTACAACACTAGCCACCAATACACTCTAGGGCAATATGTTGTAGTGCAAGTCGAACAATATTCGCAGCAAATAAAGGTTCCTTTGTAAGACTAATTTGTTACTTGCACATTTTTTTTGAATCTATGAATCTTTAAATATTAATTCTCCCATAGAGTTACTAACTTTAGAGGGGATTTTGTGAATTCTTACCGATAAAGGTTGCACGACGATGGAGCTAGGAGATTTGCCCTGTTTGGACTGAAGCCTATAGGTTGCACTCCAAATGCAAGAGAAGTTCACAAAATAAGATTTTGGTCTAGGTGCGCAGACAATTTAAATAGTGTTGCCGCTCTTTTCAATGAGAGACTTGAGTTGCTGGTGGAGGCACTTAATACAAGTCTGACCAATGCTAAATTTGCCTACATTAATCTTTGTGCAGAATTATCTTTTGGTGATAACATAAGTGACCCCCTTCTTTTGTATATTCATAAATTTATAACATATAGTACATGTTGCTTAATTTATGATTATTTTTTCTTTCTAAATTGTTTCTCAGCTTTCATTTTCTTGGAAGAACCATGCTGCAATACTGGTGATGGAAATGGAGAGCATTGTGTTCGTGATTCACAGCCATGTCTTTTCCCAAACCTACACTTGTATTGGGATGGAGTCCATCATGCTGAAGCTTGGAATCGGTTCTCAGCCAGAATTACTCATGATACTATGTTGCAAATTTTGTAATATCAAGACAACACTATTGGCAAAGTTATCAAAAAGGTTGTTCAAATTTGAAATTCCTCTTGTTGGGTGGTAATGGGCTACCGTACACTGCCAGCCAGACGATTACAAGGCTCTTTCCCCTATTTCTTCTCCAAGGAAACGGGGAGAGTTCAACTATGGCTGATTGCTATTTTTACAAACTAAACTACTCTATGGGAAACTGAGCAACTAAAGACCTAAATTACCAGGCTACTTCTATGAACTACTCCTAAAAACATATTTGAAAGGATAATCGGCTTCAATGCATCGTCCTCCTTGCCCTTTTCTTCTATGCCTTTGCTTTTTATAATCTAGCTCTTGCCTTAACCGATTCACGCTTCTTGTTGGTGTATTCCCACATCACCCATCTTTCCTAACTTCCCTGGGATATTGCTTGAATTTCTCCCACCTTCCTCGAAAGTTACCTGGTTACGTTTCCTGTCGGTCGAATATTAACTGGGTTTGAATTTTCCCCGCCATTGCTGAGTAGCTTCCATGGCTTATTTTCATTGTTCCTGAGCTCATTCATTTAAGGCTTATGCTGCTAACTTTTGCTTTTAGGCTTAGCCTACCTATGGTCTTTCCCTAGCTATATTACCAGCCTTTTTGGTCGCTTGGGCTTTATGTTTTGCTAGGCCCATGACTTGGTATTCATCCGAGCTTCATGTCTCGGTTTTGAGCTTTTATTTCCTCATGCTTCAGGCTTGATGGTTTCATGGACTTGGCCCGAGTCCAACTTGTGACAAATTCGAATATAACACTTATATCTATTAAACGACACCATTGGTGTGGATAAATACATTGTTTCTAAAGACTAAAACCTGTTGGGTTAAGTGGAAATAGCTCAATGTCCTTAAGCAAGGTCTTGGATTCAAGTCTTGTGAATATAGGAAATAGGTTTAGGAAAGCTTCCCCCCATTTGGGGTCCGATGTGGCTCGAATAGGATTAATCATAGTATTAAACGGATACAGATACTTGTGGTTATACAAAAAAATTTGTTTCTAAAGCGTGTATTTTATCAAATACATCAACTAGCGCATCTATAACAAACATTGTCATCTTAGCTTTTGGAGATTGGAAAGAAAAATTCATAATTAGCCAAGATATAATAATTAATGATGTATATTTAATTTGGCGTTATATATTAAGAAACTAATGATGCATTTATTTTATAGATGGGTATTTACCTGTACTCTCATACATATAAGTAAGGAATTCCCGTATTAGCATTTGAAGGATCACAATTCATAACTCAATAACAATTTCAAGTGCTTTGACACTTGTTTCTATTAAGTAAGATCTCAAGTTCGAGTCTTGTGAATGGAAAAAACCATTGTTAGGAGAGATTTACCCCCATAATGGCTATTGGTCAACTCATCTCGAAAGTGATTGGTCATGAGCCGAAAACCTAAGAGTACCCTTGGTTAAACTAAAAGGAAAAAAAAAAGGATATCTTTGTCATCTAATATTCTTCTTAATTTCTGCTTTTATTATTGGTATCCTTTTTACATGCATTGCTTTAAATTCCAAGAAGCTTTTACACAAAAGAAAAAAGGATTAACTTTCTCTCTTTTTTTTGAATGTTATATTAAGAAAAAAATAGAAAACAAATATACTTCAATAGGTACAACTAAAATCAAATTGGGTAAATTACAAATTTAGTCATTTAACTTTTAGAGGTTTTCTGTTTTGGTCACTCGACTATATAAAGTTACGATTTAGTCACTTAACTTTGAAAATTTAACTATTTTGGTCACCCACCTTTTAAAAAGTAATATCTTGATGATCTGGCATGACCATGTCATCCAACATGCCATGTGGCATGCTGCATCATCCAAAAGGTCACTTCGCATGATGACATCACAATGCCATGTGGTATAGCCACATCATCATGCCATATGGCATATTGGTGAGAGAAATGATCCTACGGACTCGGTTCCACAGGAGTTATCACAGAACCAAGATGTGGCATAAAGTTTAGTAACTAGTTTTAAAATGTTTAGCCCCAAATAAAACTTTTTAAAGTTTTTAGGGTAAGCTTCATAATTAATGATATTTATTAGGGTAGGGTTTATTTTAAATTTATTTTAAATGTGTGGCCAAAATTATGTCACATCTTGGTTCCATGACAATTCCCACGGAATCAAATCCATGGGATCATCCCTCTATTGAATGATATGGTAATGCCACATCAGCGGATCAGTTTTTTCTAAGGGTTTGGTGATCAAGATGTTGAATTTTACAAAGGTAAGTGACCAAATCATAAGTTTCATAGTTGAGTGACCAAAGCAAAAAACCTCTAAAAGTTAAATTACCATTTATGTAATTTACCGAATCAAATTTAATAGAGATATCAATGGTAGTACTCCAAGAGAAGGGTGACAGGGAGTTAATTTTTTCCCTTCCACGTGGGAGCATCTCTCTCTAGGATGAGAGCTCTCTGAGTCTTCTCAGGTATTGTTTGCAGTTTCTTTTCTTGGTAACCTCTTTTTCTACTCATTTTCCTTTGTTTTCTTGCACTTTACTGCACTCTTACACATGAATTTACCTTATATTTGTTTTTTGAGCCCTAGTTTGTGGCTATATAGGAAGAATCATCGTCTATTGGCATCAATTTTCTTTTTTCGATTGGGTCTGTGTCATAGTTTCTCTTAGGTCTTTTTGTTCACGTTTCTTGCTTTTAGGTTTTATTGTTAGCTTTTCTTGATTTCTAGGGATTTTGGGGCAATCATTGGTAGGGTTACAAAAAATTCTCACTGTGTGATTAGTCTAAACCAAAGTTTCTACAAAGAATTAATTTTTAGTGATACGAAAAGAATAGGGGAGATGGAGATAGAATGGAAGTGAATCCAGAAGTTGTAATGGAAATAACAAAGTACACCTTAATAGGCAAAGTGATGGTAGATAAAATCCTAAATCGAATAGACATGATGGGCATTTTCAGGGGTATATCGCCAGCAAAAGAGTTAATAGAAACTAAAGAAGTTGGGAGCAATTTGTATGGGATTTCCTTTATGTATGATAAGAGTATGGAGCTTGCGCCATCGCATAAGAGCCATGGTCAATGATGGGCCATAGCCTCAATCTACAAAAATGGGAGGCAAGAAAAGCAATTGGGGAGCTAAGGTTTGATAAAATGGAATTCTGGTTACAAATACACAATTTACCATTGGAAATGCAAACAGGGAGGAATGAAGAGAAAATTGGGGGAGTTTTAGGAAAATTAATTAGGGTCAAAGACAATACTGAGAGTAAAGGACTAAAAAGGGCTTTCCTGAGGATTAGAGTAGTGATTGATGTTAACAAACCCTTGTAAAGTGGATTTTGGGTTCCAAGAAATGATAGAGGACGAACCTGGATGCAATCAAATATGAAAAGTTGGCTAAATTTTGTTTTGATTGTGGGTGTTTAAGGCATGTAAATAAATTTTGCAAGAATGACAAGGTGAAGGAGAAAAACTCGAGAGAAAACGGGTTTGGAGCATGGATGAGGGTAGCATCAACAAAGATGAAGGAAAGGGGACAATTAATAGAGAAAGTGCCAGTAATGATCAGTACTGACTAGGCACAAACCCAAAAGAATCAACGAATAGACAAAAAGGAGTTACAAAAGCAAATAATGGAGATCTAGGAAATTAAGGGAGTATCCTAGGGAGAGTGAAGCAAGTACAAATAAACATGAAAAAATGACTCAACAAAAAGGAAAAGGAATAGTGAGAATGGAGGAAGGGGAAACAAGAAGTAAATAGTCATTTAGTAAGGTCATAGGTAATGTAGGGGGCAGAAACAAAATCAAAGCCAAAAGGCTGAGGTGCAGGTTTCAAAAGATTGGGAGAAGTAGTGGTTATCTAGATTGGGTAGTACACCAAACTCGATTTGTTACACCTAGTGAGCTGGAATTAATAAAATATGATGAAAGGGAAAGAGAGATAGCTAGGGATAGTGAAGGGAATCAAGAAAGAAAGAAAGAAGGAAGATGCAAATGAGAATATGACAATAGTTGTTTTTAAGGTAGAAGGATAAGGGAGAAGGAAAAACAGGTAATTTCAAAGATAAGGAATTAGTAGAAGTAGAGATATAGAAAGAGAAAGGACTGACAGTACTAAAAGGTTCATATACTACAAAGGACTCCACAATAATAATCAATCTTCGGAGTGTCGCTACACTTGATTGCCTAGAAACCCTAACACATAGAGAAACGTGTTAGAACTCTAATTTAAATTTACCTAAATTATTTAGAGCTCTAAGGTACTTAAAATAAGGGTTTGGAAGTGATTTAGGAGTTAGGAAATGGTCCCGGGAAGTTTTGGGTCAAAAATAGAATTTTTATAAAAAAGAACAAAATTCCCTCTGTGGCCAAAACGGGTCCAGTGCGGGATTGACCAGGTCTTATGCCTAACTTGGTTTTAACTCTAACTTGGGTCTTGGTCTTAACTCTAACTTGGGTCTTGGTCTCATGTGGGATTCAAACATAGAAACTTGAAAATGGGTTTCTCCACCACTTTCCAAGCCTGTTTCTCTTCCAATTCTCCACGAATCGAGTTACAAATTGAGACACAACCTCCTTGCAACACCCACAATAAAGTTATGAAGACAAAAATTTGGTCCATTAGCCCATATTACACGAATCTCTAACCTATACTCATTTAACACCCAAAAACTTAACTTAAATTTTGAAACATGATATCTCTTGAACTAGTACAGAGATTAAGCCAAATAAATAGGGTTTGTAAAGCTTGAGGAATAAGAACAACATATTAAAATCTCACCTTGATCTGTCAATTGGATTGTGAGATCCGACCAAAATTCCAAAATGGCTCACTGACTCCTTAAAACACCCCTTTTTGAGGTTTTCTTGCTTTCTCTTTCAATCCTTACATATGACGGCTTAGATTTATTTAGAAATGATTAGGGAAGTGTTTAAGAGATGATGGTTTAGGTGTAATAGGTGAAGGAGGAAGAATGAGGAAGAAAGAAGAAGAAAAGAGAAGAGAAAGAGAAAATGAGGGGGACAGGCTTGGTCCTTCCCTTTAAAATGATGGGTCCGGTGCGGGAACCATGTAGGTTCGGTGCCGAACTTCTCTTCTTGAAACACACATTTTTTTAGGTTCACATTTGATGCCGATTGATACTTACTCTGGCACTAGAGGTCCTTAAACCCTTCAATTCACCAACACTACTAGAAAAATGGTCTATAGAAACGGAAATAGGGACGGAAAAACATGAGAAATCTATCCCTAAAAAGGTTTCCAATGGCTTTAGGGATGGAAAAAAATCTGTCCCTATACTGGTGTCCCTAAAATATAGGGACGGATAATAAAATCCATCCCTAAATATTTAGGGGCGGAGAGTAAATCCGTCCCTAACTCTGATGGAAGTCACGAGACATGGTCATGACATTTGAAACGGATTTTGTGACGGATAGACAACTATTGTAGCGAAATTAAGGACGGATATAGGGACGGAATGTCCAACGACTTGGTTCCGTAGCAAAGTGTAATCGTTGACAGGTTTTAGAGACTGCTTTTGAGACGGTTTTAGGGACGGATTTTCTATTTAGGGACGGATTTTAGGGTTTAGGGACAGTTTTAGGGACAGATTTTAGGGTTTAGGATTTAGGGTTTAGGGACGAATCTTTTTGAAACGGATTTAGGGACGGAAAAAGGTCAATAAACAATAAATTTTTTTTAAATAATATTTTATATATTTAGTGATGGTTTATTATTAATTTATTATGAAACAGAAGTAATAATAATAAAAAATAATAAAATTATTATAATAATATTTAATAATAATAATATTATTATTATTATTACTATATAAAATAATATTAAAATAGACCAAAATGAATATTAAATTCTAATTTTATATATTTATTGTAAATGTTGTATACATAAAATGTACAAAAATAAATCTAAAAATCACCTAAATGGGAAGCAATCTTATCGAAGTCATCGTGCTCGCCATCGCCCTCAACCTCGCCCTTGGCCTCACCCTCGTCCTCGCAATGATGGGCCGCATGATGGACGTCCTCGGCCAGATGCTGTACCTGCGAAATGGACTCTTCGGTCTTAGTCTGAGCATACAGAGGTGGCTCGTCTGTCGGATGAGGAGCTCCCGGAGGCGGAGGAACACGGCCTAACATCTGCAGCATCTGCTGTAGTCGTTCCTCCCACACTCTATCTATCTCTACCAACATCCGAGCTGACTGTTGTGCAGCCTCCTCTAGCCTCCTCTTGACATCGGAGTGCAAGTTGGCCATCTGTTGTTGCAACGAAATATTTTCTTGCGACTAAGATGGGATGGAAGAATAGTTGGCCTGAAACTGGGGGTGGTGAACTAGGTCGCCGTACCTAACATCAGACCGCGCTCGCCACCCGCTGCTTACTGAAGGACTGTATGCGGGTTGACCTCCGACTCATCGGCAGCTCATGCACGGGCCTCTGCAATCGCTCTGTCATAATCCTCCTAAAAAAATAATTTAAAATGAATTAATTGGTTAATGAAGTATAATATTAATCGAATATTCGTATTGAAAATTGAATAATTATATAACAATAAACTAAATGAACGTTACAATTTTATAAGTAATTACTTAAGATGATTATATATAATGAGTTATAATTACTTAAAATTTAACTTCAATAATTATTAATTTAAACACTTAAACTTACAGCAATGGTCTTGGCACGACCCTCGGGATAATCACCCGCCTTGGTTTTGTACAGCTTACCGAATAATGTGGCAGGACTGGGATCACCACCCACCTCCTTAACCTATAAAAGCGAAAAATTTGTTAAATAATTATAAGAAAAATATTTATGGAATAAAAAACTTAAGCAAAAATAAAATAGGGATTTAATTATTACCAAATCAGACCAGTGGAATGTAGTGCCCTTACTGCCACCTCGAAATACAATCACCTGATCAGTGCTACGATTTTTCTTGTTCACCTCGCTGAGATGCTTGAAAGTAGAGTCGGCATCCCACAAAGCACAGAGGCGGTCCCAAACCTCGTCTGAAAGCCAAGTAGGTGCCCTACCTGAGCCCCGAGCCCTGCTGAACTCATGCCTGAGGTATTTACATGCTATGGCATCGAAGAAGGCCCGTGCCGCCTTACGCTCCTCGACGGGGAACAAGTAACGCCTCTGTAATGATAAAGGAAATAATGAAAGTGAGCAAATAATAATGTCATAATTCAATTAAACAAATTAAGCAATGGTAATAATAATTATTAAATCATAAACAAATAAACAAACAACACTAATGTAATAATTCAAATAAATGAAATAGTCAAATAATAATAATGTAATAATTAAATTATATGAATAAACAAATAATTAATGTAATTTATGACTTACCAGCCATAAATCGAACATACGGTTCCTCGTCTCATGCGGAACTTTTGTTCAGGACAACCATGGCTCGATCCAATGTTCGTAGATGATATGCCTGATTTCTTTCTTCACCCTCTTATTTGTCTTCTCATCCCTTTAAAATTTCACTATCAAAGGTAGTTAGTAAGAAAAACAAGTAAATAAATTAAGAATCATTAAAAAAATTAAAAACAAGTTAAGATTTTACTCGTAAATGGTGGCCAAGGTAATCGATGTCGGCGGGTCTAACTGAGATGGGCCGGACACATCAGGTGGGGTAGGCTGAGAGGGCTGGGTGGGCTAGGAGGGCTGAGCGGGCTGGGAGGCATGTATAGGCTGGAAAGACGGCTGGGCGGTGTGGGAAGAGGAGGCGCGCTAGGAAGCATGCGTCTGATCCAGAGGCACAAGGCGGTATGTAAATCCTCCGACTGTCACGTACTCCTTCTGAACTGGCGGTAGAGATGGAGATGCACAAAAACTCTGTGCTGGAGGAGCATGGCTAGATGTAGGATGGATGAGTGTAGACGAAAATCCGGAACCACCGGAATCGATGGGGAATGAGATCGAACCGTTGATCCAAACGTAGGCTATGTACGGAATTTTATAACAAAATTGTTACTTTAATTAATGATATAATAACATTAATGAAAAAAATCATTTTTGGTTAATAAATATTGAAAAAATTTCTTATTAAATATAAGCACCTGTGTATGTTGCGAAGCCGAAACAGGTGGAAATGGGAACGTCTCCTGAGGTAGAACGGGGGGTGGAGGTGCTGGTAATCGAGAAGCAGAATGACCGACTGAGGGAGATCTTGACCTTGAATGATGTGACTGAGTCCCTGAGCCCCCTCGACCAGAACTGGCCGATCGACCTCGACCTTGACCTCGTCCTCGACCGGAGCTCGAGGGATGATCATCGTGCTGTGAACCCTACAAAATTTAATTAAAAATTGATTATTGAATAGTATATTTAATAAAAGATAATTACATATAGTTAATTCATTGATTTAATTAATTAGTATAATGATTTAAATATAGTTAAACTAATTAAGAATGTGGATAAAAATTTAACCAACTTATTAAACTTATGGTACAGTAATTAACAAACTTATTAGATTTTAATATTTAATTATTTAACTTATTAAACTAATTACTAATGAGTATATATTTAAACTAATTAAACTAATTAAACTAATTAGTATTTAAACTTATTAAACTTATTAAACTAATTAACTAACTTAGCTCTAGGTGTAACATTAGTAATTAGTTTAAACTTATTAAACTAATGACTAATGATTTAGTATTTAAACTAATTTAAGTAATTAGTATTTAGGTTTATTAAACTTATTAAACTAATTAGTTTTATTAAGGTAATTACTAAAGATTACTAATTAAACTAATTAACCGGTGCAAAATAATTAAATTTTTTTAACTTAGTAAACTAATTACTAGTGAGTTAATATTTAAACTAATTAGTATTTTAACTTATTAAACTTATTAAAGTAATTATTAACAAACTTATTAGATGTTCATATTTAATATTTAAACTTCTCAAACTAATCCTACCTATTAAGGTAATTAACAAACTTATTAGATTTAATATTTAATTTTTTAACTTAGTAAACTAATTACTAATGATTATATATTTAAACTAATTAAACTAATTAGTTTTTAAACTTAGTACACTTATTAAACTAATTACCAAACTTATTAGATTGTAACATTAGTAATTAGTTTAAACTTATTAAACTAATTACTAATGATTTAATATTTAAACTAATTTAACTAATTAGTATTTAGGTTTATTAAACTTATTAAACTAATTCCTTTTACTAAGGTAATTACTAATGATTAATAATTAAAATAATTAAACTAATTAATCTTATTAAACTAATTAAAATAATTAAACTAACTAAACTTATGAAACTAATTAAAGTAATTAACCAACATACATTTAAATATATTAAATTGAAACACAAAAATAAATTCATCAAAATTGAATTTTATCAATAAGTTATAACAACAAAAATTAATGGAATCACTGTTTTATATTGTCATTGGCCGGAATTTGATCGGAAATAGAGGGGGAGAACGCCGGCGATCGGAGGGTGCGAACTGCCACTGGTGACGTTGAGAAAGGCTACCGGAAATAGCAGTGATTGCCATCCAAGGCGCTGCGCACGACGTGGGTCGGGGGGGGGGGGGAGGAGGAGAGGAGAAGAAGAAAGAAGAAAGAAGAAGAAAGAAATGGGGGGAAAAGGGGCTAAGCCCGATTATATTTAATGATTTGGGCCGGATTTTGCAACAGAAATTAGAGACAGATTTAGCAACGGTTATCATAATTTTCGTCCCTACTTTCATCCCTAAAGTAAATAAACGAAACAAATCCGTCCCTAAATAACAGCTGTACACCAAAATAGAGTTCGAAAAGTTTTCAAACATAGGGACGGATTTATTATTTTGATAATAATATCCGTCCCTAAATCCGTTGCTAATATATATGTTGAAAATATAAATTAAGCTCTCCGTCCCTAAGGAACAGCTGGCCAGCAGAAACGGTTCGAAAAGTCTTTAGATTAGGGACGGATTTAGGCACGTAATATATTAAATTTTAATAAAATCCGTCCCTAATTCCATTGGTAAACAGCAGATGAAAATCATAAATTATTCGAAATGTCGTGGCTTATAGGGACAACATTAGGGGCTGATGCTTTAAAAATTTAAATATTCCGTCCCTAAATACGTCCCAAAATGAAAAACCAAAATTGTTGGCGGGAACAAACGGCGCGAACTTTTTTTCATTAGGGACAGGGTTAGGGACGGAATATTTAATTTTTTAGATATTCCGTCCCTAAATTGAAGACAATAAAACTTGGCGGGATTAAACAGCGCCATATTATTTCCCTTAGGGATGGTTTTAGGGACGGAGAAGCTAAGAGTCTGTCCTTATATCCGTACCTAATTTAAAATTAATAATAGGTCAAATTAGCGAATAGGGACAGAAAGGGAAATTGATTGTTCATATAAGGACTGATATAGTGACGGATTTTTCCGTACCTAATATTAAAAATCGGTATTTGTTGCCGATTTCCAATTTAATGAAGAACGTAAACCATTACTTTCAATTATATATGCATGTTGGTCAAAATAACCCTTTACCTAGGTGTAAACTTTAAACCACATCGATTTTGTATGAATTCTACAAATGTATTTGCCAAATACTATAGTTGTGTTACAAACACACCGAGTACTCTTAGTTCGAAATAAATTTAAAGGCTATAAAGGCTTCCGATAAGTGATCCAACTTTTTGATAGTCTCATCTACATAAGTATGATAGCTTATAGTTGGTTAATGGTAAATTGAAATACGAATGGCCAGTTTAGACCTTCTATCGATAGCATACGAGATAGATGAGTTGCAACGGTTATAGCAACGAAAACTACCTTTGCAACGATTTTAGGGACAAATTTGATTGTTAGGGACAGTATACCATTAAACCGTAGGGTTTGAGGAACCAAAAAGTCCTTAAACCCTAAGATCAATATATAAGGACAGATTTAGGGACGGTTTTAGGGAGGGATTATACCTTTTCCGTTTCTGAATTTGTTGCTAATAGTCAATGAACAAACTTGCATTACCAACGGATTTAGGGACGGTTTTTAGGCTAACAGTTGCTAAATCCGTTGCTAATTCTTATATGAAATGACTTATTTTAGGGACAATTTTAGGGAGGGATTAGCCCTTTGCCGTCCCTAAATCCGTCGCTAATGGTCAATTAACAAACTTGCATTACCAATGGATTTAGGGACGGTTTAGATGAAAACCGTTGCTAATTCTTATATGAAATGACTTATTTTAGGGATGGATTTACCATTTTCCGTCCTTAAATCTGTCCCTAATTAGGTTTTATGAAATATTCAGAGAATTATCTCGAGGTAGGTATTAGTTTATTCCCTTCGCACTATATAATTATAACAACATTACTCTCAAATTAAAAATTATGTTAACAATAATTGAAGAATTAGTAAAACTCTGCGACTGCATGAGCTTGTACATAACTTAAGATATTGCTAATGCAATTGGGGAAATATAATTATGGCATTTGTTCATTACAATCCAGCTACAAAGTAAGTTAAAATTCATTTGGATTATATCCAGCATCATCATCAGTGTTATTAGAGCAAATTGTTGATTCTGTTGAATCGAACTCATCCTCCGAGTCGTCCAATTCCACGATTGGTTGAAGCTCCCATAAGTCAACGGCTAAGTTGATACCAGCCATGTCAAACAATTGTATTACATCTGTATTAGTGGTAATAGTTGGGGTTTGCACGATTTCTTCATTTTAGTATAGAGCATCATCTTCAACTTTTTCAGTAACATTCTGAACAACTCTCCTTGATTTTGTTTCACAGACGGCCAACCAATTAGCTCTGTCTCTGCTAGATCTCGGATAATCATAGAAGTAAACTTGAATGGCTTGTTGTGCTAAAACAAATGGATCATATTTCTGATAAATCTTTTACCGATGGACATCAACCAACTTGTAATCTTGATGAACATTCATTCCGTTGATAGGGTCAAACCAATCACACTCGAACAAAGCAACTATGGCCATGCTATCTGATGAATTATACTCAAGCACCAAAACATCTTTCAGGAGGCCATAATAACTGGTGGAAGGATCGTCCGTATTTGTGCCTCGAACACAAACACCCCAATTCATTGTGGCTTTTCCAGCTCCACATTGAAAAGTGTGGAAGTTATACCCGTTTATAAACACACCGGGCCAAGAGGTCGCCTTCCTTGAAGGCGGCCAAGCAAGTAGCATAAGCACCGGCAAATCATCAATATACTTTGCTCGATTAACCGGTGCATCAAGCCGATAATATTGGACAAAAGAGCTGAGGTAAAAATAAATCTGTATAAGTGAAACCAACTACATATAATGAAATAAACGATTTCCTTGTAATGATTTACTATTAACTTACTTAAGGATGGGTTGCACTTCCGGACAATTTCGCAAAACATACGTATGCGCTACACGTTGTTCTTTCTCACCAAGCCACTTCGTTTTCTCCTTACCTTGAAATCGAGTTGGATAGTTAAAAATGGAGAACGATTTGAGAGACTCATTGGCTAATCTTTCATCATTGCGCCTGGGTCGCTTCGTGTGACAGTACATATCAGAATGAAAGTAATTTTGCGCTAAGTAATTAAATTCTTGTGCAATGTAAGCTTCGCAAATTGATCCTTCAACGTGAGCTTTATTACAAATTGTCTTCTTTAATTGGTGAAGGAATCTATATGAATTCAATTAAACAAATATGTATTAGGATGCACGTATACACATTGTTCAACAAAATTATAAATGCTTAAATTATCAGGTGTCCTAAAATACAAAAAGTTGTTAATTTACCTTTCAAAGGGATACATCCATCAGAATTGAACCGGACCTCCAACTAATGCTTCCTACGACAAGTGAACAACCACATGTTCCATTGAATCGAACATTGCTGGAGGAAAGACCTTCTCCAAGTTACAAAGAATGATCAAAACTTTCTCGTTCAAATCTCGAACTTTATTAATGCCTAGCATACTAGAACATATGCACTAAAAAAAGAGGCTAAGTTCAGTCATAGGGTTCTACACACTATGAGGCAACATCTCTCTGAATGCAATTGGAAGCACTCTCTGCATAAAGACATGCCAATCATGACTCTTCATGCTGGAAACCTTCTCTTCATTCATGTCAATACATCTCCCAATGTTTGATGCATACCTATCTGGAAACTTCAAATTCCTCAACCATCTCACAATAATTGTCTTTTGTGTTTTGGACAAATTATAAACAGCTTTAGTTTTGGTGCGTTGCTCACTTTTAGGATCAACTGCAATTGAACTTCGAGAGCATATAGCACTAATGTCTTTTCTGGCAATTAAAGTGTCCTTTAATTTGCCTTTCAAGTCCATGACAGTTCCGAACACTGCATCAGAAACATTCTTCTCAATATGCATAACATCAAGGTTATGGCGAATCAAGTTTGTTTTCTAATAAGGAAGATTCCAAAAAATACTCCTCTTAGTCCATTTGTGATGAGTGCCATAATATTCAGGCATATTAATCGGCTCATCCATAGTTGTGGGAAAATGTCAAATGTGTCCATATATTTCTTCCCCTATCAACCTTGGTGGTGCAGCCATCCTCTCAACTCAACCACGGCGAAAAGACTTCTTATCCTTCCTGTACGGATGATCTGAGTCAAGGAAGCACCTGTGACAATCAAAATAAGTCACCTTCCTACTATGTGGAAGCACGAATGCTCTGCTCTCCTGTATACATACAGGATATCCTAGTACTCCAGTGGTACTCCACCCGGATAGCATGCCATAAGCGGGAAAGTCATTAATGGTCCACATAAAAGCAGCCCTCATGCGAAAATGCTCATTCCTCGAAGCATCCTATGTGGGGATCCCATCTTTCCACAATTGCTTCAATTCATCGATAAGAGGTTGCAAGAATACATCTATGTTTTTTTTGGGTTTTTTGGACTTGGACAGATCAATGTTAAGAACATGTAAAAGCTCTTCATGCACGTACCCGGAGGAAGGTTGTAAGGAGTTACAAAAACTGGCTAGCAAGAATAGGTCCTTCCGAATTGCCCATGCGGTGCAAAACCATCTGTGCATAATCCCAATCTAACATTTCGAGCTTCTGAACCAAAATCAGGTTATGTCCTGTCGAAATGCTTCCATGCCTCGACATCGGATGGATGGCACATGTAATACCGAAAATTTTGGTATTAATTTGAACTTTTGTTCAACTTGAAAATTTAAGTGGTTGAAATCAATTTTTGATCAAGTTTAGAGATATTGAAGTGTAATGAGTTAATCTGGAGAATTGTGATGAAGTATGGGAATTCAAACTCCACATGGGAGTCTTAAAGAATAACTATTACCGTATTGAGAAATTGGAGATTTAGCTTAATTATTATATAAGTGACCTTGGCAGTTGTTACGTACTAAAGAAAATTGAGGTTAAATGAAAGAAGATGATTTAGTATGAAATTATGGTTTGATGATCAGAAGGAGTTAATGGAGATATTAAGATGATCCATAAATTAATTTGGAGTCACAATATTAATTACTTTATAAATTGAAGATTTAATATAAATAAAGACTTAAGTGAAATTGGGTGTCATTTGGAATTATGGGAACATGCTTTGTTCCATTTTGGTTCATTTTGCTCCGTTTTGCTTCTGATTCGATTTTCGACTTCTTCGAACCTTTTGGAACCTTAATTAAACTTATGTAAGAGACCTTTTGAGATGGGTAAACATCTCAAATAAACCTTGGATTAAGATTTTGGGTATTTAACCCTTGAATTGACAAAATTTGGTATGTGTTGAGCTCAAAGTGGCACAACAGAGTGCGTTGCCAATCGGCTGGCGTACTTTGAGCGTAAAGGCATAGAGATGCATAGCATATAGCATTAGAATGTTATACTAAGTTTGTTTAGTGTCTTACCATATTGTTTTCATTGTCTTAACCTACCTTATAGGAGGTTGCATATAGGTGAAAGGTAAGGCGCAAGCATGTGGACTTATGGGAGTGTTTACCCTCCCAAAGTTGTGAGTGGATAGTGACTTGTTATTTTAAATGATAATGATTATGTTTTCAAATATAGATCTTGAAAAGAGATTTGAAAACCATGTTTTGAGTATGGATGTTTGGTAATTGCTTGTTAAGCATGTTTGGTGAAAATGTGACTCGAATAATTGTATATGCCATGTTTTACTTGTGATACATTTGTTTTCAACCATATGGCTTGGAAATGGTTTTATGAATTATGGCATGTACTTAGATTTTTATTGGTGAGATTGGTGTGCATGAGCATATAGGGGAATTGAATTCCCAAACTCAACCATGGTTGCCAATCTATGGTCCATTGGGGAGAATGGCATAGATTGTGGTATGTTTTATTATGTTGATTATTGTCATGTAGAGCTGATGGGAGAGGGTGGCTCTTATGACTTATATACTTGTTGTTGGACTCTCTTTGCCTCACCACATTGAGTTGTCCAAGGCCAACACCAAGGAAGGGGTAAACTTTGGTTTTATTATGATCTGTGATGTGCCAAAACCCCTTGGTGGTTTCCTTCTCTACCTCGGCCAAGGTTAGGAGATCGAAAACGTTTATTTGGCTAGAACCCATGCTTTATGGAAAATCGAGTCTATTTTTGTGATATTGATATCTATGATATTGTTCTGCTTTCCAAGCATGTTTTCAACCATAGAATGGATAGATTTCATCAAAAAGCTTAAGTTGTTGACTTGGCTCAGAAACCATACTATGAAACTTTGATTTGAACGTAAGCATGCTTTGATATTCATGTTTTATAGCCGTATGATTTATACGTTTGAATATCAAATATTTGCCATAACTGTTTTCTAAAGATACTTGTGAAATTACCTCCATACTCCTGCAAAGTGTGTAGATCTTTATAAACTGTCACTATAACTCACTGAGTACGTGTTAGTACTAACCACTCGTTTTTGTCTACATACTTTGCAGTACCTTAGTTCGATGGTGTCTTCATGCCTCAAGGTGTCCGTGGTGGGTTCAGATGTTTTGTGTGGTGCCTCTCTCAGAGACGGCCCGTGTACTTGAGCATGGGCTCATGATTGGTAAGGGATTCCATTGGAGAAAGAAAAGATAAAGGAGACTAGTTTTTTTCAAATTTTCGGTTGTTGTAATACTTCGATTTATCTTTTAAAAGTTATAGATTTACGAAACGGATTTCCAACTTGCTTTGTATTTCAAACCTGATAAATTTAGGGTCATTGAAACCAAATTTGTATAATTGACCTAACTTTGACTTTTGGTTGACTTTGGTCAACCCTTTTGTAAAAGAGAAAAGGGGATAAATTTTATTGAAACTTTATTGTAATTATTTTGCCTAACAAATTGAGTCTCTAATTTAGTTTAAAGATGTTTTTAAATTAAAATAATCTAATGCCTTACGTGGTGTCGAAGTGCGAGGCTGCAGACTCGTATTTCGATGCAACGCGGCGGTTGTCACATGCTCAGCTCCTGAGTCAGGGCGTGACAATTTTATTGGTATCAGAGCTTGGTTTTGAAAGATTTTAAAATGTTTTAAGGTCTCCAATGGGTCCTTACTTAGTTAATTCACATGTTTCCCAACATGTGCTTGTGTCTAGAGTTGCCAAAATGCAATCTAGACTTGGTTTTGTTTTGTGAATCGTATGAACCACCACGGCGAGGCTACAAACTAAGTAAAAGTGTGAGCATGGTGCTTATGTGTGTTTTGTAGAGTTAGTTATGTATGTATTGATGAATAAAGAAGCATGGATGGTCATGGCAAGGAAGTTGCCTAGTTTGTTGCAAGAGATAAAGTGGGTAGAATGTTGTTTCCATGAAAAAAAAAAAAGAAGCTTGAAATGAATGATGACATGAAAATGTATGTGGAGAAAACATTGAGATGATTGGTTGAATTGTGTCATTGTGGTATTGATGGGTCTTTGAGACGCGATGATGCATCAACACGATGAGTTACAAAGTATAGATTGATGATTGAAACTTAAGTTGTGGTTAAGGGTTGTTAGAATGCCAAAGTTTGATGGAATAAAACTTGGTAAAGGTGAGCCAAGGGCATACCGACACCGAATTGGTGAAAGACCGACACCAATTGTACACTCAACAAAAGGGTGTATCATTCTATAAAGAGTCGGCAGCAAACATTGGTTTGGAAGAGGTGCCGAACCTCTTCTATTTTGGGAAAAAAAAAGTGTTTTCCCTTAAGCCTTCAAGGCTTGCCTTGAAATTCGAACTAACACTCGTTGATCATGATATAGATGCACATTCTATTTCTAGTCATGAAAAAAGTGTCAAGAGTGGTATGAATGTCAATAAATGGTTCATTGACACCTCGTTTAATCAACACTCCTTGAAGTTATTATCTTCCCTTGAACCGAAGTTGTTGGTTATCACTTCGCAAAGAGAGCAAACCGTGTGAAACATGGTTTACTACAATGGTAGATATCTAGAGAGGCATGATCAAGCTACATGAGAGAAGAAAAGAAATTGATAATGAGTATAAGTGGTGTAGAATAGAGTAAACGAGTTAAATTGTATATTGGTTGATATGCAAGAATGATATGAGAATGGGTTGGAGTCCTCTGGAAAGGATTTGCCTTGGAGTCTTGATGGGAAAGATGCTAAATTGCCACTAAGTGGCTACATAATGGATTGGTTGGTACATTAAGTGGCCAACTTCCAAAAAGGACATGTTTTGTCTTTGGGAAATATATAATATTGATTTCAAATTGGAGAAATCGATGATGAATGATTAATTTTGATAAATGATGGCAGTTGACTCAAAGAGTTCGATGGGCCAAGAATGTATAAAGAAGTATGTTAAGTGATTTTGATGTGATTGTTAAGTAAGTTTTGGTATTGATAGTGGAAATTTTGAATAATGGTCACAAAATGAATGTGATTTTAAGTTCAATGAAGTGGAAGACTAAGTTTTGCAATTTCGAGATTTAATGGTGTTAAGTTGGGTCTCCAAAACCTAAATGATTGGTTTGACCCAAGTGAACTGATTCATCTGACAAATGTGGTCAAGGTGACCATGCCCTTGATGGGAATTCTTACAATTTGACTGAAAAGTGTAAAAAGGCAATTGATTTTCAAACAACTCCTTGGAGTCATGAAAGGTAAAATCATCGAAGGTGATAGATGAATGCCACAAACAAACCCTAAGCAAGTAAGGGTTGTGGACTTGAACTTGATAATGAAAATGGTGGGACTTGAGGTCACATTGACTTAGTTACCTAAAGTCTGAGTACAATGTGAAGTGGAGGTAGAAAATGGTGTTTGATTGAGCTGAATTAAAAACACTCCAAACATTTGGATTGGTGTTCAATCTTTAAATCAAGTGAAACTTGAGGCATCCAAGTTGTGTTTGGAGATCTAAAGAATTGAATTGATCTTATGGTGAAGATACAATCATGAACGATAAATACAAGAATGGTGAGATTGTTGAGAAATCAACTTTGAATACAAGTGCTAATTGTGAGTTGAAATAACTTTTAACTAAAGTGAAAGGTTGAAGGTGCTATGAATCACAAATCTTAAAGTGTGAAATATGGAATTGATGGATCAAATGGAGCTAAAATCAAAGAGTACTTGGAGGACGATTGATTGATATGTGAAGAATAGTTGAACAGTCCAAGGGATGGACATAGATGAATTAAGGTTGATTGGGATCGTAGACCAAGTGGTGCATCTACTTGAAGATAGATTGTTAAATGATGACGAAATTAAAGAGATAAAAAGAAGATTGAAAGCATGGTGAAATTGCATAAATAAAAGAAGGTCCAGTGTTGGACTGGTGTTTGAATATGGCCTTTGATTTGTACAATAATTCTTCTAACTAGTGAACATTGGTTAGTGTATAAAAGATAGACACGGAATCAAAATACATGCACGACTTTGGAAATAATATGCTCCCAAGAAAACTCGAGCTCGTGCATGTGAAATCGACTTAGAGGTGTTTCAAGTAACACCTGAAATGGGAAATGAGATCTTGTGTATGCATTGAATTGGTGGAAGGATTTTGAGGCGGTATGATGGTGGTAAGAATTGAGAAGATGATATCTATTGAAGAGTCTTGGCAAATTCAAATAAAAGTTAAAGGTTCTATAGAACCAGAAATGAGGTTCGAATGGTATTGGTGGACTTTTAAGGGAATTCAGGGTAAAAGAGAAAATGATGTGAATTCACTAGAGTTCTCTAGAGTTGACTTCTCTCGCATTCTGACTTACTCCTTGGGATTGTTATGTCCCTGATTTGACTTATTGGGAATTGTGATTTCCCATGTTTTGTTGGATTGAGAGTAAGCCGTTGCTGATATGGGCCTTGGGCCAGAGTGAATTTGTTTGAGTAATGTCAGAATAGAGACCGAGGCATGGGTAAGAGAACGATGGAACTCTATCATGAGCCTCACATTATGTGAGTGGTCAAATTGCTACTCGAGTAGCATGATATGGCGCCTAAAGTACGAGAAGGTACTGGAGCTTGAGAACTTTGTTCTCTATCGACCTGATAATAGACTTAATGTGTTTGACCATAGTGTCTTGCCTTTGAACCCTTCATAAGTTTGAAATCATTGAATGGAAAGGGACATGGATGACTATCGAACCTCAAAAGAGTACTTGAATGCTACTCAACTAATGCGAAAGTGCCATCAACATGATGGAAGAGTGTATTAAAAATCAGAATCTACAAACCTAGAGGCCGAGTGGTTAAATACCCTCTACGTAATTGAAATATGCTTGGAGGAGAGCAACTCCAAGAATTGCTTTGGTGAGTATTTGGAGAAGGCACGCCGTGGAAGGCAATAGTGTCGTCCAAGTACAAGTTGTAATCGTAGTGGGATTGCAAATGATGAAATGGATAAATAAGGGTTATCTGACAAAGTTGTAACGATTGTGAGGATGATGTGAAGGAATAACAAGGTTGAAGATATGACATGGGAACTAGAAGAAGAAATAAAGAGTTTATACCCCCATTGGTTGGTAAATATGGTGTGACAAGTTTCGAGGACGAAACTTCTGTAAGGGGGGTAGTACTTGTAATACCGAAAATTTTGGTATTAATTTGAACTTTTGTTCAACTTGAAAATTTAAGTGGTTGAAATCAATTTTTGATCAAGTTTAGAGATATTGAAGTGTAATGAGTTAATCTGGAGAATTGTGATGAAGTATGGGAATTCAAACTCCACATGGGAGTCTTAAAGAATAACTATTACCGTATTGAGAAATTGGAGATTTAGCTTAATTATTATATAAGTGACCTTGGCAGTTGTTACGTACTAAAGAAAATTGAGGTTAAAGGAAAGAAGATGATTTAGTATGAAATTATGGTTTGATGATCAGAAGGAGTTAATGGAGATATTAAGATGATCCATAAATTAATTTGGTGTCACAATATTAATTACTTTATAAATTGAAGATTTAATATAAAGAAAGACTTAAGTGAAATTGGGTGTCATTTGGAATTATGGGAACATGCTTTGTTCCATTTTGGTTCATTTTGCTCCGTTTTGCTTCTGATTCGATTTTCGACTTCTCCGAACCTTTTGGAACCTTAATTAAACTTATGTAAGAGACCTTTTGAGATGGGTAAACATCTCAAATAAACCTTGGATTAAGATTTTGGGTATTTAACCCTTGAATTGACAAAATTTGGTATGTGTTGAGCTCAAAGTGGCACAACGGAGTGCGTTGCCAATCGGCTGGCGTACTTTGAGCGTAAAGGCATAGAGATGCATAGCATATAGCATTAGAATGTTATACTAAGTTTGTTTAGTGTCTTACCATATTGTTTTCATTGTCTTAACCTACCTTATAGGAGGTTGCATATAGGTGAAAGGCAAGGCGCAAGCATGTGGACTTATGGGAGTGTTTACCCTCCCAAAGTTGTGAGTGGATAGTGACTTGTTATTTTAAATGATAATGATTATGTTTTCAAATATAGATCTTGAAAAGAGATTTGAAAACCATGTTTTGAGTATGGATGTTTGGTAATTGCTTGTTAAGCATGTTTGGTGAAAATGTGACTCGAATAATTGTATATGCCATGTTTTACTTGTGATACATTTGTTTTCAACCATATGGCTTGGAAATGGTTTTATGAACTATGGCATGTACTTAGATTTTTATTGGTGAGATTGGTGTGCATGAGCACATAGGGGAATTGAATTCCCAAACTCAACCATGGTTGCCAATCTATGGTCCATTGGGGAGAATGGCATAGATTGTGGTATGTTTTATTATGTTGATTATTGTCATGTAGAGCTGATGGGAGAGGGTGGCTCTTATGACTTATATACTTGTTGTTGGACTCTCTTTGCCTCACCACATTGAGTTGTCCAAGGCCAACACCAAGGAAGGGGTAAACTTTGGTTTTATTATGATCTGTGATGTGCCAAAACCCCTTGGTGGTTTCCTTCTCTACCTCGGCCAAGGTTAGGAGATCGAAAACGTTTATTTGGCTAGAACCCATGCTTTATGGAAAATCGAGTCTATTTTTGTGATATTGATATCTATGATATTGTTCTGCTTTCCAAGCATGTTTTCAACCATAGAATGGATAGATTTCATCAAAAAGCTTAAGTTGTTGACTTGGCTCAGAAACCATACTATGAAACTTTGATTTGAACGTAAGCATGCTTTGATATTCATGTTTTATAGCCGTATGATTTATACGTTTGAATATCAAATATTTGCCATAACTGTTTTCTAAAGATACTTGTGAAATTACCTCCATACTCCTGCAAAGTGTGTAGATCTTTATAAACTGTCACTATAACTCACTGAGTACGTGTTAGTACTAACCACTCATTTTTGTCTACATACTTTGCAGTACCTTAGTTCGATGGTGTCTTCATGCCTCAAGGTGTCCGTGGTGGGTTCAGATGTTTTGTGTGGTGCCTCTCTCAGAGACGGCCCGTGTACTTAAGCATGGGCTCATGATTGGTAAGGGATTCCATTGGAGAAAGAAAAGATAAAGGAGACTAGTTTTTTTCAAATTTTCGGTTGTTGTAATACTTCGATTTATCTTTTAAAAGTTATAGATTTACGAAACGGATTTCCAACTTGCTTTGTATTTCAAACCTGATAAATTTAGGGTCATTGAAACCAAATTTGTATAATTGACCTAACTTTGACTTTTGGTTGACTTTGGTCAACCCTTTTGTAAAAGAGAAAAGGGGATAAATTTTATTGAAACTTTATTGTAATTATTTTGCCTAACAAATTGAGTCTCTAATTTAGTTTAAAGATGTTTTTAAATTAAAATAATCTAATGCCTTGCGTGGTGTCGAAGTGCGAGGCTGCAGACTCGTATTTCGATGCAACGCGGCGGTTGTCACATGCTCAGCTCCTGAGTCAGGGCGTGACAGCACATAACCCTATCTTGAGCTTCATGTGTAGTATGCCACGTCATTTGTTTAGCTATGCCCGCGGTATGGTACAACTGCTGCAACCGGGAAGTCAGTGGCAAGTATCTCAAAATGACTGTCGGAATTCTTTTAAGAGTTCTATCCCCACGTTGACCAATGTCCTTGAATCTAGGTTCACCACAAAACCTACAATAATCAGAATTTGAATGTTCCTTCCAGTACAACATGCGCCCATTCTTGCACGCATGAATCTTTACCACCGATAAACCCAATTCATTAATGGTTTTCCTATGTTGATAATAGTTTGGAGGAAAGTTATTTTCCTCCGGCAATACTTTCCTGATGGCATCACAAAAATAATCGAATGCACCTTCAGACAAGTTAAACTCCGACTTCCCATTTAACAAGGTGGAAGCAAAAGACAACTGACTCACTAAACCCCTCAAACAAAGGCTGATCGGCATTTTGCACAATGTCAAACCACTTGTCGTCCAACTGTGTCAGAGGTTGCTCTGTGAATGGATTTGGTCATATCCATACTGGTTTGCTGCTTCTCCACTGGGTCCGTCCTTATCTTCATTATGTTGGACAAAACTTGATCGTGCAGCATCAAAAACCATACGCTGATCCTATGTCATGTCATCATAGCAACCCCAATGTGACATCTCATTCGGTAATGACACTTGTTCGTGTTGCTGCTGCTCGTTATTTTCAATACTACACAATGGTTCTCTGTGACTAACCCAATTCCAATAATGCTCCTTAAATCCACGTAGTATTAAATGTTGTGCAACCCTCACTGGTAAAAAGAAGTGCATATTATTGCATTGAATGCAGGGACAATGAATTTTTTCCCGTTTTTCCAAGCGGCGTCCTGACTTGATGCCCAACTAATGAATTCTCCAACACCAGCTATGAACTTGTCGATTACACCCTTCTGTCCCAGTTCCTTCCGATGATACATCCATTGTCGGCTGCATTTCAACTCTTTCATTTTTCCTGTCAAATATCCCATAAATTTAGTTCGATTACTATCCTCGAACCCTAATCGCTACTGTTAATAACTGAAATGAATTTACAATGAATTATAAAAAATATAAAGTTTCTTTAACATTTTTCAACTCAATTATGTGGTCATTTTAAGGGAAATAAAAACTACATTGCACACAATATAAAACAAGATATTTAATGTAAGTTCTTGCAATTAAAAATTACTCAACAAATGCAATAAAAGTAATTCCATTCAATCAAAGTTCTACAATTACAATAATCGAAATGTGAATCGTATTAATATCAATTACTAAGTTATAATTAATTAAAACAATTATACACAACGAAATAAATATTACAATCCAACCCAATCACAAATAAACTCACTGTAGACACTCATTTTTAATCTTAGTCAATTAATTGATTGATTAATTGGTTTGTCATCTTCAAACATTTATTTCATTTATGTTTTTAACTTCAGTTTATTTAGTTTATTTATCCTACCAGTTATTATCATTATTGTTACTTTACTTTATTTTAATTTCGTATTGTTATATTGCAGGTAATTTTGAACTAAGGTCGGAGAGCCAAGAGAGCCAACTCGACTCCCATGCAAAGCCAAGCAATCGGCCAACTTGGGACAGTCGGCCAGCTTGAAGCAATCAGCCAACTTGGGACAGTCGGCCAGCTTGAAGCAATCAGCCAACTTGGGACATTCGGCCAGCTTGAAGCAATCAGCCAACTTGGGACAATCGGCCAGCTTGAAGTAATCGGCCAACTCAGGACAATCGGCCAGTTTGAAGCAATCGGCCAGCTTGAAGCAATCGGCCAACTTGGAGCCATCGGCCAACTTGGGACAGTCGGCCAGCTTGAAGCAATCAGCCAACTTGGGACAGTCGGCCAGCTTGAAGCAATCAGCCAACTTGGGACAATCGACCAGCTTGAAACAATTGGCCAACTCAGGACAATCGGCCAGTTTGAAGCAATCGGCCAGCTTGAAGCAATCGGCCAACTTGAGTAATCGGCCAGCAGGGAGAAATCGGCCAACTTTGAGTCATCGGCTAACCTGAGTAATCGACCAGCAGGGAGCAATCGGCCAACTTTGAGTCATCGGCCAACTAGATTAAAATAAAAAGAAGAGAGGGCTAGAAATCATACATGGAGGCCATTTCAAAAACAACACATACCCTCAACATTTCATCGGCCCGTCTTCCTTTGTCTGAAATCATTATCCGCCCATCTTCCTTTGTCTGAAATCATTATCCGTCCATCTTCCTTTGTCTGAAATCATTATCCGCCCATCTTCCTTTGTCTGAAATCATCATTTCATCTACCCCATCTCCCACTACAAGAGGCCCTGTAAGAGAAAAAAAAAGCAAAGGAGAAAAAACGGGTATAAAAAGAAGAGAAAGCCCAGCGAAAAAGGGGGGAGGAAAGAAAAAAAAGGCAGAGGGGGAAGAAGATTGCTGGAGGAAAGAATTTTTTCTGCATGAGAGAAGAACGGAGGAGCAAGGAAGAAGGAGAAAGAAAAAAAAAAAGGTAGGAGGATTTCTAAAAAATAAATACAGGGAGATCAACGGAGAAAGAGAAGAGATTTCGGGAGGAAGAAGAAGAAAAAAAAAGGGAATTTCTGGGGATTGAGGAGGATCTGTCGTTGCCCTGAGGAATCGCGTGCCAGCCTGCCCGACGCTCTGCGAACTGCACCATCGGTATGCTCGTCGCCCTGAGGACCCTCGTGCACCGTCGGTCCGCTCATCGCACTGAGGATCCGCCCATCGCCCTGAAGATCCGCTCGTCACTCTGAAGATCTGCATGCCAGCCCGCTTAAAGCTCAGTGAACAGCACCATCTGCCTGCTCATCGCTCTGAGGATTCGCTCATCACCCCGAAGATTCGTCATCGCCCTGAGGAATCGCGTGCCAGCCTGCCCAACGCTCTGCGAACTAGACCATCGGTCCGCTCGTCGCCTTGAGGATCCGCTCATTGCCCTAAGGACACTCGTGCACCGTCGGTCTGCTCATCGCCCTGAAGATCCGCTCGTCACTCTGAAGATCTGTACGCCAGCCCGTTCAACGCTCAGTGAACAGCACCATCGGCCTATTCATCGCTCTGAGGATCCGCTCATCACCCCGAAGATCCAACGTCGCCCTGAGGAATCGCGTACCAGCCTGCCCGACGCTCTGCGAACTGCACCATTGGTAAGCTCGTCGCCTTGAGGATCCGCTCATCGCCCTGAGGACCCTCGTGCACCGTCGGTCCGCTCATCGCCCTGAGGATCCGCTCATCGCCCTGAAGATCCGCTCGTCACTCTGAAGATCTGCATGCCAACCCGCTCAACGCTCAGTGAACAGCACCATCGGCCTGCTCATCGCTCTGAGGATCCGCTCATCACCCCAAAGATCCGTTCGTCGACCTGAAGATCTGCATGCCAGCCCGCTCGTCAAATCTGCATGCCAGCCCGCTCAACTCTCAGTGAATGGAACCATCGGCCTGCTCGTCGTCCTGAAGATTGTTCGTCGCCCTGAAGATTCTCGTGCCAGCCCGACGCTCAGTGAACTGAACCATCGGCCTGCTCGTCGTCCTGAAGATTGCTCGTCGCCCTGAGGGTTCGCGTGCTAGCCTGACGCTCTGCGAACTGCACCATCGGCCTGTTCATCGCCCTGGAGATCTGCGTGCCAGCCCGTCCATCGCCCTGAAGATTCATGTGCTTGCCCGCTCGTCACACTAAAGATCCGCGTGCCAACCCGCTCGTCGCTCTGTTGACCTTCGTCTTGACCCAGCCCGATCACAGCAATCCGTTTTTTTTTCGGTATTTTCTTAAATTATTTTTTAAGTCCATTCATATTTCATTTACATGATAGTTCATGTCATTTAGCTTAGACCCATTTATTGTCATTTGTGCTATTTTAGAAATTGAGTTCATGCATCTTTAATTATTCGTTTAATATGTATTCTGGTGCTAACCCATTTTCTTGGTTTATTTTGTCCCATCATTTCATGCATTTAGAAATTAGGGCATCGTTTTCACAAATTCACGTCCATGGGAAGCCGGAGGGTGTCTCGGAAGTACTAGATGCTCAAGGGTCTACCAAGATAGAAATTTCTCTAAATTTCTCGCCAGAAATACGGTGGAGATTTTTAGGGGAATTTTTATCCCTTTAAAAAAATATATATATTTTCTTCATTTAATTTCTTCAAAATTACATGCATATCATGTTTATTTTTCCATCAAATATTCAAGGTTTACTTTAATTAATGTCAATTTTCAAAAATCCAAAAAAAATGTTTTCTTTCAAAATCCTTCTTATCAGCAAAAGGAATTCCAATTCCGACATAATTTTTAAACCTAAAAATGGCTTTTTAGGAAAATCTCAAACTTAATCAATAGTTGAGGTTTTCTTTTAAAAACTAAACTTTGGTTAATTTCTTTAATCAAGGTTTTAATCATGAGATCCAAAAATAAAAGGAATTTAATTATTCCGACATTATTTTCAAAAAGGCCAAAAATGTTTTGAAAGATTTCAATTAGACCTTTACATTGAAGTCTTTCTAATTAAACCTTTTTTTTATCCTGCCTTTAGTCAAAATCCGTCTGTCAATAAAAGGAATTTGATAATTCCGACATTAATTTCAAAAATCAAAAAAATATATTTTTGAAAGATTTCAATTCAGTCATTAACAATTGGAGTCTTTCCAAATTCAATCCAATTTTTTGAAAACTCAAATTTTTCTTTAACAAATTATGGATTTTTAACTTTTGATTTTAAAGTTTGTTTTTGGAAAGTTCTCAATTCGGTTATTCAACGTTGAGACATTCCTTTTATTTTTTTTCTTTTTCACGGATATCATCAAATTGAATTTTCTTAAAAGGTGAACTAACCCAATCAAAAGGAGTTCTACTCCGACATTTGTAGATTCTTTATTTTAGTTTATTTTATTTTATTTCAGTTCAAAAGAAACATTTTTGTTATTAACCCTAAAACGAATTTCACAAGGCTTTATGGTATCGATTTCCGAGGGCTTCGGGGGTGCTAATCCTTCCTCGAGCGTAACTGACTCCCGAACCCAAAACTTATTTTCGTGGACCAACATTTGTTTAACCTAAGGTAATCTTTCTAGATTATGTTAGGTCAAACAGAGTCAAAACAGGTGGCTAACCTACCTAAATCAAATGGTTAGTGGCGACTTCTTTTCTTGTTTTGAAAACCCTTTTCATTTCTTTAAATTTCCCATCGGACGGCTTTTTAGACGTTTCGACACTCACAATTATGTAATTCAATTTTAATTAGTTTATGTTACGTACATAATTAAATAAGCATCACAATAAACCATAACCCTCATCAATTAACATTTAAAGAAATCTAACAATTTTACACTAACATATGGAAAAAATCACCAAACTCAACATTAAAATTAAAAAAAAATCATCAAAATCTGAATATTATCTAATTCCTTAAGTTGTAACATATGTTAATCATCAAAATAAAATCATATATAAAGAGATTTGAAGATATTACGTTGATTTCCACCAAATCAACACAAAACTTGACTTTTACTACTATTTTCTTATGGTAAAATTGAGAGAATGAATGAAAAAAAAGAAAGAAGAAAGAAGAAAGAGGAGGAGAAAATGAGGGTTCTGCTAAGTACAGAAACCTAAAAACATGGCCAGCCAAAACGATGTGTTTTGGCTGGCCATTTATATTTTTTTTGTGGCCAAAATTTGGGACGGAATTAGGGACGGATTTTTTATAATCCGTCCCTAAAACTATCCCAGAAATAAGACAGATATTCATCCATTTTTCTCTCTCTTTCCGTCCCTAAATGCGTCCCTAAAACCATCCCAAAATTATTCCATGTTTTGGCTTCCCACTTCCGTCCCTAATTTATTCCCTCCCTAAATCCGTCCCAATTTTACAACGGATTTTGGTACGGATAATTTTACCGTCCTTATTTTGCCTGTTCTACTCTTTAAGATCGGATTTAGGGATGGATTTTTCCTTCCCTGTTTTCTGTTGCTATTTGCCCTTTTTCTTGTAGTGCAAGAATTGATGCCGAACTCATTCGATTACTTCCCTCGACTTAAGTATGGTTTAGATTCATGATTTGCCTTGCTTATCCATGCACTATCTATTATGTCATCATTTAGCTCTGTCTCTTAATATCCTCAATATCTGCTTCATTTCCTCCACATCTAAGTTTAATTTCTCTCCGAACTAACACATTTTCCATACCAATTCACCGTTTTCTATTGTTCCGGTGGTACGGAAGGTATGGAAAAAGTTTCGGGTGTGTCATTGGGCTAAATTAAGAAGGGAAATCTTGGGAGACTACTTGACAAACATGATAAGGGACTTGACCAAGAGAGATCACAAATATCGGGGCAAACATACAAATCTCCTGGCTTGGATTTTAAATGGGAACCTTGGCCTTCTAATGGCCAAAGTTGGCGGCAAGATTTATTTCTTCGCCACCCACATGATCCGAGCAAACTTTCTCCCTTTCCATTTTTTCCTTTTTCATTTTTACTTGACTTCTTCCTCCCCAATGGTGCTGTTGTAATTTTCTTCTCGTTTCTCTTTCAAGAAAAGCCTTACACCCCTGCTTTTCCGCTTCTTGTCATGGTGGCTAGAATGGCAATTAAGTTGCATGTAATTAAATTAGATCAATACAAAACATATTCCTCCTTGGAAATGTAAGTAGCAGGGACAATCTAACATATACAGGATCAAATGTATTAACATAACATAAAATATAAAAACAATTTAATCCAAGTTTATCAAAGATTCTACACAAGAATAATATATTATAATCAAATTGATATCAGGAAACAACATATGTGTCATTCTAAAACATGTAAGGACTGTGTATACGACACGATGAAGAGGATCACAATATGACGATCACCATTCAATCCAAATTGCAGTAATTAAAGCACAAAAGATTAACAATTATTTCCATCCGGAACTCTACAACACCAGCAGCCAATACACTCATAAGCAATATGCTGCAGTGCTCGTCGGGCAATATTCGCAGTAAACAAAGGTTATCTTTTTTTTATGAGACTAATTTGTTTATTTCCATTTATATACTTCACTCAAGCACAAATCTTCCTTTATTGCGATTGGGTGAGAATAGAGAGTGACTGAGCATGGGGGTCCAAAGATCATTTCCCTTATTTTTTTGAATCTATGTATGAATCTTTAAAAATTATAATTCCCCCATAAAATAATTACTATTTTGTAAAAGGGATTTCATGAATTCTTACTGATAGAGGTTGCACGATGGAGCTGGGAAGTTTGCCCTATTTGGATTGGAGCCTATATGTTGCACTCCAAATGCAAGAAATGTTTACGAAACCGATTGTTGGTCTAGGTGTGCAGACAAATTAAACAGTGCTGCCGTTCTTTCAATGAGAGACTTGAGTTACTGGTGATGGAACTTAATGCAAATCTGACCGACGCTAAATTTACCTACCTTGATACGCCTTCTACAGAATTATCTACTAGTGATCTCATAAATCAAAATTAACCTTAACTGACTTCTCTCTATATATATTCATCAATTTACTTGTTGCTTTAATTTAATTTATTTATTTCTCTTTCGTAATTATTTCTCAGTTTTGGTATTCTTGGAAGAACCATGCTACAAAACTGGCAGTAGAAGTGGAGAGCGTGGTGTTCATGATTCAAGGCCATGTCTTTTCCCAAACCTACACTTGTGCTGGGATGGAGTCCATCATACCGAAGATTGGAATGGCTCTCAACCCAAATTGTTTACCGTACGGGTGTTCCTTTTGGTATTCATCAACTAGCGTAGTAAGATAGTCATCTTAGCTTTTACAGATTGGAAGAAAAATTTATAATTAGGTATGATAATAATAATAACAAGAATTGATGCCCGCGCTTACGCTGCAGGTAATCTTATAGAAATAATTTTTATACGTTGAAGAATGAATATTTTAGAAGTCTATAAAATTTTAGAGTATCATATAACTACAAATATTTGATTATTTTTTAAACTAATATTTTTTAACATGATTTGGGATAAAATGGTATGGAGTCAATAATATTATAGGAAAAATACATAACAAATATAATAACACCATTTTTTTATAAAATATATATAACTTATCACTTTCTTAGACTAATGCAAGGAAATACAAATCAACTGCAAACAATAAGGCAAAAACAAAAACTTTCAAAATACGAAGGACAAAGACAATCCAAGCAGACCACACATCAAGTGCAGGTCTAAAACTTTAAACACTCTATGTAAAAATATAATTAGAGAAAAAAAGTAAAAATATATGTTGCAACTGCATTAAATCCCATTGGATCTTGTATCGGATCTGGTAATTCAGCCGAAATAATCCTATCGATCTCAGCTCTTGTTTGATAAGCCTTCTTGTTTTCGAGCCATAAAAGAATGTGCACATGCGGAAGGCCTCTCTTTTGAAATTCTATCGTGTACGTAACTACAATAGAAGTGATTAACTGTTAATGAAATCGCTAAAAAAGACAGTAAATGAAAAAAATAATGCAGTAAATTCAATACAATCTAATTTACATACAAACAATGAAACAATAACATACCAATAATATTAGTAGAAGTTGAATTAAAAGACAGAACGAATAATGTTTAAATAACATAACATAACTTCCGTTAGAAAATCACAAAGAATCATAACATGCAACTATTGTAAAAGATATAATTCTCAAATGAGACAAAGTAATATTAAAATAACAAATAAATAGGAATTCATTATAAAAAAAAGTACTTAAATTAATAAGGATTCATAGAGACAATCTTTACTCCTATTACTAAAATAATTAAAATTTAAGTTTATCTATTTCTTAAGACAATCATGACGTCTCTAATCTTTTCATAATCTTCGTTTCTATTTGATAGGTACATTCTTTTCATGGTGCTTACTTCCTAACTATCTGTACTGTACTGGTAATATCATCAAAAAAATCATACAAAATATTATAATGATGATTAATTTAAAATGTTTTTTAAAAACAATAGTGTGCTGACCTGCTACAGCTTTGCCAAAATGGTCTCTGCTACAATTTAATTTAAAATATTATTTGATATGTACTATATCATTATCAACAAATGTGGCATCATCACCATTGCAAAATGCAGAAATTCTGTTCGAGCATTCATTTTCAATATCGTAAATATATAAGTGGGCATATTTTGGTCTCTGTCCCTCAGTAGGAAGAAGCGAACCTAACCTATGATAATTATGTCCACTCATTTTAAAAACGTAAGGTCCCAAACCTAAATTCACTTGTCCATCAATTTTGCCTCCCAATGAAGTAAACTGAAACATTGAATTATACACCCTAATCTTATCTTTAAATCTTTTACTTGAAGGACCACATTTCATATTTAGTAATGAATCCAAATAAAGGGGCATAGGCCTCATAGGAGGTAATCTTATGGTAACTTTTTTTGCAACAAAGGCTGAAGATAGGAATTGTCGGACTTTATCATCTCTCTCATCGTGCCACATTTTAGCTTTGCAAAAAATACATGAATATTCAAGATTTCCAAGATTATATGGTTTGAAATGTGTTCCTATAAAATAAAGAAAACTCCAATAAGACTAACAAATCTATTTGTGACACGCCCGGATCTAGTCCGCACGTGTCAAGTTTTGTGTATGTATATAGTTGTCTAGTCAAGATACCAAATTTGACTTCCCATGGATGTTTTAAACTTCATTTAGCTCAATTTCAAGCTTAAAAACCCTAAAATTGAAGTCCGGGGGTTATGGGCCCCACTTGGACACGAATCCCAAGGAAATTTGACCAAGTTGACCGGAGTCAACTTAAAAATGTTGACTCAGGCGCCGGACCTGGACAGGTCCGGCGGACCCGTTAGATATATATGGGGTCTCGGCCACCTGAGAGCCCCATTTTCTCTTCTCTTTTCTGTTCATCATCTTCTCCGAGCCCTCTCTTCCGATTTCCTCGAAATCAAACCTTCAATCTCCTCTTAAACACTTAACCAAACATCAACACCAACTTCTCTTGCCTTCTTGAAGATCAAAACACCAAAATTTCCAAGAAATCATCAAATCTTCAAAATTGTCATTTCGGCGACAGTTTGTTCTTCGAGCTATATCTTTCAATTCAACCATGGGAAGTGGCTGAGAATTTGATATGTTGTTTTAGACTCATCAAGCTTTAATTTGATAGTTTACTTGCTTGATTTTGTGGTCTGTGCTAAGAGAAATCATTGATTGAAGTTAAGACTTCTGTTTTGCCCGAGATATGTTAACCCTTAGTGTTTTGATTCGAATTCTGTGCATGGTTGGTTGTTTAATTCCGTTCTTGAAGCTGTGAATCCTTAGTTTAGATATTGAACTTGCTGTGTTTCAAATTTGGCGTGAAATTGGTGAAGAATCGAGCTCAAACCGAGCTCGATTTGGTGCATGGCTGGTCACGGCCATGCACTAGGGACGTCTCCCGCGCCGGACCCCTTGTGTCCCGCGCGGGAGCTATGCCAAAATTGGGATTTCTCCCACTTTGGCTCACTCACGCCCAGGAGTGAGCCACCAGCTGTCTTGGGCACTGTAGCTTGGGGGGCATTTTGGTAATTTTACAGCCCTAGACCCCAATTAACCTTAGTTAACTTCCGGACCTATCCAATTTAGCTCTTAGACCCTGGAGACCTTAAATAGGTTTTGTTTTATGATTTAATTGTTGGTCGAATGCCTTTATTAATCAAATTAGATTTTAATTTGATTATTTAGGTACGCGATTGTACGAGTTTCGGACCGGTAGTTGTTTGAGCTATGGCCTTCGTGGGGTAATCGGGGAGTATACAACTCTCCTCTCTTGTAAGTGGCTTGGATTATATTGGTTGACCATTAAGGGTTAACCGTTTTCTAATTTCTTTATAAATGCTTTATTAAATTATTTTTATATGTTTTGGGGTATGAAATGTCCACCCTCACACACCAAGTTTACAAATGATTCAAAGGGTGGGAATTTCAAATATCTTTATAAATTGATATTATTAATATTTGTTTGGGGTACGATGCCCCTGCGAGACGAGAGATTGAGTGGGTTCCTCGGGGCTCCAATTTGCGGGAGCGTGGACTGAGTTAGAGAATCATGCAAGATTCTTGACCGTGGACCGCCTGTCGAGGGGCACGGCAAGACGAGACCCTGGGAGAGGCACGAAGGGAAGCTCGCCAGGGCTCCAGTTTGCTGTGTTCCACCACAGCAAGGCAAACGTCAAGGGAATGGGCCAGTGCACAAAGAAAAGTGTTTTGAAGTATAAAGTAACCCTTGACGGTCCAGTGAGTACCCCAGTGCACGGGTGTACCTTTTTGGGATAATTTCAGAAGCCAGCCCACTTAGTAATATTATTATTGGTTTAATATGGTTTTGATATGGGATTTCTTATAATTTTAGTAAATGGTTTATTAAATTGATTTTGGATTATTTCATATCCCCAGCCTGAGGTGATCGGTCATTATAACCGAGTCCCTCACTAGGTACAATTATATTGTACTCACTCCATTCACTTTTGTTGTCAGGTGATCAGGCTTCGGACGGCGGATGTCCCGGTGGTCAGTGATCCCAGTACGACACTATGGACACGATTTTGTAGGTGCCACCCTTTTCGCCCTGTGAATCTTGGCTCGGAATATTAGTGCATGTCATATATATATGTATATATATATTACTTTCCGCTGCATGGTGCACCGTAACACGTGCCACTTTCTTTTTAAATATTTTTAAATTATATTATCTAAAATATTTTCGTATGTTTTCATATATTGCTCGAATGCCCCTTCATTTTTTTATGCATTGTGCCATCTTGTTTGCCCGCCTGACGAGGCACGCATCTCGAGGTGGTACGGCAGTTGTCACGTGCCCGGGCTCGCGGGTCGGGACGTGACAATTTGTCTGTCACATCACTACTAAATTTAGAAGACAACCAAAGTTGAAAACTTACTCATATGAATTGTTGTAGTGACTCTGCATTCATCTTCATAACAGTCATCTGTTAAAAATTTAAAAAAAATTTGAAGTGGTTAAATACATATTTCCAATAGATGCAGAAGATTGACAGCTCATAATTGTAGTTTGAATGATCAACAATGGAATTAATATGTTAATTTTGGTCTATGCATGGCAAATATTACAAAGATACCTCAAACTAATATAGTAGTGTATTGAAGAAATAAGTGATAAAGGAAACCAACACTCAAAAAATAACAAAACAGGAAGACTTTTTTCAAATAAAATATTCTAGCTGAATAAATTAAGTATAACTGCTATAAAATTCAAAGTTAAAACTAATAACATGAATAAATTAGAAATGTCATAAATCATAATAGGAAATATAAAAGGTCATTTCCTTTTGACAAAAACCTGTAAACAGGAAATGTAACTAAACAATTTAATTCTCAGTGTCAAACAGAAATTCCTTATACATTTCAATATGTAAAAAATTCTTACTCCTCATATGAATAAGATCATTAACAAAAAAAAATCATTTCATCAAATACATGATACATGATATCAATTCATATAATTTATTCGAAAATGTTTGCTTGTGAAAAAATAAAACAAATAGAAGAAGATAAATCCATAAGAAATTACCTTGAAAAGAAATTTCTTAAGACAGATTTTGAGAGTTTTCCTCAATCAGATTATTAAAACATTCCTCGACAGAATCTGCACAAAATAAGTAAAGTTAAACAGTTATAACAAAAGAACTAATAAATAAATACTAAATGGTTGAATAACTATAACCATGTTTTACCATTCTGAGGAGTAAGAGGGTGATCAATATCTATGCAATTCATAGAAGACGAAGCACCAACATCCGTAATGGTAGATGACGGTATACCAAAGTTCTCATATGATATGTCCATATTAAGTACAAAACACTATTCAGTTGATATTTAATAACAGTGACACCATGAACTCTTACATAAACTATGACATGATAAACTTTGATGATTAAAAATATTTATACCATTTGGAATAATCGGTATGTAGCAATGAGTACTGACAGGCATATCATGCTGATAGAGACGATTATCTGAATTCTTGAGTTCCTGCTGCACTTCATTGTGAGCTATTGTTCCTCTTAAAATAGCATTAGAACCATTAGCTAATACCAAATGATCTGCACTGTGTCCAAAACTACCACGAGTTCGTTTAAATCTTCAAATAGCAATTCTATGTAATCTATTAAGCCTTGCCTGCGACTTATCTATGGCAGGTAAATATGCAAAACTATGGTCTCTTCGTCTTTTACAACGGGAACTATGATATAAGGAAAATATCATTTTTGTCATTTTGGAATTTAAATGAAAATGTAGTTGTTTTGAAGTAAATTTGATGTGAAAATGTTAAAGGAAAATGTTGGAAAAGAAAAATGTGGAAATTGGGTGAAAATGGAGCAAAGACCGAAATTTCTAATGTGTCATAGCTATGGGAAATTTTCAACTTATAATAGAATAAATGTGAATTTTGAAGAAATTAGATTGGAAGAATATTAGTGAAAAATATAATTAGGAGATAGAATTCAAATTTAGTGCATGGCATGCATGGCTTTGCACTTAGTTTAAGTCTTAATTAAATTTAGCAATGGCTATAGAAACTAAATGAGTTTATGAAAATTAGGAGTCCGAGATCAATCAAAGAACAAGGAACCAGTCGAGGAAAGTCAAGACTAGCTCGGAGAGCACAGTGAGTGGATAACTAACTTAAATTACTGTTTTATTGTAATTTTTATTAAATACTATTTTTCTGAAATTATTTGCTATCTATATGTGTTAAATGATGGAATAATGAGAAATATATGGCCCATGGAATGTGATGGCTAATTTATGAAATTGGTTTTGGGAAATATTTTGTAAGAATAGTTTTAAAACAAATCCCTATTCTTATTTTTGAAAATAAATGGAAAAAGGTTTTATATGGTTTTGAAACATGCCAATTTGTAGAAATGAAAACAAAGGGTTTATAAGCCATCACAATTTCAGAGATGTTACTATACGGTGGCCTCCAAGGGAGGAATTCTGTTACTGCAGTAGCTAAGTAGCCACGGACCGTCTTTTGAGAGGCGTGGTGAGTGTGGTATGTACCTTGACGGGAGGCGCGGAGGGAAACCCGCAAGGTAATTTGAGTCCATCTTGTGGTATCCACCGTTAAAGATGGGACTCGCTACTCAGTTGTCGGCCTCGGCCAAGGCGATAACTCGAGTGAGGAATTGACGGATGAAATAGATGATACATGGGCCAAAGTTTGTGAAAATCTTGCCTTGTTTATGTTTATGTTTATGGTTTTATTTATGCTTATGGGTTTGACTTTTATTGCCTTATAATAAATATCGATTTTTACATTGTTGTTTATATAATTATTTTATCCACTCACTGGGTAACTCTGTTACTCACCCGTGTTTTAATAAAATATTTTTTCAGGCTGTAGACATTAACCGCGCTAGTAGATACATTGTGGTGGGAGAACTGCTAGGCTTTTGGCTCTAGTTTGACCGAGGGTGAAAAAGTCAACCTTTGTATTATTTTTCAAAAATTCGTGTAGGACCCACCGAGTAAGTAAATGTCGGTCTAAATAGCTATTTCACCATTTTAGTGTGTCTAAAATATTTTAAAACTGTTACCGTATTTTTCTGAATTCTGTAGCCTGGTTTAAATATTCACGGAAAAATATGTCGGACATCTAATGGCATTTTCGTAAATATCTTGAAGTTTTGGTGTCTTGTTGTTTACTTGAATTTTTATGCCACGACAGTTCGGTATTTTATCTATTTTGATTTGCTTGGGTGTTAGTTAAGTGTTTTAACTATTGAACTGGATGAAAACTGTATAAGAGAAAAATCTAAAAAATGATCGTTTTAGCCTTGCAACCCTCGAGGTGTATTCTAACCTAATAGAATACATTTTGAGAGTTGCGGCGATTATTACGTGCTCGATCATGGTGTCGGGGCGTGACAATTCGATTGGTATCAGAGCTTGAGGTTTTAAGTTTGTTTTTGGTGAATTTTCAGTGTCGGTGGGCCCGAGTCAAACTTGGTCAAACCCGGTCAAACTTGGTCAAAGTGTTAGAACATGCATATTTCATGTAAAATCTCATGTAGAGATAGTTATTTTGAGACTAATCCTCTTTCGTTATAGATATGCGACGCCTCCACAACGTCAGCACGGTCGCGGGCGACCGAGGCAAAGCTTGCCCGATCGAATTAGTCTCTGACACAAACTCAAACTTGCACTGACTAAGGAGGAAACATCGACTGGGTCGAGCGCAATTATAGATTAGTATATAACTATTTTCAATCAGCCTACGATAATTAACCGTGCGAAAGATATAGACCGCTAAGTGTTAAGACTCGACTTCGGACCTTTCACAGTAAGTCTATACGGCTTACGTGTGTTTATTACTGAATCCATTGGCATAATTTGAATACGGTTAAATTGTTATTCACCTACATTTTAAACTTGAAGGACTGTTTTCATTTAAATTTTATACTGCATAAATGTTCTAAAATCTTATTTTTCATTTTGCATGACATGGTAAAATCGATTTACTAAATGGGTTCAAAATGCTATAAGCCTTGCGAGCTTCGAGTTGTGGATGAAGCGCGCCATTCACAATTTGTGGCACGCGGCGGTTGTCACATTCTCGACCTTCGGATCGGGGTGTGACAATTAAAGTGATATCAGAACTCAATTTTTTGTTAAACAATGTTTTAAAATAGTTTTCTAAAAAAAAATTTGTAAAGTGCCAAGTGGATTCGGGTCCGATCGAGTCATTTTCCAAACTTGTAGGTAACTTACACCTTGTTGTTAGTACTAAACCCTTAGTTACCTTCAGATATTGATACTCGAACTTCGACTAATTTTACGATTAAGCAGTCGCATGGTCACATAGACCGTCTATAAATGTTTGAGCGTTATTCAAATATTTCCCAAACTTCCCATGGACTTCAAAGTGAGGTTAATAATACCCTCTGATTTTTGTTTTGTGACCTAAATTAGAATTTCGTAGCAAAGTCCAAAATGTCTTTTTGATAAAAGCTTGGGAACGATATTCTTTTCCATTACGAAGAAAGACCTGTTGAGGATATATGTGTATAGAGAAGTAAGTTAATTGAAAGAAGAGAATTAAAGACTAAAGATGAAAGTGTGTAATTAAGGACATTATTTGTGAAATGAATGAATGAGGATTACGAGATTGATATGAGCCAGTGATGATGGCATGATTAAATGTGATTGTATAAGCAATGAACTATGGTAGACTTGATGTAAGAAGAAACTTAATGGTGTACACTTGGAAAAGATGGGCCAAAAAGCCAATTGAATATTATAAGATAAAGGGTTGCTTATGAGAAACCTGCTGGGTAGGTTAAAAAAAAAGGGGGGGAACTGGAAGGATAGAAAGTAATAATTATAGATTAAGTGAAATTTAGTGTAGTTGGATGGTTAACAAGAATAATTTCTAGTGATTTTGTTAGTGAGTTGTGTATGAATGTGAAAATGAGATAAATTTGTGGAAAAGCAAGTATGTGATGGATGGTGAAAGAGGGGATTCAAGCAAATAAGTTGATGATTGCGAACTGAAGGTGATAAACTTGTGCAACAAAAAGAGATATGAAATCTAAGCTAAAGAAGAAGATGGTAACTAAGTGAAATTAGGTGGGGAAAGTTTTGATTTGTTCAAGTAGTTAAATGAATAACGAGAACTTTCGGAATTGAAATAGTTGAGGTCAAGGGTGGTAGTAGAATGAATTATGATTACTTCCATGATGTTATGGAGTCTTTGAATAAATCTTAAGTAAGAAGAGATGAGAGATAGGAAGGTTTGTAAAACAACTTTTATGTATTGAAACGTCCAAGAATAAAGAGAAGATTATGAAGGGATGTACATATACACTGACAAGATAATAATGGAAATGTGATTCATTGAAATGAAGAGAGGATTGGAGTTCTTAAGGAATCTTTTAGATTGACTACTTCAAAGAAGATTTGATTGGGTTCTGAGAGGAAGCAAAGTGCTTTTCAACCTAATTGATTCACCATAAGACAAAGTCATTATTGCTCAAGCAATATAAGTCTAAGGATATCTTATTAAACGAGAAAATGAGTCATGGGTGAAGGGCGAAAGAAAGGAAGCTTTAATGTTCTTCAAGTTATGAAAGGTCATAACTCAATAAGAAAACGTATATGCTTGGAGTTATGAAAGGCTAGTATGGAACTATTACAGTTGTATTAGAATGGAAATTGGGCTATAAGAGAGAGAACCAAGAAAGTTGGCAAGGTAGATTGATGTAGATATTAAATATGAAATTCCATTAACGGAAAAAGTGGATTGAAGAAATTGTAGATCGGCTGGAAGATTTATTTGGAGTCACATAGGTTATGAATTGAGGACTATGAGTTGATCAACATGAATTATAGAGTCAAGAAGGAAAAATTCCAAATTTGGAGAGATAGGAATAAAAGATGAATTTGTGAAACTATAAACCGACGGCTACTATTACAGTTGAAAAGGATTCACACTGCTCTGAGAATATAAATCTGACCTCGCGTATATTAGAAGTACCACCAGTTGAACTTAAGGAAGATTAAAATTATGAGGTACAACCGGTGAAAGTTCTTGAACATCAAAGATCGAGTACCGCAAAGTATGACGATTTCCATGGTAAAGACATCAAGGAAAAGTGAAAGTGTTAAAAGAAAAACTAGGGAATGTAGTAAGTGGAGCCTTGATTTATTAGCTTTGTGATGAAACCTATTTTGGTCGACTGAATTCGAGAGCGATAAAGGACGGATGGTAGGTTAAACCAAGAATTTAAAAAAAAAACTATAAAGGCAAGAAGAATAAGTGATACTCCCTTACCATCTTGTGGTGTATGAGGGAAGTGTTGTAGTAGTGAGAGAACCTACCACCGGATTATCTTGTACTAATGAGTTTGTACGGAATACCAGTAATAGTCATTCTTCCAAACTCTCTTAAGTTCTTTATCACTAACATTAGTATCTTTACTTGCTTACGATCGGTTCATTCCCATCGAGGGAGCCGAAAGGTTAAACACCCAATTTCGTGGACAAGGCTTACTAAGGTATAAAGTAAACAAGCTAGCCTTAGACCGCACAAAACAATAGCCTTAAGAGTAAACCTACAACTTAGAAGTGATAGAGTGTTAACTATGATTGGTAAAGTGTATGTCCCAATAATCCAGAATTAAAGAAGATTATATTAGAGGAAATTTAGAATATCGGTATATTGGGATGAAGTTGGTGAACGGAAGCTCCATAATGGTGAATTAATTTACCTTACCACTGAAAAGGTCAAAATCATCGAAGAAAGGCTGAAAGCAGCTCAGGATCGACAGAAGAGCTACGCTGACAAGCGGAGGAAAGACTTAGAATTTCAAGTAGATGACATGGTATTCTTAAAGGTGTCACCGTGGAAAGGTGTCATTCGGTTCAGGAAACGAGGAAAACTAAATCCACGCTACATTGGACCGTTCAAAGTGATTGAAAGAATAGGTCCAGTAGCTTATTGGCTGGAGCTGCCACCGGAATTGAATAAAATCCACAATGTATTCCATGTATCTCTACTAAAGAAGTATTTGCCCGATCCCTCCCATATTTTAGAAGCTTCTCCAATTGAGTTGAAAGAAGACTTGAACTTTGAAGTACAACCGGTCCGGATTCTAGATACCCAAGTACGAGTACTTAGAAATTAAAGCATTCCAATGGTCAAGGTACTATGGAGAAATGCGCAAGTAGAAGAGGAAACATGGGAGCCCGAGGAGCAAATGAGGAGACAATATCCTCATCTCTTCACTAGTTCCGTATGTGAAATTTCGAGGACGAAATTTATTTTAAGGGGGGGAGAGCTGTAATACCCATTCAAAATTACTGTTTCTCTTAGTCTGTTGGCATGCATCATTTAGTAGGAAATCATGGAAAACATAGTTTAAGCCTTGCTTAAGTTATGGATAGGATATAAATGGAATTAAATGAATTGTTAAAGAATTAGTAGTAAGGTTAGAAATTTAGACTGAAATTGTTAACAAATGACAGGGAATTTGAAAATTTCACTGCCAATGAAATAAAAGGAAATTGTTTGAAGAATAAAAATATACACCGAAAATTTTATTACACTGACTTAAGATATAGATGGAATTTTAGTGATTGTTGGAGGACAAAATAGGAACTAAGAACAAAATTTTCTTTTATGGACTTAACCATCTAGTGACAAGTGGCAAAGCCTTAGAAATCAATGGCTAAGATGAAAACAAATTTTGTCACCTTTTGCCTAGTGAAAATCCGGCCATGACATGGGAAAATGCTAGAAATTTCCATGCAATTTTTAAGTTGTCTTCAACCTTAGAAAAAGATGAACACCTTCCACCATTGATGTACCTTGAAAGCTTCCTCCATAAAACACAACTCTAAATCTAGCCAAACAAGCCCCCATAAATTGGTAACCAACTTGAAGCTCTAGGTTAGCCCATTAGTAATCCCATAACAATTTCAAGAAATTCAAGCTTGGTTGGAAGGAATTTGGATTTGAAGAATTAGGGTTCTTGGTGGAAATTTTCAATTCAAAGGTAAGCATGCCTAATTTTGATCCTAGATTATAGTTTTTGGCATGCTAAACATGAATATCAAGTTAGTTTAGCTTAAAATTTCTTGTAGACTTATAAATCTAGAAAATTAGAAAAGTTATGGAGAATTTTTGAATTTGAGATTTTTAGGTCAAATTGAATTCATGGAACCTTAGGATTAAAATATGAAGTTCATGGAAGCCTACTAAACTAGGAAATGCCATCAAATTACATTAGAAAAGAAAATTTTAATTTTTCAATATTTATGCCGAAAATTATAAGGAAAATATCATTTTTGTCATTTTGGAATTTAAATGAAAATGTAGTTGTTTTGAAGTAAATTTGATGTGAAAATGTTAAAGGAAAATGTTGGAAAAGAAAAATGTGGAAATTGGGTGAAAATGGAGCAAAGACCGAAATTTCTAATGTGTCATAGCTATGGGAAATTTTCAACTTATAATAGAATAAATGTGAATTTTGAAGAAATTAGATTGGAAGAATATTAGTGAAAAATATAATTAGGAGATAGAATTCAAATTTAGTGCATGGCATGCATGGCTTTGCACTTAGTTTAAGTCTTAATTAAATTTAGCAATGGCTATAGAAACTAAATGAGTTTATGAAAATTAGGAGTCCGAGATCAATCAAAGAACAAGGAACCAGTCGAGGAAAGTCAAGACTAGCTCGGAGAGCACAGTGAGTGGATAACTAACTTAAATTACTGTTTTATTGTAATTTTTATTAAATACTATTTTTCTGAAATTATTTGCTATCTATATGTGTTAAATGATGGAATAATGAGAAATATATGGCCCATGGAATGTGATGGCTAATTTATGAAATTGGTTTTGGGAAATATTTTGTAAGAATAGTTTTAAAACAAATCCCTATTCTTATTTTTGAAAATAAATGGAAAAAGGTTTTATATGGTTTTGAAACATGCCAATTTGTAGAAATGAAAACAAAGGGTTTATAAGCCATCACAATTTCAGAGATGTTACTATACGGTGGCCTCCAAGGGAGGAATTCTGTTACTGCAGTAGCTAAGTAGCCACGGACCGTCTTTTGAGAGGCGTGGTGAGTGTGGTATGTACCTTGACGGGAGGCGCGGAGGGAAACCCGCAAGGTAATTTGAGTCCATCTTGTGGTATCCACCGTTAAAGATGGGACTCGCTACTCAGTTGTCGGCCTCGGCCAAGGCGATAACTCGAGTGAGGAATTGACGGATGAAATAGATGATACATGGGCCAAAGTTTGTGAAAATCTTGCCTTGTTTATGTTTATGTTTATGGTTTTATTTATGCTTATGGGTTTGACTTTTATTGCCTTATAATAAATATCGATTTTTACATTGTTGTTTATATAATTATTTTATCCACTCACTGGGTAACTCTGTTACTCACCCGTGTTTTAATAAAATATTTTTTCAGGCTGTAGACATTAACCGCGCTAGTAGATACATTGTGGTGGGAGAACTGCTAGGCTTTTGGCTCTAGTTTGACCGAGGGTGAAAAAGTCAACCTTTGTATTATTTTTCAAAAATTCGTGTAGGACCCACCGAGTAAGTAAATGTCGGTCTAAATAGCTATTTCACCATTTTAGTGTGTCTAAAATATTTTAAAACTGTTACCGTATTTTTCTGAATTCTGTAGCCTGGTTTAAATATTCACGGAAAAATATGTCGGACATCTAATGGCATTTTCGTAAATATCTTGAAGTTTTGGTGTCTTGTTGTTTACTTGAATTTTTATGCCACGACAGTTCGGTATTTTATCTATTTTGATTTGCTTGGGTGTTAGTTAAGTGTTTTAACTATTGAACTGGATGAAAACTGTATAAGAGAAAAATCTAAAAAATGATCGTTTTAGCCTTGCAACCCTCGAGGTGTATTCTAACCTAATAGAATACATTTTGAGAGTTGCGGCGATTGTTACGTGCTCGATCATGGTGTCGGGGCGTGACAAATTTAATTAATATTAACCCTATAATATTAATTAACAAACAATTTATAAACTAATAAACAAATTCAAACAACAAACACAATTTTAATCAAAATTAAGCTAAATCCATAAACAATTAATTTAATATATTGAGAATAAGAAAAAACCATCATATTTGGCTGTCAGACGGTCACCGGAATTTGGTCGACTGGCGAGGGTTTAGGGTTTGGGTGGAAGGAAAGGAAAGGAGAAAGCAAGGAAGAGAGTGGAAAAGAGAAAGGAAAGGGGATGAAGGCTGGAAAACGGTCGGGATTAGGCCGGGAAAGAATGGATTGCCGCTTTGAGGGCTATCGAAGGTGGGGGTGCGACGCGTTGCAGAGGGAAAAAGGGAAGAAAGAAAAAGAGAAAAAGAAAAAGATAGGGGGGAAAGGGTTTCTGGCACGCATATATGTTTTATTTAGGCGCGGAAATAGGCACGGATTTAGACTGTGCTTAATTTCAAAATCCGCGCCTATATCCGAGCCATATTAAAAACTTAGGCGCGGTAATAGGCTCGGATTCAACAAATCCGTGCCTATCTCCATGCCTATATAATGGGGCGGGAAATTTCGGTGGTAAATGAAAATTCCATTAGGCACGGATTTACCAATTCCGCGCCTAATTCCACTCCTAAATAATGGGGCGGGAAAATTGGGCGGTAAGTGAATATTCCTTCAGGCATGGATTTAGGCGTGGATTTACCAAAATTAACATTCAATATTTTACAAAATTACAAACACCTAAATATTATGTGATTGACATTTATCCGATACTAAAAAAAAAATAATAAAGCACTAACTTACTTCACCAAAATAAACGTCATACTCTAACACAATTATCATCTCAATAATATTATTACATTCATAATAATAAAGATTAATCAACAAAATGATCAAAATAAAAACAAAAATCCATATTAATTACAAATAGCCCAAATATTATGCCATATATTTCCAAGTAATTTATAATTTCATAAAAAAATAATCACAAAATGTCCCATAAATATTACAAGTGCAACTAATAAATTATACAAGAACCCAAACATTATCTCTTAAATATATTTATTTAATATATAAAAAAACTTAACTAAAAAATCACTAAAGTTAATTAACATTATAACCCTATAAATAATACTAAAAATCCAACTAAATTATACAAGAACCCAAACAATATCCCTTAAATATATTTATTTTATATTAATAAAAAAATTAAACTACAAAATCACTAAAATAGAGACATTATAACCTTATAAAATCATAATACAAAAATATTATGTAAGTGTAAAATTTTAACATTTCTAAATCATTAAAATGAAACCATATACAAAGAGTTTTAAAGATATTACCTTGATTTCCACCAAAATCCACAAATTATATAGCTTTTTTAGTGTTTTATTTTGGAAAATGAAGGAGAATGAAGAAGAAAATGGGAGAAAGGAGGGTGACACGCCCGGACCTAGTCCGCACATGTCAAGCCTTGTGTTTATGTATAGTTGTCTGGCCAAGATACCAAATTGGACTTCCCATGGATGTTTTGAACTTCATTTAGCTCTATTCCAAGCTTAAAAATCCTAAAATTGAAGTCCGGTGTTGTGGGGCCCACTTGGACACAATTCCCAAGAAAATTTGGCTGAGTTGACCGGAGTCAACTTAAAATTGTTAACTCCGGCACCGGACCTGGTCAGGTCCGACGCTGGACCCGTCATGTTTAAAGGGGTCTCGGCTCACCCGAGACCCCCATTTTCCTCCCTTTCTCTTGTTCTTCATTTCTCCGAGCTCTCTCTTCGATTTTCTTCAAAATCAACTCTTCAATCTCTCTTCAAACACTCAATCAAACATCATCACCCACTTCTCTTGCCCTTTTAAAGACCAAAACACCAACTTTTCCAAGAAATCATCAAATCTTCAAAATTGTCAAATTCGGTGACAGTTTGTTCACCAGCTTATATCTTTCAATTGAACCGTAGGAATTAGCTAAGTATTTGGTATGTTGTTCTAGACTCATCAAGCTTTAATTTGATAGTTTATATGCATGATTTCGTGATCTGTGCTAAAAGAAATCATGGATTGAAGTTGGAAATTCTGCTTTGCCCAAGAACATGTTAACCCTTAGTGTTTTGATTCAAATTCCGAACATAGTTAGTTGTTTAATTCCGTTTTTGAAGCTGTGGGATCTTATTTTAAGTGTTGAGGAGTATGTGTTTCAAATTTCGTGTTGATTGGAGTTGAATCGAGCTTGAATTGAGTTGAAGAATGTTGGAGGCCGAAACTCGGCCTTGGGTGCAGTGAAAACCCGGCGCCGGTCATGCAGTGATCCGGGGCCAGATCATCCCTGCTAGGAAATATATTTTTCCCAATTCGGGTCTGGCACAAAATGGTCATTTTACAGCCCTAGACCTCTATTGACTCCAATATACTTTAATTGATTTCTGGATTTGTCCAATTTTACTCCGAGACCTTAGAAACTCTAATTAGATTACCTAGGTGTTTAATTTTTAGTCAATTGCCTTCATTAATCAAATTAGATTTTTAATTTGACTATTTAGGTACGTGATTATGCGAGGTCGAGCATTAGCATGCGAGCTTAGGCGTTCGTGGGAATTTATTGGGAGTATACAAACCTCCCTTACTTGTGAGTGGCTTGGATTATAGTGGTTGACTATTAAGGGTCAATCGTTTTCTAATTGTTTTATAAATTGATTTATTAAATTGTTTTTATACGTTTTGGGGTATGAAATGTCCACCTTCACACACAAAGTTTACAAAAGATTTAAAAGGTGGGAATTTCAAAAGACTTTATAAATTGTTGTTATTAATAATTGTTTGGGGTACGATACCCCGGAGAGATGAGAGTTTTAGTGAGCTCCTCGGGCTCCAATATGCATGGAAGCGTGGACCGAGTTGGAGAAGCATGCATGATTCTCATCCGTGGACCGCCTATCGAGGGGCACGGTAAGACGAGACCCTGGGAGAGGTGCGAAGGGAAGCTCGCCAGGGCTCCAGTTACTGTGTGCCACCACAGTAAGGCTAACATCAAGGGAACAGGCCAAAGAGTTAATGTGAAGGATTTGAATTATGAGATAGCCCTTGACGGTCCAGTGGGGTACCCAAGTGCACAAGTGTACCTTTGGGACGTTTTCAGAAGCCAGCCCAATTGTGATATATATATATATATATTTGATATTTGATTTTTAACATGGGTTTTCAAATGATTTTACTAAATGATTTATTAAATGTATTTTGGATTATTTCATATCCCTAGCCTGAGGTGATCGGTTACTATAACCGGGTCCCTCACTGGGTACATATATATGTACTCACACCATTCACTTTTGTTGTTAGGTCATCAGGCTTCGGACGACAAGCGTCCAGGTGGTCAGTGATCCCGGCATCTCACTGTGGACACGATTTTGTAGGTGCCACCCTATCCCTTGTGAATCTTGGCTCAGAATAGTAGTGCATGTTGATACATATATTTATCTTTTCCGCTGCAAGTTTGCACCGTAAAACGTGCCACACACACTTATAAATATTTAAATAATATTTTGTATATTATTTCTTATATATATGTTTTCATATATTGCTCAAATAACCTTTATTTTATGCCTTGTGCCATCTTGGATTGCCCGCCTGACGAGGCACGCATCTCGAGATGGTACGGCGGTTGTCACGTGATCGGGCATGCGGGTCGGGGCGTGACAGAGGGAGGCGCAAGAAATGAGATGTTCTGCAAGTTTTAGAACCCTAAAATCCAATGCCTAGCCAAAATGTTGCGTTTTGGCTAGGTAATTAAATTATTTTGCAGTCATAGGTTAGGAGCGGATTTAAGAATGGAAACCGTTCCAAAACGCTTACATGAAATAGGAACAGAAACAGGCGCGGTCCGCACCTAAATCTATTCCTAAATTCTGTCGAATCAAAATCCGCGCCAAAATAGGAGCGGAACTTGGAGCGAAAAGGCACATAAACTTTCTTCGGCCTCGTTCGAAGTGCGCTTCATGGTTTGGAATGGATTTTAGCGTGGATTTTAAATTCCCTTCCTAAGTCCGTGCCAAATATAAGAACGGAAAATTTTCGTTCCTAGTTGCCGTGCCTATATCGCGTTTTTCTTGTAGTGTATATTTTCTTCTTTTATAGGCCATTCCTCAGAATTGTAATGCCTCTCAAAAGGAAGGAAGAACAAAGGGAAAGCAAATTGCTAGGGAAGAACAACTCATTAATACGGGTTTACCAAATGCAAATCATAGTGAAGTATAACTTGATTTAATTTTCTACTTTCTAGTAGATATATAGATATTGTTATATTGTTATATACTTCAATAATGTAAATGATCTATGTTTATCATGAAGAAAAAGGGTGATACTTCAAAAAGAGGCCCAAAAAAGGAAAATCAAGAAGGAAGTAATCTAGCGCCTAACTTTGATATTGGAATATCTATGCTGAATGTAAGTAATTTTTTGGTACATATTGAATACAAGTAATTAGTTTATTACATTTATTTTATAATTGATGCATCCGAAATTGAGATTAAACATTTTGTTTCATCAAAAAAGCCTGGCAAACATGGTGAATTAATTGTGGGCAGGAGAGTTAATAGGCCTGACTCATGCATAACTCTAAACCAGTTGATGGTAAGAACAAAACTTGCTATTGTTTAACCTTTCTTAATATAATAATGTTACAAATTGAAATTTATTCCTTTATTATTCTTAGGCACAAAGAAACAAAAAGATAGAGACAAGAAAGAATGCTAACGAGGCTTCTGCAACACCTTCAACACAACAGAATGTTCAACTAGATCCAATCAAGGGAAAGAAAGATATTGAAAAGACTTCAAAATGATAAAAAACATAGAAAGTGAAAACTGCTTGTTAGTTTGAGAAGTTTACCCCCTTTTTTTTAGTTATTATTTTAGTTATTGAATATTCAGCTTGACATTCCCTATCTTACCATAACTAGATTTTTGGTTTAAAATAGATAAATAAATGATAATAGGGTGCCGGAATGGTTTTTGTGCATAGTTGCTTATGTAAAGATTTTTTTTGTTAAGTAGAGGTGCTGGATATGTTTTGAATTATCACATTAATAGTACTTTGACAGGTATTTGGTTATGTCTAATCGTGTTTGACTAAGTTTTGTTATTTTATTTTTTTAAAGACTCCATCACGGATATTAGAATATAGAGGAATTTTGAAATCCCTCACCCAAAATGTGAAAATTGAACATATTAAACATGGGAAAAAAAATGAAAAATGGCCCATTATATTCAATACAAAAGATATGTCATATGGGTTAAAAAAAAAGTCATGTGAAATTTTTAAATATTTTTTTAAAATGCCATGTCAGCAAGGTCAATGCCACGTCAGCACAATTAACGGTGAAAATTTGACACCGTTAGTGATTGGATTAAAATTGATAAAAAAATAATAGAGGGACTCAATTTAATCAAATTAGAGTAGAGGGACTAAATGCTTACTTTTTGTACCGTAGAGGGAACAATTATAGAATTTGACCAAAAAGAAACAACTCAAAAAAGCTTTTCCTTTTTTTGAGGAAAAAAATTAGCTTTTTCTAAAAAAGCCAATATCATCCCATAAGACTTAACTTTCAAAAAATACTCAAAAAATAGTTTATAAATATAGAATTACTTGAAAGATATATATCGTCGACAAAACAAAGGTAACCTACGAAATAGTTAATTAAAGTAACAATACTTTTGATCCCGTCTTTCTTCACCTGATTTTTATATTTTAGTTAACATTATTGTCAAATAGTAAACTGGATCTAACTTAACTGGATTTGGCTTTCAAATTCTTTTTTTATACTTACTAATTTAAAAGATTTCCCAAATAAATTATATGGCCAATGATCCTTGCACTGAATTTGTTTCCTTTCCTTCCCCTATATATAAAATAGTTTCTTTTGCTAATTAGTTTGTATTTTTCAAGCCATTGGCTTAGAAACTTTCTTCCCCTGCCTTTTGTTCTTCACCTTTTCCCATTCCTTCATGGCATCTAAGCTTAAGCCATTTTGGTGGCAGCTGCCCATTTCATCATTTTTGTTACTCTTAATGATAAAATGGGCAAACACAGAACCGCAAGTGCCCTGCTACTTTGTTTTCGGGGACTCATTATCCGATAACGGCAACAACAATAAACTTGAGACGTTAGCCAAAGTAGATTATCGACCATATGGAATTGACTTCCCCAAAGGACCCACGGGAAGGTTTAGCAATGGCCGAAACATACAGGATGTTCTAAGTAATTACTAATTTCCCATTCCCTCTCCTTCGTCTTTCCCCTTTGATTTTTTTTTTTTTTTGCTTAAATATTATATGGTTATGTAAATATGACAGCGGAGCTTCTGGGCTTTGAAGATTATATGCCTCCCTTCGCCGAAGCTAACGGTGACCATATTCTCAAAGGTGTGAATTATGCATCTGGTTCGGCAGGTATTCGTGATGAAACTGGACAAAAACTGGTAAACTTCATAACCATTCGTCATTTTCAATTCTAATTATTTAATTCCTTTGACTTTGTCGCCCAAAAAAAAAGTTCTCGGAATTTAAAGCATCTAAAGTAATTATTAATAACAAAGGTCAAGGAATATGAATTAGCAATTTCATTATTTACGGACAATGCATTATTGAGGATGAATATAAAAGTTGTTTAATTCTAATTGAAAATTTTTAATCGCAATTCTAGCCACATAAAAAAAATAGGAGTATACCAAAACTTTTGTCAAATGTTAGGAGCTTGACGCCCATTAAGTAAGATCTTGGATTTAAATCTTATGAATGGAAAAAATATGTTTAAGAGAACCCCTCCCGTTTGAGATCCGAAGTAACTCGACTCTGAATTAATCGGAGTCCAATACGGTTAAGTGGTGGGTTTATAAAAAAAAAATAGCAATATATAATTTTCTCACAAAATGCACCATAACTATAATGACTACATGCATACATAGCAACAAACAGATTTCTTGTCCTTTGTAGGGTGTGCGAGTACCCCTGAAGGAGCAGCTAAGCAACCACAAAGCTATAATCTCAAAAATTGGTAGCAAATTGGGCGATTCATCTGCAAAGAAGCTTCTGAGTCAATGCATTTATACCCTTCAAATCGGTAGCAATGATTATATCAACAATTATTTCCAGCCGGAGTTCTACAACACCAGCCGCCAATACACTCCTGAGCAGTATGCTGTGGTGCTCGTTGAACAATATTCACATCAAATAAAGGTTATATTGTTGGACTTTGTTGTTTGCACGATCCTTCCCTCATAAAACTATTAGTTACTTACAATGGGATTTTTTCTTTCCTTACTGGTAGAGTTTGTATGAGGATGGAGCAAGGAAGTTTGCCCTGTTTGGAGTGGGGCTCATAGGCTGCACTCCAAATGCATTACAAGTTTACAAAACAACCCCGCCTCTCTGCGTAGAAAAATTAAACACTGCTACCTCCCTTTTCAATGACAGACTCAAGCAGCTTGTAGAGGAACTTAATAAAAATCTGACCGATGCTAAATTTACTTACCTAAATCCTTCTCCAAAGCCAAATGATGTTGTATTATCTGGTATAACATAATTAACCTTACTTTATCCTCTATCTATTCATCAATTTGTAACTTTATATGCTGCTTAATTAATTTATTTTTCTTAATAATGTCAGGTTTCACAACGTTGTCAGAATCATGCTGCAAAACTGGAGGTGGAGGCGGAGAGCTTTGTGTTCCTAATTCGGAGCCATGTAGTTCCCGAGGCCAGTATCTGTTTTGGGACGGAGTACATCCCACCGAAGCTTGGAATGTGCTCACAGCCAAACTTGCTTACGAGTCCCAAGCTTCAACCGACGCTTCTCCCTATAATATTAAGAAACTAGCAGAGCAATAACAAGGATGGTCATCTTTTGGTAATTTGGAGATGGGAAACAAAAATCTAGAATAGCTTCCACAAGTATTGTGCAGCTTTAAATACTATTGAGCTTTTTACATGTAAAAATAAACTAATGCAATTTACCTTTTACTCTGTTTTCTTTGAAATACATAAAAACCCAAATGGTAATAAATTAACCAAGAGTTTAAATTATATTAGGATGATCCTAAAAATCTATTTTTTAGGATGCCATTGATATGGTGACACCTCACCTATTTTAAGAGACGCCTAAGTTTTAAAATACACTCACTCTCATCAAATCAATTTTCTTAATCTATCTTAATCTTGATTAATTAAAAAAAATTAATCAAAACACCGATTCTTTTTTGAACAGAACAGCAACCTCTCTCCCTGTTCTCTTCCTGTTATTTCCCTCGTTCTCTCCCTCAATCCTTCCTTTTTCACATCGATTTCGGTCTTCCGATTAGTCTGCACAGAAGTATGATTACTTATAGCCTTCCTTGTGACATAATCTAAATTCATGTTCTGCTTTTGGTTGCCCGTGAGCAAGATTAATTGGAAAAGAGAAATCGATGTGAAAAAAGAAGGGCTGGGGGAGAGAATGGGGAAGAGAGAGGGAAGAGAACAGGGAGAGAGGTTGCCGTTCTGTCCAAAAAAAAATCGGTGTTTTGATTTATTTTTTTTAATTAACCCAGGTTAAGGTAGATTAAGAAACTGATTTGATGAGAGTGGGTGCATTTTAAAACTTAGACATCTCTTAAAATAGATGAGGTGTCACCATATTAATGGAATCCTAAAAAGTGGACTTTTAAGATCATCCTAATATAATTTAAACTCATTAACCAAAGAAACAAAAACAATGAAGTCTTTACTTAATAATAAGCCTCAAGGCTAAAAAGGTCTGCTTAATTTTGCACCTTATCTTAGTAGCGAAACAAAATTTCTTCATGATCTCCTGCTTGGAGAAATTAATACATATATTTTTTTGAAAGGTAACGTTTATTGATGAAGAAGTTCAAAATAACAGACAAACAGCAAGAGCTAGCAGTTACATCAGAAAAGTAAGCAGAAAAGGAAACCTCTGCATGCTTGTCCAAGACAATTAGCATAGTATCCCAGTGCTGAAGTCTTGGAATGGAAAGAACCTTCCAATAAAACATCCCAACTTCGGGAGATTTTCCAAGACACATTAAACATATAACAAAGGGAATGAAAGATATACATGCAAATTATTGAATTATAGGTATCCGATACAGCATAACTAGAGTATAGAGCAATTGAAGGGTTACCCATTCAAACCGGAAGACCCATTCAATTATAGATATTCTATTTTTATGACTAAAAATACTGGTTACCATTTTCCAAATAAACCATATGTCCGTGATGTTCCTCACACAACTTTTGTTTCCTTATTCCTCTCCCCACATATATATCTATATATATATATATATAGTTTCTTTCGCTTTCATTTCTAATCTAATCTAAAGCCATTCCCCTCCCTTTCTTACCCTATCTTTGTAATTTTTCTCTCCTTCTCTTCTTTTCCTTTCCCCCATTCTTTCATGGCCTCTAAGCTTAAGCCATTACGGCTGCTACCTATTTCATTTTTGTTTCTCTTAATAATAAATTGGGCTAATGCCGAACCTCATCAAGTGCCCTGCTACTTTGTTTTCGGGGACTCTTTATCCGATAATGGGAACAATAATAAGCTTCCAACGTTAGCCAAAGTAAACTATCAGCCATACGGGATCGACTTCCCCGAAGGACCAACGGGAAGGTTTAGCAATGGCCGAAACATGCAGGATGTTCTTAGTTAATTTTCTTTCCCTTCATGGTTTTTTCTCCTCTTCATATATTACTATTATTATTATTATTAGGCTGTATATATAATATATACATAACAATTACTGTGTTCTTTTGTTATTTTGTTATGTGTATATGATAGCTGAGCTTCTTGGGTTCAAAGATTATATCACTCCTTTCGCCCAAGCAAACGATATAAATATTTTGCAAGGCGTAAATTATGCATCTGGTTCCGCAGGTATTCGCGATGAAACTGGAATAAAACTGGTAAATTTCATAATCCTTCTTTATATGGTTATTAATTGACTTCATCATGTTTCCTAATAATGTTAATTCTTTAATTTCTTTGAGTTTGTAAAAAATAAATAAATAAAAGAAAGAAAGAGTTAGTGGAGGTTAATTTCCTCCAATATAAGCCAAACTTTCATATTTGAAGAACAATTAAATTGTGGAAAAGATAATAATAACTACATAAATAGCCATAAACGGATTTCCTCTCTTTAATTTGTAGGGTGTGCGAGTACCCTTGAGCGTGCAGCTAGGCAACCACAAAACTATAGTCTCAAGAATTAGAAGCAAATTGGGCGATTTGTCTGCGAAGAACCTCCTGAGTCAATGCATTTATTCACTTCAAATTGGTAGCAATGACTACATCAACAATTATTTCCAGCCAACGCTTTTTTACGGCACTAGCCAGCAATATGATCTAGAGCATTATGCTGTGGCGCTCGTTGAACAAATTTCACAGCAAATAAAGGTTATCTTATAGAACTTTGTCATATTCCGACACTCCTCGTGCATGCCCATAGTTTAACTCATTAGGCACAGATTAAAATACAGGGATAAAAATTATTAGATGGGTTCGTCCCACTACGTCAACCATGGAACCAATCAATAGAATTCTATCAATTCAAAAGTTTTTGAAATTTATACATTATTAGGATAGAGTTAGTAATTCTAGAAAAATTTTGAGAGTTGATAAAATTCTATTGGTTATTAATCCCATAGCTAACATGATGGGATGGACCCATTGAATAATATTTCTTGCTGGATAGATATATCATTTTCGTTTTCAGGGTCTGAGGTGATTATAAGATGTGTGCAAATATTGTTTCCCTGATCTAAATAGTATAGTTTGAATCATTAATTTGTCAATTCCTTCTATAACTACTTACTTACAAAGGGATTTTTCTTTTCCTTAATCAATTCTTACTCGCAGACTTTGTACGACGTTGGTGCAAAGAAGCTTGCCATATATGGACTGGGGCGCATTGGCTGCGCTCCGATTATCGTAAAAGCTTTCGGAACCAATGGGTCTTTATGCGTCGACAAAATAAACATTGCTGCCAACCTTTACAATGATAAACTTAAGACTCTTGTTCGAGAACTTGGTGGAAAGCTAGTCGATGCTAAAGTTACCTATCTTAATCCTTCTCCGACAGCAGATGAGATTAAATCATTTGGTAACATAATCGAACCCTTAGACTTACTTATGTCCTTTATTCATAAATTTGTTATTTTTGTTTCATGCTTCTCTCTCTCTCTTTCTTTTTTTTTTTTTAATTATTGTGATTAACTTTGACAGTATCGACTGAATCATGCTGCAAAACTGGGGGTGGAAGTGGAGAGCTTTGCCTTCTTAATTCAAAGCCATGCGAAAATCGAAACCAGTACGTGTTTTGGGATGGAGTCCATCCTACAGATGCCTATAATATGCTCACGGCCAAAAGTGCTTACCAGACCACTTCTTCTGCCGAAGCTTATCCATTTAATATTCAGACTCTAGCAAAGCTTTGACAAAGTCATCTTAATCATTGGAGATGGGAAACCTAAATTTTGATTAGCTTCAATAATAATTGTTTGGCTTTTAAATTTAAGGAGTTTTGTGTTAATTGTTTGGCTTTTAAATTTAAGGAGTTTTGTGTTTAGGAAAAGATCTCATCGATAAGATTTTGAAGTTCAAAAAATGGGATATATATTTTTGCTCAAAACGAAAGTGGAACAAGTGCAGCATCCACTTTTGTGATGTTTTCAATTAGTAATAAAATTCAATTATTTTCCTTTCAAAAAAAATTATTTTTGAAGCTCTAATTGGACGAGAGTAGAATTGGTTTATGTTTGTTTGTTTTATAGTTTAAAATAACATGTCAAAAGAAATAATAATCCTTGCCATCTAAATAACTGCTCAAATCGATGGGAACCAAATTTGTTTTCATTTCTCAAATTCCTAGGCCTCAATTGGCAAAATCAAGTGCTCATCTGAAACTTCATTCTGCTACTTTTAATTAATTATTGTGTATGCTACTTTTAATTAATTATTGTGTATGTCTAAAAACTTACCCTAAAATGTTAAAATTTTAATTTTGGACTAATTAACTTAATGTCACTTCTTAATTCTGTGGTAACTCCAATAAATTGAGTTTGTTGGCTCATATAATACTAATTTTGAACATGCAAATTCTTGTGCTATATATATTAGCTGAATCCTAGGACACTACAAGAAAAATTGTCGATTCCAAAAAAATTTTCTATAGAAAAAATTGTTGGAATTTTCCATGTATATTCCCACCACAACCTACAAAAACAAAATACCATAGTAAAATCCGTTGGTAATTATAACTAATTTATCCACCAAAAATTTCATTGCAAAATTCGTTGGAGTTTTTCTCGCTACATGGGGCGCATGCACACAAATCGATGACAAATCGTAGCAAAATTCAAGGGAAACTAGCGGCGATGAAAATTCTCACGGAATTTTCCACGAAAATTCATAGTCTTGGAAATTTTCATCGCTTTGATTTTCATCGCCCTGATTAAATTTTTTAATAAATTTTTTGACGGTTTATGGACATCCATAATTTTTTACACGAATTTCTTAATCCGTGGAAAAAATTTTTTCACGAGCTTATATAAGTCGAATTTTTTTCTGTTATAAAATCCGTGGGAAATAAATTTTGCCACGGATTTTTTTATCATTTTTCGTGGCTATATCTGTGATTATTGGTAATTTTTCTTGTAGTGGGAATTTGATCTTACAACAATTTGGTACATTTGGAAAGAATAATGCTCTTAGCGAAACGAGGATGCATTAGTTGAAACTCGAATCTCGGACTTGAGAAATCCAACTCCTAAAGGAATTGAAGTGAGTGAACCCTTTATCTTGCAACAATGTTTAACACGACAAAAAAGGGGATATCTTGTCTATGTATCTTGAAACAAAGTTTGTTGTCTACATTCTAATTAATCTTATTATTTTTGAAAAATTTTCGACTATCTTATATGCTATATATGCAACAAAGAAGGGAATTTTTCATATATTTACCTACTAATTTAGAGGACGGTAATTTTTACCATCTTAGTTTTTCCTTAAAAAAAGAAAACTTTTTAGGCTTTCTTTTTCCCCGAAAGAAGAACTTTTAGGCTTTGTTTTTCCTTTTTATAGGTAGAAATTAGGCTTTGTTCAGTGAGTCTTTTAACTTATACTTAACCCCTTGTTTGGCTCAAAGGAGGGGAGAGGAAGGGATTTTAGAAGAGGAATGAGGAAGATTTTTTTTTTACTTGGTTGGGAAAGAGTTAAGAGGGTGCACATTTTTATCAATTTGCCCTTATATGTAAAATCTTATATAATATACAATAATGTTTATTTTTAATATATTTTTATTTCCACATTATCAAGTACAAAATAATCTTTGATTATTATTATTATTATTATTATTATTATTATTATTATTATTATTATTATTATAAACCAACGAGTATAAATGAAAATAACTTATGCTCAACAAAAATAATATATCTAAACAAAATATTAATTTTTTTATAAAATAAAAAGTTTTGTTTATTATTTTTATATCAAATCGATAATTGACGAACAATAGGGATGAAATAATATATATTGATGGGTTGAATATATAGAGCATTGATACATACATCCTATGAGCATTGGAAATGAATTTTTTTTTTCTGCTCAAACTACCTTTATTTACATATAATTAGCACATAATTACAAAAGTGTATAAAAAATAGCCATTACATGCTAGCAACAGGTGTAGTCTTAGAAAGGTCTTCAAAAAGATATTCCAACAAAAATTCAAAGGCTTCAAGTAAGGTACATGTCACATTCTCTTTTCATAAGTTCTCCTAGCAAGATGATCAGCTACTCTATTTCCTTCTCTACAGCAAAAAAAAGTAGTTAATGCTGCTCAAAACGTTGTAGCATCTGCGAGCAGTCCTCAAGTAGTTGTTGTAGGACTGGATGATTCACCTTCCTCCTAGTTAAAGCACTGAAATTTAAAAACAAATTTGGTGTCTAACTCAATCTCCAAATGTGAAATATTTAAAGAAAATGGCAAGATTAATTCCTTCCTTGACAGATTTAAACTCAACAGAGTTATTATAAGAGAGTCTAGCAAAAAAGTATAAGTAAAAAAAAATTTCTTTCTTGCATCTAGAATAACTCCTCTACACCCTGCATAATCAAGATTACCTATAGCTGCACCAACAGAGTTTAATTTCACCCACCCTTATCTAGTTGGTTTCCAATGAATTTGTTCAATGGAGTTATTACCTTTTATGTCTATAACTATTTGGGAATTATCTGCATAGGAAAGGGTTGTATTTCTAGTAATGCCACGTCCCAACCCGGAGGGGTCGACCACGTGGCAACCGCCATGCTGCCTTGAAGTACGTGTCGATCGCTCACACACCTCGAAGCACAGCAAGGCATAGAAATGGATATCTTCGCTGCAAAACAACTAAAATTTTTAATTAGAAATCATTTAATAAAATAATTAATTTTAAAAGTAATACCAATAGACTAATTCAAAAAAATACCTACGCAGCGGAAACTACTACTCCTAAGCCACTGACGTCTCCTAGTGAGCCTCTGGTCTATATGCTATCCTTATACGCGGATCTGCATCTATCCACATTGAATACATGTGAGTGATAGAGGTTTAATGAATCTCCATCAGGGGTTAGGGAAACGAGGGTAATCCAAAACATAACAACAATAAAATAAATATTTTTCGTTTCAAAATCTCTTTTCAAATTCTCCAAGTGAGAATTTGCTTTAAAAACCATTTAAATAAACATACAAATAAAATGGGATGGCCTCTAATATACTAAAGGCTCGACCCATCGGTCGCATGCCTCATTGCACCAAGGGCTATCTCTTTTCTCTATAAAATGTTTCTCTTTCTCTAGCCCGTTCCCTTGATGGTGCCGGACGCTGTGGTGGAACACTTCTACATTGAGCTCTGGCGTGCTTTCCTACACGCCTCTCCAGGGTCTCCGCTCACCGTGCCCCTCGATAGGGAGTCCACGACTGCGTCAATGCATGCCTCTCAACTCGGTCCACGCTCCTCAAATCGGAGCACCGAGGACACCTCTCAATCGCTCATCTGGCTCCCATCCGCATCAATATCATATATATGTGTAAAAAACATATATATTTAAACATACAATTATAAACATAAACACACACACACACACATAAACCTTTATATTTTCTTTGAAAATACCCCACTCTCTATGTGGGTATACCACCAATTAAGTGTGTGTGTGTGTGTGTAGGTGGTGGATTCCCTATGTCTCAAAACCTTTGAAAATCATTTTATATTTTAAAAACGTTTAACCTAGTGGCTAAGCAATGAAATCTAAGCCACTCACAGTGTTGGGAGGGTCGTATACTCCCAAAAGATCCACGTAGCTCAACCTCTGGAGCATCGCCGCACTCGATCATCCGGAGCCCTAATACATAGAAATACGTGTTATCATTTATAATCAAACTATGAATTCACCTATGAGGCTCTAGCATGACCTAAAAGGGTGTTTGGATGTGTTTGGATGTGTTTCATGCCTTGTGGTGCTTCAGGTGCATGACCGGTTGGCACGTACTTCGAGGTAGCGCTGCGGTTGCCATGTGGTCGAACTTCCAGGTCAGTGCGTGACATATCACGTCACGCCCCGACCGTTCGGGTCGGCCACGTGGCAACCGCCGTGCTACCTCGAAGTACGTGTCTGCAGCCACGCATCCGAGGCACCGCAAGGCTTAAAATAGATATCATCGCTGCAAGACAAAACTAAAATTTTAATTAGAATCATTTAATAAAATATTTTATTTATAAGCAACACCAGTGGATTAATTCAAAAGATTACCTACACAGTGGAAACTACTAAGCCTAAGCCACCGACGCCTCCTAGTGAGCCTCTGACCTACCAGCTGACCTCGTACGCGGATTTGCATCCATCCACATTAGATACGAGTGACAGAGGTTCTAAGAATCTCCATCTGGGTTAGGGCAAATAAGGGAAATCCAAAATAAAATAAAATAATAATAAAATAAATATTTTTCTTTTGAAATCTCTTTCTAGTTCTCTAGCCGAGAACTCTCTTTTAAAACTAATTAAATAAATAAATAAATATATACACAAAGTGGGCTGGCATCTCTATCATACTGAAGGTGCGACCCGTCAGTCGTCTTATGCCTTACCGCACCGAGGGCTATCTCTTCTCTTTCTAAAACATTTCACATTTTCTCTTTCTCTAGCCCTTTCCCTCGGTCGTGCCTCGCTGTGGTGGAACACAACGAACTGGAGCCCTGGCGAGCTTCCCTACGGGCCTCTCATAGGGTCTCGTCTCACCATGCCCCTCAATAGGTGGTCCACGGCTAAGAATCATGCATGCCTTCTCCAACTCGGTCCACGCTCCCACATATATTGGAGCCCCGATGAGCCTCTGCTAGCTGTTGGCTGTTGGATCGCAGTCCACCACCACCACTAGCCCACTCAATCACTCATCTCACAAGGATATCGTACCTTTAAAAATCATAATAATAATATTTCAAAATTATATATATATGTATAAAACATTTATATTTAAAACATATAATCACACACACATAAGTTTTATATTCCTTTCTAAAACATCTCACTCACTGTGTGGGTATATCACCATGCAAATGTATATGTGTGGATTTCAAGTATCACAAAACCTTTTTGAAAACATTTAAGTTTTTAAAATCATTTTTAAAACCTTTGTTCCCAGTGGCTAAATAGAGAAATCTAGGCCACTCACAGTATTGGGAGGTTCGTATACTCCCAAGCGCTCCATGTAATTTTTAACCTCTGGCGCCTCGCCGCATTCGATCCAACCGGAGCCCTAATACATAGAAATATACGTTAGCATTCATAATTAAATTTATAAATGCACCTACAAGGCTCTAACATGACCTAAGACTAGGCTTGAATGTGATTCGGGGCTTAGAAAAGTGTCCGGGAGGTTTCGGGGTAAAAATTGGATACTTGAAGAAAAATTACGAAAATGCCCTTAGGGGTCCATGGGCCGCCAATTCGGGCTGGGCCCCCGGATCTGGCTAGGCAGGCCTCCCCCATGTGGCTGGGTCAGGCCCAGATGGATTTTGGGCCAAAAGGCCCTCTTCTATGTGAGTTGGGCAGAGCCCCTCGGTCCACCGATCAACGTGAAATTCGAGATGGAGGTTCCTCTCACCTCTCACGACACGTTTACCGGAGCAAAAACGAGAATCACAAGCTCAAAGTTCCTAGATCTCAAATCTAAACTTAAAATTTAACTAAAAGCTGAAACTAACTTTGAGCTTGGATCTCTTCTAGACCAATGCATGGAGATGCGTGAAAACTTAGAAAAACAAAGATCAAGGAGTAAGAACAACATACCAAAAACTCGCCTTGATCCTTCGGTCGGTTTGTCCGAATCGGCCAAAAGTCCAAAATTGCTCCGAAAGAGCAAATGAGAGAAGAGAAGAGAGGGAGAAGAGAAAATGAGAGAGGGAGAGCTCATCTCCCCCTATTTATAGTAAGGCCCGACACCGGGTCTACTCGGGCCCCGGGAAAACTTTTTCCCCTCTTTAAAACCTCTCATAATTTCGATCCTTAGCCCGATCCACCGACCAATTCACCAATGGACGTCCAATTCATTGGATACGGACTTAAAAAAGTCCACTTTAGTATTTCCATGCATGGGCACCAATCTTATCTTCCAACTTCAGCTTACCTTAAGCTTATCATCTCTTTTGACTTAACACAGCCGGACCGACATATTGTTTAATTATTACACCATCTTGCACTATTCCGTTCGTACGAAAAGGTCGTGCTAGGTTCGGGTGTGTCATATCAAACCATGAATAAGTATCCACACTCAAAACATGGTTTTCACATCATTTCTAAACACATGATTTGAAAACAAGAGTGTTTTATATCATCAAAACATCAAGCTACTACACACTCATAACTTTGGGAGGATAAACATTTTCATAAGTCCATATGCTTGTGCCTAGCCTTGACTCTAGGTGCCACCTTCTAGAAGTTAAGTTAAGACAATGGAAACCGCATGATAAGACACTTAACAAATTCAAAAAAAGATTCTAAGGCTATATGCTATGTATTTCTATGCATTTATGCTCAAAATGCGCTACCTGATTGGCAACGCATTCTATTGAGATACTTTGAGCTTAACATTTCTCCACTTTTGGTTAAATTAGAGCTCAAATGTACAACTTTTACTCCAAGATTCATTTGAGAAGTTTATCCCACTAATTTGAGTCTTTATGGAACCTTTTTCAATGATTCGTGGTGCTCAAAGAAGACAGAAATTGAATTAAGTTCAAAACGAGATGAAACAAAGCAAAACAAGGTGGTATGTGTTGGAACAACCCATGGGCTGGGGTGTAGTAGACCTAAGGGCCAGCTAGCCTTATCCTAAGACCACCTCCTTCCCTACCTTAGAGGGTCTTGGGGTCGATCCCTTCAAACACACACACACACACACCCATATACATTTTTTTAACACCCCCTTTTCACTCTAAAAACATCCAAACTCCATTCTAATTCAATCCTATTCAATATTCACCACAATTCATCATCTAATTAGCTCAAAACACCATTCAGTGCATTCCAACATTAATCTAACTTAAATATAAGCAAATTACTCTCAATGAACCCATTTTCTCACTTTAGCATAACTTTCTCATTTCAACTCTGATCAGTATGATTCCAAAGGTATTTTGAAACTAAAATTGTGTAGAATAATTTAACTCAAACTTTCTTTCCAAAGCTTTGTAGAATACAAGTGAAATTCTTCCCTCCTTAGATCTCAAAGTTGCCAAAGTACCACCAAAGTTACTTGTTCTTCCTTCAAATGCTTGACCAATGAAAATGTAAGCTCCAAAGATGATTTTGATAAATTTAATCTTTGATTTCCATGAGGATTTGATGAGCACTTAGTGGATGATTGATTTGGGAAACTTTGCACTAGGGTTTCATTTGTTTTTCCTTGGAAAGAAAAGAGAAAAGAAAAAGATGAGAGGGGAAGAGCTATTTTCTCCTTTTCTTCTCTTTACTTCCAACCTTATCCTTCACTTAATCATTCGAAAGTCCACTTTGCCATTCCATGTCTCATATTCCATAATTTTGCTTTTTTCTCTAATATCCTCAATTTCCTTAATTTCTAAAATAACTCACAAATTCACTTGTCATAATTTCTACTAAATCTTCAATTCACAAAATGTAATAAACCTTGTGACTTCAAATCAGTTCATGGATCAACTTAATATTTTCATTAACTCTTTTCTGTCATCAAATCATAATTTCACTTTAAATAATTTTTCTTCATTTAACCTCAATTTTTGGTAGTACCAAACAACTCCCAAATTGTCATGTCCAGACCAGCAGGTTCGGCCACGTGGCAGTCACCGTACTGCCTCAAAGTATGCGCCGACCGGTCACACCTCAAAAATAGCACAAGGCATTGAATATCAAGCATAAATTGCAAATATCAAATAACATTTATAGAACAATTTTTTTAACAATTTAAATAGTATCGACCACGTGGCAGTCATCGTACTACCTCAAAGTACGCACCGACCAGTCACGCCTCAGAAATAGCACAAGGCAATGAATATCAAGCATAAATTGCAAATATCAAATAACATTTATAGAACAATTTTTTTAACAATTTAAATAGTATCCTTAAATAACATTTATAACAATAAAGTCCCTCAAGATAAAACATCAAAACAAATGTGACTTACAAGTGTGCGGAGTGAAAATAGAAAACATACTGCAACGGAATTTAAATACACAAGTGGATCACTAATACTAAAAGTAGAAGACCTACTTCGGTTGATAGCTAATCCGCACATCTAACACAATGGCCGCTCCTTAACAAGCCTCAAGCTTGAAAAGTATAAACCATGGGGGTGAGTCCACAGACTTAGTGATGTGGTTTGGAAACAATGTAAAAGACCAAAGATGGTGGGGGATATAATAATACCAAAACCAATTTATAAATTATCATTTTCGTTTAAATCAATTTCCCACCAAAATCATTTTCATCGAAATGATTTAACTATGGCAGCATAAATAGATCGAGTCTCACTCGTCGATAAGCTCAAAAACCTACTGGGAGAAATTTACACACATTATCCTTTAAATAAGATTAAAAAATATATATACACATATACTCTATGCCCTAATCTCCCAACATTTGTCATTCGTCATCGCAATGACTACAAGTACTCCCGGCGTGTCACCCTTTGTGCCTCATAGTCCCAAGATGATGCACTTGTGCCTCCCCAATGGAGCATCCACTAGCCATCAATAGCTAGCATTAAGCCCCTTATGGGCAGTCCTTCATGGACTAACATCAAACCTCAATTGGGCAAGTCACTTATAGATCGTAATCACACCACGAGGCTTATATAAAAACACCTCGAGCGGGCAAGTCACATGCGAACTCTAATCACGCCTCGATCGGGTTTTCATAAAGTCATTTAAATATTTCATATCATTATAAATATATATATATAATACATATAACCCACCCGCGAAAAAGTGTATGTTTGTGCAGTGGCATACTATATCCCAAATCAATAAAACATTTAATTTAAAACAAATAAAACATTTATCATCAATGTCACTACACATGGCACCCATTCACGGATTGGGAGAGTAGTATATTCCCGCGCTAGCCCCATTGCACAATAGGAGCCTTCGCCGCGATCCTTTCCCAGTGCTCCTATTTCATGTGAAAATTATTAGAAAACCTTTTCAAAACAAATACATGCATATGCAGACTTGATATAGCCTAAACAGGCTCCTAACATATTTAGGAAAGTGTTTTAAGTAATATCACACCCCAAGGGTAAAATGGTCATTTACCCTCTAGGGGCAAAATTTGTAATTTGGAGAGTCTAGAGAGTTTGATAAACATTTACTATTAGGGCACTATTACTATTAGGACAAAATGGTAAGTTTGACTGTGTAAGGGCATTTTCGTAATTCTAACCCTTAAAGGGTAAATTAGGTATTTTCACTTACTAAGGAAATTGATTAATTAAATTAAACTTTTAGGAGAATAATCTATTGAACATGTAAAATATTATTGGGTTAACCAACTTAATTTAATTGGACTTTGTTGTTTAATAAAACTCTAGGCTTAATATTTTATAACTATAATAGGCCTATTATCTAAACTTTATTCTTTCTTCTTGATGGGTAGTAAGGCCCCAAGCCCTTTATTTATTTTCGTTCTCTTCATTATTTTCTGTTGGGCCTAATGACCCAATTATAAACCAACTAAATAAGGCCCATGTGCAGCTTAATGGATTAGGGCCCAGCACATAATGTTTTAGCGAAGGCCGAAAAGAGCCATCTTCTTGTTCTTCCTTGGCTGCGTGTGCTTGGCTTGGCCAGCATGCAGCCTGGCCGGCTGTCATGCACAGCCCCAACGACCTTCCTCCGTCCAACACCTCCTTTCTCCGATCATCCAACATGCTAAGACCCCAAATAATCACAATAATTCAATCTAAACTCTATAATTCAACAACTTGAACATAATCTAACTAAATAATCGAAAATGAGCTTTTATTCTTCAAAAATTCATAAAGTCCTCATCAATGCATGATTTTAACATGCAAATGTATGTATTGAAAGCTCTTATAATACTTATTAACATACCTAAACCGTTTAGCTTAAGGTTAGCTAAACTCTTCCAAAAAGTCGTAAAAGCCGAAAATTTCTTCTCCAATTTCGAGCTGGATTTTGCTATTTTCTTTACAAACAAATTCAACCATTGCGTAGAGCTCGAAAAAAGCCTACGTTTTAGAGCATTTATTTGCTCCATTTGGATGAGAAATGAAGGAGAAAATTAAGAAAGAAGATTTGGGTCTTAAAGGTGCAAAAATGGTGTTTTTGCACCATGGAAGAAGACGAGGTTGGGGAGGGTCGGCTGCTCGCTGCAGCCCGCCCACCCTTTTCTCACGTAAATATTTTCCCATTTTGGGGAAATGACCATTTAGTCTCCCAAAGTTTTAAACTTCAAACTTGACCCCCAAAATTTAAAATTTTCTTTGACATAACACCTAATTCACCTTTTTAAAAGTTGTCAATTTTATACCAAATTCCATATTACACCAAGTCACATAATTTTTGGAACTAATTATGAGATTGGAAAAAGGGTCAGAGTTCACACAAAGTCACTTATATAATAATCAAGTTTAAATTCCTAATTTCTCAAAAAGCTGTAATTATTCTTTATGACTCCAAAATAAAATAAGAAATTTTCTTTATTGACTTCATAATTTATATCGATCAACTTATAACTTTAACTCACATATTTAAGTGACTCCAAAAGAATCTATAACTCAACTTAAGGTTTTTACAATTTGAATTTCCATTCATCTATAATATATATAAACGTATGAATGTTGTAAAACTTTTGAATGGCCTTAAATACCCTTTTTTTTCTATATATTTCAGAAATGCCATTGATGTTGTTGAGTCAAATTAGAACTCTTCATTTATCTTGTACTAAATATTTTTTTATATATTTATTAAATGATGATAGCAATTAACAATTTTATTTTCATTATAATTAATTTATTACTATATTATATTAAAGAAAATAATTTAATTATCATCCAATTTCATATAGTTTAATTTAAAGCCTACTTTATAATTTAATTATTGTCAACTTTAATATAGTTTATTTTTTGAAATTTTTATTATTTATTATTACTATATTATATTTATTACTATAATTTATTACTATATTATATTTATTATTTATAATACATTGTATCACGTGCAGAGCACGTGACAGAGTGACTAGATATAGTAATATAATACATTGTTCATATAGTACGTAATATATATAAACGTACGAATGTTATAAAATTTTTGAATAGCTTAAAATACCTTTTTTTCAATATATTTCTAAAATACCACTCAATATCCACTAACAAATGGGGCTAGCTATCTGCATATCAAAAATGGCTTGGGCAACCGGTTGTATATGACTTAAACCCAATAATAAGATAATTTCCTTCTTAAAGAAGGCAGAATATTAGTTGCACCTATAACAAAATATTATATTACGTGTGAAGTTCAAAAAAGTTTGTAATTGAATTGGTGGATAGAACACTGCAAGATATTATGAGTAGCAAAGAACCATTTGGAGGAAAGGTTGTTGTTTTTGGAGGGGATTTCAAGCAAGTACTTCCAGTTGTACCTCGAGCAACAAGGCAACAAACAGTAAATTAAAGTTTGGTTAAATCATATCTTTGGCCAAAAATAGAAGTATTGAGACTGAAAAGAAAAATGAGGGCAAGAGGAGACTAAGAATTTGGAAAATTTCCTACTTCGAGTGGGTGATGGAGATGAATCTACACATGTCGACGATTTGATTCTCTTACAGGATGAGATGGTTATAAACTCTGAAAATGAAGAAAAGTCTGAAGATCATTTAATAACTACAGTCTTTCCAAAATTGAAAGATAATTCAAACTTTGCAGAGTATATGACTAACCGTGCAATCTTGGCAACAAGAAATGAGTATGTCGACAAGATCAATGAGCGGATGATAAAATTTTTCCCTGGTGAAAGTAAAACATTCAATAGTTTTGATGAAACAGTGGATGACACAAATAATAACTATCCAAAAAAGTTTTTAAATATTCGTTTGCCAAATGGTCTACCACCGCATAGTTTGGTGTTGAAAGAAAATTGTCCAATCATACTTTTAAGAAATTTGAACCCATCAAATGGTTTGTGCAATGGAACAAGAATGGTTTGCAAATATTTTGGCTATAATGTAATACAAGCAGAGATTGCAATTGGACAACATGCTGGAAAAAAGGTACTTCTTCCCAGAATTCCACTTTCACCCGCAAAAAATGAAGGATATCCATTTCAATTTAAGAGCTAGCAATTCCCTATTTGACTTTGTTTTGCCATGATCATAAATAAAGCTCAAGGGCAAACAATACTGAATGTTGGAGTATACTTGCCGGAACATGTTTTTTCACATAGACAACTATATGTTGCACTATCTCACAGAATATCAATGTCTTCAACAAAAGTTTTGGTTAAGCCAAAAAATACAAAGAAAGAAAATGGAACATATACAAAAATGTGGTATACAAAGAAGTTCTACTTACATAAAAGTAATTTACCATTATCATTTTCTTTCCAAATATATAATATTTATCAAATCACTAATATTTAAACTCAATTTATAATATGCAGGTGAGCCCATAAATAGGAAAATAAATGAAAATGATGAAGAAAGCTCGAGGAATTTGAATCTTTGCAATTCAATATTTTTTTCTAATTAAATGTTTTTAATTATAGTATTAAATTCGAAATTGGTTCCTATGGAATTCAAAATACTTTATTTTTACTTTCATTATTTTATTCAGAGTTTGAAAATTTTTAAAAATATATATGTTCAATAGAAATAAAAATAATTAAGAACGCGTTGGATCACGTGCATCGCACGTGAACGGAAAAACTAGTAATCATAAATCTCTAGGTCAATTTATTACACCTCTATACATTAAGACTTCAATTAAAGGTCAATTTCCATCATATCAAAATTTCAAGTTAAACAAAAATTCAGATTGTAATGATTTATTTCTTTTTTGTGTAACCAGGGGTATTCCCAGGCCTTTGGTCCAAGATTAATCTCTTTCGAGTTGAATTGGTTCACCATGAGGGTAAACCTCTCTCAATAATGATTTTCTCTATTCATAAGACTCGAACTTGAGACCTTATTTAAGAAAAATAAGCGTCAAACCACTTGAACCAACTACTTGATGGTATTGTAACGAAATTTTCAATATTAAAAAAATTTTACTTCCAATATTTTCCAAAACATAACCTTTGTTGCCAAAATTTTTTAAAATAAAAACACCTCACTAAAACATGTTTTTCGATGTTTTATTTTCAAAATATGAAAATGAAAAATAAAAAATACAAAATGACAGCTAAAACTCTATTATGCCTCATATGCATCAATTTTTGGTATCAATAAAATTAAATAAACTTCATGAAAGCTGAAATTTCCATTTCAACTAGTTCAAATTCGGTTACAAAACTTAGTAACTACTCAAGTATGGATTCCATACATATCTTACATACTTTGGCATAGATCATGAGTCGGTTTTTCAATCTCAACTCACATAAATATTCAAGATAAGTTTATTCGATTTGTACAAATGTATAGAAAAAAAAAAGATTTAACTTGTGTTAATAAATCCGAAGGACCCTACCAAATAGTGCAATGAGGGAAAGAGTCGATAGGCTGCGCCATGTTGGGTCGATTGGAAACAACCCATATGTTTTCTTTTCCTATTTTCTAATTCATTATTTTTAAAATGTCATTTTTAGTTTTTCTTTCAAGACTTTTAAAACGTGATTTTTAATCATCAATAAATTGAAATACTTGTTGTGAAAGGAATGTTAATTAAAATTGAGGAAGCAAGAACAAGAAATAAGGATAGGAGAATATGAGTAAGAATATGAGCAAATGAGAATTAAAGGAACAAGAGAGAAAGAGAAAGAAATTGAATGAAGGAATTGTAAGTGTATTTCATTAATGAGAATGAATCCCAATTTATAGGCATCAAATGGTAGGCTATACAAGTTGGCAACTTGCACATATGAGCCCCATTATTGCTATCACAACAATTACAACTTGGACAATTTGCACAACTTGCATTTGTCCACATTCATAACATAATTTGCACAACTTGCATTTGTCCACTATCATAACACTCCCCCTTGGACAAATGCCACTATTAAAATTGGATGTGTACTGCCTCATTAAAAATCTTAAGTCGGAAAAACCCAGTGGGAATAAAAACCGAACATAAGGGAAAAAGAGTACAATACAATTAAGTCCGTCTAATATGTCTTCAGGACAACATGTGCTTGTCTTCAGGACAATATAGGTGGGCCTACTTCAGTGGCCTGATTGGACGTGCTATTACTGCCTCATTAAAAATCTTAAGCCGGAAAAACCCAGTGGGACAAAAACCGAACAGAAGGAAAAAAGAGTACAGTGCACTTATGTCCATAATCGCTCCCCCTGAGATAAAATAAACTGCTACTTCTGGAGCATCTAAATATTTCCACTTCTGGGGAATTCAATATTGCATTTTACTGACTCGTCGCATACCAATGCCATAAACTAATTTCTAAAATGTTGATGTTGGCAAAGATTTGGTAAATAAATCTGCAAGATTATCGACGGAGCGAATCTGTTTAACATCAACTTGTCGACTTTCCTGGAGTTCATGAGTATAGAAAAATCTCGGCGAGATGTGCTTGGTCCTATCACCTTTAATATATCCTCCCCTGACTTGTGCAACACAAGCAGCATTATCCTCATAAATTATAGTGGGAGAATCTATCACCGGTTTGAATCCACTAGCATTGTGAATATGTGATATCATAGATCTTAACCAAACACATTCTCTTCCGGCCTCATAGAGGGAAATAATTTCAGAGTGGTCGGAAGATGTAGCAACAAGTGTTTGCTTAGTGGAACGCCAAGAAATGGCTGTATCATTATAGCAAAATAGATAACCGGTTTGGGACCGAGCTCTGTGCGGATCAGATTTATATCCTGCATCAGCATAGCCTACTAAACCATAGTTAGTAGTTTTCTTAGAATAGAATAACCCCAAATCAATGGTTTCTCGGAGATAACGAAAGATATGTTTAATCCCATTCCAATGTCTCCGGGTTGGCTCAGAACTGAAACGTGCCAACAAATTTACCGCAAAAGCGATATCTGGTCTCGTGCACTGTGCCAAGTACATCAAAACCCCGATTGCATTGAGGTATGGTACTTCAGGACCAAGTATATCCTCACCAGATTCTTTAGGACAAAACGGATCCTTTTGGGGGTCAAGAGACCTTACAACCATAGGGGTGCTCAATGGGTGAGCCTTGTCCATTTTAAAACGTTTAAGCAATCTTTCAGTGTATGCTGACTGATGGACAAGTATTCCATTCTTTTTGTGCTCAAGCTCTAGACCAAGGCATAGTTTGGTTTTACCCAAATCTTTAACCTCAAACCCTTTTTTCAAATATTCAGCAGTTTCAGATAACTCTTCAGGAGTCCCAATTAAATTCATGTTGTCGACATAAACTGCTATAATAGCAAACCCGGTTTCAGATCTTTTAATAAACACGCGTGGGCAGATGGGATCATTTATGTACCCTTCCTTAGTCAGGTATTCATTTAAACGTTGGTACCACATGCGACCGGATTGCTTTAACCCATATAAAGATCTTTGCAACTTTATTGAGAATAAGTTACGGGAAGTGCATGCTTCAGGCATTTTGAAACCTTCGGGAATTTTCATATAGATATTGGAATCTAATGAACCATATAAGTATGCCGTCACAACGTCCATAAGACGCATTTCAAAATTTTCTTGGGCAACCCAACTTATAAGGAAACGAAAGGTAACTATATCCACTACTGGTGAATATGTTTCATCATAATCTATCTCAGGCCTCTACAGGAAACCTTGGGCTACAAGTCGGGCTTTATACCTCACGATCTCGTTTTTCTCATTTCGTTTCCGGACAAAGACCCATTTGTATCCAACAGGTTTTACATTGTCAGGGGTTTTAGTAATAGGCCCAAAAACATTACGTTTGGCAAGGGAAGTCAATACAGCTCGGATTGCTTCCTCCCATTTAGGCCAATCTTGCCTATGACGACATTCGGTTATAGATCGAGGTTCATAATCATCATTCATAATCTCATGAGCAACTGAGAGAGCAAATGCATCATCGATGATTATCTCATTTCGATCCCATATCTCATTACAATAACTGATGGAAATTTCAGCATTCCCAAGGTTGGTGATCTTTTCATGGGTTTGTACCACTTCAGGGGCAATATGCTCATGAACTTGTGCCACTTCAGGGGCAATATGCTCTCTTTGAATATTATGTTGTGGCACTTCAGGTGCAATTTACTTTCCTTGAAAAATATCAATATGCTCATCTAGAGCAGATTCTGGATTCCTCCCCCTTCTTTTTCGAGGAATAGTGTCTTTTGATCCATCGGTCTACCATGCTTCAGGCGCGGGCCATTTAGATCCATTTCGGGTGGTTCTACAGGAACATCTATCCTAGCTGGAACATTCGCAGCTGGAATATGAGACTTTGTAACTTTAGCAGTCTCATTAAATGCATCAGGCATTTGATTTGCAATGGCTTGTAAATGGATCAATTGTTGCACCTCATTTTCACACTCAGGTGTTCTTGGGTCTAAATGAGACAAACTTTTCTCATTCCATGAGAAAATCTCGACATTTTTCTTCTTTCCATTTGTGGAAGCTTTTGGTATCCCAAGTGATGGGAATACTGTCTCATCAAAATGACAATCCGTAAATCTAGCGGTAAATAAATCACCCGTCAATGATTCAAGGAACCGAATAATAGACGGTGAATCAAACCCAACATAAATGCCCAAACGGCGTTAGGGACCCATTTTGGTCCTTTGTGGTGGTGCTACAGGCACTTGTACCGCGCAACCAAAGGTGCGAAGATATGAAATGTCTGGCTCTTGGCCCAAGACTAACTGAAGGGGGGAATATAAATGAGAAGCAATGGGGCGTAATCTAATTAAAGATGCAGCATGTAAAACAGCATAACCCCACGCTGAGGATGGGAGCTTTGTCCTCATCAACAAAGTTCGAGCAATAATCTGAATGCGCTTAATCATGGATTTTGCTAATCCATTCTGAGTATGAACATGTGGGACCGGATGTTCAACTTCAATTCCTAATGAAGCGCAATAAGCATCAAAACTCTTTGATGTGAACTCACTAGCATTATCCATTCTTATGCTTTTAATTTGATAATCTGGGAAATGAGCTCGAAGCTTTATTATCTGTGCAAGCAAACGTGCAAAAGCGACGTTGCACGTTGATAATAGGCAAACATGGGACCATCTGCAGGATGCATCCACTAGTACCATGAAATATCTAAATGGTCCACTTGCAGGCTGAATCGGCCTACAGATATCACCCTGAATTCTCTGCAAGAATGAAGGGGATTCATAATCAACCTTTGTCATGAAAGGTTTAGTAATGAGCTTTCCTTGTGAACAAGATTCACAAATGTAATCTTTGGACAACAACACCTTTGTATCTTTTAAAGGGTGTCCACGAGTATTTTTAAGGATTCTTCGCATCATTGTAGCTTCTAGATGACCAAGGCGATCATGCCAAAGTCCGAACACATCAGGGTTCACTAGTTTCCAGGGTATCGTAGCATATGATTCTATAGCTCGTATTGGGACACAATATAATCCCATATTAGAAGCTTCAAGCTTCTCATGGATGGTCTTCTGGCCCATCTTGTAGGAAGTGATGCAAAGAAATTCCTTATTTTGCTCATTAACTGTTTCTAGATGGTACCCATTGCGGCGTACATCTTTGTAGCTAAGTAGATTTCTTTTTGATCTACTGCTCAACAATGCATCTTCAAGATACAATGTTGTGCCATTTGGCAGAATAACTGTGGCAGTCCCATAGCCATCTATAATATTAACAGGACCAGATATTGTTTGAACATTTGCATTGCGCAATGTCACATTTGAGAAAAAGTGTTTGCCACAAAGTATAGTATGCGTTGTAGCACTATCAAGCAAACATATATTTTCCTTTTTCTCAATGTGTCCCATTTGCATTTATATTGACAACTTCAGGTGTCAAGTTCCATAAAATTTAACAAATTAATAATATGATGCAAAATATAAACCAACAAATATGGAATAAAACTCATGATTTTATTGATAACCATATTTATTTAATATCTTCCTTGGTAACATAATTATCCAAGGGTATGGCAAAACATAGATGAAAACCCTCAGGATCTATTTCTGGGGACTTATTATTTTCATCAACATTATAAAAAGAAATCAGAAACCTCAAAAGGTTTTTCATTGCCAAGAATATGACAGTCTTCATTGACCAAAACCTTATTGACTTCAGCATCAGTCATAGTTAGGTCATTTTCAGTGGCATGGGTCTCAACATGCTTGCCTTTATCCTTCTGGGATGCTTGGTATAGATCAACCAAATGTCTGGCAGTACGACAGGTACGTGACCAATGACCAGTCATTCCACAATGATGACAGGTACTATCATCATGCTTCTTCATAGGCTTTTTACCTTTAGGGTTGTGTTGGGAGTTATTTATATTACGGTTAAATCTCCCGCCACCCTTACGGAAAAAATTCCCACGCTTGCGCTCACGGCCTCTAGGACGGCCAAAATTCTTACTTGACCCGGCATTTACTTCAGGAAATGCCTTAGAGCCAGCAGGTCTTAAATCATGATTTTTAAGCAGCAACTCATTTGTTTGTTCTGCAGTCAACAGGACTGAGATCAATTCAGAATATGTTTTAAACTGGCGCTGCCGGTATTGCTGTTGCAATACAATATTCGAAGCATGAAAGGTGGAGAATGTTTTCTCTAAAAGCTCAGCCTCAGTAAGCTTAACACCACAAAGTTCAAGCCGTGACACAATATCATATAATGCCGAATTATAATCGGATACGGACTTGAAATCCTGCAACCTCAGATGTTGCCAATCATATTGTGCTTGAGGGAGGATGACAGTTTTGGTGTGATCATACCGCTCTTTCAATCTTGTCCACAATATCAAGGGATCTCGGACAGATAGATATTGAACTTTTAGGCTATCATTTAGATGCCGACGGATAAAAATTAAAGCATTTGCCTTATCTTTATCATTAGCATTTCCATCTTCACCAATGGTAGCTGCAAGACCTTGGCCTTGGAGATGCAGTTCAATATCGAGACACCATGACAATATTTGGAATTTGGAATTTGAGCTTTTCAATATTTACCATAATTCAAACTTCAAAATTGCTTCACTTTAGAACACTCGTGCTGATAACGTGTTGTGAAAAGTACGTTAATTAAAATTGAGGAAGCAAGAACAAGAAATAAGGATAGGAGAATATGAGCAAGAATATGAGCAAATGAGAATTAAAGGAACAAAAGAGAAAGAAAAAGAAATTGAATGAAGGAATTGTAAGTGTATTTCATTAGTAAGAATGAATATCAATTTATAGACATCAAATGGTAGGCTATACAAGTTGGCAACTTACACATATGAGCCCCATTATTGCCATCACAACAATTACAACTTGGATAATTTACACAACTTACATTTATCCACATTCATAACATAATTTGCACAACTTACATCTGTCCACATTCATAATATAATTTACACGACTTACATTTGTACACTTTCTTAACAATACTATCATTTTTGATGAACTAAGTGACTCTGCAAATTGGGTCTGGACTTTGTCCTTAGGTGTAAGGGAGGAGCACTAGCTTTTATGACGCCACTGTTCATGTCTCCCCAAGAGGCAGAAGCAGTGTTGCCTTCAGTTCTATTCGGTTCTAGACCTGTAGTTTTTTTTTTTTTTTTGGTTGAAAAGAGACCTGCAGTTTTGATTCATAGAATCATGGAATTGGAGCTGAAATTTTAAGGTGACGAGTTGGTTTCGGCTCCAATTCTTTGAAGTTATTTTCTTAAAATTAAAATTTAAAGTTAATTATATAAACTAAAAATAAAATTGTAACCGGAATATGAACCATTTCAAATTGAGAGGAACTGAATCAAAAGCTTAAAAGGATTCATCGGGCCACGAGAAAAAGTTGATTATTTTTCTATCCTGTGTAGTTTTGTCGTTGTTTGAGGTACACTTGCCAGTTGCAGCCTGCATTATTTTCAATCTGAACGACTTTTGATAATAATAATTTGATTAAAATGTGACTTTATCAAGTACTTCGGGTGAATCAATAACAAAAAAAGAACAAAAACAAATGGACCCCTCCCATGTCAGACTTTTTGATCATGATATCTTTTTTTTTTTAATTAAAAATTAAAAACTTGTCTGTACTCTGTAATTTTCACTCTAGAGTCTAGACAATATATATATATATATATATCGGCAAACAAACATATACTTCCTCCGTCTCAATCAACGAATAAAAAATTGAATCAGTTGGTCATTCGATTTACGGTTTAATTGGTTTAATCGATTTGATTAAATATATAATTTAATTTTATTAATTTTTTAAATATTTTAAAAAAATTAAAAAAGAAAAATTCAAAAAAATTCCTTAAAAATAAGAAAAAGTAAAAAAATTAATTAAAAAAATTAAACCGATCTAATCGATTCAAAAACGGCCCAACAGTAATCTGATTTTATGATCTTGAATGGACCGAATTTGTGATTGGTACCCGATTTAACTGGTTGAACCGATTGATTCGGTCTGGTTTTTATTCCATGGTCTCAATATTTTTGTCAGTTATTGACCTACACAAAGTTTAAGAAAGTGGAAGACGACTCATAATGGTGATATAATTGGACATTATAATCCTTGAGTAGAAATTAAATTAGTACATAATGAAGGGCAAATGAGGAAAGATATAGGCTAAAATACTTTGACTTTTCTAAGATAACAATTTGTGTTAGACAATTTTAAAAGTGAAAAATGACAATTTTATTGGGACAGATAGAGTCTTAACAACCATTTATAGTCGTTTATAATAATTTGAAGTGGAGAAAGGTTAAATTACTATGCCTTTCAATGAAATAGGCCAACTTTTCAAAGAGATTTATGTACTACTCCCTCTATCCCTTAATGTTTGTTTTCTATTGACTTTCACAAAATTTAAGAAAAAGTAGTTGACTTATATTGAATTACCTTATTGGCCTTGATGTTTGTAAGTATTTTTTAGATTTTGTATAATGACGTGATAATACTAAAAGAAAAGAAGTGGTAAAATTAAGAATTAAAATTTATTGATTGTTTATTTATGATAAGGGACAAATAAAATAAGACTTACAAAAAATGAAATATGGAGAAACAAAAGGGGACGGAGAGAGTAATAATTTTGATTAAGGTACACTTTTAAGAATTCCAATATTTCATTACAGGTTGAAAGACATGAAACAAAATATTTGGTTTGAAAACAACTTTTGTTTCAAGATAATAAAAAACTTCTGGTACCACAACGAATTGAAAGAAATAATCCATCGTTTGAATGAAGTGAAGTCCGCAATAGACAAGGTTGAATAGATTTTTGTTGTAGAACAAGAAATATAAAAGGACAAAACTGGGGAGAATTTATTATTGAAGAAATGAGAAAGAAAATATAACTATTAATGAATTGTGAAATGTTGTTATCTAAGATATATTTATAAATAAATTGGGGAGGCCTATTTATAGCTGAACCCCCTTACATAATGATACTCATATCTACCAAGATAAATCTACAAATAGACTTTTATCACCTAGAAAATTTTAATTATCTTATCGATAATGATTGCAGATAATTTTTTGATAATATTTTCTTTTCTGCTAGATAATTCTTCAAATGATCTCGTTCCATTATCATTTGGATAAATTTGGCCTGATAATGATGACAAAGTTCATTTATCCATAACACTTTTTTTTAATCTACACTCAAATTATATTTTGTTTGATACACTGTTGTCAATATGATTGTTAATTTTGAATATAATGGTTGTGAAAAAAAATCTATAAGAATACTAAAAAAATATAAAAAGATACAATAAAAGATAAAAGGAATAAGTCACCAAGTCAATATCATAGAAAAATCCCGTTTTAGCAGTATCTGAGGGAGGAAAATGATTAGCCTCGTTAAACATATGAAGAAAGGAAATGTTTCCCAAGTCATAGGCAATCACAACATGCTGAAATAGAAAATAACAAGTACTTACATTTTGGGCCTAAGGTTAGTTTTGGTCTTATCACCTTGATAATAAAGCCAATGACTCCTCTTGAACCACCTTTAGTACATCCTAACTCATTTCAAGTGAGCTCGAATTCACTTCAAGCGAGGTTAGCGCTACCTACTCTATCTCAGACAATTGACCTTGGTCATGTGAGTATTGCTTGGAGCACATCTTGTTAGGTCAGCCAATTTTATCAAGCCAAGTCAATTTAACCACCCTCTTATCAAAGTTGGCACATTCACCACATAACCTTAGATCCCTCATTTTACTAAAAATTTCTTATTTCTCCCTAAATTTGCTTTCTCCTTTAAACATTGACTTGACTATTGGAGAGTCTATGTCAGACTAACGTCCAGCCTTTCCTAACATGTTTCTTTTCTTCTTCTAGGTGTCACCTTTAGCTTAGCTTCTATGTAAACATTTGGCGCACAAGGTACGTGACACACCCGGACCTTTTCTTAATAATTGAAACAGTGGAAAACGGTGGGTTGGTATGAAAATGTGTTGTCAGGAGATAATTAAACCTTGGTATGGAAAATAAAGAAGATATTAAGGACATGACTAGACGGAGTTGGAAGATGATGTGTTAGATAGTGTAAGGATTGGCCAAGAAAAGTTTAAGAAACCTAAACCCTAATTAGGTTCGTACCTTCGTGGAACTCGTACATGGCCTAATTAGATATCAATTTTAGGAGAAATCATGCCTAGTGTGGCTTAGAGGAGGGGTATTGAAGTTTGAGAAATAGATTGAATTGAATTGAAGGCAAAACGAATGAAATTAGAGAGAATGAGGACCTTCGACATCATAATTCACATGAACCAATATCGAACTTGAGTGATAGGTGGGAGAAGGTTTGAGAAATGAAGAAGGAAGTGAGAGAAAAATATCTCGGGTAATTTCGAAGCTGGATTGTGCCATAATTAGCGTTGGAACACCCTTTTATATGGCTAGGGTTCACTTGAGTTCCTCATTTTTTCTTTTCTTTCTTCTTTCTTCCTCTACCACCTTCCTTCGTCTTTTCCACCCAAACCACTATCTCAACCACCCTTTAATTCTTTAACAATCCCAAGTCAATTCCACAACCTTCTTAAGCTCGAGATTGAAGAGAAATTAAGAAAATGTTAAAAGGGTGAAAATAGGAGCCTTGGAGCGATTGGGAAGACTCGACTGATTCTCACAATCTTGATTATGGATGGAGCTGAATTTTGGTATGTTGTAGTAGAATCCTTAGGCTTTGAAACATATGTCTTCTTGCATCAATCCATCCACTAGAATGGAAGTTAGGTTGGCTTAAAATTTACATTTAGTTTTTGGGTTGTAAATGGAGTTGGGTTAGAAATTGGTAGATTTAAAAATGATAAATTAGATTTTAAGCTTCATAGGTTTGCTATGGCTATTGTGACATTGGTGTTTCTCGATTTATAGCTCAATCCATGGCTTAGGTGAAGAGAAACGAGGGACAAAAGTGGAGAATTAAGATTTTGGGTAAAACCAGAGCACATCCGGTTTCGGACTTGTAGTCCACCGGTGCCGGATGTTCACTTAGCCAAAATGACCATTTGATCGAAAAATTCCAGCACCAAAACACCCCAAGACCAATGCTGGTTATGTCCCTTCAAAGGTAAAATCATAATTTGTCACCTAAACCTAATTCACCCTAAAATGATCCGAAACACTTCCTAAGACCTTTAATCACTAGAGTCTTATAGGTGCATTGTAGATTTGAATGAGGTTTCTAACACGTTTCTCTATTTGATTAGGCTTCTGAGCGATCAAGTATGGTGATGCACTAGAGTTTGACCAAGAAGGATTTTGGGAGTATATGAACCTTCCAATATTATGAATGAACTATATTTCATCGTTTGGTCATTAGGGTTAAACTTATTTTAAAATGTTTTAAATATAAAATATTGTAAAAGTTTCGTTATATATTACATATATATATATATATGATGATGACGATAAACCGCAACCACCTGACAAGGGGTACAGTAGATGAGATTTAGTGCTCGGTGCTCTGATGAGAGTGAATGGATCAAGAAAGAGTGGATCAAGAAAGAGTGGATCAAGAAAGAGCATGCTATCTAATAAATAGCTCTAGACCACCTAAAGAGGGGCACGGTGATTAGGGAACCCTGCAACAAAGAAGGTTGGAGAGAAACTTGCTATGGTAGATATGTTGACCCACCACAAAGAATGACACTATTGTGGGAACAAGTTAGAGAGAAAGTTATATAAATGTATAATATATTACATTATTTTAGGTCAAAAGAGATAACCCTTGATATAGTGAGGCATATGATTGCCGCGAGGTCTAGCCTCCTAGTATTTTATAACCAGCCCATTTGAGATATTATTTTAGTATTAGATAAAAATGTTTTGGAAATAAAATATATCATATTTGTAATTTTGTTTTGGATTATACCCGTTTTTCTAATCCAGGACATTCATTGAAATTTTGTCACTCACATGTGACTAACTTTGTTGAATGCAACCTCCGCATACGAGGATCGTTATGATGTTGATGGCTTAGGAGTACTTTCATTTTTCACTGCGTATGTATTTCTTTTAGTTATATTCATTGGTACCTAAATTGATTTTCAATTTGTTTAACTTTATTAAATTGTTTTCTATTATAATTAAATTGTTTATTATTGATTAAATTTTATTTTTAAGTTATTGTAAAGTAATGATATCTAATTTATACCTTATGTTGCATCGGAGTGCGTGGCAGCTGGCACATAATTCGAGATAATACTGCAATTGTCATATGGCAAGGCTGGCGGGGTTCACGGCGTGACAATAAGGGTCCAGCCTACGACCTTCTGCTTAGTTTGAACCTTCAGACTAGTTGAAGGGAGATAAGATGTTAAGTACATTTTGGCCTAAAGTTGGTTTGGTATTCCCACCTTGGTAATAAGACAAAGACACCTCTTGGACCACCTTCAACATATTTTGACTCATGTAAAATGAGCATTAATCCACTTCAAGTGAGGTCGGCACTACCTGTTCCACTTCAGGTAATTAACCATGGACACATATCATGTGAGCATTGCTTGGGGCATACCTTGTCAGGTCTGTCAATTGACCAGGGACACGCATCATGAGAGTATTCCTTGGGGCACATCTCATTAGGTAAGCCAATCCTATCACACCAAGTCACCTTAAACTTTCTCTCTTATAAAAGTTAGCATGTTCACTAGGTAACTTTGGGTCTCTCATTTACTAAACATCTTTTTTTTCTCCCTGTATTCGTCTCCTCCTTCAAACACTTAGTTGAGCATTGAAAAGATGCCAGACCAACAATCGGCCTTTCTTAACATGTTTATTCTCTTCTTCTAGGTGTCACCCTCAGCTCAACTCTAATGTAATCAATAATGATCCAGAACTAAATTTAATCAACTCAATGATCTAATTGTATAATCTCTAAGCAAGTTTGAGAAATATTTCTTTTGTTCATACTTCCAAGGAATCATCCAATCTTTTTACAAAAGAAAGTGACCTAAAAACCTAAAAATATCTTTTGCAAGTTCCAAAGTATAACTTACATCTTAATCTTGAAGAAAGAAAAATATAATAAGCTAAATTTCGAAATAAAAGGCTAATTATTTAATTTGGGTTCAAAAGTATTCGAAATTATCCGATTTGGGGTCAAACTTTTTAATTTAATTAATAAAAGGTAAAACATTACAAAATCAGTTCAATCAAGGGCCTTTTGTCAAATTGAGGCCCAATCTTTACAATTTAGGTCGATTCGAAGTTCAACAATATTCTAATTTGATTGATTTAAAGTTGAGTCCCAAATTGAGTAAAATCATAAATGTTGGGCTTCAAGCAATTACCCTATTTGTCAAAGGTTAAGACTAAATTTCACCATTAATTACTCAACTTTGACAAACTTTTCATTGTGATCACTGAAATTTAATTTGTCTCAATTAAGTCACTAAAGTTTGATAAATACACCACATTTAGTCACTCTAACATTTTTCATCCAATCAACTAATGAAAAAATGATATGTCAATTACGTCATTTGCCATGTAAATTGCCATGTCACCTAGAATTTACATCAGTTTTTTTTTTCTCCTTATTTTCTTTACTTTTCCGGTATATAACCAAAGAAAATATAAAGACCAAATGAATTAATTAAATCGCTAAGAGGAGGGAAATAAAAAGATGACGTTGCAATTTACATGAAAAATAAGATGGCTATCACGTCATTTTTCCGTTAGTTGGCCGGATGAAAAATGTTAGAGTGATCATATTTGAAATATTTATCAAATTTTAGTGATCTAATTGGGACAAATTAAACTTCAATGGTCAAAATAGAAAATCTATCAAAGTTGAGTGACTAATGGTAAAATTTACTTCAAAATCTAAATTAGCAAACGCCCTTATAAGTGAATTGATTTTACAACGGTTGGCCCCAATTGACCAAATTTGAAGATTTGACCCCTAAATCAAGTTATTTCAAAAACATTTTGGCTCAAAATTGAGCAATTAACCAAATAATAAAAATGTTCACGAATGTTACTAAATTATTTAAAAAAAAAAGGGGGGGGGGGGGGGGGGGGGGGGGGCTGGGGCTTTAACAGGCATGTGGCGGTATTGCTGAGTAAAAATATTTCTGGCCAGCAACAGCTTTGTTTAGAAAGCTAAGAGTAAGAAGTAAAGATAGGAGAAGATGGTACAGGGACCAGACAAAATTACGGAAACATGTAGGTCCAGATATACCAATAATAGTAATAATATAATAGACATATATACACTGTAGATTGCAAAAGGACTGGTCTAAGTTGTTCTTATTCATGAGAATTCACTATCAATCAAGCTTTGTAATTTAACAGCGTCAATTTCTTCTGGCCTCCGTATACGATTTTCGCTCTTATTAATTGCTGAAACTTTGTATAAATTTTTGACCAACCGAAAACCATATCCTCCTAATCTTCATGGCCTCAACCTAACCTTCTTCCTAGTTCCTACCTTTCATCTCTCTTACTATTTAGTAGTACATATATATACTAGTCATAAATCTTGTCTGCTTCATTCTTCTGTTTTGGTCTACCTTCTGATCCCCGATGGCAATGCCATCTAAGGTTCAGCCATGGTGGCTGCTGCTGCTGCCTGTTTATACCTCTCTGTTAGTCTCAAAAACTCATATTTCAGCAAATGCGGAGCCTCAGGTGCCCTGTTACTTCATCTTCGGGGACTCATTGGCCGACGACGGAAACAATAACAACCTTGTGACGACCGCCAAAGCAAATTATTCGCCTTATGGGATCGATTTCCCTAAAGGACCCACTGGAAGGTTTACCAATGGCCGAACCATGCAGGATATCATTGGTTTGCCTTTTTCTTTGAGATATATATATATCCATCCCTCTATACCAAAAAAAGATATATAACAATAATTTGTTTGATAATTTGTTATGTAGTTTTTATGATTACTTGTATACTTTACTTGTTGTGATTACGACCCTAACTACAAAATAATTGAAGGATCACACTCTCTATATTGATATGTACAATGACAGTTCAACTACTGGAGTTGGGAGAATATGTTCCTCCATTTGCAACTGCAAGAGGCGTAGAGATTCTCAAAGGTGTAAATTATGCATCAGGGTCGGCAGGAATTCTCAATGAAACTGGACAACAAGTGGTAATTTGTTATAGAACTTTTTTATTTGCGTAACACAGGTAGGTACACGAGGCACAAATCTTCTTGGATAGATAGTCGTTCTCCTTTTTCTCTGGCCCCCCCGAAAAAAAAAGTGAAGATAGTCATTTTCTTTTTCATTTTTTTTTTCTCTTACAAATCTGGTCAAACCCCTGCCTTCCTACACGTGACCAGCCCTCATGTCTGACCACTAGGCCAGACAGGCTGGTCATGTTGCAACGGTGTCGTTCACTCAAGTAGCTAAATGGAATACCAACATTCTGAGAATGATTCATTTTTGTATCTGTCTACCGGGCAGGGCGATCGAATAAGCATGAACAAGCAATTAACCAACCACCAAATTATTATCTCAACTATTGCTAAGATATTGGGCAAATGTTCAGCTTCAAAGCTTCTAAGCAAATGCATATATGCAGTTCAAATCGGCAGCAACGACTACATTAACAACTATTTCCTGCCGAAGCTCTACAACACTAGCCGGCTTTACACTCCGGAGCAATATGCTACATATCTCATTGAACAATATTCGCTGCAAATGAAGGTTGCAAAATTATAGGGGGAGAAAAAATATATATATACGGGCTTAGGTTATTTAACCGGGACAAAACTCACTCGTAATTGTTTTTATTTTTTTCTGATCACTAGACCCTGTACAAGGATGGAGCAAGGATGTTTGCCCTCTTCGGAATTGGTTTGATAGGATGTACTCCAAATGCAATAGCTACGTACGGAACAAATGGCTCTGCCTGTGTAGTAGAAATGGACAATGATGCCCAACTTTTCAATGAGAGGCTTATATCACTCGTCGAGGAACTCAATAGCAACCTAACCGATGCTACATTTACCTATCTAAATCCTTCTGGAATTAGCACTGCAAACTCACTTGGTAATGTTTCTTACTTTATTTTCTTCTCGTTGCAGCAATAAAAGAGACTACCGGAAAATGGTTTTCCCTTTCCCAGGTTTTACAGTGACAAACGCTAGCTGCTGCAAAACTGTGAGCAACCAACTTTGCGTCCAGGATTCAGAGCCATGTGCTGACCGAAGTCAGTACGTGTTTTGGGATGCATTCCATCCTACAGATGCTTGGAATGAAGTCACTGCAACAGAGGCTTACTCTAGTCAATCTAGCACCGAAGCTTATCCCCTTAATATTCAGAATCTGGCACAGCTGCAGAGCAGCAATTTCAGAGATGATGACTGCCAATGGAGTATTCTGGAAGATGATTCTCGTATCATTATGTAATCTAATATGTTGAGTCGTTTGTAATATTGAGTCCCTCGTTTCAGATGATTCCTTCATTTTATCCGGATGAATATGGATCCAAGAACCGGGGAATTCCATGATGTGCACAATAATGAGAACTTACCAGCTCGCCAACCTTCTATAATTTATCCTCTAAAATAATGAGAAGGAAATAAGTCAAATAACACATTTTCGAGTTCATTTTTCACCTAGTCCTCGAAAGGAAAGGTTGAGTCCCTTTACAGATAATAGACAATTGAAAGTTCACTGACCTCACAACCTGCTCCTCCACCAAGAAAACTTTCAGCATTTGAACGTTTTAACCTATAATGATCAGTCCACAAACATTGTCCACAACAAAAGGAAGTTACAGAATTCAGTATCCTCGAACAATAGAACACGACCATTTTTATTTCACACCTGAATGACATCCATCTGGACTCAGAGGAACATGAAAGTCTAATGCAAAATTGCTAGCAACATCCATATTTGTTTGAGGCTAGAATTTGCAGGAGATGGTCACATTTGGTTCTTTTCTATCTAGGGCAAAATCCCGAAAGTCAATAGAAGGCAGCCTCCGGCCATGGTTAGCTAAGTAATGAGCTTGCCATTAAAATCTAATTGCCAAACATACAAGCTGTTAATTTCAGTGATTGTGTAAATACTCTGCAGATATTTATGCATCTTTATAATACAACAAAATGGAACTTTCTTTTCTCAAAACTACCAAATAGATGTGTATTAAAGCCAAATGTCTAGCACAAGAGAGGTTCCATATAGGAACTGTTCTAGATCCCATATATGATGAGAATGCTCATACCTGCCACACACCACAGATCAAGTATCAAAACCAGAATAGATGCCACTGTCCCGTAGCAACCTCTTCTCTTCTTCAACATAATTCTTTCCCCTACTAGCCTGACCGAGTTCTCTTTTCCGCTTCTCCTTCTGTGCAAAAGAAATATTCTGCTTCTCTTTCCGCGTTTGTACATTGGCAAGCTCCTCTGCATCCAATATTGCAGCTCTGGTTTTCTGTCTGTCCTCAAAAGATTCTTTAACATCCTTGGTTTCACGACCTTCCTTGCCAGTAGACCACGACCAATTTGGTTTCTCTTTAGGAGGAGGCACATTTAGGATAGATAACCCTCCCTTGTAGCCATGTCGCTTCAATGCTTCAAAATCCAAAGCAGAACTCTTTTGTTTCCCAGACTTTGCTGTACACATGCAGTTAAAGAAGGTAACCAGGTATGCCTTTGGTTAGAGATACAAAAAAGATAACTCCAAGGAAAAATTTGCAGTCAACAAGCACATTGCCAGTTGATATGGCTCAAACATTATTGGTACAATATTCATGCTCGTATAGATAAAGTTATACTGCACAGACTCGGCCGAGATATTGTTGAGCATTTGGCAAGATTTTTGCTTAATAGGTGTCAAGTGAACTAGCAGAGTATTCAGATGGTAAAAATTTTTCGGTCCCTTTGTTACACAAACCACTAACACACTCAGCAGAGCCACTCTAGTAAGCAAATTTGCGATTCGACCTTCCAAAAAAAAATAAAAAAAGCCGTGCTTTCTAAACCATTAGACAGAGATATTCCACAACAAGAAATCCGGTAACTCCAATAATTTATTTGTTTTTTATCATGATAAACGCAAGTATTTACCTACCTTAAATTCAAAATTGAAAAAAAAAAAAGAATAGAAATTGAAGACAACAAAAAAGGGAAAAACAGAGTATAATGCTACCTTGGGATGATTTCTTAGACTTGGATTTGGGAGGTCCATCTTCAGCGTCAGAGTCTGAATTTGAAGATGAAGATTCATCAGAAGATGATGAATCATTTTCCTCTTCATCGTTCCATGGCTTCGCCCTCTTCATCACATCCGAATTTACTGTAAAAAAAAATTAAAATAAATAAATAAATAAAGCTGTTAAATCGGGCCTGCGAATGCAAGTAGTGGAATTAAAGAAATCCATGGTTATTGCAAGAGAAAGTTTGAAGGAAAAGATGAAAAGGAGAAGAATTTAGTAAAACCTGATTGTTCTGAAGTCGAGAGAACTGTCGACTGTGGGGTTTTGTGAGGAAGAGGGGTAACGGAAAGAAAATCAGAAATCAGATTGCTCGAGATTGAAGTGGACGGAAAGCGGTTTTTCGTTGTGCGGCAACATAGGCAGCGACGTCGTTTTCGTTATAACACATGCAAACCGGCCGCTTGGTGGGTTTTGTTTTTCCTTCTGTTTTGTTTTTGTTTGTTTTTTTTTTTTTTTTCTTTTATTTTTTGAGAATTTCGACATTCAAGTTTTAAGTTTACGAGTAACTAATAAGATTAAGCCTTAAGTTACACTAAGCCTATCTAGGAGGAAAGAAAATAATAAGAAACGAAAATAGGTAGAGAAATTTCAACAAAAAAAAAAATAAGCAGAGAAATAAAATAGATATAGAAAAGAAAGAAATTTATATTTCCTCCTTCATATTTAATAATAAGAAAAGAAATAAGAAAGAAAAAAATTGATTATTTTCTTTGTTTGGTATAAGAAAAAAGTAGAAAAGAAAGAAAATTTATTTTAATTAATATGATAATGTTACCGTTATTTACTTTTTAATTAAAAATTTACTTCTAATATCTTTTATTTGTAATGATAAATTTTATAATTAAAAATAAATTTTGAGAGTGTAACAATTATTTTTATTTTTATGTGTTGGAGTTAACATTCACTTTCTTTCTCTTCTATTTCCGTCCAAATGATTTCAAAGGAAATTGATGCTCTTATTTCCCTCATATTTCTTTTTTACGTTCATTTTTCTCCTGCCAAACAAAGAAAAGTTGTATTTTCCCATCTACTTTCTTTCTATACTATTTCTTTCTTTGGTATTTCTTTCATATCAAACATAGTGTAATAGATCATGAGGATGATAGTTTCTTAGTTTTTTCAAAAAAAAAAAATTATATTCCAGGTTTCGGAAATTTGAACCCTTCCCTACTAAATAATTATAACTGAAATTAATAATATAAAAGTCAATTATTCAATCAACTTGTCACCTAAATTTTGGTGAAGTATGTTACTTTTACTTGTTACATTTTTTAACCATTTTTTTGGGTAATATACTTACTCAATTATAGATAAAATGAATATAAAAGAATAATATGAGTTCAAATCATCCATATCTGGAGATAAAAATATATATATTTCTTTCCTTTTTAAAAAGAAAAAAGTGACTATAAGTTTTGACCATAATTCGATTTCTATAATCGACTTAGGTTCCTGTTTTGCTAAATCTAATTTTTTTTTTTAGGTACACCAAATCCCGACACAGTCGGCTAAGTTCTTAAAATTGGAATCATACCATGAATATCTTGCTCAATAAATGGTAATGAACACTGTTAGACCGTGAGGACAAGCCCGACCGAAGCTGGTCAAATCAGCTGCCATTGTAAATTTAGAAAAATTATTAGGTAGGTTGACGTACCACATCCTTTATAAACCTTATCAATGAATTTATGTTAATTCAAAATATTTATTTAAAATTAAAATATTAATTTGATAAAAATTTAGTCTCACATTATAAAAAAAATTTTAAAGGGTAAATTCTTAAATTTAGACTATAATTATGATATGATTTTTAGTAATTGTATTATAATTTTTAAGTTATCACAAATTCATTAATAAAACTTATAGATAATGTGATAGGCTCGACCTATCTAATAATTTCTGGTAAATTTGATATCACGAATTGTTGGAAGAAAACAAAATTGTAGAATTACTATATCCATCTATATAGAGATTCGAAGTTTAACGGCCTCGTCCGGCCCTCATTATAAAAAAAAAAGAAAAAGAAAAAGAAAAAACAAGAGCATATTTTATTTAATAAATAAATTAAAGGCATCAAAAGTAGAAGTAACAATTGAAGTCTCTCTTACTAAACTTGAAGTCTCTAAAAAGCATGACTTTCATGCTTAGTTGTAACTCCTTTCTTTTTTTAAATAAAATTTCATCCTTCAAAAAAAAAAGTAGTAACAATTACATTTCTTCAAAAAAAAAAAAAACAAAAACAAAAACGTGAAAATCTTTATTTTCTTATAACATCATATAATTAAGGAAGATTATAATTGCCAAAATATATTATAGCAACTTTTATTGATGAACACAGAACAACATTACGCAATTGAGTCAATACCATTATCTGCATATTCTTACTTGCTAATTTGATTTCAGTGCCGGTGCATGTAATTAAAGGCTTTTTCATGAACTTTCTTCTTGAATTCCCTCATAAAAGAACTTCTTAAAAGCTTCCAAATAGACCTCTTGAAGACATACAACAACGATCACGGATCCATCTTTCTCAGGACCAGGCAAAATTAAGGAGTCACCATCCAAATCATGAGGTCCTGGTCCCATAAAAATCTCCTTTCCCCATCCGAAATCGAGTCCATACATTTGCAGCGTCAACCAGCTGATGACCGTAAGGTTCGGGTTCCCGTACAGAGGCTCTTCAAGATCTTGCAGGCACTGAAACATAGTCAAATCGAGTTGGTTCCTGTAAAATTCAATGTTAGACAAACCGTACTCATTTGTTGCCTGGTTAATTGCTTCCCTAATTTTGCCAGCGGTAAATCCCAACGGGTTCGACGAAAGGTCTCCAGAGCAGCTGACAGCCATCACATCAAAAGTTGCATTCCCAAAGTACCCATTTGGCAAAGGTGGTTTCAAGCGGTTTCGTGCATCAGCGCAGACGCAGAATGCGGTCGGTTGCTCGGGTTTGTGTTCCCTTGCTTTGGAAGCGCACCTCCATATATGACCTGAGAGAGTTTCGTATCTGGTAAAGGGGCGATTACTATTAATACTGGTTTTGCTCTTGTTGGCCATGGCCTTCAGTTTCTCAACCTGTGACTTGGTTAGCTTCAACATTGGTGAAGCTGTTCTCCTTTTCCGCTCATCAACTTTGGTGTCCGATTGGCCAATAAGAACTGGCAGCCGATCATCTTCAAATTTCGCATCCTCAGCAAGATTACTTACGTTCGATGTATCCCTATCTGTCAAAACAGTTCGATCAAGGAATGGCATCAAACTCACAGGGTCACCACGGGCAATATTGGCCCATTCAGAGACAAAATGAAAAGAACCTATGCCGTCTACAGCTCCGTGTGATACAGTAATACCAAGACTAATCCCACCGCATTTGAACTTGGTTAGTTGCACAGCCACTAGCGGCCATTCATGGATTGGAAGGTTATAGTCAACACGAGGGATAAGATTATCGTAGTAATCGTACCCCATACTTGGCGACATAAAGTCCCCAAAATCATCCAATTTAGCTTCACACACAGCCTCAACCAGCGGGATGCCCTTGGCGTTGCATTCGAGTTGAAGACGGCCCCGACCTATCGAGCAGAAACGACCGGCTAGAGGGTAAAAAGGCACCAAGGCACTACTTAGTGAAGCTTTTAGGGTGTTGATGATGGTATTGGGTGGTGTTAGCCAGCTTTGAGGAGGGCGATAGAAATAAATAGTGGGCACATGAGTTATGATTCCGATTTGATCCCATTCCGATAAAGGTATGCGGCCATTCCATGTTGGCGCAGCTGGTTTTACTGTGTAACGAGATTCAAAAGCCACTGCCATTTGATTGGGATGGATAATTGGAGGAGAAAGAGGTTTAGTGGAATAAATAGCCTTAGCAAGTATGTATATATACACATAAACTTCATGCATATCAAAAGTTGACTAATAAGTTAAATCTCTAATCTAGTTTAATTTTATGAGATAATAATATTTTTAACTTTATATCCTCTTATATATATAACTTTACGATTCATTATACTTTTAGCAAACAAAAATATTAGTATTAGATTTAACAAATGTATACGATATTCCTGTCATATCATTTGAATATATAGTTTAGTAGGTAAATAATTTGACAAAATGTCAACTATTGCAACGATCTATATATAAATAATTAAACATGGAATGTAATGGTTGGACATATATATATAAATCGCATATACCTAAAAGAAAATTTGTATTTTCAACTAAATAAAACTTGGAATCTAATGGTTGGACATACATATCTAATGGACCCTAATGGAGAATTTTATAGGATCAAGAAAATGGTTAGACATTTTCAATTAATTTGAAATTTGATATGTATGATTCGCATGAATAAAGTATATGAATTTGAATGGATGGATTAAATAAAATACAAATTACATATGAGTTGGTGTAAAACTAAAAGTTTTAACTATCTATATTAGCGTGGATTTAATTTTAAGTCAATTTTTTGTACGTAGTCGGGAAAATGGCCTTCTATCTAAGCAAATTATTGGTTTCAAGCCTAGCCTATTGGTTATAAATGTTTATAATTTAATTCTTTGTGATGTCTCACACCCTCTCTATGAAAACTGAGAATCCGTTGTGATATACTTATGTAGAGATTTAAATACTTTAAAAAAAAAAAAAATTTCAATTCCTTCAAATTAAATCAAAGAGAACAATATCTTGTAGGATTGATCAGTGCGAATCTAAACATATTATCAATGGTTGCAAATAAAATGAGTTAATTTGGTTGAAAAAAATAAAACTTTTTAAATATAAGAAAATTTTAATATTATTAATAATTAAATGTTTGTATGAGAATTGAACCAATGTCAACTTTAATGATATGCAAAATCCAAGCAACCTTGAAAAAAAAAAAGGCTCGCTATGCAAGTGGCTTGTTTTCAAAAGTGAAAAGATATTATTTTTTATTGTTTTCATTATTTTAAGCTCTTTTCATTTTTAATTACATTTCTTAAAAATCATTTTCGCTAATAAATGTCCACCAAACATGTTTTACCATTTCTATTTTTAATGAAAAAAATTAAATGTTTTTCAAACGAAACTTAGACTTCTCTAATCTTTATCTATTCTATTAACCAAAAAAAAAAAAACTTTATCCTATTCCTGTATTTTATGTCAACTTTCAGATAATACTTTTTCAAAAATTGTCTAATAAAAATCTAATTTTGATCCAACCGCATATGCAAAGTTTAACAAAGAAGACTTGAAGTCCGCTTAGCATTGGGTTAATTATATAATTCTTTGTGTCTAAATTACTTTCTTTCGGATTGTTATCTCATACCGTGTCGGTATAAACTTTTAACTCTACAAAATTTTTTTTAAGAAAATATAATTTTCATTTATGAAAATGAAATTACATTGATAAAACTAGATATTACAGTAGATTCAAAAGTATTTTCAGCTACTTCCCGTTAATTTGTAGATCTGAATCTTACTTCATGACTTGAGTCATCTTATCAATTATAACCTTTTTCATCAGTCTCTAACAGGTGTATCACCATTTCGTTTTTGGGTCATTGTGTTTTTTTCAACCGAAAACTTTCATCCGTGATGAAAAAGTGACTGATCCAAGGATCTCCATGATAGACCATAAATCAATATAACAAGCTAATTGTGTTCAATATATTGCAAACTGAAATAAAATAAATTGACAAACTGACTCAACTCAAACTAAATAAACTCAAGCGTTATTAAACTCAAATATTTAGATCTTGTAACTTTACTCTAACTAAAGAAACAAGTAAAATTTAATTAATTAATTAATCAATATTTATAAAAGGACAAACATCAGCTATCTAATAATCTCACTTGTGGAATTAAAAATTTATATTGCGACAGTGTATAAGATAATTTTTCCCCTTTTAATTTATTACACTTAAGAAAATCATATTTTTGCACGATACCATTACAACTATACTATTACAAGACGGATCTTATCTCAAATATCTTGTTAAAATAGAAATTGATGTGCCGACCAATACAATTATAATGATCAAATAATTATAGATACAATTTACATGTCATGGAGATTGACTAATTAAGAGAAGAATTATTGGCATACTTGTTAATAATTTTTATTATGTTTGAAGCTTAGAAACCGTGTGTTGGTTAGGACGTCATCTTATAGATCAGATAGACTCCTTTTTATATTTGGAGCTTAGGAATTTAAAATGCGACCATTTCATTAGTAGGAAATGTGATCACATCATTTTCAATTATTTTTGATTTCCCACATATTCACATGATATCATGGTATCCATGAACCATGATATTATATAGTATTTTTCTAACACCCTTATTGAAAAATGCTAGACGCGTTGTTGTGGTTGTCCTAATTTATTTATTTTTAATCAAATGTAAATTTGTATTTAATTTATTGATTTTTGTCAAACTTAGTTTTGATTTTATTTTCGCACTTGGCGAATTGAAGCAACTAGTGAGGTTCTAACTGAGAGGCGTCTATTTCTTGTTGAAAAACTGATTTTCAAACTTTCTTTCAATATTAATTTTTGTAGATATTATTAATTAATCTTGAAAAGCATATATAGATATATATATATATATATATGAGGAGGGATTAATTTACACCCGATTTTATACCCTTTTTATAACTCAACGTATGATTAATATTTAACAATCCGACTGTTAGATTTAATGATATGTTCGAATATATCATGCACGTAAAATTTCAAGTCAATCCGATATTTTTATGATATTGATATAAACTCTAACATTTTCAGATATTTTTAATATATGTTGAATGGTGAAAAATTTTATCGCATTAAAATATATGGTAAACATTTTAAATTAACTTGAAATTTTACATGCACGATATACATGAATTAATAGAGCATTAAATTCAACATTTTGATTAACCAAATTTTTATCATATGTTAAGTTATGAAAGAATTTAAAACTCTTAATTTTACGCCATCTATAAAATGATCCCTCTTATATGTATGTGTGTGTGTATATATATATATATATTATATAATAAAGGAGGAAAAACATATATATTAGAAAAAAAAATTTGGAATAGTAAAAAAAAAGAACTATCCTTTTTCTAGTATAAATAGAAATTTTAAGATAATAAATCACAAATAAATATGTACATTCAATCATTAATGGGATATATATGTTTTCAAGGAAAGTCTGCACCAACAATTGAGTTTATTATTGCTCCGATCGATATACATATAATTTATTTTAAATACTAGTTGTTATCTGAAATAGATATTTAATTATGCTATTTATTATTTATAATACTAGATGAATAAAATTAAAAAGAAAGAAAGACAATTGAATTGATAACTAACTACTACTATCTAGCTAAAAGCTTTTCTATGTAAGACCAGAAAAGTCATATAAACCAACAAAAGGCCAATACCCACTTATAATTGTACCTAATTCTCTCCTCCCATAATTTTAAAATTCCACGAGATTGGCCCCAATTCTCTCCTAATTCTCATCTAATTAGGGTATGTAGACAATTTTCATATATACATACGTAATTGCGTAATTATAATATTTCATGATTTCTTTCAGAGAACAAAAAATCTCATGATTTCTTGCTTCTTGGACTCAACAACTCTCTCTCATTTTATTTATTTATTTTTATTTTAATTAGTGACACCGGTTTATGACTGAGATTGGCTTCCACTTGGAGAGAACAATTTTTTTCCCCTCAAAAATGTATATATTCAAAGATATTTGACCATCATTTCATATTGTCTAGAGAAGTATTGGAATCTTGATAGCACATATTCGAGAGTATCAATTGCTTCTTTAAAACCAAAAAGAAGTTTTCATTAATAAAAGGACATGAAGAATCCACATGAAATTGGAAAAACTCCAAAACACCAATTAGAAAGAGACGCCCAAACTACCAAGAATAGAGGAATATCCCAGCGTGAACCATTGCAATATCCTCCCTTCACCACGCACCAATTCATCGGAGCAACCAAATTCCAGCCTTTTGTTCAGAAAAACAAACTCAGCAAAGAAGTCCATAATGGTCTATGATCAGATCCATAATGGATCTCATCACAAAGAAAGACGTGAGCACAACATACATCACCCAAATTGATCACCAAAATATTAAGCAACGCGCGTAACCTCTATGAAAGAAACATTAATTGTATTTCCATTTCTAATATACTTGATTATATATGGGATTATAATAGTTTCAGTACTTTATCTAAGAGAATAATTGTTTGGCCAAAGCATGGGGTGAATAGAGTTGGGTTTGGAATATGCAGGTTGGGGTTGCTTCTTTCTAGCATTGTTGTCAAATATGGGTTGGTGCTTCTTATTGTTGCGGAATAATGTTGCGTTGACGTGGTGTTTCTTGTGTTGCTTAAGTGATGAGGCTGCTTTCTTGTTCCTTTGTTCTTAGCTACTTTGTATATAGTTTCCCATGGATATCGATGTGGTACATTGACTTGTACGCAAGGTAGTGTTTTATCTGTTACTCTGTTTCTTCATTATTCTTAATACATATAAATAATAATATATAAGCAACCTTCAAAAATAAAAATGTAGGAATAATTTGTCAAACTCATGAAGTTTCACTTTAACTAGGGTTTTAGTAGCTTGAAATATTTCAAAGGGGAGATTAATGAGAAGAAGCTGTAGGGTTTTTGGAAGTAAATAAAGAAAGACCGGTGGTTAATGGTTATTGTTGTGGATCAAAAGTCTTATTTTCATTTTTACTTTTGTCTATATATCCTGCTGGCTTGATACAGAGTTAATAAAAAAAAATTAATTTACAGAATAATAATTTCTAAATTTTACGATGAAAATGAAATAGAGAGTAAAAGATCACATAGCGTAATTCAAAAGAAAAGTTCATATATTGCGGTGATCTTTTATTTTGACTTTGGGGGAAAAGTTTTTACTACAAATGACGGCAATCCAAATCTAGATTCCAGTAACAACAATGGAGTCCAACAATTAGTGTGAGAATGTCGATATATATTGCACGTTGTCGCTCTCTGTATTGTTATGTTGGCCAGTCATTGGCTTCCATGACGTACGACGTATGAAAACAAACAAACTGTGAGGCTCTCAGAGTCAACGTTTTGGAAAAACGGAACGTACCGCTGACAACCGATGCTTTGGGAATCGATCGGATACTGGATCAGGTGCCAACCCGTGAGGGTCTTGGCTTTACCGATTCAACCGGCGAGTCTGATCAAATTGTCAAAAGTTTTCGTATTAAAATGGGGGTTTAGTATTAAATATAAGTATTAAATGTAGTAAATTCTTAATAAAAATATGTATATTAATTTAGAAGAATAATAGGTCAAAGATTTAAAAGTTGAAAACCTCTCATTTTCATTTTTTTTATTTTTAAAATGAAAAATCTTGGTTTCAGTCGAATTCAGTTGTGACTTTTTAACCGAATTGATATATATATATAGGGTTTTTTTATCGGGTGCCTATGGGCACCCAATAAGAAACAATCATTGTTTAAAAAGTAGTGCAATAATGATCAAAATAATTAATTACATCATAAATTAAAAAGTGGTAAGTATTAAGTTTTTTTTGACAAAAACACCTTTACATATATATTTAACAAAAATATTTTTATGAAGGTGAAAATTTTTATAAAAATTTAATATTATATAAATTAGAGTGATGTAATTATAATATATATTTAAATTAAAATTTTACAAATAATAAATATTTTAAATATTAAGACTTATCCTATAAATTAATTTTTTAATTAGTGGCTAAACTTTGACAAATTAGTGGATTTTTTTTCTAAAATCCTACAATAATATGTTTTAAATTTTAGAATTTACCCTTAAAATTAAATTAAAAAGAATTATTTGAGGCTAAACATTTTTTTAATTAGTGGCTAAACTTTGACAAATTAGTAGATATTTTTTTTAAAACCCTACAATAATATATTTTAAATTTTAGAACTTACCCTTGAAATTAAATTAAAAAATTTAGTTAAGGCTAAATATTTTTTAATTTGAGACTGAATTTTATTAAAAGATAGTATTGTCAGAATAAAAAATTAAAATCACACAATTATTACACTTTTATCTTTCCAAACAAAAAGTACTATATCATTATTACACTTTTACTTTTTAAAAAAAAAACACTTCAAAATTTAGTGCCTATAAGGCACCCGTTAGTATTTTCCATATATATATATATATATATATATATATCAAGAATATTGAATATTTTTTCTTTACCGATTTGATATTATTATCTGGTTTAATATATCTTATCAGGAGCAATGCTAAGGGAAACTCGAGCATCATCAAACTTTTCTCACTTTAAACGGAAGACTTGTTATTGCAGGTTACAAAATACAGTATAAAATTTGATCATTTGACATTCTTTGAAGCTTCAACCATACTTCTAGGTCCCACACTTTTACCAACCAACAAATTAAAAAAAAAAAAGAGACGGATGGAAACAGAAAATATTGAGAGAAGGAACGGAGACTTGTGTTGTTAGAATTATTTTTTTTCAATTTTTACATATATTTATTATTTATTATACTATTTATATGGTCTTTTATTTAAATATGTTTATCAATGTGTGTGAATGATAATAAAAATTCTTTTTATACTAAAAAAATATAAATGATTTGATACTTTTTTAAACACTAGTCACCCTATCACGTGCGTTGCACACGTAATACAATGCGTTATAAATAATAATAATAAATAAAAAATAAGAAAAAATAAACTATATTAAAATAGATGATAATTTTACTATAAAGTAAGTTTTAATTAAACTACATGAAATTAGATAATAATTAAATTATTTTCTTCAATATAATATAATAATAAGTTAATTATAATGAAAATAAAATTGTTAATTACTATTATCATTTAATAAGTATATAAAAAATATTTAGTAAAAGATAAATGAAAAGTTTTAATTTGATTCAACAATATTAATGATATTTCTAAAATATGTAAAAAAAAATATATTTTAACCATTCAAAAATTTTATAACATTCGTACTTTTATATATATTATAAATTAATTCTATCTAACACAATTAAGTAAATGACTTATTGGAGGTTTTTTGCAAACTTCGATTACATAAGGTAATTTATTGATACTTAAGAGGTAAAATAAAGCTGATCCTTATCTCCAATCACTTAGAATTAAGTGTTTATAATGAATTTTTTTTTTTTACTTCATTATAGATTACAATTATCTTTTTCTTTTCTTTTAATTTCTTTTAGTGATGATAGATATATCTAGCATTCTAGATAACACTTGAACTTTAGAAAACGTACTTAAAATGTAGTTAGAAAATCTTTGAGGTGTGGTTCTTTTAAATTAATTAATTTTATCCATAGATAGAAAATGTTGTAGTGTAATGATTCTTATTAATAAAATTTTGTATGTACTAGTTATTGTATTGACTTGTTAATCTTTATTTGCAAAGTATATGAGTGTTGGGTCAAATCTGATAAGATGAGGAATGCTAGAGACAAAAATTAATGAAGTTCATGGCAAGTGTTACAGTCAATGAATAAAAAATCAGACCGGACTGGCCGGTTCAATCGGTTCAACTGCGAACCGATCCTCAGTCCGGTCCTTTAAGGGTCAAAAACCGGTCACTGTTTGAACTGCAGTTGGACCGGTTGAACCGACAGGTCCGATGAACCGGTTGAACCGGTTTAGTAAAAAAATTAAATTTTTTTACTTTTTAAGTTATTTTTAATTAACTAACCAAAATATAAAAAAATCCCATATTAATGAGAAGTCTAAATTTTATTTTAATTATTATGTTTGAACTTTTGATTTTGAATTTTTTACCTTAATTTTTTTAATTTTTTATTCTAATGTACTCTTATAACAAAAATTAAATTTGTGATGTAAAATCATTTGTATTATTTATTTATTTATATTATGTGATGCACTAATATTTTATACTTTTTCTTATTTTTTATGATTTTTTTAAAAAATTAATTGAAACTTTGACATTTAAATATTTTAGGAAATTAATAAATTAAAATATTTAAATAACCGGTCTAAACGGTTCAACCGGTTGAACCGGTTGAACCGGTTGAACCCTTGACCCTCTAACCTCATCGGTTCAAGCACCGGTCCGGTTTTTTATTCATTGGTTACAGTAGAGGTGATCATGGGCCAGGCCGGGCCGGGCTTTGAGTTGAGAAAACATAGATTTGGCTTGTCCAAGCCCGGCCCGAAATTCGGGCCTGACCTTTTGTTCAAAGCCCGCACAGATTTGAATATGGTTGTCCAAGGCCCGTACAAAAGCCTGTCTAAATTTTTTTTACCTCAAATAAAAATTAAAAAAATAATAACTATAACATTATTTTAGGAAAAAAAACCAAGGATTATTATTGAATAATATTTAGAATTATTTAAGATTATATTTTTCTTTTAAAATATTTCTAATATGTAATATTTAAAATACTAATCTTATATACATATATCATATTTTGGAAACTAACAATATTAAATTTATATTATATATAAATACGGGCCGGGCTCGGGCTTCAAAGTCTAAGACCAAGGCCCGGCCTGTTTTCTAAACGGGCCTTATTCTTTGTCCAATGCCCGATATTCGAGCCTAATATTTTTGTCCAAACTTTCCCAAATTTCGGGCGGGCCTTCGGGCTTGGGAGAGTAGCCCGGCCCTTGAGCAGGTCTATGTTACAGTCACACCTGTTAGGGAAACTATTCTATACATTATTATATATCATTGCAAAATGGTCTTATCCTCCCACAGTCTTCATCTTGCAATCCCCATTTACGACCCGTACCTGTCAAAGTCATAAAACTCAATATTCTTGTACTTCTGAGATATTATTTCTGCTTGAACTTTTCTTGCAGTATCAGTTGCACATCCCACAAGAATAAGCACAGAAGTGCATGCAAATCCTCAGAATCCGGTCAAGTGTGTAGTTTGCTCAATCACAGCAGGACCAGCAGCCAAGATTGCTAAAAACGATGAACCTAGATCAGATATCCGACGAAGAACCTATATTCAAAGAATGGATAAAAATATGAGTCCGTGGTTTAAACAAAAGAAGCTATATATGTATTATGTAGGTTCAGCTAGAAAATACAATTCAGAACTAATACCGACTAAGAACCTGTATTCCAACATGATCAGCAACTTGTATCAGTTAATCAAATATCAGGCTAGCACAATAGGTCACTAAAGAGATTCTGCAACAGGAAAGAAAATTACGGTCTTCAGAAATGCTGCTATACTTTTACCTGGTCTAACCATTGGAATTGAAGCACCTTGGCGCTTTAGTTGTTCACTAACATCATCAAGGGTCCAGTTGTAGGAAAGTATAGTAGTAATTGAATAAGGCTATCAACAAGATATTGGTAGGAAGGTAAAGAGATCCTAGTGTAGACATTGATTTTTGTCTACCATTATAATGTCAAGTGAAGTTGACCCCGGATATGTGGTAGGGTCTTGGGTCAACCTTACTCCTGGGATGTGCAAAAGAGTTGGCTTAGTGACTCAGACTAGGAGATAGTCAAGAGAAATCTCCTGACCTTTTCTTGGGCGAGAGTGATATTTCCTACACCTTTCCTCAAACTTTCCTTTAAACACTCCCTTGATTAAAGAGTCAAGTATTCTTGATTTTGCTCCACACTACCTTAATTACCAGTGATTCACTATTTTATAATAAGCTTTTAAATCACGAGACCGAGATACAAATTTCCTTATAAGCATTCTCTTGACAAGCATAAAAATGTGATTGAAGGTAATCACAAACCATCTTGAAATCATCTAAGAAACCCTAATCCAACTCACTCTGCCTCATAGGAAACACTAAAAACTACACTCTCTCTCTTTCATTAAGACAACCAATTTCCCGATCATCTCTTCCACCTACCACCACCAATCTTTGCTCAAGATCTGCTCCGGTCTTCCTCTTTGCCGCCTCTTGCACATCCTATTTGATCGTCTGTGACGTTTCCTCACTCCCCGACAAAAGAACCCTCTACATTTTGGTGACTCCACTGGGGAGGAGCGATCACAGAGAACTTGCGACACCACAAAATTGTGAGCAATCATGAGCAAAAACAACTTTTAAATCCCAACGGCTTATGTCAAAGATTTGATGAAAATGATTTAGGCCTTCAACCAAATCATTTAGCCATGTCGGCTGATTTGAAACTCCCATATTTTGTTAGTATCACTGCTAAACCCTATAATAAGGATTAAACTAGTCCTAATTCAAACAGTTTGATGACAAGGCCGGTGACACTAGGGAACAAGTGATGAAGTTGAAGGAGCTTTCCAAGTCACTTATCGACAAAGCATATGCTTGATATGCGAATCTAGTTCCCGAATCTATCAAATTGTGGAATCAAATATACAAAACAATTCGTTACCTACTCATTGGGTGCCAAATCAAGCCAATCACACATTCTGTTCATGATGAGCCACTACTCGAAACATGGATGCATGTACCTCAAGATGTTTGACTCTAAAGAGAAAAGAATGACCAACACTTACAAGAAGGTAATGTTTGCAAAAACGAAAGTGTGTACTCTGCATCCATATCAGAATAAGCTTATGTAGTTCAGAACAGTGTTTGTTGCACAAGAATGCAATCATTGCATCAATCAATTTCCAGTACATTAAGTACTACATATATGCTTTATCATGTCCTTAAGCAAAGCATACAACTTTGCTCCAACTGCTATGACTGTGAGTTTATTTTGAACTATTACTTATCTTAAACTCTTTTATAGCGATGAAATATTTATCCATGAACTTCATGTTACATTTTCTAACATTATCTATGAATACTTTACAATGCATGCATACTCTGGTCTAAGTCGCTCATCTTTAAATTGCATGCCTGCTATAGCCTAAGTTGCCTATCTTTAAATTATATGCTTGCTATGGCATAAGTCGCCAATGGCTAAACACATACTTCCTCTGGCCTAAGTCGCCTAATAAGAAGCATTCTACTTACTCTGGCCTAAGTCGCCTATTGCTGAGTACATACTCACTCTTTGGCCTAAGTTGCCTATTGAGTACATACTCATTCTCTGGCCTAAGTCGCCCAATAAAAAGCATTATACTTACTTTGACCTAAATAGCCTATTACAAAGCAACATGCTTACTCTCTAGCCTAAGTCACCCATTACTGTGCAATTAAGGAATACTCTCTGGCCTAAGTCGCATATTATTATGCAATGATCCCTGGCCTAAGTCACCTATTACTATGCCATGCATTGTTCTTATGCCATGCACTATTCTTTGGCAGAAGTCGCCTATTACTATGCAATGCTTTTTGGCCTAAGTCTCCTATTACTCTGAAATACTCTCTAGCCTAAGCTGCCTCTAATTATGCAGCTATATAGTACTCCCTGGCCTCCTGTCATTATGCAATACTCTGGCCTCATTTAACATATTATGCAACAACAACATTCTTTGGACTAAGCCTATCGAAACGTCTAAAAAGTCGTCCGACGGGAAATTTAAAGAAATAAAAGGATTTTGAAAACAAGAAAAGGAGTCGCCACTAACCATTTGGTTTAGGTAGGTTAGTCACCTATTTTGACTCTGTTTGACCTAACATAATCTAGAAAGATTACCTTAGGTTAAACAAATGTTGGTCTACGAAAACAAGTTTTGAGTTCGAGAGTCGGTTACGCTCGAGAAAGGATTAACACCCTCGAAGCACCCGAAAATCGATACCGTAAAAGTCTTAAAAAAATGTTTTAGGGCTAATAATAAAATGCTTTCAAGAAGAAGAGAATAATTTAGAAACTAAAAGTTAAAATGTTAGAGTAATACTCCTTTTACTATGGGTTAATTCACCCTTAAAGAAAATTCAACTCAATGAGATTCGTATTAAAATTTGGTTAGAAAATTCCCAATGTAGAATAACCAAGTTGAGAACTTCTAAAAATAAACTTTGAAAATCGAAATGTCAAAACAAGCAATTTGTCAAAGATAAATTTTGATTTAAAGAAAAATAAAGGTTTTTAAAAAAATGGATTAAATTTGGAAAGACTTCAATCGTTAAGGACTAAATTGAAATCTTTCAAAAATATTTTTGGATTTTTAAATTAATGTCGGAATTATCAAATTCCTTTTATTGATGATGGATTTTGATTAAAAAGAAAGATTCTAAAAAGAGTTTAATTTTAATTGGAAAGATTCCAATGTAGGGACCTAATTGAAATCTTTCAAAACATTTTTGACCTTTTTGAAAATAATGTCGGAATAATTAAATTCCTTTTATTTTTGGATCTCATATTTAAAACCTTGATTAAAGAAATTAACCAAAGTTTAGTTTTTAAAAGAAAACCTCAACTATTGATTAAGTTTGAGATTTTCCTAAAAAGCCATTTTTAGGTTTTAAAATTATGTCGGAATTGGAATTTCTTTTGCTGATAAGAGGGATTTTGAAAGAAAACATTTTTTGGATTTTTTTTGAAAATTGACATTAATTAAAGAAAAATCTTGAATATTTGATGGAAAAATAAACATGATATGCATGTAATTTTGAAGAAATTAAATGAAGAAAATTATTTTTTTTTGTTTTTGAAGGGATAAAAATTCCCTAAATCTCCACCGTACTTCCGGTGAGAAACTCAAAGAAATTTCTATCTTGGTAGACCCTTAAACATCTCGTACTTCCGAGACACCCTCCGACTTCCCATGCATATGAATTTTGTGAAAACGATGACCTAATTTCTAAATGCATGAAATGATGGGACAAAATAAATCAAGAAAATGGATTAGCACAAGAAATATATTAAGTGTACATTAAAAAAAAAAATGCATGAGCCCTAATTTCTAAAATATCATAATTGATGTAAATGGGCTTAAGTTAAATGACATATTAAAATGCTAATGGGCTTAAACTAAATGGTACATTAAAATGCTAGTGAGCCTAGTCTTAAAATATAAATGGACTTAATCCTAAAATGCAAATGGGCCAAAAATTTTTCAAGGACATAAGAATGTAATTGGACCTAAAATTACCAAAAGGCATGAAAATGCATGTGAAAACTAAATGAATATGAAAATGGACCCAATATCTAAAATGTGAATAGGCCTAAAATAATAAAAATGACCTTAAATATTAAACAAACCAAAAATACTAGAATGGCATGAAATATTAAATGAAATTTAAAATACTAAAATGACATGAACTAGAAAAATGTCGAATATTCTAATTTATTGAATGACGCAAAAATATTAAAAATGACCTAAAAAAAACAACATGGCGTAAAAAGTTGATGCAAATGAAAAAAAAATATCAAAACGATATAATAAAATGCAAATGAAGATTATTGAATGATATAATAAAATACAAAATGGAAATTACTAAATAAAAATTCCTAACGTTAAATGCATTTTTTAGTTTTTATTTCTTAATTTACCACATTTCCAATAATTTGACTCACCCAATTGAAACTAAGTTCCTTATGGTGCCAAGTTGATTCTCGGGTTACAGCTCAAATCCAAACATAAAAGAAGGAAACCTGATAGCCCAAAACCAACGTGAAAGTAATAGCACAAAAGAAGCATACCTGAGCTAGAAGGAAAGGACTAAGTCTTCAACATATCCAAACAATACTTAGCCTATTTCTTATTTTCTTCTCGGTTCTTCTTCACTTTCCTCCGGCTTCAGCTACCTTTTCCCTCTTTGTTCTTGATCCGAGCAGGGAGAAAATCATCTCTGCTTGCTGACGTTATTTTCACCAAGGCCAAAGGAAACACAACTTCTCATCTCCTTCAAATCTTCCTTCCCCTTCGTTCCTTCTTTTTTGAAAACCCTCCAACCTTACTTCTAATCCTTTCAAATTTTTTTTCAAAAAAAAAAACTTCTCCCCCTTCAACCTTACTTCTAATCCTCTCAAATTTTTTTTCAAAAAAAACTTCTCCCCCTTCAACCTTACTTCTAATCCTCCCAAATTTTTTTTTCAAAAAAAACCTTCTCTCCCTTCAACCTTACTTCTAATCCTCCCAAATTTTTTTTTCAAAAAAAACCTTCTCTCCCTTCAACCTTACTTCTAATCCTCTCAAATTTTTTTTCAAAAAAAAAACTTCTCCCCCTTCAACCTTACTTCTAATCCTCCCAAATTTTTTTCAAAAAAAAAACTTTTCCCCCTTCAACCTTACTTCTAATCCTCTCAATTTTTTTTTTCAAAAAAGAAAAGAAAAACTTCTCCCCTTTCAACCTTACTTCTAATCCTCCTTTTAAAACCCTCAAATCTCTTTCTTTTTTTTTCTTTTTCTTCCCACTCATTTTGTCTCTCCCTTTTTTTCTTTTCTTTCCACTCATTTTGCCTTTCCCTTTTTTTTCTTTTGTTTCCACTTATTTTGCCTTTCCTTTTTTTCTTTTCTTTCCACTTATTTTGTCTTTCCCTTTTTTTTTCTTTTCTTTCCACTTATTTTGTCTTTCCTTTTTTTTTTTGTTTTCTTTTCACTTATTTTGCCTTTCCTTTTTTTTTTCTTTTCTTTCCACTTATTTTGCCTTTCCCTTTTTTTTTGGTACAAATGAGGGGAGGGGGATGGGGATGGGGATTTTAAAAAAAATAATAAAAATAATAAAAATAATATGGTGTCTACAGTTGCCCTTCTTGGAGCGTTTTCTAAGAACCTTGAAGTTTGCTTCAAGATAATTAGGAAATGGTCTAAGACGTAGACACTATGTGTTTTAGAACTTTTCAAAAGCCAAAAATTGGTCTCCAAACGAGTCAAATGCCATTAATTGGTCTTTAAATGAAACGAGAGCTGTGACTCAGTCTCTCACTAAACTAAATGAATCTTCAGAACCTAAACCATGACATGATCTCTAAATTAAACGAGAGCCATGATTCGATCTTTTTTAAATGGAACAAGTGCCGTGATTTGGTCACTAAAATGAAACGAGAGCCGTGATTCGGTCTCCTAATGAACAAATTAAACTGAGAGAACCTAAATTAGGTTTCAAAATGAAACAAGAACCATGATTTGGTCTCTTAAACAAAATAAGTTCCATGATTCAGTCGCTAACTGCAACAAAAGCCGTGATGCGGTCTCCCAATAAACTAAATGATCCTCGAGAACCTAAAATAGGTCTCGGAATGAAACAAGAACCATGACTTGGTCTCAAAAAATGTAATGAGTGCTGTGATTCGGTCATTAAAATGGAACAAGTGCCGTGATTCGGTCACTAACTGCAACAAAAGCTGTGATGCAGTCTCCCAATAAGCTAAATGATCCTCGAGAACCTAAAATAGGTCTCGGAATGAAACAAGAGCCATGACTTAGTCTCAAAAAAATGTAATGGATTTCAAAACCTTAATTGAGTCTAAAAAATGAAATGAATGTCATACCTTGGTTGCTTAAAGAAAAATAAGAGCCTTAACCTAGTTTCTTTCGATGAACAATCATATTTGCTGGATGCTTGGAAAAGGATACTTCCATCTTGATTTGGACTTGATGTATCAAATACCTGACATGCTATCTGAAAACCTGATGCTCTAAAATGATGCAATGATCATGTCATGATGCATGCAATGCTTAATGCTAAATTTGCAATGACAAATTTATTATCCTTTTGTACAAAGCCTGATTCTTGTTTGCAACAATATGGAAACCTTTTTACTCAATCCCAATCTTCTTGCTTATTCATTCGGATTAGCAATTTCAAACTGTATCAGTGTTTTTCCTGACTCAGATTGCTCGTTCTGTTGTTTCTGTACATTCTTGATGATTTGCCACAAATAACTTCCGTTTTCCTTCTGAGTGACTGATTAGTTGAAACCCTGTCTCTTAAACTAAACTTATGCCTTTGAAAATCAAATGAGCATTTTTATACCTGTATGGTTTCTCGCATGTTTATTCACATTTTGAAATTTATGACAAAATTTAATACAAGCAACAAACCCATTAACAATAATATTTATCGCATTATTAGGAAAAGGATCAAAGAAATAAATTAACTTGATTCAATTTTTTTAGAACAAGATTCATACAAACGAAAGGAATTCAAAATTCAATTCACATTAAAAAATAGGTTCATCTAAACGAGAGAGAAAGTTCATTGATTCCATACAAGAGAAAGGACAAGAGGTACTTCCCACCAATGAATACTCAGAAACATGTGCAAATGAAACCTGAGTTCTTCCTTTGATCGATTGACGGTATCAACGAACTTGATAACTTAGCCTATTGAGTGATCTAATCTGCCCCAATTAGACCCACTGAATTTGATCTTGCTTTATTCAATAGCTGTGCTTATGCCTTCTTTTTCCTCCTACTTAAGTCGCCTTTTCAGGTTTTCAACTTAAGCAACTCCACAATTGATCCAAGCCGCCCTTTCGGGTTTTCAACTTGGATCTCTCTTTTTTCTTTTTCATCATTTTTATATTCTTTTCATTTTTTCATTTTTCCATCTTTTCATTTTTTCATTTCATTTTTTCATTTTTATTTTTTTACTTCAGGCATAGTATTTCTTTACATCATCAGCATTGATAGGACTGGAGAATTCTACCCCATCCATCTCTTGTAATATTAAAGCTCCACCAGAAAAGACCTTCTTGACAACATATGGACCTTCCCAATTTGGTGCCCAATTGCCCCGAGAATCACGTTGATTCGGGAGTATTTTCTTTAACACCAACTCCCCTTCTTTGAATTGCCTCGGCTTCACTTTCTTATCATAAGCTCTCATCATTCGTTTCTGGTATAACTGACCATGACAAAGTGCGGCAAGGCGCTTCTCATCAATCAAATTCAATTGATCATGTTGTTCTTGGATCCAATCAGCTTCATCCAAGTTCACTTCTCTAAGCACTCTAAGAGATGGAATTTCCACTTCGATAGGCACTACTGCTTCTGTCCCATATACCAACGAAAAAGGAGTTGCCCCGATGGAAGTTCTGATTACAGTACGATAAGCAAGGAGAGCAAACGGCAACTTCTCATGCCAATCTCTGTAAGTTTCAGTCATCTTGGCCACAATCTTCTTGATGTTCTTGTTAGCTGCTCCCACCGCTCCATTCATTTTTGGCCGATATGGTGTGGAGTTGCTATGAATGATCTTGAAACGAGAACATAGTGATTCTATCATTTTACTATTCAAATTCTGAGCATTATCGGAAATGATTCTCTCCGAAAGGCCATATCTACAGATGATCTCCTTCTTCAGAAACTTAGCAACTACAGATTGTGTAACACTGGCGTATGAGGTTGCTTCAACCCATTTGGTGAAATAATCAATCATAACAAAGATGTATTGATGACCATTTGAAGCTTTTGGAGTAATTGGACCGATAACATCCATTCCCCACATGGAGAAAGGCCAAGTTGATACCATAACATGTTGAGGATTCGGAGGAACATGAATTTGATCTGCATAAATCTGACATTTTTGACATTTCCTTGTGTAGTTGATGCAATCCGATTCCATGGTTAACCAGTAATGGCCGGATCTCATAATCTGCCTAGCCAATTTGTGCCCACTAGCATGAGTTCCACATACTCCTTCATGCACTTCACTCATAATCATTTGAGCTTCTTTAGTTGCCACACACCTTAATAAGACCTGATCCCGAGTCTTCTTGTATAAGATTTCCCTATCCAAGTAAAAGTTCATCGACAATCTCCGAATAATCTTCTTATCGTTCTCTGATGCATGATCAGGATATTTTTGGTACTTTAGGAACTGTACAACATCATGGTACCAAGGTTTGCCATCTTCTTCTTCCTCAACATTCATGCAATGTGCCGGTTCACCTCTCAACTCGATCTTGATCGACGGAATCTCTGTATCTGAATCAACTTTGAACATGGAGGCCAATGTGGCCAGGGCATCAGCAACTTGATTCTCTTCTCGAGGTAAATGATGAAAAGAGATCTCCTTGAAGTTTTTTACGAGGTCTTTGATGTAGTCATGATAAAGGACTAACTTCGAATCTCTCGTCTCCCATTCTCCCTTCAACTGATAAATCACAAGTGCAGAATCACCATACACCTTCAAATTTTCAAATTTTCTTTCTATGGCCATCTAAATACCGAGAACACATGCTTCATATTCTGCCATATTGTTTGTGCACCTGAAATCCAACCTTGCAGTGGCTGGGAAATAGTTGCCTTCTGGGGATGTGAGCACTGCTCCAATGCCATGTCCAATTGCATTTGATGCTCCGTCGAAATACATTGTCCATGTTTCATCATCATCTACTTCTCCATCATCATGAAATACTGCCATTAAATCTTCATCAGGAAAATCAAACTCCATAGGCTCATAATCATCATTAGCTCTTTCTGCTAAAAACTCTGCGACAACACTTCCTTTGATGGCTTTTTGAGAAACATATCGAATATCATACTCGGACAACAATACTTGCCACCAAGCAATTCTTCCTGACAAGCCGGGTTTCTCAAATATGTATCTAATTGGGTCTAACTTAGCCACCAATAAAGTAGTATGGTGTAACATGTACTGTCTTAGTCGGTGAGCGGCCCAAGCCAATGCACAGCACATCTTCTCCAATGAGGAATACTTGGCTTCATATTGAGTGAACTTCTTACTTAAATAGTACACTGCATGCTCTTTCTTTCCAGTGTCATCTTGTTGCCCCAATACACATCCCATGGAATTTTCAAACACTGTGAGATATAAGATTAAAGGTCTTCCGGGTACTGGAGGTACCAACACTGGAGGATTTGTGAGATATTCCTTGATTTTTTCAAAAGCTACTTGACAGTCATCATCCCATTCACCTGGATCTCGCTTTTTAAGCAATTTGAAAATTGGATCGCATTTAGCAGTCAATTGCGATATAAACCTGGCAATGTAATTCAATCTCCCAAGGAAACCTCTGACTTCTTTCGGGGTTTTAGGTGGTGATAAATTCTGGATAGCTTTGATCTTATCTGGGTCTACCTCAATCCCCTTTTCACTAACTACAAAACCCAAGAGCTTTCCGGAGGTCACGCCAAAAGTGTACTTGGTTGGATTCAATCTGAGCTTGTACTTTCTCAGTCTTTTAAACAACTTCTGCAAATTGATAATATGTTCTTCCGTAGTCCGAGCTTTAGCAATCATATCATCCACATACACTTCAATCTCTCTGTGCATCATATCATGGAACAAAGTCACCATAGCTCGCTGATAGGTAGCACCGGCATTCTTCAAACCAAAAGACATCACTTTGTAGTTAAAAGTTCCCCACACGGTGATGAAAGTTGTTTTCTCTTTATCTTATGGTGCCATTTTGATCTGATTATATCCCGAGAAACCATCCATGAATGAGAATATGGAAAAGCAGGCAGTATTGTCAACTAGGGTATCAATGTGAGGTAAGGGAAAGTTATCTTTGGGATTGGCTCGGTTGAGGTCTCTGTAGTCTACACACATTCGAACCTTCCCATCTTTCTTTGGCACCGGAACTATGTTGGCTACCCACTCTGGGTACTTTGCAACTTCAAGAAAACCTGCATCTAACAGCTTCATTACTTTTTCCTTTATCTTCAATAGCATCTCCAGTTTCATCCGTCTTAACTTTTGTTGAACTGGCTTGCATTCTGGCTTAATCGGCAGCTTATGAATTACAATTTCTGGATCTAATCCCGGCATATCTTGATAAGACCATGCAAAGACGTCTGAATACTCTTTCAAAAAATCAACTAGCTGTTGTCTTTCAGTTTCTGATAAAGTGGTGCCTATCTTCACTTCTCTTCTGTCTTTTTCTGTGCCCAGATTTATCAACTCTGTAGTTTCTTTATGGGGCACTATCTGTCTCTCTTCTTGCTCAACTAACTTCAACAAGTCTTGGGGCAGATCAGAATCATCAATATCGTTGTTATCAACCTCATCAGTATCAATCAACTTATCAAAGTTGAACTCAGGCTCACTATTTATGCCATCTTCGTATTCATCGACGGTGGACCTGCAAAGGGCAATTTGGAATGGATATGTACAGAGTAATAGAATAGGAATATATGGTAAGAGATAAATCAAAGAATAGCGAATTGGGAAACAAAAGAAGAAAATATAGTGAATATACTGCGAAGTAATCTCATTATATCAAAAGTCTGTGCATGCATCAATTCATCATTAAAGTTCAAATTATGTATAAACAAGAAAGAAAGCCTTAAACAATTATGAAAATACTCATCAACACTCTTAGGCATAAGCATTGATTTAATAAATAAGAGTTTCAGCTAATTACATTTGCTCAGAAGATGAAAACACATATGGTATCTCAACAACAGACCAATTGTCTAATTCAGTGTCCATTTTAGCCACATAGATTAACCCATCTAGCTGATCTGAGACCTCATCATCAACAGCGCAAATGACCAAATTCTGCAATCCTGACTGAACAAACTGAACTGAAATTGGTGCTTGCCCATACTGATTAAGGTTGACCCAACCAGCTGATACAAAGGTTTAACTGATCGGTGGGAACTTCAATCCTTTCTCCTCTTCCATGCACACCCTATCCTTCTTAGCCAACCTCTGGGCTTTCTTCTTCTCCTTCATTTGTTGTTTGTCTCTCCATGATGGTTTGAAACCCAGACCGAAAGTATTATCTTGGTGAGGCCAGTCTATCAATTCGGGATTCCCTTGCAGATTTTTTCCCAAACCCTTTCCATCCGACCATCCCAATTCTCTCATCTGTCTCTTCTGACTAGTCAAACCCTCAAAATTTTGGCTTGCACCCTTTTCTGACATGACCTCCGCAATTTCAAAAGATCGAAAAGAGCAGTCCAAAGCTTCTTCGGCAGCTTTAATGTAAGGGGAGTCCGAAGATTGTGTCACCATGATATCCTCTTCTCCTCTAATTGTCACTATTGTCATTTCCACCCGAAACTTTACTTTTTGATGCAGGGTTGATGGAACTGCCCCAGCTAAATGTAACCATGACCGACCAAGGAGACAAGTGTAAGATGGGTTGATATCAATCACTTGAAAAACCAATTCGAATGTAACCGGACCGACCTGGAAAGGTATCTCTATGGTTCCATACACTTCCCTTCGAGTTCCATCGAAAGCTCTGACTATGAGGTTACTCGACTGCATGTAGGACAAGTCCACCGATAGCTTTTGTAAAGACTTGAGAGGCATGACATTCAATGCTGAACCATTGTCGATTAGAACCCTCGCCATTGTGTAGCCCTTGCATCTGGCAGTAATATGAAGTGCTTTGGGAATTCCCCTCATTCCTATAGGTATCTCATCATCTGTAAATGTGATGTAATTAACTGCACCGATGCTTCCAACTATATGGTCCATATCAATAACAGAAATATTTCTGGACACGTAAGACTGACTCAGGGCCTTCAGTAATGATTCTCTGTGGGACTCAGAGTTCAATAGCAATGTAAGTAAGGAAATACGAGCCGGCGTCTTATTCAATTGGTCAACCACATTGTATTCACTTTGCTTAATGATTCTAAGGAACTCCTCGGGTTCATTAATAGAAGCACCGTTGGTAATCTTTTTCTCTAATATCATATCTTGAACATTCATACGCTCATCATTCATCTTAGCCCTTCCCTTGGAAGATTCACCATTTTTCAAGACAATAAACCCTACCACTTAGGGTAATTCCACCAACATCAGATACCGGGGGAAATCCTGACTCCTTAACTCCTTCAGTTGTAGAAAAACTGCATTCATACTTCCAAGGAACTTGGTGATCATCTTTGTACTCAAATGATTGAGGAGGATTCACAACCACTGGTGCTGTTGGTTTTGATGCATCATAGTAGATCACAAAAGGCTTAGGTGCTTCTGTGGATGTAGGAACAAATGGTTTTTGTGCCGGAGGTGCATCATAGTAAACTACAAAAGGCTTTGGCTTGGGTAACTTATCATAGTACACCACAAATGGTTTCTATGCTCCTTTTTCATCTCCTATCATATTTATGGAACCATCAATCCGTTCTATATAAAACTCAATTAAAGACTGATCCATCATTCTTAGCACCAATTCACGAAAATATTTACAATGTTGTACACCATGTCCCATCTTACCACAATACTGGCAACCATCAACCTTCTTCCCACACTGAATCATCTGTAACTTCTTTAGAGCCTCGAAAACTGTAGCCATGGAAGTTTTCACTTCACTCACAGATCTCTTCACATATTCACTATTACCAATCACATTTACTGCTACCCCCCCATGATTCGGCAAAGGATTCTGCCCAATGTTAGGTTGCGTATTTTGAGAGAAACTCAACCTTCATTCTTTTACCAAATCTTGTACCTTAAGTTTTAGCACATAGCAGTCTTCAATTGAATGACCGGCTGCTCCGTGGTGATAGTCACAATGCTCATTGGGTTTAAACCAATCTAGGTATGGTGGTGTGTAAGTTTTGGTCACGCGTGATTTTTCAATCAGCTTTTGTTGTAAAAGTTGTGGAAGCAAAGTAGTATAAGTGTATGGGATGGGATCAATTCTGGTATAAGTTTGAGCAAGCCTTGGATTGGTTCCGGTATTTGTGGCGGTGCTTGGTCTAAGTGTGAAAGTTTGTGCGGTAGGATGGAAAGTTGATCCAGAAGCAATGTAGTTAGCGGTTGGTGGTTGGTATGGAACATGCGATTGGTAAGAAGTATGTGGTTGATATGCACCCCGAGGCCTATAAGAACCTGAGCGCCAGTTGTGGGAAGGCCTTTGATTGGGGTAGTGGTAGTTTTGGTGCTGATAGGTATATAGGTATGAATAACTATCAGTAGCATGAACTTCCCCTTCCTTCTTTTTAGAATTCTGTACCTTTTTCCCTCCAAATGAATCTCCACTGTCTATTTTTCCGCTCTTGATTACCTTTTCCAAACACTCTCCCGTAACCACAATATCGGCAAATGAGCAAAAAATGCTAGTAACAAGCCGGTCATATAACGGTCCTTTCAAAGTTTCAATGAAAGTATAGTTCGACTCTCTTTCTGTCAATGGAGGGTCAACTTGAGTAGCCACGTCTCTCCACCGTTGGGCATACTCCTTAAAGGACTCACTAGACTTCTTTTCCATGGTTTGAAGGGTCAATCGATCAGGAGCTAGATCGATCATATGTTTATACTGGGCAATAAAGGCCTTCACCAAATCTGACCAAGACTGAACTTTAACCCTGTCGAGCTGATTATACCACCTTAAAGCTGCCCCAGAAAGACTATCTTGGAAAAAATGAATCAGGAGCTTGTCATCATAAGCATAAGCTGCCATCTTTCTCACATAGCTAGTGAGATGTTCTTGGGGGCACCTGGTTCCATTATACTTTTCAAAATCTGGGACCTTAAATTTCGAGGGTATCACAATACCTGGAACCAAGGTAATGTCAGCTGCATTCATAGCTCTATAATACTGTGCTCCTTCAACTGCTTTTAGCCTCTCCTCCAACATGCTAAACATTTTGCTATCCGAGGATGCCTCCTTAGAAATTTCTGGATCAAGTACCACTGGATTTACTGAAGTTGTACCCGCATTAATGATTGGGACATGAGTGGGTTGGGTAGTTTGAGTGGGTAAAGTGGTGTAGACAAACCCACTAGCATTAGGTCCGGTAGGTGGTGGAGGTGGGTAAGGATATGCCCCATATGGCGGTGGAGGTGGGTACTGATTTTGAATATCTGGCACAGCCGGTGGAATAGGAATATTGAGTGTTGGTAGGTTTTGCTAGGTTGTCTCGGGCGTATACCCTGGAGCATGAATTGGTGTCCCAGTATGAACAGGTGTATTCTCTCTGACCATCATACTCAACTCATTGATCCTTTCCATTGCCTCATTCAGCTTTTTCGTCAGATCCTCATTGGTTCGTTTCAGGTTCTCCATTTCTGTATTCTGCTCTGCCATTTTCTTTGCCTGAAATCTAGTGTAGTATCGGGGATCTTGGGACGCTATCTTGAAACCTTTAATTATTACAAACATGAATCAGGATATTTATTATGAAAATAATGAGATTATGATGCAATAAATGATGTAAATGATCAATGCATGTAATGATAAAAATCTATCCGCAACAACTAAACCATAAAACAAAATTGACCATTAAACGAGGCTATCATCCATCATTCCCAAATATTATCTTGTAGCTGTCGCTCATTCTGACTTTGTCCACTGGCCATGATCAGTTCTATTTTATGGTTTCTTTCTTGTGGATAGATTACTATAATGAAATGTATAGAATAGGATGCGGAGATGGAAGAAAGGAATGAGTTAATATATAGCCATACTGACAATGGTAAAAGAAATGCGAATGGAGCATGCAATAGGGATCCATCCATAACAAATTTACTATTAAAGATAACTAATCATTTCAAAAGTTAAAAGAGTAGTTTCAATCCCATAACAACGCCGTGCCATTTTCATCAACTACAATTTAAAGCGTTGTCTCTATATCAACTTTGCATCACTAATGCTCCCTAACCCGTTACTGGTTCAACTTCTCTGTGAGCTCCTTGACCTGACGCTCTAAATCTTCATTCCTTTTCACCAAAAATCGTTGTATGTAACTTTGCTCTTCCTCGGTTTTCTTCATTCCCTCTTCCTTGCTTTTCAGCTCATCCCTTTCATTCTTCAACTGATCGTTCTCATTCTTCAGTTCATCTCTTTCATTCTTTAGTTGATCTTTCCTTCTCTTTAGCTCATCTCTTTCACTTTTCAGCTCATTTCTCTTGTACTAAATTTCAGCATATTGGACTCGAGCATCTGTCAGACGCTTGTTAGCACCCTCTTTGGCGTCCCTGAGTTTTGAAGCCTCACTGCCTTTACTAATTGCTTCTGCCTTCCAACCATCCGCCACTTTTTTCATCTCCCTACTATCTTCTTGTGCTCTTTCTATAGCCTGAAACCATCCTCTTTTCTTCATCCTTTTCTTTTTCAGCTTTTCTTCTAACGCATGGGTTACCCACTTCAGTTGTTCACATTCTTGCATCAATTCAGTCATTGCCACCCCTTCTCTGAGTCTTCTGTTCTCAATCTCCAATCTTTCCATTTTATCTTCTCGCCCTTCCATTGCAAGATTAGCTAGGTCAAATGATGGTGGGATCAGAATGTCTTTCACCCTTTTTTTATGCCATTCCGGATATTCGGGTACCACATCTTCCGTGTAACTACCTTTATCTTCTTTGAGCACCCTTTTGTAAAGTTGTCCCCATTCAATGGCTTTCTTGTATTGCTCCGAATTGTCATGTTGAAAATCTAACTTGTTTAGACCAGAAGTGAGCGGAATAGTCTGTTCAAACCCAAACTGCCTTCTAACTAATAAGGGTGAATAACTGATGGTTCCCCACAATCCAACCAAAGGAACCCAAGGTACTTGGGCATGTAGATAAGGAGTATCTCTTGAAGGCATCCATCTCACCTTCCACGATATTTGATCATTCTCAAGATTTCTAAACTATTCAACCCAATCTCTTTCTTCTTTCAGTTCTGATGGCCATGGAAGTATGCCATAGATCCCTATTGGCCTCTTATTATCTTCATCATTAAACGACATCCCCGGATTCTTCTTGTACCCAAAATGGCTCTTGAACCAGACAGTGAGTAATTGAGCACATGTTTCAAATCTTCCTCCTCCCTTTCTACAAGAATTTAGGGCTCGGATAGTTCCTGCCAATATGGATGTAGACGGATCAACTTGGTGTTTCAGGCTAATAAAAAGAGATAGCACCGAACGATGCACATATTGTAGCCGTTTAGGAAAAAGAACCAATCCATAAATCAAAAGGGCTAAAATGTCAAGACCCTTTTCCGTTTGGTAGTTTTTATCCACAAAGTTCATTAGCAAGTTGGCTTGTACATATTCTCCGTTCATATGTCGTCGCAACTCTTCCAAGTCAGCCTTCAACATTTTAGCTAGGATCTTTAGATGTTGCACCCATGGCCAGAATACTTTGTTTAACTTCTTTTTTATCATTAACATGTCCCCATATTCTTCAACAGTAGGTACCATATCATACTTCCCTTCCGTAGAATCTTCCTCATGTCTTCCAAAAGTGAAACAACGGTATGATGGATCCCAGAAGTACAATGCCCCTTTAATCAACTTTTCTTCCACCTTTACATAAAGTAACAGAGCAATATCTCCATAAAGCTCCTTGAAACGCCTTTGACCACTAGGACCAACCTTTGACCATAACTACTTTAGCTTGGTGAAATCATTTTGGGTGAGGTCCATGTTAACTCTACTTGGCAATTGGGGACGATGATCTTCGGGCAGACAATCTTTCAACTCTGGCAACTTAAGCAAACTCAAAGTTTTCTTCCAATTAAAATCAGGGTCTTCTATCACTTCCACAGGTACTACCTTTCTATCTTCTGCCATGACTAGTTTCCTTTATAATAAATTTACCATGGATAGACCCCCGAAATGAGATGCATGTGATGCGAGTGGAAAACATAAAAGACAAAACAAAGAAACAAGAAAACAATTAGTATATCATAACAGAATATATCCATAATAGTATGAAATGAAAGGAGTTGATAAAGGTTAGAGGGCGTTTCTCCTCGTGTCCTAGGAAACCGGTTTTTCTCGAGAGGTTCGGCCCTACTTAAATTTGAAAGGTTTGTCTCTAAATAAACTGGGATTCCTCACAAGGTTTCTATATGCTGATTTAAGGCTCTAGACACGGGTACCCATCGGACAAGATGGGGTGGAGACGATACGTTCGCGCTCTGTCTAAAGGGAAAAGAGTCCGTACTTCCGGAGGCTCTTATGATATGTTTAGTGTTGTGTGTGGGAGAAACTTTACCTTTACCAACCACCTTTCACCACATGATGCCCAACAGAACAGGCAGATAAAAGGGAAAACATTATCAACAATCAAATAAACGGTTAGTCTAATTCAAAGGAATAATTGTATAAACAAAATAAAGAATGGAAAATAGACAAGCAATATGCACAGGAAATAAAAGGCATGGAAATAGGCAAGAAGTATATACAAGATATAGGCAATTAAAAGCAAAGATAGGCATACAAGACGTTCACGATATACACATGAATAAAGGAAAGAGAAGAAGCATGCGAGACATAATCAAATAAAGTATATACAAATATGTACAAAGAAAGCAATGTCATGCTGAGATAATATACATATAATATAATGCAATGAATCAAATAATATGAGGTGCAAAATGTAAATTTGAAAAGTTTTATTGATGTAATTTAAGGTGCAATATGCAATTTGGAAAAAGTTTAGTAGTGCAAATGTAAGATGCAAAAATAGCTTATTTGAATTTGATCAAGTCAATGAATGAAAGATGAATCCCCATGAAAGACATCGAACTTTGAAAACATTTCAAAATTAACCCTAAATTGAAAACAAGACTTTCAAAAATGGTTCGACTCTCTAAAAAAATTGTCCCCAGTGGAGTTGCCAATCTGTCGAAATGTCTAAAAAGCCATCCGACAGGAAATTTAAAGAAATAAAAGGATTTTGAAAACAAGAAAAGGAGTCGCCACTAACCATTTGGTTTAGGTAGATTAGCCACCTATTTTGACTCTGTTTGACCTAACATAATCTAGAAAGATTACCTTAGGTTAAACAAATGTTGGTCTACGAAAACAAGTTTTGAGTTCGGGAGTCGGTTACGCTCGAGGAAGGATTAACACCCCTGAAGCACCCGAAAATCGGTACCATAAAAGTCTTAAAAAAATGTTTTAGGGCTAATAATAAAATGCTTTCAAGAAGAAGAGAATAATTTAGAAACTAAAAGTTAAAATGTCGGAGTAATACTCCTTTTACTATGGGTTAATTCACCCTTAAAGAAAATTCAACTCAATGAGATCCGTATTGAAATTTGGTTAGAAAATTCCTAATGTAGAATAACCGAGTTGAGAACTTCTGAAAATAAATTTTGAAAATCGAAATGTCAAAACAAGTAATTTTTCAAAGATAAATTTTGATTTAAAGAAAAATAAAGGTTTTTAAAAAAATGGATTAAATTTGGAAAGACTTCAATCGTTAAGGACTAAATTGAAATCTTTCAAAAATATTTTTGGATTTTTAAATTAATGTCAGAATTATCAAATTCCTTTTATTGATGATGGATTTTGATTAAAAAGCAAGATTCTAAAAAGAGTTTAATTTTAATTGGAAAGATTCCAATGTAGGGACCTAATTGAAATCTTTCAAAACATTTTTGACCTTTTTGAAAATAATATCGGAATAATTAAATTCCTTTTATTTTTGGATCTCATATTTAAAACCTTGATTAAAGAAATTAACCAAAGTTTAGTTTTTAAAAGAAAACCTCAACTATTGATTAAGTATGAGATTTTCCTAAAAAGCCATTTTTAGGTTTAAAAATTATGTTGGAATTGGAATTCCTTTTGCTGATAAGAGGGATTTTGAAAGAAAACATTTTTTAGATTTTTTTTTGAAAATTGACATTAATTAAAGAAAAATCTTGAATATTTGATGAAAAAATAAACATGATATGCATGTAATTTTGAAGAAATTAAATGAAGAAAATTATTTTTTTTGTTTTTGAAGGGATAAAAATTCCCTAAATCTCCACCGTACTTCCAGTGAGAAACTCAAATAAATTTCTATCTTGGTAGACCCTTCAACATCTCATACTTCCGAGACACCCTCCGACTTCCCATGCATATGAATTTTGTGAAAACGATGACCTAATTTCTAAATGCATGAAATGATGGGACAAAAAAAATCAAGAAAATGGATTAGCACAAGAAATATATTAAGTGTACATTAAAAAAAACGCATGAGCCCTAATTTCTAAAATATCATAATTGATGTAAATGGGCCTAAACTAAATGACATATTAAAATGCTAATGGGTTTAAACTAAATGTTACATTAAAATGCTAGTGGGCCTAGTCTTAAAATATAAATGGGCTTAATCTTAAGATACAAATGAGCTTAATCCTAAAATGCAAATGGGCCAAAAATTTCTCAATGACATAAGAATGTAATTGGACCTAAAATTACCAAAAGGCGTGAAAATGCATGTGAACCTAAATGAATATGAAAATTGACCCAATATCTAAAATGTGGATAGGCCTAAAATAACAAAAATGACCTTAAATATTAAACAAACCTAAAATACTAGAATGACATGAAATATTAAATGAAATTTAAAATACTAAAATGACATGAACTAGAAAAATGTCGAATATTCTAATTTATTGAATGATGCAAAAATATTAAAAATGTCCTAAAAAAAAACATGGCATAAAAAGTTGATGCAAATGAAAAAAAATATCAAAACGATATAATAAAATGCAAATGAAGATTATTGAATGATATAACAAAATACAAAATAGAAATTACTAAATAAAAATTCCTAACGTTAAATGCATTTTTTAGTTTTTATTTCTTAATTTACCACATTTCCAATAATTTGACTTCACCAATTGAAACTAAGTTCCTTATGGTGCCAAGTTGATTCTCGGGTTACATATCAAATCCAAACATAAAAGAAGGAAACCTGATAGCCCAAAACCAACATGAAAGTAATAGCACAAAATAAGCATACCGAGCTAGAAGGAAAGGATTAAGTCTTCAACATATCCAAATAATACTTAGCCTATTTCTTATTTTCTTCTCGGTTCTTCTTCACTTTCCTCCGGCTTCAGCTGTCTTTTCCCTCTTTGTTCTTGATCCGAGCAGGGAGAAAATCATCTCTGCTTGCTGACGTTATTTTCACCAAGGCCAAAGGAAACACAACTTCTCATCTCCTTCAAATCTTCCTTCCCCTTCGTTCCCTCTTTTTTGAAAACCCTCAAACCTTACTTCTAATCCTCTCAATTTTTTTTTAAAAAAAAAACTTCTCCCCCTTCAACCTTACTTCTAATCCTCCCAAATTTTTTTTTTCAAAAAAAACTTTTCCCCCTTCAACCTTACTTCTAATCCTCTCAAATTTTTTTTCAAAAAAAAACTTCTCCCCCTTCAACCTTACTTCTAATCCTCTCAATTTTTTTTTCAAAAAAAAACTTTTCCCCCTTCAACCTTACTTCTAATCCTCTCAAATTTTTTTTCAAAAAAAAACTTCTCCCCCTTCAACCTTACTTCTAATCCTCTCAATTTTTTTTTTCAAAAAAGAAAAAAAAAATTTCTCCTCCTTCAATCTTACTTCTAATCCTCCTTTTAAAACCCTCAAATCACTTTCTTTTTCTTCCCACTCATTTTGTCTCTCCATTTTTTCTTTTCTTTCCACTAATTTTGCCTTTCCCTTTTTTTTTTCTTTTCTTTCCACTTATTTTACCTTTCCCTTTTTTCTTTTCTTTCCACTTATTTTGCCTTTCCCTTTTTTTCTTTTCTTTCCATTTATTTTGTCTTTCACTTTTTTTTTTCTTTTCTTTCCACTTATTTTGTCTTTCCTTTTTTTTCTTTTCTTTCCACTTATTTTTCCTTTCTCCTTTTTTTTTTCTTTCCACTTATTTTGCCTTTCCCTTTTTTTCTTTTCTTTCCACTTATTTTGCCTTTCCCTTTTTTTTTCTTTTCTTTCCACTTATTTTGCCTTTCCCTTTTTTTTTTTTACAAAGGAGGGGAAGGGGATGGGGATTTTTTTTAAAAAATAATAAAAATAATATGGTGTCTACAAAGCCTCCAATTACTAAGTTGCATGTTTTCTCTTTGGCCTAAGTTGCGGCAAGTTTCATTATGCATAATGTGCACCTCACACAAGAAAATGCTCGTAGAGAATGAAGTGCAGACGCACTCCTTTGCGAGTGCAAAGTGCACTCTCAATACTCCTCCGCTGCACTCTCACGTAACGGAGTGCAAGTGCACTTCCTGTGAAGTGGATTGTGAGCACACTACTTGCGGAGCAGAGTGGAGGCAAACTCTATGCACTCCCCCGCGGAGTGGAGTTAGAAGCCACTCCCCACGAAGCGGAGTCAAAAGCCACTCCCTAGAGCGGAGTCATAAGCCTGGGGGGAGTCAAAAGCCACTCATGCAGAGTGGAGTCAGAAGCCACTCCCCGCGGAGCAGAGTCATAAGCCATTCCCCATGGAATGGAGTCATAAGCCACTCCCTGCGGAGTAGAGTATAGGTGTAGAATATGGCATCCCATTAAGGCATACAACTTTAAGTATTGACAACATTAAGTGCAAAAGCAGAATGCATGCACACTCTACAGGAAGGAGTACATGCGCACTCTCACATGCACATTCCTACGAAGAAGAGGATTTTGAATGCAAGCGCATTATATACAGAAAAGAAGTGCATGCACACTTTATAGATATATATATATATATATATACAAAAGTAAGCATATTATCATATAAATATAAGATGCCATATATTAAGAAAATCTCTGTAGGTTCAATACAAGATCAAGTAGCTAAAAGAAGGCATCTAAAGGACAGTCATCACTCTATCAAAGATTAGCAAGGCTGTCTTTTACATATTCTAAGTCATTCTTTTGCTCTATGAAGGAGGTCTTATTTTTCACGCAGGTTGAGCTCTGCTTCTTCAGTCTCTAGCTGGGTAATCTTCTTGTTAACATCAACTAACTCAATCTCAGGAGCAGTGTTCCAAACGCTGCACAAATCCTCCAGTTTCTTCATATAGGTTTCAATTGGCTTGAGTGTAAAACCAGCCTTGATGCAACTACTTAATAATTGGGACATCTTTCGCAAATCAATAGTAGATATCTCACTCCAAGGTGTCTGAGCATTCAATAGTGCTTGTCCCAAATTGTTTAAAAAATGGGCAAGTGTATCTTTCAAGTTAAAGAAGATACAAGAACTCCAGAGCTCCCCTTCCTTATCATCAAGGCACTTTAAGAAAATGACATGCTTTGCTGTAATATGGAAGCCATGGAAATCAACACGTGTATCATCACTCACAGTAGAAGTAGTAGGCCCCCTGGTAGCAGCTACCGTCATTCCTTCTGTTGGGGAGGAAGTACTAACAGGTGAAGTAGCAGCTTCTCTCTCTCATACCATAAGGATCTTCTTGATTTTATTTGTCTCAGCATTAATAACAGGGAAAGTTTCAATGACATCAGCTGTGGAGTCACTCTTGGTGACATCAATACTCACATTAGCTTCGCCAACATCAATGCAAGCATTGTTAACAATCATCATGGTCACTATCTTGGGTAGCTGTCTCAACAGCTTTGCTTATACGAGTAGAAGAAGGAATAAAATCTTCATCTGAGGTATCCTCATTACTATCTTCATCTTCATCATCTGCACTACCATCATCATCGTTGTCAGAAGCATCACTTTTTTCATTGTTTGAATCATCATCAGAGTCGCTCAATCCATCATTCTCACAATCAGCATCCTACAATAAAAGGAAAGATACTATATGTTATATCATGAAAATAGGGGCTTAAAGAGAAGAATGAAGAGTAAAGAAAGATACCTTTTTCTTGGGATTTTTCTTCTTTGGAGGCAAACGTAGTGAGATGTCATCATCTCTTTTCCCTACAGGCTTCAACAATCCTTTCAGCTAAGGATCAAACTTTGCATACTCATACCAATTGCTAACACATTCTCCATAATAAGCATTCCATCCATTACTATGATAACTTTTTCTGGCAAAAGGTGGAATAACAGTGCTAGATCCAAAAAGAAAATTTTCCACGAGAAAGGAAGAAATACAAAAAAGAGACAAAGCTTAGTGCTGGCATCCCAGGCGGTGCGAATTGATCAAAACTGAACTGCCGAGCTACTCTAAAAGGAGAATATCTTTGGACCAGCCAATTAACCTTATTAGTACCCATCTTGTCAGCAGATTCAATAGTGGCAGGTATCTCTCTTTTGGAAACCCAGAGATGAAAGTTACTCGATGAATCTTGTCCAAGATAATGTCAATCAAGATCGCCAAAACCAAATAAATCAGCTATGCATGGCCTGGGAATGAATCTTTTATAGCTATCTATGAAGCGAAAAATAGTGTTACTACTCCCTTTAGCTGCACAGTCATGCCATGCCCAAGCTCTGAATTTTCCTGTTGAGAGAGCCAAAGGATATCTATTATGTGGTAGAGCATAAGTAGGAAACCTCTCCCATAAGCAAATTTGAAGAAAAGCAGCATTAACATAGGTTAACACCACATATCTGCCTACAGAATGTATCATCTTAGCATGGATCAAATCAAGTTGCTTAAACAGTGAATCTAAATAAAGCGGTCCAAGTGGGAAGCTTTCACCCAGGGAAAGCTTTATAGCAAAAGGAATGAGTGTAGGAGAAATGCCATTATCAAGATACCGAGGCAACACAAATTTAGCTAGCCACAACAATAAGAAATCGACAAGCTCATAAGGTTTGTGTGTTACTAGATCTACATAGAAAAGACTAATCCAATTGCAAATTGTTCTAGGTTTCCCACTATTCCGAATAAGGCAAATGAGTAATTGCTGAGTACTTCTTTCTTCCTCATTAAGTTGAATGGCCAAAGGATCTTGCCTCCCAATCATTGGAAGCTCCAATAAAACACTCACATCTTTAAGATTGAATGTAAACTTTCCCCAAGCTATGATCATGGTATGCAAGTAAATACTCCACCTAGCAAAGAGGGCCTGCCATATTTCCATCTTGCTCTCCACTTTGATATGCAATCTGGACGATACTTTGATGGCATCAAATATCCCAGCTTCAGTAAGTTTTTGCTTGTAGGCCACATCTCCCAAAATTCTGTTCGCCCATTCTCTCCACTCAAGTAAATGTATGAAGTTGCAGCCGAACTTCATTTGTGGAAGCAGAAGCTCACCATGCTCGAATCTAAATTTCAGAATGGATGCCCCAGGGATATAATCCCTATTTAGAGTACTTTCTGGTACCATATGTAGATACTGATGATCCATATTTGGAGTTGAGTGACGAAGAAATTCACCCCTTTTCTTCCAAAAGACATCGATCCCGTTGTCGCAAATAATCTTATCACTCCATTCTTGAGGAACTTGTGGCGTTTCAGTAGTTCTACATGGTTTCTTATTTGAAGAATTGCCAAAATCCACCTTCGGCTTCTTGTATTTCCGCTTCACACCATGAGAATTAAGATTGGTACTTCCCATGATGCACTACATATTCAACGGCAGAAATTGAGATAAGTACCATCATATTTTATTATGCATTTATTAATTTAATTCATGGTGCATGCTTATTAAGACTAATATAAGAAAATCATATGCTGCAAGAAACTATGCTAACTAACAGAACATACTTGGTATTGAATAAAGTTATATGCAATAATATTATGGCATGCTTGGTATTGAGTAAAGTGCACAAGGTGTGCCGCCTCACACTCATGATATATCATCCAAATTCTAAGTCATAAACGCTTAAACCTCTAGAATTTATATCAATAATATATAATTACAATTAAAAAAGAGAAAGAAAGAGAAAGAAAGAATTACCAATAACCAAAAAAAAAAATGGAAGAATTCTTCCAGGCTTGCTTTGGCTCTCAACTTGTAAAAGATTTTATGGAGTGATTTCTATGAGAGCCTAGGCTTGTTTATATACTAGCTTGCGTTTTCCTAGTCCCCTTTGGAACTGAATTCTTAATTAAAATAGGTTTCTTGATGGTTAAATTAAAATTAAAATTAAAATAATTAATTAAACCTATTTTTCCTTATTGAAAAATGATTTTCTTTGTTCACACTTCACTAATATTGGGTGCCACCTAAGTAAGGTGTGTGCGCCAAAAGTATTTCATGTTTCCATATGTATGGAATGCGCTTGGGCGCTGCATGTGCTGCATGGGAGTGCTTCACGCCAGTGAATAAAAAATCGGACCGGATGGGTTGGTTTAATCGGTTGAACCGAGAATCTGTCATAAGTTTGGTCCGTTAAATGTCAGAAAACCGATTACTGTTGAACCGTTCTTGAACTGATTGAACCGATTTAATTCGAATTTTAATTTTTTTGTTTTTTTAGTTATTTTTAATTGATATTTTTTACTTTTCTTTTTTTTGAATTTTTTAAATATTTAAAGAAATTAATAAAATTAAATTATTTATTTAATCGAATCGATTGGACCGAAAACCGGATGACCAACCGATTCAACAACTGGTTCGGTTTTTTATTCACCGTTTCATGCACTCCCTTACAAGTTGAGTGAGAGTGCTTCACCCACTCCCTTGCATGTTGATTGGGGATTTTGTACGCCCTCCTTTTGTGCGCTATGTAAAAGTGCTAGGCGTATTCTTTATGGGCTATGTGGGAGTTTACTTATACCCTCTTGTATTGCACCATATATGGCATGCGAAATTTAGCACCATCCTAATAACAATAAAATACTATATATATATATATATTTATTTAGTATATTATCACATATTATCACATTTGAAAATTGAACTGACTTATCCATGAAAATTTAGAGAAGCTCTTCAAATGAATTATTAAATGTTTTTTAATTTAAAAAAGAAAGAGAAGTCATTCTTTTTTCTTCAAAAAAAAAAGGAATAAGAAATGCGCAACACTTAGCACAGGCGCACGCTTCATTTAATTGCTATGCAGCTAGTGGTAGTGCGAAACGCACCGCGCTTTAGAATTACTCTTTCGTCTTCACTCTTTGGTGCTGCGCCTAACACAAGGCGCATCAATCTTTGGCATTACCATGAAGCACATCACTCCCTAGCATTTTTGTAGGACGCTTCACCCCTTATGCACTGTACAGGTGCCATGCATACCCCTCGTGCATAGCACATGTGTCGCACACACCTTATGCATGTTTCATGGGAGCATTACACACACCCCTCTTTGGAATTCTACATCCTTACATGTTGCATTGGGAGCAATAAACGCCCTCCCTTGAGGGTGTTGCTCACACCTCCTTGCATGCTACTTAAAGTATTACATATATCCCCATGCTACATTGTTCTTTATATATATATATATATATATATCCATCCATTCATGCTACATCACTTGAAGTATATTATCATTTATTATTAAGCATATTGTTAGTGTATTGCGTCTAAAACTTTGGGTGTGTTGTAATAATGCCTTACCTTATGTAAGGCGCCTTACCTTAGTGGGGAGTGCCTTGGCGCACTCCCTAATAGGCGAAGTGTTTCGACACATTAAACATATTTCATCCCAATGGAAATTGATATATTCCTTCTAAGTGCCTTGAACATATTTTGTTTATCTTTCGAGGGCTCCGCCCTCGACCTCCAGCAAAGGGCGCTGCCCCCTTGACCCCTGCTCGCTAACTGATTAGCGGGACTATCGTATTTTTTCTGTGCAAGGTGTTAGTCAACTCCCTCCATATTAATTTCTTTATTTTAAAGATATTGGAAAAATACTTATTGCATCTCACGTGATTCATTTCATATTTAAACATCATTGTTTACCTCTTTACTCGTACATGAAAACTTTAAGGATCATTATATTTCATATGATAGCCAACATTATTATACATATGTTTATTTGTTTATGCATAAGAACTTCTTATTCTAAGTATTCTCATGCAGGGGACAAAATGTAGACATTGATTTTTGTTTACCATTATAATGTCAATTGAACTTGACCCCGGATATGTGGTAGGGTCTTGGGTCAGCCTTACTCCTGGGATGTGCAAAAGAGTTGGCTTGGTGGCTCAGACTAGGAGGTAGTCAGGAGAAACCTCCTAACCTTTTCTTGGGCGAGAGTGATGTTTCCTACACCTTTCCTCAAACTTTCCTTTAAACACTCCCTTGATTAAAGAGTCAAGTATTCTTGATTTTGCTCCACACTACCTTAATTACATGTGATTCACTATTTTATAATAAGCTTGTAAATCACAAGACTGAGATACAAATTTCCTTATAAGCATTCTCTTGACAAGCATAAAAATGAGATTGAAGGCAATCACAAACCATTTTGAATCATCCAAGAAACCCTAATCCAACACACTCTGCCTCACAGGAAACCCTAAAAACTACTCTCTCTCTTTTTCATCAAGACAACTAATTTCCCAATCATCTCTTCCACTTGCCACCACCAATCTTCGCTCAAGATCTGCTCCGGTCTTCCACTCTGTTGCCTCTTGCACATACTATTTAATCGTCTGTGACGTTTCCTTACTCTCGACAAAAGAACCCTCTACACCTACAAACATTTAAAATTGTCAATTATTCATATAGAAAATTGGGAATTTCAACTGTCAATAGGATAATATAATGGCATATTCTTTGATTTCATTTAACTTCTTCAGCTCTTGGGATTACTCCAACAAAAATCAGAGGAGACTTTCCCTTCCCCACTTTCTTTCACTATAAAATAATATAAGTTTCATCAAGCAATTCATATATTCATCCACCTAGCTCATAATAAACGTACATAGGTTTTAATAATTGTAGCAAAGCAAAAAAAAAAAAAAACTTTGTCCTACCACTAACATTCGATCGATCGACAATATATATGCAATTTACCAGTTCAAGTGTTTCTTTGAACCTTTGAAATTGAGAACATAACAAGATTTTAACCTTTAAAATTATGATTTATTATGGCACATATAGAGGGCAATAATTAATTCACCAAAGATATTTGTTAACTCATCTTACCTCCAAGGTTCAAAGCCATTGCAGCCTTCTAGTAAATGGTGCTACGTACCAGGAAACGCTAGAGATGATGTAGAAAATATACAATTGGCATCACTCCAGAGCTATTTACCTGGTTGGCCAAAATAATAGAATCAATGCAAAGACAAGCACCAAATTAATGTTGATTGGAAGATGAACAAAAATAATTAGTAATCTTAATGAAACATGGAATAGCTATACATGCAATTCACAAACACACACAGAAGCATCACAGAGAAATTTCTTTTCCAAATAATACATGTAAATATATATCCTATCAAACATTACAAAGTTAGCAAATAAAACTTAAATAACTATCATAAACAAATGATGAACTTGTAAGTTAAGTTAGCAAGATTTAAACAAATTTTCACAGGAAACATGTGCAAAACTTTTTGAGAAATAACAATGGTAAAGAGATGGAGAAAGTGCTCATTTCTAAATAAGTTAACTGGCAAAAAGAACAACATCAAAAAAATAATAAGCCTTTTCTTAGCATGGCTGTTCAGCTATACAAACCCTATTTTGCCACATATCTCTTTTTTGAGTCATATCCTCAACAAGCTTAGTAATATGAAGTCCACTTTTATAGTTTCCCTCCCCGTCCTGTTTGGTTTTCCTTTCCATTGATATGGATATCCTATATCCAATTACTTCTTGTTACGAAGATTTTACAGTTCTCCTTTGTACATGTCCAAATCACCTGAAACCTGTCTCACTCGTTTTGACCTCAATGGTGCAACACCCCTTTTTCATTTATACAATCATTCTTAATCTTGTTGTAGACAATGAAAATTTGGTCAAGTTAAAATTGATTGGTTAAATTAAATTCATTAGGCTTGATCCATTAAAGTTATAATTTGGATTAATTCTGTTGCAAGCCGAATTAAGTGGTAGTTTTGTGGCCTAGTAATACCGGCCCAATACTACACATACATATAGGGTTACCAAAACCCTAGGCCACTCTTATGTAAAGGAGTCCTTCACTTCTTAAATCAACAAGCAAGCAGTGGAAGAGAAAACCCTAGCCTCCTCAGAGATCTCCAAGGCTCTCAAGTTTCCAAGTCTCAAAAATTCATCTTAAATCTCTAAGTCTCCAAGAAAGGCGATAAAATCGAAGTTCTTCATCACATCCAAGAAGAAGCAATCTTCATCAAATCCAACTCCGAGTTCATCCAAGTTCTTCATCAAATCTAAGTCAAATCAAGAAGAAACAAAAAGCCTACAGCAGTTTCTTTAAACATTTGTCAAAATCAAAATTCAACCAATCAACAAAAAGACAATAAGTCTCTGACTGTCTCACTAAAGATCTATCAAATCTATCCATTCTACAAAGAACTACAAGTATTCTTTGAAGATCTACCAAGTCAATTTCAAATCCTTTTCAGAGGAATCCCAAGTTTCTCCGCCATGCCTTTCAAATCTACCACATCAAGATCAAGCCTTTAGGCCCTTGAAATATTTTGTCATCAAGGAGATCGAATCAATGGATTCTTTTTCTCATAGAATTGTACCCATTAATTTTCTTTATTTTCTCATTAATAAAATTGATATTTGTCACTTAATTTTCTATCTTGATTTTCAAACATGGAATTTGTGTGTGCAAATTTCTGGAACATCCAGTGGGGCATCTCTGCCTCTTATCTCTTTTTTCGACAATCAGAAAATTAACTGCCTTCTCCGGATATATGGTGTCAACGAAAGATTTGAAGATTCAAACAAATCATAAAACTAAATATGTTGCTCAGGATCCAAATCTAACCAAACCTACTGCTTAGGATCTATATCTGACCAAATATACTGCTTAGGATCCAAATCTGACCAAATCCACTACTCATGATACAAATCTAACCAAATCCACCGCTCATGATACAAATCTGACCAAATCCATTGCTCAAGATCTAGATTTGACCAAATCCGTTGCTTAAGATTCAAAATTTTCTAGATCTATTGATCAGAATTTAAATCTTGTTAGATTTGATGAAAATATTCCCCATCAACCAATAATTATGCTAGTTTTCTTGGCAAAAAGAAAAACTCCAAATCTAGTGGGAAGACAAATTCCTTCATTGTTGTCATTAAAACCTATTGCTTTGCTAGAAAACTCTACGTCTGAGGGCACGTCTTTGAATTCCTCATTCAATGAGAATCCAAAGGCATTTTTTTTAAAATATGTTTCTCCAAATTAAAAAAGTCAAATCGATTTCGTATCCTCAAAAACAATTTCTCCTCCTTTCGAAATTGCGTCTGTTGTGACCACCAGTGCAACTACTTTAGATCATAAATTTGCCGAAATGGAAAGAAATATGGCTGCCCTCATTCAGGTCATGGAAGAAAAAGATGCGAAAATTGCGAAACTTAAAAGTTAACTTGAAGCGCAACAGCCAAATGATGAGCCAAATGGTCAATTTAAGCCTCAAAATTTTACCAAAAACAAGTCAAATGATGATGCCACTGAAAACACTACTAAAAATATGGCCTATAGCAATGGAAATAGGGACGGAAAATCATGAGAAATCCGTCCCTACAAAGGTTAACAACAGTTTCAGGGACGAAAAAAAATCCGTCCCTATAGAGGCATCCCTAAATATTTAGGGACGGAAAACAAAATCTATCCTTAAATATTTAGGAATGGATCAAATTCCGTCCCTAAATCCGATGGAAGTCATGAGACAAGGTCATCACGTTTGAAACGAATTTTGCAACGGTGATACAAATTTAAGGGCGGAATTAGGAACAGATTTAGGGATGGAATTTCCAACGGATAATATCCGTAGCAAAGTGTAATCACAAACTAGTTTTAGAGAATGCATTTGGGAGGGATTTAGGGACGGATTTGGTATATAGAGACGGACTTTTGTTGTGCGGAGGGATTTATGGATGGATTATTATTTTTTGGAATGGTATTAGGGACGGAAAAGAGGGAGTGGGAGGGATATTAAAAAAATATTTTATATATTTAATGATGCTTTATTATTAATTTTTTATGAAACGGTAGTAATAATAATTATTATTATAATATTAATATTATTCAAAATAATATTAAAAAAAGGCCAAAATGAATTTTAATTGTAATTTTATATATTACTTGCAAATGTTGTATACATAAAATGTACAAAAATAAATCTAAAAATCACTTAAATGGGAAGCAATCTCATCGAAGGCCTTATCCTGGCCCTCGCCTCGCCCTCGCCCTCGCCCTCTCCCTTGCCCCAGGCCTCATGCTGATGGGCCGCATGATGGACGTCCTCGGCCCGATGCTATACCTGGGATATGGACTCTCCGGTCCTAGCCTGAGCATAAGGAGATGGTTCTTCTATCGGAAGAACAGCTCACAGAGGCGGAGGAAAACGGCCTAACGTCTGTTGTAACCGATCCTCCCACACTCTATCTCTCTCGGCCAAGCACTCTGCCAACGTCTGAGCTGCTGTGCACTATCCTCTAGCCTCCTATCAACATCGGAGCACAAGTCGGCCATCTGTTGTCGCAAAGAAATATTTTCTTGTGACTGAGATGGGATGAAGGATGAGTCGACCTGAAACTTGGGGTGGTGAACTAGGTCACCGTACCCTAACAGTCAACTATGCTGGCCACCAGCTTATTATATATAATCGCCAGCTCGTGCAATGGCCTCCGCAACTGCTCTGTCATAATTTTCCTGGAAAAAAGAATATACAATGAATTAATTACTTAAGGAAGTATAATATTAATCGAACAATCTTATTGTAAATTGAATAATTATATAACAATAAACTAAATGAAAGTTAGATTTTATAATTAATTACTTAAGTTGATTATATATAATGAGTTATAATTACTTGAAATTTAACTTTAGTAATTATATATTTAAATACTTAAACTTACAGCAGTGGTCTTGGCATGTCCCTCGGGATAATCACCCGCCTTGGTTTTGTAAAGCTTGCCGAATAATGTGGCAGGATCGGGATCACCACCCGTCTCCTAAAAATACAAAAGCAAAAAATTTTATAAATAAATATAAGAAAAATATTTATGAAATATAAATGACACACCCAGACCTAATCCGAGTTTTTTGTACAGACGGAATAGTGTAAGACGGCGTGTTAACTCAACAATACATCGGTCCGGATGTGTCTAATTAAGAAGAGAAGTTAAACTTAAGATAAGACGTAGTTGGAAGATGAGATAGGTGACCATGCATGGAAGCATTAAATTTGGACTTTTTGAAGTCCATAGCCAATGGATTTGATATCCATTGGTGAATTGGTCGGTGGATTAGGCCAATGATCGAGATTATGAGAAGTGGAAAAAAGGAGAATTAAGTTTGGCCCGCGATTCGAGTAGGTCCGGTGTCCGGTTTACCTATAAATAGCGGGAGTTGAGCTCTCCCCCTTTCATTTCTCTTCTCTCTCACTTCCTATCCTCTCATTGGCTCTCTTGGAGCAACTTTGGACTTTTGGCCGATCCGGACAATCCGACCAAAGGATCAAGGTGAGTTTCTAATATGTTATTCTACTCACCTTAATCTACATTCTATTAAGTTTTCACGTATTTCCATGCATAGGTCTAGGAGAAATCTCGGTTCAAAGTTAAATTTAGATTTAGATTTTAGACCTAGGAACTTTGAGCCGACGATTTTGATTTTCTTTCAATCAATCTATTGTGGACAGCATGAGAATCGTTTGTCTAAGTTTGTATGTAAAACGGTGGAGGAATCGACCGGATTCGAGCTTAAAGAAAAAGGGTGCAAATTCGGGTCCAAAACCTAAAACATAACTGGCGCCGTTTGTGTAGTGAACCGGCGCTGGATGTGCCAATTGGCCGAAAGGCCATAGGTCGAAGAGAAACAACGCCGTACTACCCTAGATCCGGCACCGATTTAGCCCATTGGGGCATTTTTGTCATTTTACACTCTGAAATCCTAGTCAACCCCAATTCAATCCGAAACACTTCCAAATCTTTCGGATCACATCCAAACACTATCTTAGGTCATATTAGAGCCTCATAGGTGCATTCATAGTTCGATTATGAATGCTAACGCGTATTTCTGTGTATTAGGGTTCCGGATGATCGAGTGCGGCGATGCTCCGGAGGTTAAGTTACGTGGATCTCTTGGGAGTAGACGAACCTCCCAACACTGTGAGTGGCTTAGATTTCTCTGTTTAGCCACTGGGGCCAGAGGTTTTAAAAGGATTTTAAAAACATAAATGATTTTCAAAGGTTTCAGGATACGGGGAATCCACATGCACACATACCTGCTTGGTGATATACCCACGTAGAGAGTGGGATGATTTTAAAGAAAATGTAAAGATTTGTGTGTGTGTGTGTGTGTTTATATATTTTAAATATATATGTTTTATACATATATATATTTATATATATGATACTGATATGGATGGGAAGCGAGATAAGCGATTGAATGGTGTCCTCGGGGCTCCGATTTGAGGGAGCATGGATCGAGTTGAAAGGCATACAGACGGTGAGTGGAGGCCCTAGGGAAGGCACGTAGGGAAACTCTCCAGGGCTCGATATAGCTGTGTTCCACCACAGTGTCTGGCACCACCGAGGAAATAGGCTAGAGAAAGAGAAAAAGAGAAAATATTTTTAAAAAGAAAAGTGATAGCCCTCGGTGCAGTGAGGCATATGACCGGCCAAACGTGCCTTCAGTATATTTGAGGCCAGCCCGTTTTATTTATTTATTTATTTATTTTAATGGTTTTAAATCAAATTCTCACTTGGAGAATTTGAAAAGAGGTTTTGAAAACAAATTTTATTTATTTTATTATTTTTATGTTTTGGATGACCCTCATTTGTCCTCGCCCCTGATGGAGTTTTATTGAACCTCTGTCACTCACCTGTATCCAATATGGATGGATGTAGATCCGCGTATGAGGATAGTAGATAGATCGGAGGCTCACTAGGAGGCGTCGGTGGCTTAGGTGTAGTAGTTTCCGCTGCGTAAGTATTCCTTTAAATTAGTCCATTGGTATTACTTTTAAAGTTAATTATTTATTAAATGATTTCTAATTAAAATTTTAGTTTGTTTTGCAGTGAAGATACTCAATTCATGCCTTGCAGTACCTCAGATGCATGGTTGCAGATACATACTTCGAGGTAGCACGGCGATTACCACGTGGCCGGCCTGGACGGGTCGGGGCATGACAATTTGATTAGTATCAGAGCATTTAAAAGATTTTGACTGTTTTCAAAAGCTATAAAGTATTTTTGAAGTGCTTTCAAACGTTTTCAAAGCCAATCGATTACTTAGGTTTAAAACTTTAGAGTTCGAGTATGTGATTACTCGAATGCATCGTAAACACCTAAACCTACTCTTAGAATACCTTCTTTAGTAGCGAGCTACCAAATAGAGTATTTGAGCGTGGTCTTTAGGTGAGATGACACCACGACCATCATTTTTTCTCGAGATTCGTGAAAGCGAGGAAGCTTTCCAAGAAATTCCCTAAAACCAATCCTTCAGCTTCTAATGTTTTTTCTATTCAATAGCTAAACTGAACAAGGGATAATTAAATCCCTTGAGATGATGAGATAGGTGATATCTCATCCAACCCTCCAAGATAGCCTAATCAGAGGCTTACCAGTGAAGAGAATTGGTGCGATGCCCAACCTTTGAGGTCGTGGACATCGAGACTCGCTAGTGAAGAAGCGAGTTTGACACCTAACCTGATCCAGTTACGATTTTCCCCATTGTTACACTAGTAATGTGTAAGAGTTGGGAAGAAGTGAAGCGGCTAGACCGAGGTTAAGAGCCAAGATAGACCTGACGTACATGAAGGGTAACCCCACTTCTCTCGCTCTTTACACCATTAGTGTGTAGCTTAAGAGAGAGAGTTAGGTTAGGATGAAAGAAATCGAAGAGATTGATCACGGAGGATGAGGTTGACAAAACCTCAGGACATGAGATAAAGCATCCGAGCAAAGGGATGAAGGATCGATAAGGACTTCACAAAGCAACAAATGGAAGGATGAAAAAATGAAGCCAAGGTAGAGCTAACCAAGTGTAGAGGTCGAGGAAGGACTTGCAATGACGCAAATCAACGTCCCTCGCTCTCTGTACTAATCATGTGCAACGTTGAAAGGAAGTTCAGCGAGGAAAGGTGATTGGAAGACGAAGTGAATAGATCGTCGAGAGCCCACATGGGAGCAACAAAACCATTCGCGACTAGGGTTCGAGAAGTGCTACAGCGCATTGGCACTCGAACGCGTGGGCCTTGGGGTAGCATATGAGGTGGTTGGGCTTGACCCAACATCGTTGTAAGCTTGGAGGGATGAACCCACAGGTTGGCAAGTCCAGAGGGATGAACCCACAGATTGCCTGGATAATGCTTCTGGGAGTGGCAGAAGGTAAGAAAGGCTGCAGCAAAGGCTAGCCGACTTCTCTTGTTCTTGCACCGTGGTGTGTAAGTGGCAAAGAAAGGAGGTAGTGGTGGACGAAAGAAAGCCACTTGGAACAAATTGAGGAGAGGCATCTAAGGAAATTGGAAGAGATCGAGTGAGCCCAAGATCACGAGAGGTGAGATAAAGGAAAGTTACTTAAGGATGTGGCAAGAATTAATAAAAGCAAACCCTAAAGGACTCGAGGATGGCATAAAGGACAGTAAGGAAAGAGGAATAAGAGAGAAGCCATTCTTAGGAAACAATGAGAAGGAATAAGGCAAGGATGACAAGACAGAGAATAAGAAAAGAATGAAAAGAGATCACATCCATATGGTTAATGAGTAGTACATCCGTTACTACTTGTTTGACCATTGGATACCAATGTTAAGAGAAGATATCGGAGAAAGAAGAGAAAGGAAGTGGAGATGGAGGAAACAGAATAAGGAGAAAAATAAGCTAGAGATCTCCACACTTAAAGGGTTAGTAAGTGATAAACTCCTTATCACTTGGCTGATAATGAGAGTAAGAAGGAGGATACCTCCAAAGGATAATAAGAAATGACCTTGACAAAGACAATGGAAAGTAAGCAAGCGGAAATAATAGAATGCACTACAATGATGGATATGCCTGCATGCGTGCAAATGGAGGGCGCAAAAGGAATTTTCTCCAGATCTGTGATGACATCACCAGAAGGAACTGGTGAGAAAGAAGAAGTGGAAAAAGAAAAGAAAAGCAAACCCTTAAACAAAGGATATAAGAGATGTCATGATGTAGTGCGGAAGCTTCCTTAATAAAGGAAGAAAGCATAAAACTCTAGGTAAAAGAAAATTATAGGCTAATTAAAGATGAATAAGGACTAAGAAGAAAGAGAAACTTAGTTCAGTTGATGGACTCAGTTTTGGTTAACTAGGAGTAGAGCCTTAAAAGAAGAAAAGTATACCATATCACTAGAAAACTTTGACCTTAATTAGCAATAATTTCATAACGAACCATAGGTTAATAAAACCCCAAAATGACTAGGTAGAACTAATACAGAGTAAGACTAGGAAATTAGAAATTGAGGCAAAACCTAGGTAGATAACCTAGAGATAGGTTAAAGGAAAAGAATAAAAAGGGGATTAAAAAGGCCTAGAAAGAGGATTGAGAAAAAGTTAATGATGAAAATAGAATAAAAGACTTAGAAACGGATATTAGCTAAAGAAAGTCGAGCACAATGAACCCCAAATTCGAGTCAAGCCAAGGCACTACATCATACTATGAATAGGTCAAAGAAAAGAAAAGAATAAACAAGGATGATTGAAGGTTAGAATTATAGAAAAAAGGGATTAAGAGCCGCACCATGTAGGAGATGAATTGGCTCTCAAAGGAGCTAACATGTATGAAGAGTTATTCCTCAAATACTTTCCTTGGAGGACATCACAAGCCAAAGAATTGGACTTGGTTTCAAAAGCCCACCCAATCTTAGCTAGTAAAGCTACATTGGAATCTCTAGTAGCTCGGATACCCAACCGACCAACATTCTTTGGTGCACAAACAATATCCCAGCCAAGTAAATGTCCATGCAAGCAATTTTCAGAACCACCCCATGAAAAGTTCCGAATGATTTTATCTATCTGGCAGCATATAGAAAGTGGTAGAATGGTTGTTTGCATTGTATAAACAGGAATAGCACTATTCCTAAAATACGAATCGATATGCAGACCAATAATGATCAAATAAACCTAGGGCTATGATCACATTTTACATGTCATGGAGATTGACTGATTAGAAGTATTATGGTGACTTGTTTATAAATTTGGTATGTTTGAAACGCGTTGTTGTTGCGGTTGTCATAATTTATTTTTTATTTTTAAAATATAAAATTATTATTTAATTTATTAATTTTTCAAATGCATAAATTATTATATGTCTGCCATATATATTTCACAGTATCAAAGAAAACCTATTTGGCCAAAGCAGGGAGGATAGAGTTTAGGATTTATTGATTAAATATGATTGAGTGGGGGTGTCATGGTAAAGGGACGGCCTGCAAGCCTGCTTTGTGCTGCGGTTTTGAATCTACACGTTGGTGTTTTGCTTCTTTCTGTCATTTCAAATGCGTTGGTGCTTCTTATTGTCCTTGTGCTGAATTTTCTTTTTTAATGCTGAAGTTTGTGTTTCTTGGAGGGAAAAAAAAGAAGATTACTAAAAATGATAGGAATCCAAAATCTAGTGGTCAAAACAAATTACAGCCAAATAATGGAGTCCAAAGATTAGTGTGACAAAGTCGATGTCTCCACGTTATCTCTCTCAATATTGTTGTGTTGGCCATTATCGAGTCACTATTCATTAGTGTGACGAATTAACGCACGACTTATATATATATATATATGAAAATAAACAAATTATATATATATATATATATAATAATGGTGACGGTGAGATAAAAATGTGAAAATGACCAAAGACGGTATTAATTAATAGAGTAAGTGATGGTGGAAAAAATAAAAAGAAAAAAGAAAAAAAACAGGTAAAGTACACTTAAGCTTTATTTTGAACCGTTTGGGTGTTTGGGGAAATGATGCACCAAAAAGATAACTTTAAAGATTTTTCTACAATAATTAAAATCTTACCTAATAGTAATATATTAACTATGGCCAGCCTACATTTTAGTTGTTTCTAAAAACTATATTTAGGTTAGAATTTGAAATTTCACTTTTTCAAAATTTTCTATTTTCGAGTATAAAACTCTTGATACTCAGCAGTCACATTAGATCTCAACTATTCCAAAATCAAGTCGTGTTGAACCTCAAATTAGAGAAAACTTTTCCAAATATATTTTTTCCATTCAGAATACTCAAACTCAAGATATTATTTAAAGGCCATTAAATCCTTTCACTCAACCCAACATTGGTTTCGAGCTTTTAAATTTCAAATGTACTCCCTTTGTTGTTATTTAACTATCATCTTGTGGTCAAACCATTTCAACTTTGACCATTATTTATAATAAAATTATACAGTTGTAAATTTTTTTGAAATTTAAAAAATACAAATCTTAAACTTTTCAAAACATATTTTTTAACAGTTAATTATATATATATATATATTATAATTTAGGGTCAAAGTTGAAATGATTTGACCATAATGTGACAGTTAAATAGTAACAGAGAAAGTACAACTTAATAAATTTAGATAAATATTGTCCCAATGTAAAGTGGACCTAATGTTGACCGAAAAATTCATCTATTTTATTCAATGTATACTAATAAACACTATCCAAAATTACTTTGTAAAATTAGTGATAAATGTTCATTTTCTTTGTAACAACAAATGCCAATTAAACATACCAAATAAAAAGTGTAACCCTAGGCCGCGAGAAATTATTAGATAGGCCAGGTCTACCACGTCATCCGTAGACCCAACCAATGAAATTGTAACAATTCAAAAATTATGATATAATTACTAAAATCCTACCACAATTATAACCTAAATTTAAGGACTTACCCTTTAAATTCTCCTTCTTTATAAAGTGGGGCTAAACCTTTATCAAATTAGTGCCTTAATTTTAGGAAACTTTTTGAGTTGTCACAATTTTATTGGTCGGGTCTATGGATGACGTGGTAGACCCGATCTACCTAATAATTTCTCCTAGGCCGCCCCCCCCACTCCCTCTCTCCCTCTCTTCTCCTTAGTTTTCCTTTTAAGTTTTTTGTTTTCTCCTCCTCCTTAACTTCTATCATCAGGGAGGAGGAGGAGGAGTTTGATTTCACATTTTCTTTTATTTATTTTTTTGTTAAAATAAGTCTTAGATCTTTGATTTGTGTAGTTGAGTCTCAAATTCTTTTTAGTAGTTCGTTTTTTGGGTCAGTTTGATTTTTTTAGTTTGTTTTGTCTCCATTTATAGTAGATTTAAGAATGCTAACCTTTGATTATATTTATTTTGTTTTATGATTTACACGTCATTGAAGGAAGTTTTCAAATCAGTCACTTTTTTGTTGCTTATGAAAGTCTTTGATTGGGCAAAAGTGAGAGAGTGATGGATGTTCTGGAGGAGAAATTATTACATGGGTCCGTTCCACCACGTCATCCATGGGACCAACAAGTAGAATCCTGCAAACTCAAAATAATTGCTAAGGTTTAGCCTCTAATTTAGCAACAGGTTTAGCCCATAGTTTTAAGAAGTGGAATTTACAGGGTAAGTTTTGAAATTAACGACATTAATGGAGTAGGGTTTTAGTAATTGTAGATAAATCTATGAGTTACCAAAATTCTATTGATTGGTCCTATGGCCGACGTGGTGGGACAGACCTATGTTATAATTTCTCGTGCTAAAGACTCATAAAGAATGTTTAAGATTCCAAATAGTCAACAAGGTGGCTTGAGTTATGAAGTAAGATTTAGATCTACAAGCGAATGAGGAAATATTTTTGAATCTATTGTAATTTTTAGTATTTATTGGTATTATGAATATAATTTCATTTTGAATGAATGAATGAATAATTATATTTTCTTCAAAAAAAACCAAATGAAAAGAAAAAGAAAATAAATATAGCAATTAAACAGTGAATTTATTGCTTAACACAAAATTCCAAAGAATATTAATTACTTGCGTTGCATGCAGAGTGTTAGACCACCACATTTCTCCTCTTTGTTCCTATATAAAAGAGTTCATTGTCAAAATTGTTGACAACTTACAAAGTAAAGGCATATTGAAAATAAACAAAAATGGTCAAGTTCTTCCAACTTCATTGTATTTTCCTCCTCCTTGTACTCACCTCAGGTATTTTTTCTATTTTTTCCCCATTATAACTTTAACCACATGAATCAAATATACTCTTTTACATCAATTCTTAGAATTAAAATATGCTTCCATTAAATTCTCTAGTGAGGGCGTACTACGGTTCGAATCTAAGATATTTATTCGTATCCTATATACTGGACTAATGAATACATAAGATTCTCTAATTGTAATTGTAGAGAAACCCAAAAAAAAACATGTTTTTTTTTTCCAATTATGAAATCAAAACGTTGTTTTGTTAAGTTTTCTTTTTCCTTTTTAATGTATAATAATGAAATCATAATAACACAAATGTTTGTTCGACTGTGATGGTTTTTCAGGATTTTTACATACAAAACAGAAAAAATGCAATTTGGGTATTGGACCATGCAGTCAGGCTTGCAATGATACTTGTTGTGACCAAAATTGTGCAGCTGAATTCGCAGGGCCTCAAGATGGTCATGGCCTCTGCAGTAGCGTCGGGCCCCCTGTTTATAGTATGTGTATTTGCTATTTTAATTGCTAAAAATTAGGAATATATATCAAGCTTTGTATTAGCATTTATAATAATCAAATCGAATAAAAATGTCTTTCTTTTATGTTGGTAATTTGTTTCAATGTTTTCATCTCTACTTAAACTCATTCTGCCTGCAAGTGTTCAATTATGCATGGCTGTTATAGCTTAAATTCTTATCGCCGAGGACAGTGGCGTTTGCTTCCCTCTGCTTGGGAAAACTGTCAAGGCTTTATGCCCCAAAAGGAATGTTTCCTCAAGCAAGGAACACAGGAAGAGAGTAGGGACGAGGCTGAGTTTGGTCACGGCTGAAATTGAAAAAAGAATCAAAGTTTTGATGTGCGAAAAGCAAGCATTCATTTTATAGGGAAACTGTAACGAAGATTAAGGCTCCTAAGCAGTTGAAACATGATCTAGGCATGAAGCATACTGTAGGACTCGCATTTCTGGGGCAAAAACAACACACCACATGTTAAAATCATGACAATTTAAACAAGCTAACAAATTCATTTGCTGGAGTCACATAATCTGGCATTCAATTGGGTAAACTTTCACAGTGAAAGAATATCTATTTTAGCATCAACTGCTATACAAATAACTTTCTTGCCTTCTTTCAAAAGAAAACAAACTTCTTGCCTAAGTGAAAATGTGGAAAATAATAATAACTGATGAACATAATAAATTAAGACCTTCTCGTTCGCCAAAATGAAAAAGTTCAATCCGTCCCTATGTCATGCCTTCTACAATTTTTCCTTTAAGATCTTGAAGAAAGCTGCAGCAAACGCCATTACTTTGTTGCAACACCTAAAACTTGAACAATAATTTATTATAAGAAATGTTGGATCAAAATGTTGCTGGATACACCTTCAAATTTTTAGACCAGAGTGAATGGCAACCACTCCCCCAACAAGATTTTCATACTCAACCTTCTGAAATCCTGCATCCGCAATCATTGAAGCAAATTTCTCCTGCATTAATCAATTTTCGTAATTATTTGACAATCATATTGGAACTGAAACTCTAACCATCATGCTAATATAGAACTGGATGATGGTAATAATAACAATAATAATAATAATAATAATAAAGGCTAGATAGATGCTTTTGCCCCTTTGCATTCCTGAAAAATTGAATAAAGAGGAAAAAGAAAGAAAATGAAAAGAAAAGATAAGAAAAGAAACTAGAAATAGCAAAAAGCAAAAGCATATATCAAACAGAGCTAACAATATCCTTAGAAGCATATATCAAATATAGCTACCTTAAGCAGTTTTCATTTCCTAGGTAACAATATCCTTCTACTAATTGCATATTACTCAGAAATCATTAGAAGGTGTGGAGTGCCAAGTTATGACCTGTGGTGGAAAACGGCGGATGCTCTCAACTAGGTACTGGTAGGATTGTCGATCACCTGCAACAAGTTCTCCTAGTTGTGGAATAACAGAGAAAGAATAAAAATCATACCTGCATGAGGGGGAAAAAAACCTTAGAATACGGGTGAAGTGACCTGAATCAGATAAAAATACCAAAAGTATAGAGAAAATAATTAAACCCAAAAAAAAAAAAAAAGAAGTTGAAAGAAAGCTCCATTAAGACTGGCTGTCAAATAATTTCCCACATAAGTGTGTTAAAAGCAACAAGAGGATTATTGTCAGTTGGAAATTGAGATAAAATTCTCATGTCTGGAAAAAAATTCATATAGAAGCCTATTACTGGTCCAGAGTTACCACTTCAGCGATTAGAAGGACAAAGAAGCAACCACTTTAGTAAAGATAAAGGATACCGGAAGACTGTTAGAATCATACAAAACTTCAAGTTAGCCAATCCACTGATTTTTGGGGGCGGGGCTCTTGTGGGAGAGAAAGGGGTTGCCACTAGTTCCTATGATCTACTAGGGTTTTTTTTTTTTTCTTCTCTCTCTCTAAATATGACAAGCTTTTATTTGATCGGCAACTTGTAGTTGAATGATGGTATTATTGAAAAGTTACTTGAGTTTAATAAGGCCCCTGTGAATTATGATTTATACTAATTATTATCCACTGTAGTTTTCTAACTAATCATTTGGTTTCCGCTCAAGGTTAATTGTAATCTCTAGGATGCATCACTATTGTAGAGGTTATTTATCATAAAACAAGAATTCTATTAAGTAAAATAAAACATTATTAATAAAAAAATAACAGAGTGAAATTTTGTCGGATGTAAAATGGTAATTTAGTCTAAAACAAAGTTTCACACCCATTAAGCCACTTTTATATATGATATATGTTTAGACTGTTTTTATTAGCCAGTTCCCCTCTATATGAAAAGTGAAGGATACTTACAACTCCTTAAATACAGGAATTTCAACATGGCTCAGTTCAAGACAAAGGAATCTTCCTCCCCGTTTCAATACCCTGAGATAGAGATTGACACTTGGATCATAAACATGATAACACAACCATATTGAATTATGCCACAGAACCATCAAAAGAAACAGGAAAACAGAGCTGCAATGGTGCAATGTATCATATTACACATGTGACTCAACAACCACAAGCATGACAATAAATATAACAAAATTCAAATTCAAAGTCAATTGCCTGTAAAAAGAAAAGAAAAGAAACGAAAGTTTATTGCAGAACACCAGCACAAAATCAGGGGAGGGTTCTTACAATAATGAAATCGAGACCAATGAAAATGCAGCAGGAAATGGAATGTTATTTCTCTTCAAATACAATTAGCTTCACAAGTATGCCATAAAATATAATTAATTTTAATTCATAGTCTATCATCCAATAAAAGGGGGAAAAAAGTCATTTCTGAACAATGGACCTAGACTTAGACCCTCCACAAAAGCTGCAGCTAGTTCTAGTAACTAATAGATCAAGTCAACTACAAACCCATTTACCATATTTTTTAGTAACCTTGTTAGTTCATTTCATACTTGAACTGGTTCAGACAAACAGCAAACTCACATACACACAGATGATCCTGGGTAATTTGTTAGCCCCACGAATTCATGCTACAATCTGTCAGCCTACCTCCTTACTACTTCAAGAGTATTTGTTTTAGAGCCATGTAGACATTCTACAGATTATCTCACTAAAGAAAGAAATTGTGATATGCATGTATATTCAACAGATTGCTGTAAAGGTAAGATGTCCTCAATTTCTGAATAGCTCAGCCATACTTTAACTCATTATTAGAACAGGTCACAAGAAAGAAAATGCCCCTTTTCTATTATAGTACTGGTTTCTCTAATGTTTTTATGTGGGCTTGGTTTCTTAATTCTCAGAGAAATTAAAATATATCAGATATGACTATTGATCAGATGCCAGCATGAACGAAGACAAAAGGAGGCTAAAAGGTGTAAACTTACCTATAAGCTTCTGCAAGAACTTTTTCTATGTGTGTGACATTTCTAATTCCAAATGCAATGGTGTAACCATCCATTAAATTATCTCCGAAATTCAGGGCTTCTGCATCTCCTTGCACCCATTTGAGAGATTCGTCTTCTCGAAGTCCTATAAGCACAGGGAAATGTTGAGAGAAAGAATAAATTAAAAGAGTTAGCATCCAAAAAATGTGGTGAAATATCCCTTCCCCAAATATAATTCATTCAACAGCAAGCCTATTTTTTCATTTACCTCTCTCTACGGCACGTTTCTTTCCAACACTTAACATGTTTGGGTTGATGTCACAAACATATATCTGAGTTTCTTCCTGTAAGCCATCATTGAGAGGATCTTGCAATGCTCTGCGTCCAATGCTGTTAACTCTTTCCAGAATCCTGAAAGCAACATCACCTGCAAATTAAGCATTTTTAAGATAAGCTCAAAATAAAAGTTCCAATTTAGATCAATAAAATGAAGCAGAATGACACTCCAATAATTGCCTAATTTTGGCTTTAGTATATAGATAAAAATTTCTTATAGAGGAGCTCAGTTTCGCATTACTAATTATCTTAAATATTAACGAACTCCATCTTCCTAGGAAACCCTACTGATAAATTTCTTAAAGGAGCTCAGTCTCACATTACTCACGTTACCTTAAATATTAACTAACTCAAACTTCCTAGAACACCCTACCGTGGGTGTTATTTAATCATCTATCCGACAGAATTATATCAGTCAGTCTACTCTTTTTTCACTTTTGCATTCCATAGCATATTTCTTATTTGGCAATGTTTTCACGTTCCATTGCAACAATTGGAAAATATACTGTGTTTAACAACGCAAGTCTACCTGTTCCACCAGCTACATCAAGATGCTTCATTCCTGGAAATGGGTTCAGTTTGGAGACCAGTCTGATAAATTGTGCCAAAGACACAAGAAGATGAAGAGAAAGCAAAGCAGATGACTAAAATGGAATAGTAAGAAGAAAGAACCAAAGGAAGTCTAACCTATCCTTCCATAGTCTATGCAATCCGCCACTCATCAAGTCGTTCATGAGATCATAATTTGAAGCAACATTGCTAAAGACTTTTCCAACCATTTGGCTTTTCTCTTCTTCTCGTACTTCTTTAAACCCTGGAAATTCAACAGTAATAATCTTCATGGAATCAATCTTTGGTCTTTAGATATATCCTATTAAGCTCAACCCTAAAATTCGAGGTTTGAGTGCTATAAACTAATATCTTTCAGTCCCATTTCCATATAAACTTAAAGTTGCTAGCAGTAATTCAGATTTCCACGTTGAATTGCACAAACTACAATAAAACTAAATAAATAAAAAGCTCTACGTAGACTTAGAGACATATATATAGATATATTCTAAGCTGCAAGTTAAATTGATAAGCAGTAACTGAAGAAATTAAAATCTTCCTTTTTCTTCTGTGTAGATCAAGAAAGAGGCAGAGAGGTACCAAAACTTGTGGCATGTGAATGTAGTAGAGAAGCAGAAGATAGCATGGGCAAAGCTCGATTCCTGAAATGCTTAGTGACCAGTCTGAGCGCCATTCTTCTATGGTAATTGCCTGGTTACACAAAGAAATCTCACATTCACTTTCTACTTGAAATGCCGTATGGGTTACAGTCAATGAATATAAAAAGGGCACATTTTGTTAAATACATAGTGGAAGATAACTTAGAAACTTTGAGACAGCATATGACTTCCCCCGTTTTTTGGTTTTTAACTTCAACAAATGGCCCAAAAAATCCAATACAAGAACTACCATTTCCACTTGAGAAGCTGTGGGTATATTATATAGGATTCCTACATGGTAGAGGCATAGAGATTAAGGTTAACTAAAGCAAATAACCTTATCAACCCAGGGAAAAAAAGGAAAAAGAAAAAAAAAAGTTTCAAATATAAAAGTAGCAAAATCTTGTATCTTACCGTAATGGGATCCCAGTCCTAGTCTCCTAGACACTATAATAATTTGAATAAAAAGAAAACACACTATACCAATATAAACAAAAACCCAGAGCACTGAATTTTGCGACAAAAAAGTTAAATTAAATAATAACAGGAAAGATACCCATATGAGGAAAACGTGAAATCAAAAATATAACCTCAACATAAAAGGGAAAAAATGGAGAGAAAAAGAACCCCTTGAAAGGAAGAAGAGAATGAGAGTGCAGAAAAGACCTCAATCACAGTGATGAATTGATGATGGAGCTAGATATTGATTTTCCTTGTTTGATTTCCTGCTTCTGAAATAAATAAATTCGCTTCAAAGTTAAAACGAAAATCAGGCCTGGATAGTTCGGCTTCAGAACATGCCAAGTGGTTTAAAGCTTAGCGTTTTAAGCTCAAAAATTCGTTTTTAAGACCACGTACATGTAGGTTTTCTTAAAAAATTAAGTGCTGAAAAATAAATATTAAGTGTTGAATTTGATAAGTACTGAATTTGTATATAAAAATTATTTGATAAATAAATGTTGAATATAAATAGACTGTTTGAAAATCATAAATGTTAAAGATTTTTAAAACTCATTAATACCTAAAATAAAGGTAGGTGTTCTGAAAAAATTAAGTGCTGAAAAATAAGTATTAAGTGCTGAATTTGATAAGTACTGAATTTGTATATAAAAATTGTTTGATAAATAAATGTTGAATATAAATAGACTGTTTGAAAATTATAAATGTTAAAGATTTTTAAAACTCATTAATGCCTAAAATAAAGGTAATTTAGTATAAAAGGAAAGTTTTTCAAATTAAAACCATTAATTTTTTCACCATTCAATGATAAATAGGTCTTCATCTATTTTTTAAATTCAACATTTTTTGTTGAAAAAAATCTTTTAAGTAATGGTTAGAAAAAGTTATCAAACATATTGAAAATCTAAAAGTGTTGAAAATTTTCATTTTCAACAGTTTATCAAACAGTCCCTAGTAGGCCGACTAAAGAGTTCGGCCTAAATAGACTTTTATACCCTTTTTCTCTTTCAATTCTCTCTGCTCTAAAACCCCAACTACGTAGGGTTTATCTCTGAGTTAGAAAAGGCATTATTCCGAGTTCCCGAACCAGACTCATTAACCAAAGTAAAGATTCAAAACATAAATCATGGGAAGGCGATTCGGTGCGAAACGAGGTACTCTCTTGTAGTTGTATGTATAACGTAGTGAGCTGCTAGATTTTGAGAAACTTTTGCATATTCTTTTTGGTGAATGTCTTGTAATTATGGGCTGTAATATTATGATTCAAGAGTAATCTGTATTTCCTTTTTTTTATTGTAAAAAGATTAAATGATTCCCTTTAAACCAGGATTGAAGAGGCACAAGACACCTGATAATTTTGAGAGAAAAAGTGCCCTGGCAAAAAAGAAAAAGGGTTTCAAAGATGAGGTTGCTCGTAGCCCCTCGCCTACTTTATCAGGTAAGTTGATCTTTTGGGCCCCTCTATTTCTATTTTTATGGTTCCTATTCAAATTGATTCGCTAATGGAATTTCTGGATAGAAATAATTGTCAAAGTACATGCCCTTTTAGTTTCAGTTTAATCATTACAACCGTCACAGTTTCTGAATCTTAATATGATATTTAGACTTGGGAACTTTGGACTTTGGTCCTTCCGCTTGATCCTGTTGCTGAGAAATGGTGATTTTGATTATCTGGCCTTTCATGGGAATTAATATATTCTAAATTCCATTTATATAAACTGATGTAGGGGAATTGTCTAGGGAAGAATCTGGTGATGGTGCTTCTGAGGAAATAAATTATAAGGAGCCAACAATGTATGATAAGTTGTTGACAAAACTCAAGTCAAGTAACAAATCTGTTGCTGATGCCTATCAAAGGAGGTATTTTAAGTTTCCAAACTTATAGTTAAGGAGAGAGTCGTGTTGATTCTGGATTTCAAACAAACTATTATGCCATTGATAATCTATTTCTTTTTGCAAGCTCACTTTAAATTGGACTTTTTATTGATCATGCGAGGGAATATAGCCTAACATTTTGTTATTATATTCTGTTGCAAACAAAGACGAGTTGCAGAAGATGATGAAACTGATGGCACTGAATCACTTAATGCATCAGAGGAGGAGAATGGTTATGAGGGTAAACATCTTAGCATTTCTTACAATTGACATCTAGTAAAAGTCTATAATTGTTACCGTAATTGTTTCCAAGTATGTTCTGCTTCTTTCATTGTTGTTTATTTTATACTTTATACAACCTTTTTTCTGTTAGCTTGGTAGTTTTGTGGCCACCATTTTGATGTTTTTGGTTCAATTATTTTTAGGCTATATATGATAAGAATTTTGGTGGGTGTTACCTTTCTCTTTTAGAGGTTCGCATTTTTGCTATTGGTTGAGGGACAGACAGGGATTTATGAAGCAAGAGTGGGGATCCATTCCCTTCCTTAATCCTCCCTCTTCCTGTGTCCATGCAGACTTGTTAAATCAGCAATCTCGTTGGAATGGTGGTCTTGGCCAAAAGGAAAATTCAATATTGGATGTGGAAGGGTTGATATGGTGGCTTCTTATAAATAAAAGATAGAAAATATGAAGTCTAGACTTTGTGAATTGTCCCCAAATGATGATCTAAGAAGGAATATATATGGAAGAAATACCTTTATTTATCAGATTATGAATGACTGTGGTCCATGAGTTTGCAAGTCTGGCATGATGCTTTTGATGCGTGTCCGCAGGAAGGTCTACTAAGGGAGCCACATTATAAATAGCATAGTAAGAATCAGATCAGAAGATTTCTAAGTAGTAATCGAGTGCAATGGTTTGATCAATCTGTTAGCATAAGTTGACAGCAGTATTTGATCATTAGTTTTTGTGAACAGTAGTAGGTATAGGTATGACTTTTCTACTTTGTGGTCTGCAAATATATTAGCCCTTTAATTTTGTATGTGTGGGAACTGCAGCGTAGTGTTATAAGTGGACATTAATCCTGAATCTGTGGACGTTTGTCATTCAGATATATTTGTGAGCAATAAGTTTTTGCAAGGGAATATAAAGGAGAGAAACTGTTTAAGAACAAATTCTGATGACTGAGATGGCTACAGTGTATGTTTAGAAACATTAATCTTCAGGTTTGTGGCATTTGATGGATGTGATTTCTAGTCTACCAAGAGGATCCATTTTTTACAGGGGAACAGGATATAAAAAAAGGTCTTATATTCTTCTCCATCAAATAATACATTTCATATAATATATTTTCTTGTTTATACACGCATACTTGTCTTTATTCCTTGTCCTTTTTTTTTTTGTGGCATAAATAACTATTTCTTCTTGGTGATCCATTTTTTTTTTTAAAAATAGATATTGATAACAACTTTCTTGGAATGCAAGAGCCCAACATGGTTGGTACCAAAAAACAGAGTGAAGATGCTGAAACTGAAGATGACTTAGAGACTTCTGACATGGATCAAGATGATGATTTGAGTGTCAATGGTCCATCTGCTGTTGCAACCAGGTGTAATTGAGTGCTGTGTGGTTTTTTGTTATTTGAATTAGTTTCCATCTTCTGAAAGTTTTTGTTGTTTGAGTTAGAATTGACTGCTTAACTTTAATTTGTAGAGAACTTAAATAAAAGGTGGCAACTGGGTAGCTTGTTAACTTGGGCTTGATCAGTGCTTTTAGCTGTTACCTCATGACTTGCTGTTAAATACTATGTTTTGAGAATTTTAAGTTGAGAAAAATTCCTTTTATTTAGTAGAATATGTGTATGAAGTCTTTTATTATGCACCTAGTAACCAATTTCCATCTGAATAACTTAAATTCTTTTCGTACATGGGTTTAGTTTAAGTATATGAAATAAATATAGTACACTTAATGAAAATTCGAAGTTTCAAAAGCTTGCAGTCTAGATTGTATGAGGGTTTGGTTTTATTTTGAAGCAATCATCATTCTTGATTTTGAAGGTATGTAATGCATATATAGGTTTAGCTCTTTAAGTAAATTTTACAATAAGTTTTGCATTGCATCCTATCTGTTATCATTTATGTGGCTGTCATTTTGAAGTTTGCATGTCATTCTTTTGTGCAGTTCATTTAATAAGCAAGTTGAGTATAAGTTGTCCAAAGCAGACGCAGAAGATCTGTCAAAGAAGAAATGGAAATATACATGGGAGGTGCCTGCTTCTGACATATCGAATTGCAAGTGGGTAGGAACAGGAGAGTGTTCTATAAAGGTATGTATGCATTCTGATGTACATTTTACTTTTCCTTTCTGATATTGTTTGAGCAACTATCTAGCAGCATTATCTGCTCACCTTGATGGGCTTTTATTGAGTTCTGGCGGTTTCATTTAACCTCCCCATACTTTAAGTTTAATACCTGAGCTGTCTCTTACTTTGAGGCTCAAAGGTTAGCGTGTCAAAACTCTGTTGGTTCCTTATTTAATTTGCGTTGTTTTTCCTGTATTGCTTAGCTTAGTTTGGGAAGAGCTCTTTCCGGCGGAGACTCGATGAAATTTTGATACATACAGATTAAAAATGTTATTCTTTGAACCTGTTAAAGCAGCCCATTCTGCTTGGCTGGCTCATGCTGAAGGTTTATTCCAGTATCTCATAGAAGGAAGATGCAAAATGTTGTTATTTAATTTGAGTCCTGTGGATAAATAGGTTTAGCTACCAGAGACCTAGGTCAAAGTGGAATTCTATCTAAATTAGAGTATACTCGCTCTCCCCTCCCTATCCCCTTTTTATTGAAGTTAAATTCCTTTTCACCTATTTTTTGTTTATTCCAACATAGATTTTTCAGTCTGATTTAAAAAAAAAAATCGATTTTGCAGGATGCCGACATGAAATCCAATTATGATCTGAAGCAAAAGTTGTATAAACACTGGTTGGATGTCTACAGGAAATCTGGAGGCAATGACTTCCATTCATCTAGGCAGAGATGGTTCTTCTCTCTTTGTAAGTGTGCTTCAGTTAGCCATCAATTACCAATTGATTTCATAGCAGAGAGAATGTGCAGCATTTCTTGTTAATCTTGTTCATTTTATTTATTTGGTAACTCTTCTTGATAGCCTTCATTCTGCAGCAGGCATCTATGATGAATGAGATTTGTTCTTGACCACATATGTATTATTGAAAAAAAGATGCAATAATAGCTATACTTTGAAGTTCAAGTTTTCAATAATCCTTGACACATATCATGGTAGCATGTGGACATTTAAATTATATAGCTCTTGCTGCTTTGTTGCTTTGATTATTATAATTTTGCCAGTATTGTTAATGCTATTCCTTATTAAGTTGTGAAGCCTGAAATAAGAGATGTTTGCCTCTCGTGGTTGAAGCCTTAGTTTCCTGCATATCACTTAATTTGCTCTGACGAGACAATATGTTATTAGTTCCATTCATCATATAAATAGATATTAAAAGTTCACACATCTATAGAAGTGACTTATTTCATTCGAACCATCCAAGTAGTTAGCAGCACTAGGTTTTATTTACATTTTGTTAAGCAGGATTGGTTCTCAAATTTGTTTTTTACTTGCCTATATAGATGATTCATGCATGACTGATGACCTTGGCAAATATAAATAGGTAAGCAAGTCTAAGTTCAACTTTAGGTGAGAAGGGTGGTCTAATAATATTGAAAATGATTTTTCTGTTAGAGGATACAAATGTACAGAATAGCTCACATATTTTAGATGATATAACCTAACTTATCTGTGCACCAGAAAAGTTAAACAATAAGCATTTCATGTTTGACAACAGTTGCTTGAATCTATTCAAAATTACTTAACTGTCCTGTAATACTAAGTGATTAATTTTTGTACATTTATACTTTTAGTAATTTGTCCTTAATATTATCAAGTTTTAGTTTCAATCAGAAAAAAGTGGTGTTTGTGGTTTGGTATTTGGTATTAATTTATTACATATTTTTGTGAAAGTTTAAGGTGCATCTTGCTTTTATGCTTTGGCTATGTGAGTGATACCGTGACTGGTTTTGTCAGGCAACAGTTATCGGGATATATTGCACTGTGAAAAGAAACCTTTCTATCACAAAGGCCTTGAAGAAGACTCTAATACTATGGATGCCTATCTTATGCATTCTGTGTGTACTTATCTTGCTCTTTGCTGCTTGTAATTTCTTTTCAGCTTCCATGTTATATTTTTATTAAGTTGTTCTTTTGTGATAATTAAATAAAATATCATGCAGCTCAATCACATTTTCAAAACTAGAGATCTTGTGAGAAAAAATGATGCAAGAATCAGCAAGCATCAAGAGAGCACAAAGGAGGAGATGCTTCCAAGTGATGGTTATCTTGATCAAGGGTTTACTCGTCCTAAGGTATATTGGCAATAGTTTGATTTTCCATAAGAAATTGGCAAATTGACCTGAACATGATTGATGATTTGTTGGAAGATGTCTATCTATGTAGACAAAGCACAGCATTGGGCATATATATGTATACCTGAACAGAACTTCTGGAAAACATGGAACTCATTCCAAATCTATCCATCTGAGGCTGACTGGCATTCATCTTAAACCTTGGCAACTGTATATTGATAAATTAAGACCAAGTAGGTGTGTACCTCTTGGGCAGAAAATTAATCCAAAAACTGTAGCAGATAAAAAAATATAACCTCCAAAAAATGTAGGAAAAAACTAGTTCATTTGATTTGGATTGTATTTTGGAATTATTGATCTTAATCAATTGCTAACCAGCAAATTTCCTAATAACATAAAAAGTGTTTGATTCTATCTGCACTTATATTTGCATTGCTCCTTCTTATCCTTGGGCTCTGGTTTCTGTGATGCTTTCTGCTTAACATCCTAGCATGTGAAATTCTGAAACTATTAACATGGCTTGATTTGGTTCTACTGAAGCCAGCCTGACAAAAGCTTTTGACTTCATGTTCTATATCATATAACCTGATGCAAGTTTCAAAGTTGATTATTCACATGATGCAGGTTTTGATCTTATTGCCTCTGAGAAGCATTGCACTTCGTGTCATTGAGAGGTTAATACAACTAACTCCTGCATCTTCAAAGGTACTTTTTTCTTGGATTAGCTCTTTGCGAGTTTCGAAATTTTTTCAGTATCAATGTGGTATGAATTGCTAGTACCTGAACTAGCTGGATTAGATTTTTTTTTTTCGGTAGACAACTCAGTTTGCTCACATTTTTTTGGCTGATTTATCTTGTTGGGTATGTCTCTAGAAGTCTGGATATATCTCCTTAGATAAGTTTTAAAGGCAACGAATACCAGGTGCTATGTCTTGGTATAATTAAGACGTGTATCAAATATCTTATTGAATGAGTTATGTCCCAACTGCAACTCTTTGACCTTTCTTTCAGGCTTAAATATTCCAAAATGCTCTAGTCAGAAACAAGAAAATCCAAAATGCATAACTAAGCTCCATCCCTTTCTTTCAGTGTCCCTACTTGTCAACAATGGAAATGATTATTTATAAGGAGCCTCACTCATCTCTGTCTCTATCAATGTGTATGTATGGCTAGTAAATGTGCTCCTATAGCAACCCCATGCCCAGCTTAGGAGTTCTTGAATAATTTGTTCGATCATTTTCATGTTGAAGGTAAACCTTATAACCCTTTTAGCTGGAAAGGAAACTCAAAAAGTATTTCAAATATGATTGCTTACTTAGATATGTTTCACATATCTTTTGTACACTGATTTATGAATTTGGTTTGTCTTTATGTACGTTACATTATATTCTATTAAAGCAATGACTAAACTTAGTTGCATTAAGTGAAGCACGTGGATTGCTAGCTACCTTCTAAACTAAAGTTACCTTTTTTTCAGCAAAACTGCTTGCACTTATTTGTAATTGGTCCTTCAAGCCTGTTTTATGTAAATATCTGTATGAGTAGTTCCGTGGTTTGTTAGGGTTGGCAATCAGTTCTTGCATATTAATGTATGCATTAATTTGGTTGTTTATTAAATAATGAAAGGAGAGTTTTTCTAGGTTTTGTTGTCCATAGTGTATTATTTATTCTTTCCAGGTTAATGTGGAGCACATTGACCGTTTTTATCAAGACTTTGGATCTGGAGAGATTGAAGGTGATGAGGACGAAGAGGAGCAGTCGAAGAATTCTAAGGCTCAGAAGCCTCCCAAACCTTCTGATCATCAATCACTTTTTAAGGGTGATACAAGGGATGACTTTATGATAGGCATTAAATTTACTAGGTAAAGTACTACCAATACTACTACTTTTATGGTGTCCAAAATCTCATTTCCTTCTTAAATTTTTCCTCATTGCAGGAAAACCATAAAGTTATATGGTGATTTCTATTCCTCAGACATTATTATTGCTTCTCCTCTTGAATTAATGACAGTAAGTAAGCATTAAGCCATCTTCTTTAAAGTTTGTTGTGCCTCTGTTTTCTGATTAGACTAGTGTAAATATGGATAGTTCTCATCACTACTTGGGCATGAACTTATAAAATATGTATAGTTCTCTCGCTTTTTCTTTTTTTCTTTTTTTTTTTTCGTTTTTCTTATTTCAATTATCTCTAGGATCAGGTTTTAAATGACCTTAATGAAATATGGTCTTTAATGGAGTAGTGTTGCAATATGATTTATATAGCTGAAATACATGATGGCAAAAGCCTTAGTTTGTTGTTATTGTTGTACAGTTATCTGAAGGCCTTGGTTTCTTAAATTCAATAAGTTGAGCTTCTTGCAATCTCATTTGATCGTGAAATGATGCTTTGCTGTTAATCTTATATCTCCATGCTTAAACACATTCATCTGCCATTTGTGGGACATGATTTTTGTTAATATGACTAGGCCATATGTAGAACTCTTTTATTTCAACCCATTTGCGTTTTTGTGAATTCATTCATATTTATAAATTTGATCCGCAAAGTAGGCATTTTCTTTTCTTCGCTGGTCTATCTTCCCTTTAATTATATAGCGCAAAAAGCTCTTCAACCAATTATTAAGAACCTTCCAATCTAAAATTGGACTGTAACTCTGGCCTTTTTGTGTCTGATAAATGGGCTACAATGGGAGTAGCACTCTCCCGTCGGATTACCCCCACCCCCCCACTCCCCCAAATCCCTAGCGTAGATGGGAATTGATTCCAGGACAAACTCAATACCCTTTAGTAGTTAAGTTAGCTAGCAACTGCAACCAGTTTAATGCAGGCAATTTGCGTCTTAGTTATTTATTCAACATGGCCTTTTCAAAAATTGAAAAAGCAATGTCACTCAGCCTGCTTTGGTATAGAGAGACATCACATTATGATATTTCTTATATATTTTTGCTGACTCAGCTGTGAAATCACAGCAGAAGACTAAAATAAAGGAGCAAGAACTTAAAGTAACAGAAAGCTACAGTGTTTTGTGTAAATTTAGGTTTATTGTATCATCTCTTTGTAGATATCTTACCTTCTATTTATCAAAATTAATGCCCAATGGTGCTTTTATGATATAACTCGTTTTTTCCAGTTTAAATTGAAGCATTTTAAGACATTTCATTTATACATGCTATCACTTTAACTGCTCAGTTGACGGCTATTAATTTTTGGTAGAAATTTGGGAAGGCGGCAAAAAATAAGGAATTAGATACTGACTATCTCTCTTCTATAGAGGTAATTTCTCATACATGGTAATCTACTTTTTGGAGTGTGAATTTCTTCATATAAGGATGCATCTCCTTCATAATTGATTTGGCAAATTGTAATAGAGAGTGAATGAGCATGTTTTATTGTATGAACAGGTTGTTATTATAGATCATGCTGATGTAATATCAATGCAGGTACATTTCGTGATCAAATTTATCTTTTAAGATATTGTTTCTTCTCTTTATTATATGGAGTAAAATGCCTAACCCTCTGCCCCCACCTCCTCTTCTTTCTTGATTAATAAAATCTAGAATTGGAGTTTTCTGACATCTGTTATTGAGCATCTGAATCACATACCATCAAAGCAGCATGGAACTAATATTATGCGCATAAGACAGTGGTACATTTCAGTAACTTTCTCAGGCTGATACATTTTATCTTCTTTTTCCCTTGTCCTCTTTCTATTTAGAAATAATTTGTTTATAAAAAGTTGTTTTCCTCTTTAGGTATTTGGATGGATTTGCCAGATTTTATCGACAGACGATTATTTTAGGTTATTATTTAAACCCAGGTACGGGGTCTGATTTTGATGAGTTATCCCATGTTTGTAGGTATTTTCTACAACAATGCAGCTAGCATGTTTCAGCATCACCATATACCTTCTTCCCTCTTTTTATCTTACCCCCCATCTTGAACAGTGTAATTGAATGTCCAAAGCTAGTAGCCTATTAGTTTGCTGATCCAACAAATTTCCTTTCATCCACATGTACCATTTCACAGGCATACTTTCTGTTTTCCGCCCTCCCTCCCTCCCCAAACCCACCCCACCCCACCCCCCAACATTATTAAGATTACGGAATAACTTTTACTTACACTATCTCTCTCAAAGTTATTAGTGTGTCATGTGTAAAAGATCTAAGTTAAGATTGAAGAACTTTTGAATCATAAACCTTCATTGTTTGTTTTACCTTTGCTTTTATATTTCATTTTAGTTTGGTTAAATACATCAGTGGTCGGTGTAGAAATGTAAAATGAAATAGAAGCCCCGTGAGTGTCTCTTTATGACTGTTTCTTTTGAACAGAAATCTCTAATCCTTTTCTTCACATTCTATTCCAGACATGAATGCTCTTTTCAATCACCATTGTGTTAATTACCAAGGAAAGGTATGTTCATTGTCTTCCTATTCTTTTGCTATATTTCTCACATGACACTTAGGGAACTATTCTTACTTTTTAAGGTATTTCAACGCTTAGTCGCATAGGCATTTCTGTCTCCTCAAGCCGTAACAAAATGTATAGCTTTGTTTTAAAGGGTTACAGAGCAGAGAGGAAAAAGGCAAGCTTCTGTTCTTTTTGTGTGTGTGTGTGTGGGGGTGGGGGGGGGGGGGGGGGGGGAAGAGAGAGAATCTATGGTATGATTATAGAGTAGAATTTTTGTTCATTGGTTTACGTACCCTCCTTATAAAATGTTATTTTAACCATTGGCCAACGGATCGGACTGTGTGTACATGAAGCATGCCTATGCTGTTGCTACGACCTTCAGAAAAGGGGAAAAAGGTGGACAACTTGAAAATAATTGCAGTTTTTCAAACTTTGTTAGGAAAAACCCACTATCTGTCTCTAATGGAAGGGGGAGTGGTTGGTTTCCTGTCTAAATTGAGAAGTATAATAATTGATTAATTCAGGAAATAAAAGATAAAATGAAAAACAAACGGTATGAAGTATCAGTTAACTAGCTGTCTCTACAGGTGAAGTCGGTGAGGGAGCATAAAGGTGTTCTTCCCAAAGTTTTATCCCAAGTGCGGCAGGTAAACGTCACTGAAATTGCTTATCCATTAGATTACACAATTTTTGACACTTTGCCTTCTTCAGATGCCATTAACTTACTTTCTTAAACAATTTCCAAAATGAATGTCTAGCTTCCAAGTGAAGTAAATTGAGAATTTAACACGAGACATTTATGTCCCCCATCTGATGCTTGTAGTGGGATATGCTACATGTATTGACTTCGTAAGATATTGTGGTAACATCAATATCGTGTATGCTATATTGGTTGAAAAGAAAACATATTGTTTTTTGTTGTATATTTGTTTCATTTACTTAATTAACTGATTTACCTCAGAGGCATATCTTAGTAACCAAATACCAGAAAACTTATGAAAACTTTTCTTGAGCTATGCATTAAAAGATTGCAAGATCAAACTAGCAGATGTGAAATTTCAAATATGATTACCACCACAAAAAAGCTATGTTGCCTGCCTTTCACATAGAAGAGGTGCCACTTTCAACCCTTTTGACGCCTCCTCTAGTTTAGGATTAGAACCTAGGGTCTTTTTAGAAAAAATAAATAAATAATAAAGTAAAAAAATAAAAAAATTATTAACCAAAGTTGTGTAGGGTTTTGTTCTTTTATCCAACTAGACTAAAGTAATCCAACTTTATTTCTATTTTTCATTGAATACAGATAAATGGACGTTTGATTATTGAATCAAGCATGCCAAGTCACAAAAATGGCCTTGCATGAAAAGTAACCAATAAATAGTTGCACTTGTTGTAATTATATTGTAGGTCAGATATTGTTGTTCCTATTTTAGATCTCTGATTGCCTGAGTTGTGAATTTGCCTCATCTATGTTGCTTATTTTCTCTTGGAGAAGTAGGCGTTACATTTTACATTATACTGATGTACTCTGTGCTATTCATATTTGACAGATCTATGAAAGATTTGATGCAGATTCCATAGCTGATGTTGATGATGCTCGTCTTGAATATTTTGCTAAGAAGGTTCATTCTCTGAAAAGTTCCTTCTTTTTTTTTTTCCCTTAAATGTGTCCTCTTTTTCGGAATCCTGCTAATATTTATATTATATTAGATTGAACTTACTAATGGTGCCTAGTCATAGGAGAGTCATGCAGCTCCTTCTGTTGAAACTTTAAAGTAACATTCCAGCAATGAAGATATAATTAAAATAGAATTTGAGTGAAAAATTTTGGCAGGATGAAAGTTAAACGTTAAAATTTTATTTTATCTCCTTTCATATTGGGGAAACATTGAAGTCGACATCCCAACAGGTTATGGCAATTTGCAGTAACGTGGTTCTGTAATAGGGCATGAACGTAAGAAGTCCTAGAATTCCCTTCACTTCAACTTTAAGACATCATAATCTTTCATCCACAGAAGAGAAATCTTAAGTAATCTTAGAGAGGTAAATACACATTGGAATAAATGTATATCATCCATTTAGTTGTTAAAGCAGAGTTTATTATGACTATTAAAGTGGAAAAATCTCACATCGGTTCTGTTTGACTGGCCTGGGATCCTTATATTCAAGTTGGGCCTCTCCACTTATAGCCAATTGGTTTTAGGTTAAATGTTTAATATGGTATCAGAGCTCAGGCCCGTTTCTGTTATCTCCTTTCTAGTTGTTCACGTGTAAACCTGTCCTTTTCCGTTATTTCTCCTAGGTTACACATGAGGGAGAGTGTTAAAGTGGAAAAATCCCACATCGGTTTTGTTTGACTGGCCTGAGACCCTTATATTCAAGTTAGGTCTCTCCACCTATAGCCAATTAGTTTTAGGTTGGATGTTTAACAATGACTATATTGTTTGAAGATTGTTAATGCTATATCGTTTTAGCTTATAAACATAATTATTGGTTGTTTGGAAGCATAACGACATGCATTTAACCAGACACTAGCTCTATATTTGGAACTTGAATTTGAAAGGGTGGTATGAATTGTATGTTTTTGAGTGTGATATTTTATTGGACATTAAATATGCTTCTAGATCCATCCTATAGGATAGCATGATATTCAATTCAGCATTCAATATGCTATTTAAACTTTATAGGGATATAGAAACTCGTCCACAAACATGTTGCTAACCCTATCACCTCAGTGAAAAGCCACCAAGAAAGATGGGGCTGTTGATGAAGACAATTTGTGTTTACACGACTTTTGTTAAATATCAACTTATACGTTGATGATTTTCCTGATCCAGGTGTTTCCTAAGATAAAAGATTCCGAACAGGTATTTGTGCTTAGCCTTTCTTTGAAAAATTTCTGTAGTTATAGTAATAACATGTAGCTTCTTACTATATTTTTTCCTTGATTGATCTCTTTTTCAGGGTGGAATTATGCTATTTGTCAGCTCATACTTTGAATTTGTTCGACTTCGAAATTTCTTGAAGTCTCGGAATGCATCATTCTGTTTACTTGGGGAGTAAGATACTCTATTTCTACTTCTGTTCTGTGTTTTTAAGTTGAATTGTTGGTTTGGGCTGGTAACATTCTGTCATTGTTGTGAAACTTTACTTTCCGCTTCTTTTTATACATAACAATCTTGTCTTTGTTCTGTAGTTACACAGATCAGAGAGACATATCTCGTGCACGGGTTTGGTTTTTTGAAGGGAAGCGAAAGATCATGCTGTACACTGAGAGGATTCATTTTTATCGCAGATATAAGGTTCTTTAAACTGCTTTCTCTCTGTATTGAGATCGCAATGTCATTTCCTTATTTAAACACTCTCCATTGCCAGTTATTGTTTTAAGATTTTGTATATATATATGAAATTTTAAATGAGTCTTGTGTTGATACATGGTTTTAATGCTTCTGAATTTTCTGCTGCCTAGATTCGTGGTATTCGAAATCTGATCATCTATTCTCTCCCAGAGAGGAAGGAGTTTTACCCTGAGGTGAGTACTATTTTCATAAACTTGATCCACGTTTTCTCTTGCTCGGCTTTCTTTCTATATCTAATGATTGCATACCTCTTGCATTCCAGATTGTCAATATGCTTGATGGGTCAGAAGACATGGCATGCACCGTATTGTTTTCTCTGTTCAATAAGCTACAGGTAATGTATAATGATCTTGTTATATAGGTCTGTTTTGTAATATGGAAATACATCCTGTATCCCTCCCTCATTGCTTTATGGCAGTGGATATTGTTGTGATGATGGTACCGGAGGGTGGTAGTTGTGTTGGAGCCTTTGGGCTTTCACCCTGCGAAAAGTAGCAGTATCGCTGCGATAGTATTGTTTTTAGTGTTTGGCGAAGATGTTTTGAGGTGTTAAAAACAGCACATCTTCTAAGATTCTTTAATTAAGTTCAAACTAACAGCAGGAGTTGAAGTATAGATTGAAAAGTAATTGATAAGAAGAATTAGGCAGAGAGATGAAAGCATGCATGCATACTAGGTTCTTTTGGTCCCTGATCAATACATACTTACATAAATGAACTTCTTTATCCCACAATATTCTTAAAATATGCAAGTCTCTTTTCCTTTTGAATGTTTAGTTTGCTGACATTATTATTTGCCTTCTTCCAACTTCTGCCATGCTTAGCTTGAGAGAATTGTCGGATCTACTGCTGCAAAAAGAATGATCAAATCTGAGAAGGGGGTCTTTGTTTTCTGCTGAAACAATTTTTCATGCGAGTAGATCATCGCTCACTATCCAAGACTGATGGAAAGAAAGTTTCGACGGGGAGTCATGAAGCTTTTCAAGGATTGCTAACAAAATCATCGTCGTATGCTCGTAGAATCAGTTAGTTCTTATTGTCAGAAGGCAAATCCATCATAGGATAGTCATTTCTTGGGCCTCACGTTCATGGCATACAAGACGAAAGGAAACCAATATTGTATTTCATAACTGCAAATTATTCATCATCTTGTCTTGTTTGATTCGATTATTAATGAATAATAATGATAGTAAAAAAAATCGATCCTTATCCGTCTGAATCCTTGACAAATTTTCCTACTTAGAAATATTTTTTTCTTTTGGGGGAATAAAAGCAAATAAATTAAAATAAGAAATAAAAAAAAAAAAAAAAAAAGCATGCAATTGGTTTGAATATTGTATGTTTTGTATTACTTTGATGTTCCAAGTGTTTTTTTCCCTTGGGTATTTGAGGTTGCTTAGATAATGGTAAGAGTCTTAACATTTTTATTTTTTATTTTTAAATGGTTTTAGGTGATATTTTATCATAAAAAGCTGGTAATTAGACATGTTAAGAATTTGGTAAATAGATTGGTTAAGAATTTTGACCCATCGAGTGTGACTATTACTAAAATTATCCTAATATCATCAAGAGATGATCAAAAGCGTGGTCTTGTAAGACCTTAAATGATAAAAATATCATTATACAGATCTTGTGTATATTTCTTTAAAAATCTTTAATTAATTAATTAAATAAAACAAAAGAGCTCAATAGAGTTTAGTTAGTATGTATTTTGTTTGGGAAAAAAATTGTTTTAGACCTTAGTGGTTTCCGAAACGAACAATTGGGCCAGGCACGGCTAAAAGGAGGACACATTAGGTATTAATAAAGAAAATATACAGGGAGGAAGCGGTCATTTCACTAAAAGAAAGTCTAGGGTTTTGAATCCCCTGACGATATAAGTAACAGAGGATTCTAACAAATTGCCGTCTCTCTGTCTCGACGTTTCAGCTGAGCCGAAACCAACCTACGCTCTCTCGGTGCGTCAGAGAAAACAAAGATAAGCAATGGGAGTCTACACATTCGTGTGCAGGAGCAGCTCCGGGGAGTGGACTGCCAAGCAGTTGGAGGGAGAGCTTGAGGGCTCCGCGGCTTCTACTTACGAGCTCCAGAGGAAACTCGTCCAAGCTGCCGCCGCCACCGACAGTTCTGGTGGCGTCACCTCCTCTTTCTCTGTCATTACCCCAAGTTCTGCTGTTTTCCAGGTGTTCTTCAGCATTCTTCTTTTATTACTTGCATTCATCTCAATCTATTTGTATTTGTCTTGATCGGTTGTGGTTATGGATCGATTATAACGGAATCTTAGAAGAACCGTATTGTGCTCAAATAGTTTTGCAATGATTGGATATGAATTACGATTGGGCAGACTCGAATCCTGGACTTGATAGTAAAAAATTTTCAATTTAAAATAATTAAATAGAAACTTTCTCGTGATTAAGGTTAGATTTAGGGATTAGGGTGTTAGTTTGGATTTTATGATGGTAATTATGTTTGTCCATGGTAATTCTTAGCGAATGGAATCCATACTATACTATGCAAATCTTTAACGTTTTGAATTGTGTTTTTGGATAAAGGTGATTATTGGAGGTGGTGGAGGCGGAGGCTTCATCGCAGGTGGAGCTGCTGCTGCTGCTGCTTCTGGTGGAGGCGCTGCCCCAGCTGCCGAAGCACCTGCTGCTGAGGAGAAAAAGAAGGAAGAGAAAGCGGAGGAGAGTGAGGATGAAGATATGGGATTCTCACTCTTTGATTAAGTGCCTTTCTCTGTCCAGTTTTTAGCAAGTTATTGTTATGTTTACATGTTTATTTTGGTGCTTTAGCACATAGATTTCGACAACGATGGGTTTTTTGAGTTAGGATTTTGACAAAGTTTATAAGCATGTGGTTTCTTGGTGAGCTTCTTCCATATTATTGTCCAAAGCTTTCCTCTTATGGCTTCTTCTGTTTGGTATGAAGGAAAATAATGGGAAGAAATGAGAAATGAACTAATTCAAATCATATTATATTAATCGGCTATTTGGTCACAACAACACTTAACAGATGGTTGTTTCGGAGCCTATTGTTGATCTGGTGTTTGTAACTTGATATTGGTATTGTTTTAATAACAGCATTTGGCAAGAAAAATAGAAAATGTCAAATTACAAGCCTTTTGAATATAGAAGCGAAGCTTTGTTGCAATTTTCTCTTTCTGCAGCCAAGAAGTGTTCCGAGTAAAACCGAAATGAAGAATAATGGGCATAAAGAACAGAATAATCTGGTCTAAAGAGCAACGGGGAGCACGTAGGTAAAAATATAATGGAGTTGCGTTCTGGACCGTAACTCATATTAAGCAATGAGTTAAGCAAATCAAATGGTTTAACACATTTAGCTAGAAGAATAAAACATCAAAATGCAAGACTTGTACCTGCTGAAACATATATTGACAACATTACGACTGCTTACCGAGGAGGATCTGGTTCAAAGTATATTACAAGTTTAGAAAACATTACAGCCAAAACAAACCTAACTCCAGCCTAGAGATACACACTATTATTCTTGTTGCACCTATGAGCTTGTTCATGGTAGTATGTTACAAGTTCAAAACATTACCACAGAAACAGCCAAACTCCAGCCTAGACACACACACTTATTCTTGTAGCTAGGAGCTTGTTCATAATATATTACAAAGTTTAAAACATTACCACCAAAACCTTGCCAGTCCAAGAGACCAAGACCTCCTAACCATGTCATTGTCAAGAAAAATGTTGCATAGCTTCAATCACATTGTCTGACTCAATGGCTTATATGCACCGTATAAAATAATTATAGCTTAACTAGATAGGAAATTTTGATTTTGGCCAAAAAAAAATAGATAGGAACTTTGATAGCAAAGTGAGAAATTAAATAACTCCAACTACTATGACTTATTCATCGCCCACTACCATTGACTTATGAAAGAAAGACTTAACAATTACCAATTCAATGAGTTTGTTTTTGTTTTATGATTGCTCTGATTATGGACAGACAATTACCAATTCATCGCACACTATTATTCTTGTTGTACCTCTGAGCTTGTTCACGGTAGTAAGTTACAAGTTTAAAACATTACCACAGAAACAGCCAAACTCCAGCCTAGACACACACACTTATTCTTGCAGCTAGGAGCTTGTTCATAATATATTACAAAGTTTAAAACATTACCACCAAAACCTTGCCAGTCCAAGAGACCAAGACCTCCTAACCATGTCATTGTCAAGAAAAATGTTGCATAGCTTCAATCACATTGTCTGACTCAATGGCTTATATGCACCGTATAAAATAATTATAGCTTAACTAGATAGGAAATTTTGATTTTGGCCAAAAAAAAAATAGATAGGAACTTTGATAGCAAAGTGAGAAATTAAATAACTCCAACTACTATGACTTATTCATCGCCCACTACCATTGACTTATAAAAGAAAGACTTAACAATTACCAATTCAATGAGTTTGTTTTTGTTTTATGATTGCTCTGATTATGAACAGACAGTTCACTGTTGGCCTTGGCCAGCCACCAAAACCAAAGCTTTGTCATCGAAGGAATTTTGCATCACTCCTGTTGCCCAAGCCCAACTCAGTAAATCATTTCATGGTAATAAGAAAAAAAAGATTAATGAAAAGGGTTGATAGAATTTAAGCATATAATATAGATACTAAATTTAATAGAATCAAAGCCTAAACTTACAGACAGTTCATTAGCATTGGTAGTTTTTATTGAGAAAAGCAAACCCAAGTTTTTAGCTATAAGAAACAAATGCAGTAGCAGCCCAAACATATAATCAACTACACTACTGGACAAGTTATTATATACAGAAACTACAGCTCACCAAGGAGCCTTTTGAAAGAACAGTAGAACACAAGTATAACAGCAAAGAAAAGAAAGAAATTAAAATCCATTCTAGAGCTATGCTTATTTTGTTTGTGTCTGAGTTCTGGCATCAAGAAATTTGTCCCTGATAAAATGCAGTTCCTTGGCTGCATGGACAATGTCCATGCGGTCTTTAGGTGATTCAACAGAGGAAGCAATTCCAATGCTTAGGATGGAAATCAGGCACTCTTTCATTTTGGATTGTTTCATGTATACATTCCTTGGGTTTTTGCTACTTTCATTCTCTTCTTCGTTAGCTTCAGCTAGAAGTATTGGATCAATAACTTCAAGTGCTCGATCAGGCAATGCCATCTTTGTGGAAGAGTGAAGTGTTAGTCCATCTTCGAACATGTCATCAGTAGGTCTCTTCCCTGTGAACATTTCCAGCAGCAGTATTCCATAGCTGTACATGTCACCAAATGTCGTTGCCTCTGTTCCAATGCCATACTCTGCCCAAAATTGGAATTATTTTGGAGTTACAGCAAACAGGTTTCAACTTGTAGTTCCACATTTTTCTTTAGATGATTATTTGTAAGATGAATAACATTAATAACGCAGCTTAAGGGCCAATTTGACCAAGGGGAACCTATAAGATTGGAAAAACTTAGCTTGCGACAGGGATCAGTGAACATTATTGGAAACAATTCCTTTTGCGGACAAATTAAAACAATTTCAGTGATATTTTTCTACAAAAAGAGAATAAAGACTTGGTCGATAGTGGCTTGATCCCAAAGTGGTAAAATGAAAGTTCAATATTTGACGACTTTAATCACAAAAATAAAATAAAGAAAGCAAAAGAGTAGATTCATTTACCTGGTGCAGCATAACCAATAGTTCCCCTTAAACCAATAGTACTGGTAGAGTTTCCAGCCAATTTGTTCTTAGATTTTGGAAAAAACCTGGCCAATCCAAAATCTCCAACGTGGCCGACCCTGTCATGGTCAAGAAGAATGTTACTTGGCTTTAAATCACAGTGAACTATAGGCACTTCACAGTGATTATGGAGGTAATCAAGTGCTGAGGCCACATCAATTGCAATGTTTAATCTTTGCAAAAAGTTCAAGATCCTCTGCGCACCATGTGGAATGTTGTTGCTTGCTTCAATTAGTGGATGCAGCCATCCTTCTAAGCTCCCATTTGACATGAACTCATAGATAAGAGCTTTGAAAGCATTGCCTTGAAAATCAATACTGGAACAAGCTGATATTATCTTGACAAGATTACGATGCCTAACATTCCTTAATGCCTCACATTCTGCAATAAAGCTCTTTGAAGCTCCCTGGTATTCGAGTTTCATCACCTTCACTGCTATAGAACTCTTCTCTTGGTTCTCACAAAAAATTCCACGATATACATCCCCGAAACTGCCTTGACCGATCAAGTTATTGGAAGAGAACCCATCAGTAGCTTTTAAGAGTTGCTGGTAGGAAACCTGTAAAACCGAATTTGTCAACGGCAATGCAGATGTAGTAGTCTCTCTTGCTGTTGTTTTGTTCCTCAACCAACAAAGAATCAGAGAAGTTGACAGTAATAGAAATCCAATAACCCCACAAGCTATCAAGACTGAGAGAGTTGCCTTTGGTTTCCTCTGTGTGCTGAAATGGCATAATGGCAAATGCAGTTCAACAATACCGCCACAAAGCTTTTCATTACCTGTCACTGAAATCGCTGTTGCATTGCTGAAAACTCCTTTTGTCGGTACCTTCCCTTCAAAATGATTGTTGGACAGGTTTAAGTAGTTCAAGAAGGTTAATTGCTGAAAATATTCTGGAATTTGGTTTGACAAATTGTTGTCAGAGAGATCTAGCTCCACAATGCTTCTCAAAGAACTCAATGATGCGGGGATACTTCCATTAAAAGAATTGTTCTCCAAACGAAGAATTTCTAAAGTTGTACAAGCACCTAAGGTACTGGGAATCTGATTAGAAAACTGATTGTTGGATATATGTAATACTACCAGATTCTTCAAGTTTCCCACCTCTGATGGAAACGATCCTGTAAGAAGGTTATAGGCCAGGTCTAGGTATAATGATAGCGTTATGATGCTAAAAATCTCTCGAGGAACTGGACCAGTAAGCCTATTACCACCCAGTGACATAGAGCTCAAAGTTTGACATTGGCCAAGAGATGGAGGTATGCGGCCCTTTAGGTAATTATTATGTAAATTGAGCTCACTCAAAAACGATAAATTTCCTAAAGAAGAAGGGATTTCCCCGACTAAATTATTTCTATATAGGTAGAGAAGTTGCAAGCTTTTTAGCTTACCAATGGAATGAGGAATAGTGCCTGTCAGTTGGTTATTATGTAAACCAAATCCAATCAGATTTAACAGATTTGTTATCGCCGGAGGTATAGTGCCTCTTATTTGGTTAAAACCAAGATGCAAAAAAGCAAGTGTTGTTGAAAGGTTGGTTATGGAATTTGGTAGTTCGCCCCCAAATTGATTCTGATTTAGGCTAATCACTCTAAGCTTGCTACAGTTAGTTAAAGTGGTTATAAAATCTAAATCACCACCTCCTCCACTTCCTAGATTATTTATTTCTACATTTAGCTCCTTTAAACTTTTAGCTTCCTGAAAATTAATGGACACTTTGCCGCTAAAAGAATTGCTGGAAATGTCAAACCTTTCCAACTTCGAAGCATTCCATAATGACACTTGTAAAGTTCCATTGAAATTATTAGCTCCGACATGAAATCCTCTCAGGTTTGGGAATGTTAAGCCTAAGTTGACAGAGAGACTTCCATAGAATTGATTACCAGCTATACTTAAGATTTCGAGGGCAGAGGCATTATAAAAAGGAACGATGAAGCCAGTGAAGTTGTTAAAATCTAGTCGAACTATAACTAACCTTTTTAGCTGGCCTAAGGCATCAGGAATGCTGCCTTGCAAGTTGTTCGCTCTTAAAAAGATATATTGGAGAGTTGAAATATTCCCAAGAGAAGCAGGAAGGTGTCCTATTAGATTGTTGAAAGCAATTTGTAGTGTCTCAAGCTTTGACAAAGCTCCAAGCTCTGTAGGGATTTTCCCAACGAGGTGGTTCCCATTGGCAATAAGCTGAGTGAGGTTGGAACAACGGGACAAATTGGCTGGTACCGTTCCAGCAAAGGAATTATTTGCCAAATTCAAAGATTCTAGCCTTGAAAGTCGACCAATTTCAGAAGGGATGAGGCCATACAAGCTGTTGTTCTCTAGGTTGATGAACCGAAGGAAACTGAGGTTTCCTATATAGGGAGATAAGGTACCTCTCAACTGTTGGTGGCTCAAGTCCAATTTGGTGATCCTTTGATGCCTTCGGCCACAAGTTATTCCTTTCCATCGGCACAAGGCTACCGAGTTGTTCCACGAGCTCGTGACTCCAAGGGGATCATTATAAACATCTGACTTTATGGCAAGCAATGCTTGGCGATCTTTCTCATTTTCCACGCCTATGATTTCAGTATTGGCGCTTGAAAAGCATCCTTCTAGCAACAAACTAGCACAGCAAAACAGAATGCCCAAGCTGCTGACTGAAGGTGTGATCCTTTGAGTCGTCATTTGCAGAACAAGGAAGGAAAATGGTTACTTTTCAATATGGTGATCTTCGTTTTTCCTCCACAACTGCCTTAGATAATCAAATAATTTGGGAATTAATTTCCCGACAAGAAAAACTGGTCAGTGATGACTTTTTGAATTCTTTTCTGCTCTAGTACAGTGGCGGCGAAATGCAATTAAAGTTGAGACTGATGTCCAATTAAACAAGTATTCAAAAAGGGCGAGCTAGTAAAAATTAGTGGAGAGGTCCACTGATCTCCGATAACCTAATCTAGGGTCAAGAAAGGCCAACGTCACCCACAACTCAATATGCACACCCTTTCTTCATATTGGCAACTATAACACCGTTTCTCATTTCCGTCTACTGCTCCGTCATATTTTTCACCATTTTTGTTTTCTTTCAGGCCTTCTCGTCTGGTTCTGTTTTGTTTGGTTTGCTTATCTCTTATCAATTCTTAATCTTATTCTCAAAATGCAATATTATGCTGTCTGCTTAATTCTCTTATCAATTCGTCTTCTAAGACTATACAAGCAAATATTAGATGGGTGGATATTTTAACACTATTAATGAACACCAGAAGATACAGTGACATTCTTGACCATTTTCGACGTAGCCATGCTATTTGCTCTACAATCCGAGATTTTTGTTGTGCAGGCTGCAGGAAATCAGGGACGCGGTCGTTGCAACGATTGTCTTAAAAGCATTTGGGCTGTTGTGGCTTCTAGGACAAACCGTAAGATATCCTGCTCCTCTTCTCCTAGTAAATGGTCAAAATGTTACAGGAGTGGGTTTAATAGGTAATGTTTATTGTTTCAACTGTCACTCATTCCTTTTTTTTTTAAGTAGTGATTAGTTACACTGAAATTCTGAGTTTATTTGGATGTTTATTAAAGGGAAAGGTCTTATATCCCTTGTTCTCAGATAGCGTGGGGAGCATTTTGTCTTCTTCTTTGGAAAGAACGGAAAAGCAGACTTCATGGGAACAGCACAAAGATGTAAGCTCTATTTTCAAGGTTATTGAAGATGTAGTCCGAATGAATGGAGCATATTCAAGGGAACCCCTCCCCTGATGCTTATAGATAATTGGGGACTTTGTATTAGTAATTAGTCTTCTAATATAAACTGTCTGTTCTTTGTTTTGTTTGTTTCATGTCTTTCTTTGCTCTTTGAGCAAAGTAGCGCAGTTTCAACGGCTTATTAGAATGAAATTAAAACATCATAAAATAAGAATACTTAAATTGATAATGTTTTCTCTTTTCTATCTCCAACGTTTGGAAATGGATCATTACTTTATAAGCTAGTGCTGGCTAAGGATGAAATAAACTTCAATGGGAGAATTCTCAAGGTCTCCATTGAAGAGTGCCAATATCCAGAAGCTTTGGAGAGTTTGATGCAAGAGGGCTTTCTGAGAGAGTTTAATGCAAGGGTTATTATAGGAGATGGCAGACAGTCAGACAGAAGAATATATTATTGGATTTTGAGAATAGGATTAAGCATTGATAAGAGAGAACCATATCAGAAGACATGAAATAAAATAAAAATGGTGGAAAATATAATGCAGTCACGATGCATTAGACGGAAGTCAGAAGAGAAAACGTTATGAAAGTGGCCAATTTATAACGAAACGGTGAGTATTGAATGTGAGCTGACGCGGACTCTTCTTGGCTCTAGATTTGATGATTAGAGATCAGTGGACCTCTCCACTAATTTTTATTAGTGGAGAGGATCCTTGCCCATTCAAAAACTACACCTATAGAATTACACCTATAGCACTTCACCTAAGTGGTGCCCTTCAAGATAATATTGTATTTGTTCTGATTTGACGTATCAATGAAATATTATATTTTTCTAGAAAAAAAACAAAGTGTTGTTGACTCTATTGAGATTAAAAAATAGAGACAGCTAGTCGTTGCATATACATTTATATGGCTCAAGAAGAAGGTGGGAGGTGTCCCTAAATTTTTTAATGACTAGATATTTAAATCAGCTCTAAAAGTATATTAAAAAGTACTATTTAACTTATAAATTTTTATTTTGACTAATTAACCTTTTAAATTTTTATTTTAAGACAATATAATCCTTAATTTAATGGAATCTTTTTTTGAAAATGGAGGTTTCATTGAATTAAAGTAACATTGTCCTAAAATAATAATTTTGAGGGTTTAATTATCTCGAAATAATAATTTTTAGGGATTAATTATTCCAAAATAATAATTTGAGAGATTAATTGTCCCAAAATAATAGTTTAAGAGGTAAATTATCTCAAATAAAAGTTTAAGGGTCAATATGTCTAACGAGGTATAGTTTAGTGGATAACTTGAGTATTCAACCGTTTTAAAATTTTTACTTTTATACTAGTACAAGTTTTATTTAATTTTTCGTACAAATAATTAATTGCCCCACTTAATTTTAAGAAATTTTCCTTTACACATCCTTAAAAATCTTTATTTTTCTGATAAATTAGTTTCTTGCCGCATGTTATTGCATCCTAGGTGTATATATTTTTATTAAATTCTTGTATACTAATACTGAAAAATATAAACATTAACAAATTTCTCAATTAATTTTGTATAAATAAATTAGATGGTTACTTTAATTCAAGACCCAACGACTAACGTTTACAAAAAATATTGATTTGATATTTAAAAAGATTTATCCCCATTTAAAAGTCACATTCCTAAAAAATAAACAAATTTTAAATCTTATACACTATTCTTATTTAAAAGTCATGATTTCCAATTAAGACTAAAAACTCAATTAAGACCTAAATATTTGAAGTGTTATTCATTTAAGGTCTAAACCTTTTAATTTTAAAAATTGAAGTTTAAACGTTTTCAGATTTAACAAATAAAGTGTAAAGTGGACAAATTTTGTGCGTGTTAAACATGCCCTGTTAAGTTGCTCATGGCATCTAACAATGACAGGTGTTAAGTTTTGATTGGATAAATAACTATTATAAAATTAATTTAAAAAATTCATAAGAAAATTTTTGAAAAAGAAAAACATCTTTAACACATGGTTTTCCACTTGATAATATATATATATATATATATATCCAGTGCGTTGTGCGGGTCACCTTTATAGTATTTTCAATTAATTTTGGTTGGATATAATAATTAGTTTTCATAAAATTTTCATATGACTTTAATCCTATAAGAAAATATTTCTATTCTAAACTAACTGTAGTTCATATTTATTCTTTGAATGTATTTTTTTTAGTTACATTATGACTCTTCGTTGTTATAATATAATATAATTTAGTTAAGTATGATACTTTTAATTATTGTTGTTTAAGAAACTTATGTGTTGTTATTTATTTTTAAATCAAGTTAAAAAAGATTCACAAATTATCGAACTTATTGAAAATTCAAAACTTAAATTAATGATTGGCTATATTTCTTTTTTACATAAAAAATTTCTTCTAAACTTCTACCAATTTTTAGGAAATGTCTTAAAGTTTTAAATACAAAAGTGAATGAATGTGTGTAAGAGGAAGAAAAATACAAATATGCAAACATAATAAATTTATTCCATACATAAACATTCAATCATTAGAAAATTAAAAAATGAATGAATGAATGAATATACACTCTCTGGTCCATAAAGACAATCATTTTAGAAAATATTTTTATTTCAAATTATCTATCATTTTAAGAATTCTATAAAACATTAACTACTTGTTTTCGAAGTTTACCATTATCTTTCAAAACAAAGCATTAATTACTAAAGAGAGAGTAAACCATCCTAACGAAACGGTAAAACAACCCTTCCATGATACTTCATCTGTCCCAAAATATTCATCACTTTTGAAAAAAAAAAATTTATCCCAAAATATTTGTCACTTTTACAAAACCAATGTAATATTATTATAGTTTTCTAAAATTACTCTTGTCATTAAATATATGTCTATTTTATCCTTGTCATTTGACCATAAGTGAGAGAAAAATTAAATAAGGGGTAATATAGGAAAGTAAGTGAAAAATGCACAAATTTAACACAAAAACTATTTTTCTTGGGATTTCTGAAACAGTTAAAAGTGACAAATATTTTGGGACAAAAGAAGTACTTTGTTTAGATTTTAGGAAGCTTTAATATTGTCCTTAATCATTGTGCAAAACCTTAAAATGACTATTATTATAGAATCGAGGGAATATAAGCTATATTGAATAAATGTGACACGTCCGGACCTAGTCCGTACGTGTCAAGTTATGAAATTTGTATATAGTTGTAAAGCCAAGTGATGAATTAGAACTTGTTTGGTACATTTTGAACTTCCTTTAACTCAATTTATAGCTTGAAAACCCTAATTTGTGGTTCGGAGTCGATTGGTTGCACTAGGGGTTCAGAAACCGAGACGATTTGTTCAAAACCAATTGCACCCTCAGCCTTTCAATCCGAATTTCTTGCATATTCAACCATTCAATTTAGTTTTTAAAGCTATAGGCTCTTAGTTTAAGTGTTGAAGTATGTGTGTTTCGAATTTCATGTTGATTGGTGCAATAATGAACTCAAACCGAGCTAGAGAAGCTGAGAAAGCATGTCTAGGCCAAGGCCAGAGACATGTCTGGCGCCGGACATGCTTAGGTCCTGCGTCGGACTCAAGCAATTTGGGAAAATTCTCCCAAATTCAGCCACTCTCGCGTGGGAATAAGCCAAGGGGGCGTCGGACCTGCACTGTAGCAGGGTAATTTAGTCATTTCACATCCCTAGACCCCTAATTGACCATAATCAACTTCCGAACTTGTCCAATTTAGTTCTGAGACTCTAGGAACCCTACTTAGGGCATGTTGTGATATTTAACTATTAGTTGAATGCCTTTATTAATTAAATTAGATTTCAATTTGATTATTTAGGTGTGAAATCTAACGGGATCGAGCGGTAGCATTCGAGTTAAGGCATTCAAGCGATTTATTCGGGAGTATACAAGCCTCCCTTACTGGTGAGTGGCTTAGATTATAGTGGTTGACCACTGAGGGTTAACCGTTTTCAAGTTTACTTTATAAATTGTTTTATAAATGTTTATAACGTTTTGGAATATGGATTGTTTACCCTCACACACGAGTTTATAAATGAATTTAAAGGTAGGTTTTAAAGGAAAATATGAAATTATGTTATTATGTTTTATCGATTACTATGACCGATGGGGGATGAGCGATTGAGGGGTTCTCGGTGCTCCAATGAGAGGGGGCGTGTAGATCGAGAGAGAGGCATACCACCGACCAAGTAGCCGTGGACCGCCTTTTGAGGGGCACGGTGAGTGCGAGACTGTCACACCCTGACTCGAAGGCCGCGTGCTAAGAATTTCGAATGGCGCGCTCACCCAAAACTCCAAGTACGCAAGGCTTATGGTTTTCACAGCTCAATTGCGATTAAATAAATTTTATAAGGTGGATAAAATACACATTAGCTCATACTGGAAAATAAAATATTAAACAGTGATGTGATAAGATCCTTTTTTATTAAATTACTAGTGTATAGGAAATATTTCATTTAAGTATTTAAATACATCACAAGTGAGAAGTACCAAAATAGTGCCAGTGGATCCATAACTAATTTACAAATAAACTCGATGACATACTCGATAAAAAGATCGGTCTCGGTCGAGTTGCTCCTCTGGATGATCTACCTTTTATCTACCTAAAAAAGTTTATGAGAAAAATAGGTTGAGTATATTTTCTATACCCAGTGAGTGAGACAAGACCAGAAAATACAACATAACATGAAATCTCATCATAAAATAATTCTTATGTAAGTTATGAGAAAATTTAGGTAAACTTTTCAACATAAAGTTTAGACTTCAACATTTTATGAAATTCCAATTAGTAGTTCAAGTTTAGGAATTTAAAGGGCTTGTCAAAACACATTGCTCAAATCTCACCCGACTAAGATGAGATTTAAGCCCGCCGAGGTAGTTTTTCTTTTATTTCTTTATTTAGGAAACAAAAAGCCCTTTTTCTCGGCGTTGGCGTGGGCCTTCACCACTAGTGGTGCATGGCTATGTCCACAGTACTCCCACTGGGGTCGCATAATCACTATCTCAACACGCGTAAAAAACCCCTGTACCATCTACCCCGAGTGGGAATGAAAGCCTACTAATGCCGCCTCCACAAGGTCGGACCATAAAAGGCGCCACTGCAATGACCTCTACTCATCCACCAATATAAGAATAGCACAATAGCAATAATACTTTCATTATGTAGTTTGGTCAAATGGCCATTCACACGATTTAAGACAATATCGAAATTTCTCATTTCAACATAAACACATAACTAGGCATCAAATTACTAAAATTTCAGAATAGTTCCATTCAATGGAAAATCATGTAATTTTTCACAACTATGATAAGATTTCATTTTCTAACATTCATAAAACATGAAATTGTTGTATTTAAAAATCATGGCAAGCAAGATGTAGTAAAAATTCAAAAAGTCAACTTTAGGTCAAACAAGTCTCACTCATAAGTATAGGGAGGGTGTGCACTCCCTTTAATCCTCTCCTTCCTTATTCTTTGGAGAAGTCTCACCACCTATACAATTTTTCACTTAAGGTGTTAATATAAACTATGGTGGGAAAATGGAAATTTGGACTAGTCATTTGACTAGTTTGCTAATTTGGGTATTTGATGCCTAAATTGGGTCCTAGTAATTCAAATGGTGTGGTTAAGGTATGAGCAAGTTCGTTTCGATGAACAGTGCTTGTAGGAATTTCCCATTTCACCTAAAAGCTTAAAACGAAAAAGTTGGATGATTTTGCCCCTACATAAGGAAATTTTCGGTATTGGGGTTTTTGAGATGGGAAATTCGGTCCTTTCAATTTCAAAGGCTTCAATGTGTTTTAAGGATGCCACGAATCAAAAAGAATTGGATTTAGACACCTACATTGTGATTTGGAGGCAAAAATGTGATTTTTCCATGGACTTGAAATGGCCATTTTTCACTATAGGACTTGTTTGATTACACTGACCATCCACATTTATTTCTTATCACATTTGTGACCTATGCAAACTCTAAATGGCATTTAACTAGGTCTCCTTATGGTAATTGCCCAATGTAGGCTCTTTTAGGCCATAACGGAGGTTTACACTACAACTACCTTAACCATTGTTCTTTTCACCAATTTCTTGATTCACATCATCTTCTAGTATTGCTAAAGTACCATTTATGGGATAAAATCCCATGGCCATTACCCAAAATATGGCACTTTCTCTATGATGACCTAATGTCATTCTCATGAAAATTGGCCATTTAAGTGCTAAACTATATTTTTCTTTATTCATCTAAGTTTTTCTACATTCAAGAGACTATCATAACACTTCTATTATCTAATTATGCCATAGCCTCATGAAGCATAAATATTTTGAAAGTTTGGAGCCAAAACTAACAATAATTTAAAGAAAAATGCAAAGTTTTCATGTATAAAACTTAATATTAATCATTTCATGCTTAAATTTTAGAAAAGGAATAAAAGAAAATGAACACACCTTTGAATTTTATGGAAGATTGAAACTCATGCACTTGATGAAACTTGCAAAGCTTTTCTCCAAATTTTCTTGATGAAAGTGTTATTTGGGAGGTGAAGTGATGAATCTTAGTGGAAAATTGGATGAAATTTAGTGTAGTTTGATGGTGTTTTTGGTGGGAGAAAATGGTGTAGAAAGAACTAGAAAGTTAAAAGTTAAAAATGGTGGAAGAAAAGGCTTATGGTGAGATTCAGCAATGGTGGGGAAAAGTGAAGAAGAAAAGCCAAAAAAGTGGTCTTGAAAAGTCTAGACTATTCAATTAGTCAATTTACAAAAATACCCTCATTAAATTTCAAAAATTACCTTTGTGTCCTAAAGAGAAATTATGTAAATTGGAATAGAATAAAAGAATTTTAAAACTAAAACCAATTGGAGAAGTTTTACAAAAATGAGGTGAATTTATCAAAGTATTTAAGTCATTAAGCTATTAGGAGCAATTGCCCCATTTTGGCATTTAAAACTTGTACAAGGGCAAAATCGTAATTTTAACCCAATAATTTCGCACAGCAACTTGGCAATTTTCAAGTTTAGACAGTGTATAACAACATAGAAGAACCACCCAAAGCCTAAGAAAAAATGTACTTGGTGATAGAAAAATTCATTTTGTAAAAACATACTTATTTACGAAAATGCCATCAGTTTTGCCGATATATTTTTAAGGTAATATTTGCTTGGGCTTACAGTGCTCAGAAAAATACCGCAACAATTTCAAATATTATTAGACACACTAAAAGTAAAATAGGTAGTTTAGACCTACATATACATGCTCAGTGTAAGGTACATAAATTTTTGAAAAATAACAGATATTTATATATATATATATATATTTTGCGGGAATGGCCTTTTGAGCCCAATTTTGCATGGGATTTGGCCCAAACCCGTACTGATGGCCTTTTAGGCCCAAACCCGCGTGGGGGCACGGCCCAGACCCTGTGGGGGCCCGGCGGGCCCCAGGGGCATTTTGATAATTTTTTGTCAAGTGTTCAATTTTTACCCTGGAACCTCCCGGACACTTTTTTAAGCCCGAATCACATCCAAGCCCAATCTTAGGTCATGTTAGAGCCTCGTAGGGGCATTTATAAATTTAATTATGAATGCTAACGTATTTCCATGTACTAGGGCTCCGGGTGAATCGAATGCAGCGATGCGTCAAAGGTTAAAGTTACATGGAGCGCTTGGGAGTATACAAACCTCCCAATACTGTGAGTGGCTTTGTTTTCAGTGCTTAGCCAATAGGGACAAACGTTTTTAAATCTTTTAAAAATATAAATTGTTTTAAAAAGGTTTTAAAACTATTTTGTAATAAAGGTAATCCAAGACACACACTTTTTATTTTGTGATACACCCACTTAGAGGGTGGGATGATTTAAAAAAAAAGGCTTGTGTGTGTGTTTACATGTTTTAAACATATATGTTTTGTATACATATATATATATATATATATTTGATAAATATATGAATGGGGTGCGAGATGAGTGACTGAGTGGGATCCCTCGGTGCTCCAATATGCGGGAACGTGGTCCGAGTGAGAGCATGCATGATACTCAGCCGTGGACCGCCTATCGAGGGGCACGGTGAGTCGAGACCCTAGAAGAGGCACGAAGGGAAGCTTGCCAGGGCTCTAGGTCGCTGTGTTCCACCACAGTGAAGGGCACCACCGAGGGAACGAGCTAGAAAAAGAGAAAAAGAGAAAAAGAGAAAATGGTTTTGAAGTGAAAAGAGATAGCCCTCGATGCAGTAAGGCATACGACCAACCAGTCATGCCTTCAGTGTATTAGATGCCAACCCATTTAGTATATTTTATTTTAAAGGTTTTAAATCAAATTCTCATTTGGAGAATTATAAAAGAGATTTTGAAAACAAGTTTATATATTTTATTTTTATTATATTTTGGATCACCCCTGTTTCCCCTAACCCCGATGGAGATTCATTAAACCTCTGTCACTCACTTGTATCCAATGTGGATGGATGTAGATCCACGTACGAGGTCAGCAAATAGAATGGAGGCTCACTAGGAGACGTCGGTGGCATAGGCTTAACGGTTTCCGTTGGGTAGGTATTCCTTTAAATTATTCCACTGATAATTACTTTTAAAGTTAATTATTTTATTAAATGATTTTAATTAAAGTTTTAGTTGTTTTTGCAGCGATGATATCTATTTCAAGCCTTACGGTGCCTCGGATGCATGGCTGCAAACATGTACTTCGAGACAGCATGGTGGTTGCCACGTGGCCGACCCGGGTGGGCCGGGGCATGACAGGAGAAAATATTTTCTATTTTATTCTCTGAAAAATACAAAGAAACTATCATATAAGATATATGTTGTGATGAGAAATATATACATGTTTTAGAAAATAAAAATGAAAATAGACCTAGAAATGAAATTAAAAAAAATTGATCTCAATTTTAGGTCCATTTTTATTTTCATTTCCTAAAATATGTATATATTTCTATGAACTACATATATCTTAGATAGCGATTTCTTTGTATTCTTTAGAGAATAAAAATAGAAAATATTTTCATGTACCAAACGTTTACTTAATCTCCAAGGGGTTCAAAAAGCCAAATAATTGACACATATTTACTTAATCTCCAAGGGGTTGAGGAAGCCAAATAATTGACACACATATTTACTTCTCGATAAGTATGACAACTCTGGTGCAATAGCTCCTAACAACCATGTAGGATCTGAAACAAAGGATCATGTTGTACAATTGGCTATAAAACCTTGTTAACATGTCAACAAGCGAAGCTGAATTATTGGCATGGTATTCGCCAATGTTGGTCATCCAATTTAATTGTTTTAAAAAATACTAGGAATAATGCACACGCTAATGCTGCGGGTAAAACGATATTGAATTTTCAAGTAAAATTGTAAATGTATATTGCATATATAATATTGTTGTTGGAGATGACAACCAATTAAAAAACGGGCAACTAATAATAGTGCCAAATAAACCGAATAAATATAACACATATATGTCCAAACCTAATAAAGTAAAATACTAGTAAATATCGATGAGATGCAATAACCTATGCGAAGCACTTTATTTTGTTTGTGTTTTTTCTTTATAAATTAATTCTTTTATTACTTTATTAATAGGATGTGATGTATAACATATATTAGTAAATATGTAATATTGATCAACTTTACTATGCTAGATTTACTTAAGTCAATACATTGATTTAAATATTGAGGATGTTTTATACGTTCATAGTGCAATCAGAAAAGTTAAAAAGAAAACTAAAAATTACTAATACGACTCTACGCATAATGTCACGCCCCGACCCGCCCGGGGTCGGCCACGTGGCAACCGCCGCGCTGCCCCGAAGTACGTGCCGGCCGGTCACGCACCAGAAGCACCGCAAGGCATTGAAATGGATATCTTCGCTGCAAAATAAAACTAAAATTTTAATGAGAAAATATTTAATAAAATATTAATTTATAAACAATACCAGTGGACTAATTTAAAAGAATACCTACACAGCGGAAACCACTAAACCTAAGCCACCGACGTCTCCTAGTGAGCCTCTCTTCTATTGCTGACTCCGCGTGCCAATCTGCATCCATCCACATTGGATACAGGTGAGTGACAGAGGTTCTAAGAATCTCCATCTGGGTTGGGGGATTAAGGAAATCCAAAATAAAATAAAATAAAATAAAATAAAATAATAATAAATATTTTTCTTTGAAAACTCTTTTAATAAATAAATATATAAATCTCAAATGGGCTGGCATCTCTATCATACTAGAGGCACGACCCGTCGGTCGCCTTATGCCTCACTGCACCGAGGGCTATCTCTTTTCTTTTTAAAAATATTTTCTCTTTTCTATTTCTCTAGCCCTTTCCCTCGGTGGTGCCTCGCTGTGGTGGAACACAGTGAACTGGAGCTCTGGCGAGTTTTCCTACGCGCCTCTCCCAACCAGGCTCGACTCACCGTGCCCCTCGATAGGCGGTCCATGGCTGAGTATCATGCATGCTCTCAAACTCGGTCCACGCTCCCGTAATTGGAGCCCCGAGGAACCCACATCAATCGCTCATCTCCCAAGGGCATCGTACCCTCAATAATCATAAAAATAATATTTTGAAAATATATATATATATAAATCATACATATTTAAAATATATAAAAACACACACACAAAAGTATTTATATTTTCTTTTGAAAACATCCCACTCTCTATGTGGGTATATCGCAGACAGTTGTGTGTGTGTGGATTTCCCGTATCCCAAAACCTTTTAAAAAAAACATTTATATTTTTAAAACATTTTTAAAACCCTTTTTCCCCAGTGGCTAGACAGAGAAGTCTAAGTCACTCACAGTAGTGGGAGAATCGTATACTCCCAAGCGCTCCATGTAGCTCAACCTCCGGAGTATCGCCGCACTCGATCCAACCGGAGCCCTAGTACACGGAAATATACGTTAGCATTCATAAATAAGTTTAAGAATGCACCTATGAGGCTCTAATATGACCTAAGACGTTGTTTGGGAGTGATTCGGGGCTTGGAAAAGTGTCCGGGAGGTTCCAAGGTAAAAATTGGACACTTGGAGAAAAATTACGAAAATGCCCCGTGGGCCCCCGAAGTTGGGTCAGGCCTAGCCTGAAATTTGGGCCGGAGGGCCCAAATTTCCGGACTGGGCCCAAATGGCCCAAACGCACGGATTGGGCCAAAATGCCCAATCCGGCGCCGGACTGGCCAGGTCCCGCGCGGGACCTGGTCTGCTGGTCTCTCCCGCGCGGGAGTCGGTCGGCAGCCTCGGGATCCGAGGCTTTTCCTCGGTTCCCGAGCCCCTCGGTCCACCGATCGTCGTGAAATTCGAGATGGAGGCTCCTCTCACCTCCCACGACACGTTTACCGGAGCAAAAACGAGAATCACAAGCTCAAAGTTCCTAAATCTTAAATCTAAGCTAGAAATCTAACAAAAAGCTGAACCTAACTTTGAACTTGGATCTCTCCTAGACCGATGCATGGATAAGCGTGAAAACTTAAATAAACGTAGTTCGAGGAGTTAAGAATAGCTCACCAAGATCTCGCCTCGAGCTTGCGGTCGGTTTATCCGGATCGGCCAAAAGTCCAAAATTGCTCCCCAGGAGCAGTTGAGAGAAAAGAGAAAGGAGAGAAGAGAGAAAGAGAGAAAATGAGGGGGAGAGGCTCGGCCTCCCCCTATTTATAGGGTAGCTCGGCACCGGGTCTACTCGGACCGCGGGCCAAACTTTCTCTTCTCTTTAAATCTCTCAAAACTTTAATCCTTGGCCCGATCCACCGACCAATTCACCAATGGACCTCCAATCCATTGGCTATGGACTTCAAGGAGTCCACTTTAGTGTTTCCATGCATGGTCACCAATCTCATCTTCTATCTCCATCTTGGCTTAAGCTTATCCTCTCTTCTAACTTGACACAGCCGGACCGACTTATTATTTAATTATCGCGTCATCTTGTACTATTCCGTTTGTACGAAAAGGTCGTGCTAGGTCCGGGTGTGTCACATAACATGATATAACATGAAATTAAAGGGGAAAAATATTCATGTTATCTGACACACCCGGACCTAATTCGACTTTTTCGTATAACCAGAATAATATAAGACGGCGTGTTAACTCAACAATACGTCGGTCCGGATGTGTCTAATTAAGAAGAGAAGTTAAGCTTAAGAGTAGTTTTGATGAGACAGGTGACCTGGCATGAAAGCATTAATTGGACTTCTTTAAGTCCATAGCCAATGGATTGGATATCCATTGGTGAATTGGTTGGTGGATTAGGTCAAGGATCGAGATTATGAGAGATGAAAAAAGAGGGAATTAAGTCTGGCCCTGGATTCGAGTAGACTCGGTGTCAAGCTTATCTATAAATAAGGGGAGTTAAGCTCTCCCCCTTTCATTTTTCTTCTCCCTCACTTCCTCTCTTCTCATTGGCTCTCTTGAAGCAATTTTGGACTTTTGGTAGATCCAGACAATCCGACCGACGGATCGAGTTGAGTTTCTAATATGTTATTCTACTCACCTTAATCTACATTTCATTCAGTTTTCACGTATTTTCATGCATTGGTCTAGGAGAGATCTAAGTTCAAATTTAGTTTTAGTTTTTAGCTTAATTTTAAGCTTAGATTTGAGATTTAGAAACTTTGAGCCGATGATTTCAAGTTTTCTTTCGGTAAATGGGTTGTGGGCGTCGCGAGGATCTCTTGGATAAGTCCGTCGGATGATTGGCGATCGAACGGCACGGAAAACGAAGTAAAAGGCTTTGTTCCCAAGCCTTTGGCTCATCTCCCCCGCGGGAGTCGTGCAGATCCCGCATGGGACTTGGCCCAAATCCCCGAGTGCCTTTTGGGCCCAATTCGATGCGGGCCCAGCCCAATCCGCATAGGGGCCCCACTGGCTCTTAGGGGGATTTTTGTAATTTTTCTTCAAGTGTCCGATTTTGACCCCGAAACCTCCCCGACACTTTTTTAAGGCCCGAAACACTTCCAAACATCGTCTTAGGTCATACTAGAGCCTCATAAGTGCATTCATAGTTTGATTATGAATGCTAACACGTAATTCTGTGTGATTAGGGTTCCAGATGATTGAGTGCGGCGATGCTCCAGAGATTAATCTATTCGGATCAATTGGGAGTATGCGAATCTCCCAACACTGTGAGTGGCTGACACACCCGGACTTAATTGGACATTTTTGTACAATCGGAATAGTATAAGAGGCGTATTAGCTTAAGAATACGTCAGTCCGGATGTGTCTAATTAAGAAGAGAAGTTAAGCTTAAGATAAAGCGGAGTTGGAAGTTGAGACAAGTGACCATGCATGGAAGTATAAATTGGGCTTTTTGAAGTCCATAGCCAATGGATTGGACATCCATTGGTGAATTGGTAGGTGGATTAGGCCAAGGATTGAAATTATGAAAGGTTGCAAAAAGAGGAAGTCTAGCAGGGGGTCCGAATAGACCCGGTGTCGAGCTTATCTATAAATAGGGGGAGATAAGCTGACCCCCTCTCATTTTTCTTCTCCACCTCTTCCTCTCCTCTAATTTGCTCTCTGGGAGCGATTTTGGACTTTTGGCCCATCTGGACAATCCGACTGAAGGATCAAGGTGATTTCTAATATGCTGTTCTACTAACCTTAATCTGTATTCCATTAAGTTTTCACGCAATTCCATTCATTGGTCTATGAGAGATTCAAGCTCAAAGTTAGGTATAGCTTTTTAGTTAAAGTTTAGCTTAGATTTGAGATCTAGGAACTTTGAGCTTGTGATTCTCTTTTCTACTTCTGTAAACACGTCGTGGGAGGCATGAGGAACATCTGTCTCAATTTTCGGGCCGAACCATTGGCCGAGGGGCTTGAAAACCGATGAAAAGCCTCGGGAATGACTCTTGCTCGGGAGAAACCATTTTCAAGCTTTTCGCATTGGAGGTAAGGCACTCCTGCGCGGGAGTGGCCTGCTAGCCGAGTCCCGCGCAGGACTGGGGGACATGGCCTTTTTGGCCTAAACCGCGCTGGTGGGCCTTTTTGGCCCAAAACAATGAGGGGCCCAGCCCAGGCCGTACAGGCAAGGCCTTTTGGGCTTATTTCTATGCGGGGCTCGGCCCAGTCCACGGTCCCTTGGGGCCATTTTGGCAATTTTATGTGAAGTGTCTGATTTTGACCCCGCAACCTCCCGAACACTTTTCGAAGCCCCGAAACACATTCAAACACCCTCTTAGGTCATGCTAGAGTCTCATAGGTGCATTCATAAGTTTTATTATGAATGCTAACACGTATTTCCATGTATTAAGACTCTGGATGATTGAGTGCGGTGATGCTCCGAAGGTTAAGCTACGCGGATCGATTGGGAGTATACGAACCTCCCAACACTGTGAGTGGCTTAGATTTCTTTGCCTAGCCGCTGGGCCCAGAGGTTTTAAAAAGATTTTAAAAACATAAATGTTTTTCAAAGAATTTGGAATACGGAGAATCCACATGCACACACACTTGCTTGGTGATATACCCACGTAGAGAGTGGGATGTTTTTAAAGAAAATATAAAGAATTATGTGTGTGTGTGTGTGTGTTTATATGTTTTAAATATATATGTTTGTACATATATATATATATGATATTTATATGGATGGGATGCGAGATGAGCGATTAAGAGTGGTTCTTTAGGGCTTCGATATGAGGGAGCATGGACCGAGTTTGAGAGGTATGCATGAGACGTAGCCGTGGACCGTCTATTGAGGGGTACGTGAGCGGAGACCCTGGGAGAGGCGTGTAGGATAACTCGCCAGGTCTTGATGTAGTTGTGTTCCACCACAGCGTCCGGCACCACCGATGGAACGGGCTAGAGAAAGAGAAATGTTTAGAAAAAAAAGAGATAGCCCTCGGTGCAATGAGGCAAACGACCGGCGGGTCGAGCCTTCAGTATGTTAGAGGCTAGGCCATTTGAGATATATATATATATATATTAAAATGGTTTTAAAAGAGGATTCCCGTTTAGAGAATTTAAAAGAGTTAGGTTTTGAAAACAATATATTTACTTTTATTGTTATGTTTTTGGATTTCCCTTGTTTGCCTTAACCTTGATGGAGATTCATTGAACCTCTGTCACTCACTTGTATCCAATGTGAATGGATGCAGATCCGCGTACGGGGTCAGCAAATAGATCAAAAGCTCATTAGGAGACGTCGGTGGCATAGGCTTAGTGGTTTCCGCTGCGTAGGTTTTCTTTTATTTAAATCCACTGGTATCTCTTTTATAGTTAATTATATTATTAAATGATTTCTAATTAAAAATTTTAGTTGTTTTGTAGTGATGATATCCATTCTATACCTTGTGGTGCTTAAGGTGCATGACTGGCCAGCATGTACTTTGAGGCAACGTGGCGATTGCCACGTGGCCGGCCCGGGCGGGTCGGAGCGTGACATTATCAACCTTTTTATTTTCATAAATATGTAAATTTTAGAACATATTTAAAATATAGAATAACATGGATGATTTGAAAGGATTCATTTGAATTTAAATGTATAAAAATGATGTAATAGAAAAAAGAAAGACATAAAAGAATGAAAAAAATAAATAAATGAGACAAAAAAGATAACTAAAAAGGTATGAAAAATTGAAAAAATAATAATAAATGAAGAGATAACAAAATTATAGTAGAATATTAAATGAATTTGGTATAATTATTTTTAAAAATATTAAAAATAACAAATAGAGAAAAAGATCTTAAATAATGACATGTGGATATGTTAAGATGAGTTTTTAAGGATAGAACATATTTAAAATATAGAATAACGTGGATGATCTGAAAGGATTCATTTGAATTTAAATGTATAAAAGTGATGTAATAAAAAAAGGAAAGACATAAAAGAATGAAAAAAATAAATAAATGAGACAAAAAAATAACTAAAAAGGTATGAAAGATTGAAAAATAATAATAAATGAAGAGATAACAAAATTATAGTAGAATATTAAATGAATTTGGTATAATTATTTTTAAAAATATTAAATATAAAAAATAGAAAAAAAATCTTAAATAATGACATATGGATGTGTTAAGATGAATTTTTTAAGGATAGAAAAAAAGTATGTATAGATGTATAGATGTATAGATATAAAATTTTTTTTTTAAAAAAAAAGCCCCATATATGTTTCTGTGTAGAAGTGGCAAATGGGCGAGTTCGGTCGGGTTCGGACTCGGTCACTTCGGGTTCGGGCGACTTCGGGTTCGGGCAGTTTCGGGTTCGGGTATTTTCGGGTTCGGGTTCGATAGGGCTCGGGCTCGGGTTCAAGTCGGGTTCAGGTTCAGGTTTGGTCAGATTTGAACTTAGGTTGGGTTAAATTCAGGTTTCTACTTTTTAATTAAAAATTATTTTTTTGTTTTATAAGTCGAATTTTATTTTACAACTTTTTGTTTTTTATTTACTTTAGAAGTATTCCCTCCATTCCTAAATAATAATCGTTTTAACAAATTGTTTTTAATTCAAATTAATTGTAATTTTACAAAATCAAGAAAGCATTTATTACATTTTTATCAATTTTATCATTTTTTCTCAACATTATTTTCAAGTTATTTTAATGAGTTTTTAAGTAATTTAAAATCTCAAGAAAATAATAATTTAGTCACATAACTAATTTTTTGTCTAAACTTTAGGAGATTTATTAATTTTCTTAATCCTTACTCTCTGCATTTCAAAATAGATGTCACTTTGAGAAAAAAAATTTTGTATTAAAATATTTGCCACTTTTACAAAACCAAGGTAATATTATTGTATTTTTTCAAATTATCCTTGTAAGGTTAAAAATTCTATATTTAATTCATGTCTCATCTCTTCAATGAATGATAGAAAAGTTAAATTAGGGATAAAATAGATAAATAAGTGAAAAATACAAAAATTTTAAAAAAACTGTTTTTCTTGGTCTTATAAAATACTCTCTCTGTCCCTATATAGATGTCATATTTTAGAAAGACTCCTTGTCCCCTTTTATCCGTTACTTTAGAAAATTATTAAAGCATTAATTAGTTTTTTTCCTATTTTACCCCTAATAAAATGAAGAATATTGTCAACTACTCAAATTAAATATTGCAGATAGTGTTGGGCAACGGAGAAGCCTATTCAATTTCTTTTTGTTCCCAATGAAGGATTAATGACTATAACTGTTACTCTTTGTTAAGTTTTCTTATAAATCTGGATCTAAATAAAACATTACTACATACGTTTTCAAAGAAATTGATTTGATAATTCAGTCACTTAAGAACTCGGATTGAAGTGGAGGTCAGTAAGAAAACTTTATTCTATAGTAATGTTAAGATTTGGTAATTGATGATTTTATGATTCCATTGAAACAGTTTGTTGACTACATTAATCATCAATATTTGAAGGCATCAAAATTACATGTAAATCTATTTCAAGGAATGACATTTGATGTATCTCCCCTGAAGTCATGATTAAAGAATGTTAGTAAGTTCTTATTTGATGAATAAATAAGAACCAATATTTAAGTCGTGAATGTTTAGATTCTAAAACAAATTTTGGCGGGAAAAACTTCTAAAAAATTTAGAGAAAAAAATTGGAGGGAGATAGAATTGAAAATTTTAATTCAAACAAAATTTCAAATCGCAAAACAAAAGAATGAGGGAATATTTTCTTTAGAAACATACATATACTGAAATTTGGGGAGAGTAATATGTGGAAAGAGATTAAATATATTAAAGTTGGAGAGAAAAATTAGGTAAATTAAAATAAAGGGTAATATTGGAAAATTATGATAAATTTGGACTAAATCAATAATAATAACTATTTTTAACTGATTTTCTTAATAAGTGTGATTCAGTTAACTATGACATCTATATACAGATAGATGGAGCAGTTAAAAGTGACATATATTTTGGGATGGAAAGAGTATGTAATAACCTTAAATGACTATTATTCAACAATAGAGAAAGAGTATTTCTTGGATAATATTAAAAATATTTATTATCTAATGATTAATATGAGTTTAAGTAAAAGGGAATTGGAAAATTATTACTCCATCCCTTCCTAAATAATACTCGTTTTAGAAATTTTTTTATTCCAAATTACTTGTCATTTTACAAAATCAAGAAAGTATTTATTTTTTTTATCAATTTTACCATTCTTCCTTTATATTATTTTCATGTTACTTTAATGAATTTTTAAATAATTCATAATCTAAAAAAAGTGGTAGTTTAATCACATAATCAATTTTTTGTAAAGATTTTAGGAAATTCATTAATTTTCTTAATCCTTATATAACAACTTCAAACGATTATTATTCAGAAATAGGAATGATTATTTTATCATTGAGTATTAAAAGATAAAAAATTATTAATAATTAATAACTTATGTACTAATTCACATTAATAATTAATGATTTTTAGTAAGATTAATTTTAATTGTTAAATATTAAAATTATTTATTAATTTAATATCCTTATATATATAATATAAAAGTATGAATATTACAAAACTTTTCAATTATCTAAAATACCATTGTTTTTCAAATATATTTCAAAAATATATTTGTTATTGTTGAATTAAATTAAAACTCTTTATTATTTTTTAATTAATATTTTTATATTTTTATTTATTAAATGAGGATGATAATTAACTAATTGACATATTTTAGAAATGTAATTAATAGTAATTAATCAATTTTACTTTTATCATAATTAACTTATTACTATATATTATCTTAAAGAAAATAATAGTTTAATAACTTATAAGATATGACACATAACTAGTAATAATATTAAGAAAAGAAAAAAAAAGAATACATTATTTTAAATAATTATTAACATTAAAACTAAAATTTTGATCTTATAGAAAATATTATAAAAAAATATTATAAAATTACTTTTTTTAATATTAAATTCAACTTCGGGTTCAGGTCGAGCTCGGGCTCGGGTTCAGGTCCGGTTCGGGCTCAGGCCTTGTCGGGTTCGGGCTACTTCGGGTTCGGGTAATTTCAGGTTCGGGTTTCTTCAGGTTCGGGCTCATGCGGGTTCAAGTCGTTAACTTTTTTGGTCAAATCGGGTTTGGTCGGATTTGGGTTCCAGCGGACTCGGGTGAGTTTTCTGGTTCGGGTTCATTTTGCCACCTCTATTTATGTGTTTAGGATTATTATCCCATAAATAAATATGGTTTATCTAAAATGAGTGAGGGTCTTGAACTCGAGACTTTCTCCTTTGTCAATTAAACTATGGGTTTCTCTCAGGCTTGGGCCTTCGAAGTTCCACCTATTATTGGGCCAAAGCTTTCGTGTCTACACAGCAGGCCCACTTTTCCTTTACTTATTTAGTTATTTCTGTTTTTCGGCTAAAAAAATGGTCCAGAAAGGAATACGTAGTTTTGGGTTTAAGGTCTAAGTTTCAGCCCTCGAAGAGGCCATTCTGAACTCTGCTTGTTTCCGCCCTCCAAAACGCTAGCCGCCCTTTTCACTTTCTCAGCCTCCCTCGCGCTCGCCGTCGCCGTTGTTTTTACTGCCACCGTCTCCTTCCTCTTGGCCTTTTTTTTTTTTTAAATCCTACTTTTTCACCGAATTATCCTGTTATTATTTAAAAGAAAGAAAATTAATAATAAGATACGGGTGAGTGAGGTGAGAGTTAAGAAGAAGATGTCGAGTCGGCCCGAGTTGCAAGCCCCGCCTGAGATTTTCTACGACGACACCGAGGCTAGAAAATACACTTCTTCTTCTCGTATTGCCGAAATTCAGGTTCAGTGATGATTTTCTTCTATTTTATTCTTTTCAGCGTTGTCGCTAGCATTTGAAATCAGTACTAAGCATTTTCAAAATGTTTTTTTTTTTCGAAAATAGACAAAGCTTTCTGAGAGAGCATTGGAGCTTCTCGATTTGCCTGACGATGGAGTCCCCAGATTGCTCCTTGATATCGGTATATTTATTATTTAATTCTCTCTCCGAACAGAGAAGAAAAATTATATTTATGCTATATTTTGCAAATTTGATTAATAATTTGGAAAATTTTGTTTTTATTTTAGGGTGTGGATCTGGGCTTAGTGGGGAGACAATAACTGAGAGTGGACACCAATGGATTGGTTTAGACATTTCTCATTCAATGCTTAGTAAGTTTAATGCTTTCTTTCTGCTGAAGCTCAATTTTATGACATTCATATTTAAAAGTCTGATATTGAGCTTTCTCTTTTTTGGGTTTCCATTTATAGACGTTGCATTGGAAAAAGAGGTGGAGGGTGATTTGTTGCTTGGAGATATGGGTCAGGTATTTTGCGATAAACTTTAAAGCTTTTCAAATCAAAGTGAAGATATCGTTGTTGTTATCTAATATGTTTTCTGAAATCAGCACTTCATTATACTATATTCATGTTTCAGGGCTTAGGACTTCGTCCTGGAGTTATCGATGGGGCAATAAGTATCTCTGCCGTTCAGGTATTGGTTTGCATATTTTGCTTTCAAAACTACTCGACTTGATTATGTAAACCTTGCATTATGAATCGAAAATTTTATAAGATTGTCACTTCAAGTTTCTTGTTGAGTTGTTGACTTGGTTGGTTGTTATCTTCTTTGTGTTGTTTTGTTCTTACTCTTGAACATGAGAATTTTTCTTCTTATGATTGATAAGAGCTTTCCTTATGTGTATATAGTATAGGGTTTTTGATAATTGAATATTTTTAATAAGTTTGGGAAGAGAAAAAATGTACAAGTTATTATGCCTTTAATATGGCTTTAACAAGTGATAATTTCTATTTTATCTAAGAGACATCTTTAGCATGGTGGCATTTCTGTAGTCAACATTCCTATTACCATCTATGATATTATCTCCTTAGTGTTTTTATATTTGTAAAGATTTCAATTACTTGGCCTTTTCTTGTAATCCTTTGAATATTTGCTTGAATTTTCTGTACTAGTAAGCAATATTCTTCTATACACTGTCGTCTTGCTCAACCTTTTCCGGTTCTGTTGCTTTGGCATGCAGTGGTTATGCAATGCTGATAAATCTTCTCATGAACCAAGATTGAGATTAAAGTATGTTATGGTTCTTAGCTCATAAATTTGTCATAAACAAAAAGTACACCATACATATGTGTTGTGATGATTCTTGTGATCTTTTAGGGCTTTTTTTGGATCATTATATAGATGCTTAGCAAGGGGAGCAAGAGCAGTGCTCCAAGTATATCCTGAAAATCTAGCCCAACATGAGCTAATTTTGAGTTACGCTATGCGTGCTGGATTTGCTGGTGGTGTGGTTGTTGACTACCCACACAGGTATGATGCAACTTTATGTGAGCAATTTTATGATGGGCTCTGGAATTGCTTTGTTCTTTTGTGTATGGGCATGTTTGTGGGGAGGGTGGCTTTGAGTTAATCGCAGTTATTGGTTAAGGAATGTCTCTATTCCTGGAAGCACACAGTTGATTATTTTCCCCTACTCAATTGTCCATGAACTTGTATTAGATTCATATGTTTATGCATCTTATTGAACCATGTGATTCATGTCAACTTTTTTAATTGAAATATGGATTTGCACTCCACATTTGTTTGGCTTTTGTAAGACAATGGAATGTATTGCATGAAATTATTATTTTCTGCTATTAAGTCCTTGTGGGCATATTTATCTTAGTACTCTTTTTCTTTTCACCTTGTTAATTACCTTTTATACCTTGCGTTTTCATTTTTACTTGTATCATCTATCCATCATAAGATGCTGTCTTCCTTGGTGGTTGAGGGAATGCCTATCTCTTTTGATGCACGGAATGTAATTTTGGTGAAAGAATATATTTTATGATTTTATTTTGTATATATTCAAAATTTACATAGGACAGCTCCAATATATCCTGTTTCATGATGTCATTTTTGGGACCCTAACATGAACATTTATCTTCTACTAGCACCAAAAGGAGAAAAGAGTACCTTGTCCTCACTTGTGGTCCACCATCCCTCAGCACAGCCATTCCCGATGGAAAAGGTGAAGATGGAGAGAGTTGCTCTGATGACGAGAGCAATGGAGATGAAGAAAATCAGACGGTGAGCTATCATTTCGTGCTCTCTATTGTCATTTTTTGGTCAATTTTTCTAGGAAAAAAAAAGAAAAAATCGTTAGATAAATTGCATGCAAGGTCCATGCCATATTATGGTGATTATAGTGTTCACTATAGCCGCTGCCGCCGCTCCCACAACGGCCAATACTAATATTGTCAAGGTATTTTTGGGGTTATGCAGGTTTGCATTTCAGACAGGCACAGACCCCGGAAAAAGCAGAAATTAAACAAGAAAGGCAAGGGCAAAGAATGGGTCTTGAGGAAGAAGGAACAGATGAGAAGGAAGGGGAATGTTGTGCCTCCAGACACAAAGTACACAGCTCGAAAACGCAAGGCTCGCTTCTGATGACTACATTCTTATATCTAAAGCCCGTCTGATGGGAAGGGTTCTACAAGTTTAGCTTTGTACCAATTTTAAGTATCATGTTTTTATTTATTAAAATATAAAGTAGAATGTTCAAATTTTGTGGAGGATCTATGCAAATTTGGTACAGGAAACCATATTTGTTGCATTTACCTTTTCATATAGATTGTATTGTAGATGTGGCATTCTTGATTTCATGTAAGGTTACAAACGAACTATGGAAATTCATGTTCTTTGTCACTAGATGATGTCGAGGAAGCATTTTATTGGTGATTGCTGCCCCAGATAAGGGACGAATTTTGGTAGTGTAGACATCATTCCAAGCGAAATTTGTTCAGGTCCTTTTGTTTTTGACCTGGGGACAGGATGCACCACTTCATAAAATCATGGCAATTTTGTTAAGCGTGGAATCCTTAAATAAGTTACAAGACACTCACACATACTGCCAATGTGGAATCCGCATACTATCACCATCGGGGTGGCCCAAATTTCGTTAAGGTGTAGTGGCATGAGTTGTGAAGAATTTAAGACAGGAAAATTGTACTTTTCTTGTATACATAATAATACATGTGTGTAATTCACTCTAGCAAACGAATTTAAAATGACTTTATTCTCATTCCTAATGTCGTATAAATTGCATATCAAGACGTGTTGAGTCAAATGAAAGGAGTTTAAGAGTTCAATATCCCTAAAAAATGAGGAGCTGGATGCCTCATGAAATTGAAGTGGCACTTATTTGTCATCGTTCCTCTAGATGACATTTTTATTTTTTTTAAGTTTAATTCATCATTTTTTGGGTCCCACTTGATTCTTTTCTTTTCTTAGGCCATGAAAATAAATATGGACTAGATGCTCTGCCCGTGCTAACGTCACGGGAATATAATTTTGATGTTATTAAATTTATATTTTTTTTGGTAAAATAAAAGGTAATCACAAAAAATCTCACAACTTTGAAATACTTGTTTTTTTTAAACAAAAACCAAAAGAGAAAGTCTTTTTGAAATTTGATTTGCTTATTATACTCCTTCTATTCCATAATAACAATCTATTTAGAAAAAAAATTTATTTTCAATTATTTGTCACTTTAAAATTAGCTTCGTTTGGACCCCAAACGCACTAAAACGGTATGTCAAATGGGGCCTAATTTTATCATAACCAATATTTTTTAAAAAAAGTAAAATAATAAATATTACATGAACTAATTTTATCAATATTAATTTTTTTAAATTATGAAACACAAATTTATTATCAAATACAATTCATGTATCTTATTAATAATTGAGAGAATCAAAAAACTTTTATTATGAAGTTTATAACAAAACATGTAAAGAAATTTAAGAGATTATAAACCTTTTTTTTTCAAAAAAATATAAGAAATCATAAAAACTTATATATACATAAAAGGATGTATGTATAGATAGATGTATATAGACGGTAAATATTTTTGGAAATTGTAACCCAAAAATATATTTTTGAAAAAAAATGTATATTATTTTGAAAATCAATAGTTAAAAAAAATTCAGTGTTTCTAAGTAATCCCAAAAGTTAAATTTGATGAGATATATTAAATGGGCTAAATTTAACATTTCTGTTAAAAATAATTAATTTAAAAAAATTCAAAAGATTTATATATTTAATAAATAATAAATAAATAAATAAATAATGATGTAGATGACTTGAGGAGAGCTTTTCAGGGATAACATTAAAAGTATGCATAAATGTATAGATATAAGATCATATGAGATGCAATGAATTATTTAAATTTAACTAGGTTTGTGCCCCGCGCTATCGCTGCGGGTTGGTTTAACTTCTTTCATTTTAAGTTAAAATTATTAATTTTCATACAAAATTGCATTTAGTCTTGAAATGCTTCAAAAAAAAATTTTTATGCCTTTGCCATAACTATATTTTCAATTCCATCATATCGTATCTAACTCAAATTTTGGACATTCAGGATCTTGAAGAAGCTTGAGAAATATTTGGTCCTGTTAATTTGTAGTGTCACGTATATTGAGTCTATATTTGTGATTGTCCTCAGTTTTGTATAAAGATATCATATGGCTATATCTGTTTTATATTTGCATGTATGAGTTGTGTGATTTTTTAATGATCTGTTTGTGTGCCACAGTTCTGATGTGCATTTTTTGGTACTAAAAACCAATGCAAATCAATAAGGAACATAATAGAAAAATGAAGAATGACATGGAAGATATGTATATTGACATATATTGATAAACAACATTAAAAGCACAAATAAGGTGATTAGAAACCTTAAAACTACCCAAGAATAACCAAGCTTGTTACATAATTCGAATAAAGACATGGAGCAAAACAACTTTAGACAACCTAAATCAAGAGAACTAAGAAAAAAGAATGTCTCAGAACTATATAGAGACTAACATCTATCAAAGCTAATCAGAGACTAACATTTTCTTTTAATTATAAAAGACCAAAGGAGAAAAAGAAATAACACATTTAAACCATGTCTTTTTTTTTTTTATTTCCATATCACCTATGTGTTCTTAAAACAACCCAAGAATAGCCAAGCCCGGTGCATAATTCAAATAAAACCATGGAGCAACACAACTTCCAAATATAATCTAAACCAACAGAACTAAGAGAAAAGGATGTGTCAGAAATATGTAGATTAATGTTAAAGAAAGAAAACAATTACCAGTAGCTGAGGACAAATGAACAAACGCTTTGTGCGCTTTGTATATTTGGTAACGTTGGCAAATGCTTCCATGCAATTCCACCTAATCCATGATAATAATAGCAGTTAAACAAACACAATACAAATGAGGTGAGGCTTTTAACAGATACACTATTACAGGAGAGGAGAAGATTGAGATGAAAATACGAAAAGTTTGAAATGATGAGTTTACCCGTAGTTTTCTCTTTCGATTTGAAATCAATTGCCACAAATTTGTAATGGCAGTTTTAGAGCCAATTGATTCCACCCAAAAAAGTAACGCCTCCATCATTACAATATTTTTTTGATTAATCCTTTTTATTACTATTGCTCTACTTCATTATAAAATTAAATGTTCAGTGAGAAAAATTCCTCCCAGAATCATTAACGAAATCCAATCAACATAATATTAGAAAAAATTATTGTAATTCCAAACATAATTGAAATGCCAAATTATTAATCAATATAAAAGGAAAATGAAATCAAACAATGCTCAACTCACCGAAAGATCGAAACCGCTCAGGCAAAGGCAAAAAAGAGAAAGGAAAGCTGATGAGGAGAGAAAAGCAACAGAAAGAGGGAATTTATAGGTAAGAGCTCGAGAGAGATAAAGATAGAATGACTCCAAAGCCTTCTGCCACTTTCCTATAATTTTTAGTTGTTGTAATTATTGCAGGTGGAGCTTGTGGCTATGGGACAAACGCTGCAGCTTTGAGCACAGCTTTGTAGCAGGCAAAGAGAAAGGAAATTTGGTGAGGAGAGATAAGGCAACAAAAAAAGAGGATTTTGGTAAGAAGTCGAGAGTGAGAAAGAGAGAATGAATCCAAAGCAATCTGTCACTCCTAGATAGTTTAGATCCTATATATATATATATATTTTAATTGTTTTAATGCTTTAATAATTATTGTAGATGGACCTTGTGGCTATGGAAACTGACAAACATTGTAGCTTTGAGCAAAGCTTTGTTCAATAATGGTTTGAGCTGTAGATGGTGTCGGATCAAACAAAATTATTTGATTTAAACAAATCAAACAAAATTTGGAAAAATAAGGAAAACCAAATTATTTGATTTAAATTGTATGATTTAAAAAAAAAGAATTTATAATAACTAAAAAAATTAAAACTTATAATAACAAAAAAAATACAAAATTTTCAAATGCTAAAAGAAGAAGAATGCTATGTATCAGTCTCTAAGTTCACCAGGGAATAGCTTTTCAAATGCTAAAAGAAGAACAACGCCATGTGTCAGTCTCTAAGTTCACCAGGGGATAGCTTTAACAGTATGTATAGATGTATAGATGTATAGATGTTTAAGTTAAAAAATAATTAATTTTATAAAGGAAAAAAATTCATATTAAATAAATAAAAAAACAAAAAGAGAAAAGTGAGATACATTGAATGGTGTAAATTCAATGTTTTAGTTAAAAAAAACTTAATTTTATTAAAAAAATTTATATTTAATAAATGAAAAATAAAAAATTTTAATAAATGAAAAAAAAAAAAGTGATGAGGTGTATGCTCTAGTTCAACTTCTTTGGGGATAGATTTAATATTAAAAAATAATTAATTTTATAAAGGAAAAAAATTCATATTAAATAAATAAATAAACAAAAAGAGAAAAGTGAGATACATTGAATGGTGTAAATTCAATGTTTTAGTTAAAAAAAACTTAATTTTATTAAAAACATTCATATTTAATAAATGAAAAATAAAAAATTTTAATAAATGAAAAAAGAAAAAAAAAGTGATGAGGTGTATGCTCTAATTCAACTTCTTTGGGGATAGATTTAATAATATATATATATATATATATATATATAGATTTCAATGGTTTTTTCGGCGTGAAAACAAATTTAGTTTTATTTGGGCTTGAAGGTGTTAACTACTATGTTTTGAGATGTATTTCCGCTTTTTAAGTTTTTATGTCTCTATGTTGTTTGTTATTTATATATGTATATGTATATTAGAATTTGTTCGGGATTCATTCTGGGACAATTTTTTTAATTTTTAAATTAAAATTAAAAAATTTTTTAAGACATATTTAGAAATTTTATAAGTTTTTATTTGTACGTCAAACCCTAAACTCTAAAAGTCTTAAACAATAAATCTTAAAATGTAACATAATAAAAAAGTTTAATTAAAAAAAATTATAACTTAATTTCATGTCAAAAAATATAAACTATAAAAATATTGTCAATCAACTAATAAATAAATTTATATATATCCAATATATACATGGAATTAGATATCGATATCCATATCGATATCGCACCCTCAAAATTACGGATATATCGACGGATATATCGCAAAAAATATCGATATTGTAAAAAAGTGGTAAAAAATGATATAAAATCACGGATATTTATAGTAAACGTTGGAATTTTGAAATGAAATTTTACCCTATGTTTATTTACATATTTTTACATATTTTAGAGTCATAATATCTTAATTAAAGTATATTTAGATGTGTGATTAATGTATTGCTAATTATTTAAATAGGCGAAAATGTATGAAATATAATTAAAAAAGACAACCAAGCATATTTGTGACATATTTATATCCAACAACATCAAATATTACAAAATTTAACTGATAATACAAAGTTTCCAACCTCATTTAATACCACATTGAGTTTCTTGGATGCTCAAAAGTATTAACCTGACTTCCATCGGTAGGCTGAATATAACAGCAATATTCATGCCAAGTCATAGTATTCCTATAATTATTCACATAATTGTGCACATGGGCATAATAATCAGTTGTACTAGCTACCAAAAGATTTTCAAGGTGAGGGAAGTTACCATAATTCACCTGTGGTTGTGCTGATTGATCATCATGAAAAGTTTGTTGTTCATGGGAATAATCTGACGGATACTGACCTGATGAATATGATACTCCATAATTATATTCTCCATATCTATCATCAGTCCAATTTCTAAAATTTGATTCCATTGGTGCATTATAACCGACTGAACTTTGTTCTGTGGTTATGCTCATGGAGCCAAAATCATCAGCAAGATTACCCATAGTTTTTTCCCCCATTTTCCTTTAGCTCCATGCCCAGCTTTGCGAGACCCATGGTCCTCATCTTGTGTAGCATGTGTAAAAGTTGCCTCACCGATAAAAGGACTCAATGGTCTATAATGATCACTGTCATATGAAAAATCATACATTGAAGCATATTCTGTACCTCTTTCTCCACCCCCACCGTAAGTCCCTGTTTTTGTAGTCATTTCCCCACTTCTTCCATCATCATCATCATCACCATCATTATCTTATCATCATCATCATCCTGATTCATTAAATGACCTTCGAATTTTGGTGGAGGACTGATGGTTTTATCTGATGAAGAATCTAAGCCAACCTCTTCGGACATCACGTTATCAACATCAATCCCAAATTCTTGAGCATGACTACTGATCTCAGGATTAGGTTTCATTTCACGGCCATCTAAATGTGCAGGCCTAATTCATTGAAAAAGAGGATATTCATATTCATCACCAATTTCAACAGTAACATCAAGAAGATTCAATGGGTCTAGCACTGACATCTTATCTTATGCAGCTTCCATATCTCTAACGCGTAGTTTCATGTTATAGTAATAATACACAAGATTTTGTAGAGTTCTATGGACTAATCGATTTCATTGCTTTGTGTGGATTAAAGCAAATGTGCTCCAATTTCTTTCACAAGCTGAAGATGAAACAGTTTGAGATAATATCTGCATAGCCAATTTACGCAGTATTGGTGCACTTTCCCCGTATAACCCCCACCAATCAACTACATAAAAAAGCAAAGAATATTTTACATTGAATGAATCGTAGCAATAATAATTTTTCAAGCAAAAATAGAGAATTAATCAACTTTGTAATTGTATCTATACCGAGTTTCATGGTTGCCCTTGAACTTCGTGCACATGCTTCCCCAAAAGATCTTCTAGCTTCTCTAGACAACATTTATCTTTACAAAAAGAAAATTTTATTTAGGAAATTATAAATTTTCAAAATATTTAAATAAAGATGAATCTTATCTCACCTTATTTCCAAATTGATCTTGTTTAGTTGACTGAGGATCTAAAACTTGAAAGACTTGATAAATTTTTACTTTGTTGATTCATGACCATGAACTAAAAGATAAGCCCCAAAACAAATTCACTCAAATATGATGGTGAAGAATGAAAAAAAAAGAAACTAAAAATTTCAACGCTCCTTAGATTAAGAATGGTGATTTATAAGAAAACTTCAAGAGTTGTGTAGAACTTTTTGTAAAAATATTAGCATAAAAAATATATATACAATAATTTATAAAGTGCTATATTTTGTTCTGCTTCCCAAATTACTATTTAAGTTTAATGTTGGGATTATTATCTCATCCACTGACAATGGAGTTTTTAGATTTCACAAGCGGAGTTAGAGGGTTGACATGTGTCCTTGTAGGGTATATTTTAATATTTTTTGAATTAGTTAATTAAGTAATGGGATATGTGTTATTCTCTTAACCCTGCTTATGGAATTAAAAAACTCCACCGTCAGTGTATGAAAGTTAAACTCTTAATGTTGCATTAACTAAGTTTTTGCCATTAAGTAATTACAAGTCAAATACACGATGTAATAAAGAGAGATCCCCATTAATATTTTAAAAATAAGAAAAATGTCCAAGTGTGGAGTGCCTTTTTTAGTATTTAGGATATCAACTTTGAATTTTACTTAAGTGAATCCTGCAATATAAGAAAACGATTGAATTTGACACTTAGGCCTGAGCCTTTTGTTTCCACCACAGGCCAAGCAATTTTCTATTTGAGTCGAGCACCTAAATATTTCAAATTGGTTTACCATTTAGACCAGATTACAAAATTAAACTAGACATTTTAACGGATATTTTAAATATCGCAATATATATCGCGGATATATGAATATATCGACGGATATCCGGTGGTTTGAAGACCACCGACAAAATATCGCAGTATCCATATTGATTACGGATATATCGATGGATATATCGATGCATCGACGGATATTGAATTCCATGAATATATATAATTTAAAATATTGATTAACTAATAGATAAAAATATATATTTTTTAAACAAAATATAAACAAAGCTAAAAAAGAAAAGAAGAAAAGAAATAAACAAATAAAAACTTAAAAATCATAAAAATAAAGAAAAAAGAGAAGAAATAAACAAATAAATGAAAATAAAAATCATAAATGAAAAGAAAAGAAATTAAAAATAAAAAAACTCCCAATGATGCTTATTAAACCTTTACTTTTATTGTAGTTTTAGATTTTAGATTTTTGATTTTAAATTTTAGATTTTAGATTTAGATTTGATTGTGTGATTAAAATGCAATATGTTGTTAACATATATATAATCTTTGTAAACAAAACTTAATTTTAATTATATCATTTCCGTCTCTTTTATTTGTACAAAGAAATCTTATGAAATACTATATGGCATATGAATTTTAAGGACATATTATTCTGTCAAACCTCATTTTTTTGTTCGATGCTACAAAATTGGGTCTACGGTCCAATTTTGAATGAGTCGGATCTAATATATAATTTATACATCTATACATACTTTTAAATTTATTCCCAAATAAGTTCTTTTAGGTTGTCAACATCAGCATTATTTTTCTTTATTATTTATTATTTATTATTTCTATTTCTATTTCTATTTATTAAATGCATGTACTTTATATATTAATTCTATCTCTGAGTTAATCTCCTTTTTATTCCTTAAATCTGGTATATAATTACTTATTTGTTCGATTAAATGATAATTTCAAGCTAATGAAGTTGTAAAAAAATAACTTTTTTTACCCTTTAGTTAGTAATTGGTAATTGTAAGTGTGGATTATTTCAGAATTTTATCTAATGATATTGCTAACAAAGTAAATTTATTTTATAATAATAATTCAATTTTTAATAAAAAATTATACGTCCCTTTCTTTCTGTATCTCTATTACTTCTCCTTTATATATTAATTTTCCAAAACCTAACGATCCTGTTTCCACTATCGATTCAGTGTATTTTGGCTGCAACTTTTCTATTCTTTAACGATTTTGTCACATATTTCTATTGTGGATTTTTCTTTTCATTTTGGTATTTTTTCTACCGTTCTATCCCTCTTTCTTTCCCATCCATATCTCTGTATCCCTCTTTCTTTCCCATCCATGTCTCTGCCTTCACTTTTTCTTGATTTTTTTCCGTTTTTAATGTTTCTCTTTTTTGGGAGCTTTTTTTGCTAAGGGTTTATAGAATAGAAATGATAAAGAAATAAATCATATATAACTTAATTTATACCCTTTAATTCGACATTCTAAAATGTAAAATTTTCATTGAAAATCTATGGTCCCTAAAATTATGTATTTAATTTGTTGAGGTTGGTCTCTATTGTCTGAATTTGTTTGCAAAAAATACATTATAGTTTATATGACAACGTAAGGAAATATGACAACTTTCCTAAACCTTTAGCGCAATATATTATTGTCTTATTAATAAAATTTGGAATAGATAAAAGAAAGGTAGAAAATATATTCTTGAATTACTTTAAAACGGATTATATTATGATTTATATATCTTTAACTGTTTTTTTATTTCATTTGCTCCTTAAAATTTTACAAATTAAAAATAAAAAAGTATAAATTATCGGTATACCTGCGATGTTAGTACATGCTGCATTCCTAATATATACATAAAAAAATTGGATCAGTAGCAATTGTATGGGTCAAAAATTAAAAAAATAAGGGAAAATTAAAACGCAAAAAATATTCCGGCAGCTAATTTGTTTGTTACTCCGTCTGTCCCTATTTAACTGTCCCTTTTTGTTCAACTTATCACAACTTTGACTGTTAATTATAAAAAATATATATAGAATTAAATTTTCAAAAAATATATTTTGAAAAGTTTAATATTTGTACTTTTCAAATTTTATCTTAAAAAATTTTATAATTTTATAATTTTATCACAAATAATGGTCAAAATTATGATAAATTGATCAAAAAGAGACAGTTAAATAGGGACAGACGGAGTACTTATTTTCACCCACTCAGCGGCGCAGAAGGTAGAACCAAAAACCCTTTTTGAACAGACAAAAACCCACAGCCATTTTCCCTTGGACGCCATCTTCTCTGTTTCTCTGTTGTCAGTCTCTCATCGACCTCAATCATGGTCCCATACTCAACAATTCTCGTCACTTTGTTTTCCATTCCTTTTTTTATCAATCATAAATAAGTCTATTGTTTTATTGATTTTCCTTTCTTTTTTTTTTTTTTCTTTTTGTTGAATTTGCAGTCTCAGCAACCCGATAATAAGAAGCCTGAGACAGAGGAGGACCTTGAGCGAAAGAAGAAGAAGGAAGAAAAGGTCTTTTTTTTCTTCTTCTTCTTTTTCAATTTACCTTAATTAACTGTTAAATTTTTGGACTTGTGTTTGGTGGAGATGGAAAAAAATTAAAGAAAAATTCATGGGTTTTTGACGGTTAGGAGTTGTGAAGTTGCCGACCAAGTGTTTGCTTTTTTGTCCAATATCAGTTGGCTAAATTGGATATTTTTCCTTAAAAAATATTGTTATTTAGCTGATATTCTGTTTTTGCTTTTTTGGTATTATAGGCGAAGGAGAAGGAACTGAAGAAACAAAAGGCCAAAGAGAAAGCAGAGTTGGCCAAACTTAAGGTAGCAGCAAGAAAATCTACTTATGAAGTTGTGAAACTGTACATGTGATTAGTTTTGTTTTTGTTTTGGTAATGTGAAAATCAGTTAGTGTTATTTCTTGCAATACTATCAAGGCACAACAAGGATCGAATGCTCCGAAAAAGAGTGCAAAGAAGAGTGCCAAGCGAGAAGCAGATGACGAGAATCCAGAAGATTTCGTGGATCCAGAAACTCCTTTGGGTGAGAAGAAAAGACTTTCTAGTCAGATGGCCAAACAATATAGTCCTGCTGTTGTGGAAAAGTCGTAAGTGTGGAATAAAGTTCATGTGATGGATAATCGTTAGATATGTTTGAAATTTAGGTTGTCTTCTAACTTTTGTATTCTGTCACTGTATGATTAGATGGTATGCTTGGTGGGAGAAATCAGGGTTTTTTCAGGCTGACGCAGGCAGCTCAAAACCACCATTTGTCATTGTATGTGTCAAACTGGAATTTACCCTTTCATTTGCCTTTTTTTAACCTTGATTTATGACTCTTTTACTATGTGTAATAATTTTTTAGGTTCTACCTCCTCCAAATGTGACTGGGGCGCTGCACATTGGCCATGCCCTTACTAGTGCCATTCAGGTTTGTAGGAGAATGCTTCTACTTCTGTTTTACCTTGGTGCTTTTGACATTGTATTTCCTTTATGCGTAAATCTTATTGCATGCAGGACACTATCATTCGTTGGAGAAGAATGTCTGGATATAATACATTGTGGGTACCTGGTATGGACCATGCTGGGATAGCTACGCAGGTTGAATTCCTTTAGAATTTATTTGGACCTGTTAAAATTTAAAATTCGGTTCTTTATATTTTTGCATCATACTTTATTACTCTTTTTCCCCTTTGCTTGACATGTACAATTGTCACTTGAAGTTACTATTTACTGTGTCAAATTTTCAGGTGGTTGTGGAGAAAAAGCTGATGCGTGAAAGACACTTAACCAGGCATGAGATTGGCCGTGAAGAATTTGTAAACGAAGTAAGTTTAGCACTGAAACCTTGCTTTTCAAAATTTTGCTCTGTAACTTTTACTGAGTTTTAACTCTGAAATCAAGCAGAAGCTATATATTATCCTATGCAAAACATGAAACTTGTGGTTTTTGATCCCATAATTGTTAGGTCTGGAAGTGGAAGAATGAGTATGGTGGTACCATTCTAGGACAGCAACGGCGAATGGGTGCCTCCCTTGATTGGTCCCGTGAGGTAAAATATAAATGACATTCTATAAGTGTAAAGTTCTCTTTATATTGTCTAATGGCTATATTACATTTATCTTTGGTTGTGCTGTTAATACTCATCTCATGTTTCTTCCTGCTTTTCGTTGTTATAATCTTATTTACTTCCCTCAGTGCTTTACGATGGATGAGAAGAGATCAAAGGCTGTTATGGAAGCTTTCTGCCGGCTTTATGAGGAGGGTCTTATTTATAGGTATGGTTACATGGGGAGATATTTAATTGTAAGACTTGATAACTTATATCTTCTTACCTACTATTTAAAGGTTAATTCAATAGACAATTGTTGTAAATCTTCAATTTACTCAAGTACCAGGTGCAACTCAACATGTTGATGAAGAAAAATAGAATTACAACAGCATACACACTGATGTTGGAAACTAAATTAACACAGTAGGGTTTAACCTTACAGAAAAAGAAAGAGGTGTATTTTTAAAGCATTCTCTCTTTTCCTAAGGGGAAACATAGGTTATAGAAGGAAAAGAAAATAATTTTAGAATCTTTTCACTTTTTCTAGTTTATGTTCTCTTACTTTCTTTACTTAATCTGACAATGAAGAAAAAAAGAAAAAGAAAAAGAAATCTCTTTCATTTTCTGCTATATTTTGTGGTTTTCCCCTATTCCTAGTGGAAATAAACTGAAGAGAGCACAAAGTCAACTATGCCTCTGAAATTATCATATTACATCAACAAGTTAAAATTCTAGATTTCTTCGTGCCAAATCTTTCTCATGGTTTTTGGCCAGAATCTTTCTCATGATTTTATAGTGTATATTCCATGGTATTGATTTGCTGAACTAAATTCCTTTAAGAAATTGTTACAAGTAGATTTCATGATGCTGAGAAACAGCAAACCGATAATGTTAAGTAAGGCTTTTGTTGTGAATAGGAATTCCTTTTAACTGGTTCTTTACTGCTTTTTCAGTGTTATAACATATTTTCTTATTTCAAGAACAAATATTTTTATATTTTATGATTGTACATAGGCTGTTGTCCTTTCCATTTCATTGCATTTAAGTTTTCTCTATGCATTTTACAGGGATCTACGATTAGTGAATTGGGACTCTGTCCTCCGAACTGCTATCTCTGATATTGAGGTAAGTCATTTTCATTAGGTTTTTGTTTCTGCATCTTCTCCTGCATATTTTGAAGTTGGTTGGTGTTTACAGGTAGATTATACAGATATCAAAGAAAGGACTTTGTTAAAGGTCCCTGGTTATGAAAAACCTGTGGAGTTTGGTGTATTGACCTCATTTGCTTACCCTTTGGAGGGTGAGCTGGGTGAAATTGTTGTTGCCACTACAAGGGTGGAAACAATGCTTGGTGATACAGCTATAGCTATTCACCCAGATGACAAAAGGTATAGTCATCTACGTGGGAAATTTGCAATCCATCCTTTCAATGGGAGAAAACTTCCAGTAATTTGTGATGCAATTCTAGTTGATCCTAATTTCGGAACTGGTGCAGTGAAGGTAAAATTTCAATCATTGACCTTGAAATGCTATAATTAAATGTTGGTAGATCTTGTTTTGCTTGATTTTTGTTTTTGTTGCCTTCAATGTTCACAGATAACTCCAGCTCATGATCCAAATGATTTTGAGGTGGGGAAGCGCCATAATCTTGAATTTATTAATGTTTTCACTGATGATGGGAAAATAAATAGCAATGGTGGAGCAGAATTTGCTGGAATGCCACGGTTTAAGGCACGTGAGGCTCTGATTGAAGCATTGCAGAAGAAGGTATTTGATTTCGTTGATTGAATCCGGCAGGATTTGTCTTTTATAAATGTCCTAAATATCATTTTATCTGCTGCTTTAATGTTGATACTTTAATTTTTTTTCTTTTTCATTATCGATATTCTGCCCTTCTTGCACCCACATTTGGGGTTAGCCAGAATTGAACCTGCTCCCATTTGGCTTAAAAGCCCTATGCCCCACCCCAAACAATAACAAGGATAAAGCTTTTTCGCCCTGTGCTGGATCACCTACATGATCATATTGCACAATTGCACTATACCTAGGATTAGGATCACATACTTACTAAATCCCAATACCAGAAAAAGTAAATAACTAAATAAGTAACTTGCATGCCTAGAACGAAGCTGCTTGAAGGGAGGCTTATGCTGATTGCATATGGATTTATGGTTCCTATTGACCCTTTCGGATTTCAGCATTACTTCTTATGTAGGTATTTTCCTTTAAGGAGTTGCAAACTGAGAAGTAGAATCATTGCTTATATTTAAATTAAACTGTAAATTTTATTTTATGTTTTTCATTGGCCTAAAAGAGAGAACCTATGGTGTCTGTCTTTGGTGAAAAAAGGTTCTATGGGATTAAAGAAGGTTTGATTTGTTATTGCAAGACCAAGGAAAATTGAAAGAAGGAAAAAATCATCTAAAACTCTGCAATGTCAAGTATTATTATCCTGTAAATTAGAACTTTCTTTGTGGTAGGAGAATGGATGTCCAACATAAATGCTTGAAAAGTCGTTTAAGTTGTGAAGCAGTGCTATTTGTTGCCTTATTTTATGCATGTGTGTGTATCATTTTTGGCATGAAATGAATTTCTCATTTCATTAATGCATGATCTCAAATTCATTAATTTATTTCTTTGTCATTAGAAATTGTATAGAGGAGCTCAAAATAATGAGATGCGACTTGGCCTTTGTTCAAGAAGCAATGATGTTGTGGAGCCGTTGATAAAGCCCCAGTGGTATGTTAACTGCAGTAGCATGGCAAAGCAGGCTCTTGATGCAGCTATGGATGACCAAAACAAGAAGCTTGAGTTCATTCCAAAGCAGTATACTGCTGAATGGAAAAGGTGCTCCTTTTTGTATCTTTTTTTGCATGCCGACATTTTGTAGTAGAATATGTAGTATTGCTTATATGGTGTTTTTTTTTTTTGTTGGATGCTGTTAGATTCTCATATATGACCTAAGACTGCATGCAGCATCTGATTAAGCAAAATTTTGAAAAAAATGATGAACAAAACTACTGAATTTACAATTTATGTTGATAACTATTGTTGCTTTCTATCAAATGGCTGAATGAATGGGTTAATTTGTATTGCAATCGGTCAAATTATTTACTGTGTCTAGATTTATTGGCTGCATAACATGAGTGATAGGTTCTAAATATTGCAGATGGCTTGAGAACATACGTGATTGGTGTATTTCAAGGCAGCTTTGGTGGGGTCATCGGATTCCTGCTTGGTATGTTACTTTGGAAGGTGATGAAATGAAGGAACTTGGTGCATATAACGATCACTGGATAGTTGCTAGAGATGAGGAACAGGCTTTAGCAGAAGCTAAGAAGAAATATTCTGGCAAGAAGTTTGAGATGTCTCAAGATCCTGATGTACTTGATACGTGGTTTTCTTCTGGTCTTTTTCCATTATCTGTGCTGGGATGGCCAGATGACACAGATGATTTACAAGCATTTTATCCAACATCAGTCCTTGAAACTGGGCATGACATTTTGTTTTTCTGGGTTGCTCGAATGGTGATGTTAGGAATTACGTTGGGAGGTGATGTACCATTCAGGAAGGTGAGTGCATATGTATATGTGACACTCTTTGTTGGTGCTTCTGATTTTTTATTAATCCCTTGATCATTTTCATATACAGGTTTACTTGCATCCTATGATCCGGGATGCACATGGGCGTAAGATGTCAAAGTCTTTGGGAAATGTCATTGATCCTCTTGAGGTTATAAATGGGATATCACTTGAAGGTCTTCACAAGAGGCTGGAGGAGGGTAACTTGGATCCCAATGAGCTCTCTAATGCCAAGGCAGGACAGGTGAAAGATTTCCCTAATGGTATTGCTGAATGTGGTGCGGACGCCCTCCGTTTTGCTCTTGTTTCGTACACTGCTCAGGTTTTTCCTTCTACTTGTTTATTCCATTATGTGTATCGTTTTCTCTCACATGAACTTTCCATTTATCCCCATTTGTCTCAAGTAGCCTGCATCTCTCAGCTTTTACCTTTTTGTTTTATGATTTTCTCATTTCAGTCAGATAAAATAAATATGGATATCCAAAGAGTGATTGGCTATCGCCAATGGTGTAACAAATTGTGGAATGCTGTTCGATTTGCAATGAGCAAACTTCCAGATGACTATACTCCACCAACGATAAATCCGGGGACAATGCCTTTCAGTTGTTGTTGGATACTCTCTGTGTTGAACAAGGCTATATCAAAAACTGTATCGTCATTAAATGCATATGAGTTTTCAGATGCTGCAACCAGTGTGTATTCATGGTGGCAGTATCAATTCTGTGACATTTTCATTGAAGCAATCAAGCCTTACTTTACTGGTGATAATCCGGCCTTTTCTTCTGAAAGGAACTTTGCACGAGATGCTCTATGGGTTTGCTTGGAAAATGGCCTGCGTTTGCTTCATCCATTTATGCCATTTGTTACTGAAGAGCTGTGGCAGCGTCTTCCTGGAGTAAAGAGCCACACTAGGAAAGAATCTATAATGATATGTGAATATCCATCACCAATAGAAGTAAGTTCAAGTTTCATATGGCTGTTTTTTGTTTTTTTATTTTTCTTTTTGTCCGCTTTGGTTATTCTGACAACAGCATATCAAGATAACTGGGAACAAAATATCTGTATAACTTCGACCTCTAATGTCAGTTTTTGAGCAATCGCTGTTATTGTTTTGAACTTTATAGAGTTGGACCAATGAAAGGGTGGAATCTGAAATGGACCTTGTGGAGTCCACTGTAAGGTCTCTGAGGTCACTTAGAGCAGAGCTGCTCGCTAAGCAGAAGAATGAAAGGTAAATATCTGATGCAATTATTCTTTCTTCTTCCTTTTTTTCCTTATTTTTTAAAAAGCTGGCTTTTGATTGCTTTCATAGCATGTGTTTCAGCCTTTTTTTTATTTTTCAAGTTGCACGATCATTAACAACTTTATTGAATGATTGTATTTTATTCAGGTTACCTGCTTTTGCATTCTGTCAAAATAATGAAGTGGCGGAAATAATCAGATCTTGTGAATTAGAGATCATAACCCTTGCCACGTTATCATCTTTACAGGTATTTCAACCAATTTTTTCTATTTTATTGCAGCATTTTGAACATGGATATCATCAGCTCCAATTCAGAATTTCAGATTATTTTTCCAGTTTATGTTTAGTGTGATTTTTAATTTTTCAAATGAAAATTCTGCAGGTTCTACTGAATGGTGTGGATGATGCCCCAGCTGGTTGTGCATTTGAGAATGTCAATGAAGACCTTAAAGTTTATCTCAAGGTTCAGGGAACTCTAAATATACAAGCAGAACTTGAGAAGATGAAGAACAAGATGGATGATTCACTGAAGTAAGTGCACCTGTACTTAGGTCACTCTTCTATAGATGTCAGTATAAGCAAAGCGAGTTGTCTTATTTCGTTTGTATTGTTTTAAAAGGTCGACAACTTGCAGGATTAAATATTTTTATGTTTTAACAGGCAGCAGGAGAAGTTGAAGAAGATAATGAATGCGTCTGGGTATCAAGAGAAGGTTCCATCTAACATCCAAGAAGAGAATGCCACAAAGCTAGCAAAACTTCTCCAGGAATTTGAATTTTTCACAAAGGAATGCGAACGTCTGGAATCTGAACTGGGGCATCAACAGTAGTAAGGATAACACGTTGAGTTTCCGCAGTTAAGATGATTATTTGATGGGCATACAGTTTTTTCTCTGTAATGATTGTTACTTACCAAATCTCACCAACCCTTTCTCTGTTTTACCTGTTTGTGGGCTTTCACTAAATTCTTGACCCACAGCATGGTTGTCATGCAACAATACTTTAATAGTTTCTCTTTTATTAAATTTTATTTGCTAGGTATTTTTAAACAATTTTTTAGTTTTCCTTTTACCAGATTTTCTGAATTAAGACATACATTTTTGTTTTCATATAATTAAAATTTAAACTGTTAAAATTTATTCTTATGTTTAGCTCATATTCTTAAAGTTAGCTTTATTAAGAAATTTTTTATGAAACATTTATTGATAATTTTAAGGCTTAAAGATACACAGTTGTGGAGTTTTTATACTCTTACAAGTGGATTTAGAGGGGTGACATACTCTTACAAGTGGATTTAGAGGGGTGACAAGTGTTAGGATATTTTTAAATATTAATTAATTATTTAAGGGGTTATGTGCATGTAATAAAAAATTGAATCAGAGACCAGTCAGTTGAATCGGAAATGGGTCATTAGTTTGGTCCTTTAAGGAGCATTGAACTTTTTTTTTCTTTGAACCGTTTGTGAATCGGGAATCATTGAATCGATTTGACCGGTTGAGTTAGAAATTTAAATTTTTTATTTTTTAAGTTATTTTTAATCAGTTAAACTATCTTCAAAAGAAGCTCAAATCAATCTAAAGTCGCAATTCTATTTTTTTTATTAGTTTGGATTTTAGATTTTGAATTTTGGAGCTTAAATTTTTATTTTTTTTTAATTTTAATGGACTCTTATAATAAAAATTTAATTTGTGATATAAAATAATTTGTAATATTTATTTACATTATGTGATACATTAATATTTTTTCTTTTTTCTTTTTTTAAGGATTTGTTTGAAAATTTTTTAAAAAATTAAAGAACTAAAATATTCATCTAATGGAACCGATCAGTTGAACTGATTGAATCGTGAAATGGTCGATCAATCGGTTCAAGAACCGATTCAATTTTTTATTCATTGGTTATGTGTCTTCTTTTAATATTACTTATAGAGTCTAAAAACTCTACTAATAGGATATGAAATAATAATCTTTCTAATAATATTGAAAGTCTAATGGGATATAATATGAAGTTTAACATGGAATCTTACTAATTTTAATCGGCTAAATATCTAATTTAGGCCTAAAACTTTGACGCGCTGTTCAATTTATGACTAAAACTTTTCGAGGCTACATTTAAGGACTAAAATTATACAGATTTGTCAAATAAGGCCTAATATGGATGGAAATCAGGCCTTGAATGACACGCGTTATAAAGCAGCGTCAAGTAATAAACGTGGATTTATTGACTGCATGTGTCTAACTAAACAGCCAACAAAACAGCCAGGTGTTTTAGTGACATGGAATTTCTAATCACTAATTATGGTTAATATACAAATTTAATAAATAAAATAAAAAAAATATCAAACCCAAATTCAAAGGAGAGAGAAAGAGAAAATCAGTTACTTCCCTCATTTTCCTCTTTTGTTGATTTTTCCCTTTCTCGAAACGTTGAAACCCTAAAAAAATTAGATCAAATTCGATCAAATTAAGGTAGTCATCAATGTTATTGCGATTGGGGTTTGCCGAATTTGATCAAATTCATTGTTTTCATCATTTGTTTTTAGCCTTTTTCAAGTTTGAAGGTTCAAATTGTGAAACTTGCTGGGTTTTCGGTCCATCGGTTTACAATTTCTGCGTTGAGGATTAGTTATGAGGGAATCATTGGGAAATTGACTTCTAATTTGCGGTTTTCTATATTTGACTTGGGATTAGGGTCTCAGCTGGGTTTGTTAGGCTGAACATGTCGAGGCTTTCTGGGTGTTGTGATTGTAGAATTGGTTTGGAAGAAAGGGTCTGTAGAGAGAAGAACCTTTGTCTCTGGTTTGATTAAGGTAAGGACTTTACCAAAGTTTCACATGTTTTTCTTTATATATATATATATATATATATATATATATATATGGGTTTGTGCTGTTGTGTATTTATTGGATTGTTTATGACTTGAATCCTTTAATTGTAATGGTCCATGCCTTGTTGACAACAACTTGATAGATTACTTTAAATTGTTGTAACCTTTGTTGACAGCATTTCTCTGTTGTTATGGAAATGTCTTAGGTATTCCTTCAATGATATAATTGTGCTTTTCTCTGTTTGTTTATTTTATTTGTTTAAGTCAATGTGGTCACGCATGTCTGTCATATATGTTGCTATCACATTCTGTCATATGCATAGATATAAATTATGATTTGAATTTAATATGTGCATATTTTGTTTATTTTTATTACAGCATGGATAATGGAGACTTTGTCTATAAATTTCATTACTTAGGGTCATTCGAGTGGAAGGGTGAGGAGTAGAGGTGGCAAAAGCTGACCCGACCCGAGAAACCCGCCCAACCCGCCCGAATCCGAAACTAACCCAACCCGATTTGACCAAAAAAAGTAAACGACCCGAACCCGACCGATCCGAAACCCGATTGACCCGAAACCCGATTAACCCGAAACCTGTTTGATCCGAAACCCATTTAACCCGAGAGGCTAACCCGAAATAACCCGAAAACCTAATTAAGTAATATATTACCTTCTCATTCTTAGATATTATTAAATTTATTTAATAAATTTGTTAAAAAATAAAAATAAAAATAAATGTCTTATTAAATTGAAATAAAAGACATATTTCATATTCTTAAATTTTAATCTTTGTCCTACAATTTATAAATTATAAGTTATACTTTAATATATCTCTTATTATATTATACTTCTAATAAGAGATAGAATGATAGATAGTTTATATTTGAAAAAATCTATTTAATTCTTATCATATGTAACGTGTGACATGTTACATGAGACATCTCTCATAAATTATAAGTTGATATAATCCCAATATATTTATAGATTTCATACTTTAATTTGATTTTATCATTTATATATGTGTTAATATGTTGTATAAATAGTATTAAAAAGCAGTAATGCATAAATTTATTTGTTTTAATTATTTACTTATTTTGATTACTTACTTATTTTGATTCAACTTAATAAAATTAAAGTTTACTGTTGAATTAGAAATAGAAAGTGGAGAGTGGAAAGAAAAAACATAAAGAATTGAAGATTGAAGAGTTACTTATTAATTTGTTACTTAATAATTAATATTTATAAATTACAAGTTTAATGGTATGTAATTTATGTGCATGAAGACTCGTGCTAGCAGATGACAATAAATAATTGCTTGATTTCGATTAGTTGATTACTTGATATATTATTGAAAAGTTAACTTATAAATTTAATTTTTTTAAATAAATAATTGGAAACTCAAATGAAAATAATTTATGAATTAACCTAAAAACCCGAACTACACCCATGACTCATATCAAAATGAATCAATGAACAAATTTAAAAAACCCAAAATCAAATGACCCATGGGTCAAACCCGAAAAACCCGGGTTTGAACGACCCGAAACTCGAATGACCCGAGGTCCAAACCCAAAAAACCCGAGCTCAAATAACCCGAAACCCGTGTGACCCGAACCCAAATGACCCGAAACCCGTGTGACCCAAAATTTTCTTTGGGTCAAATTAACCCGATCCGATTGACCCGAACCCGTAACCCGCCCAACCCGCCCATTTGACACCTCTAGTGAGGAGTTAAATTATGTTGGTGGTGAAGTAGGTAAACTACCAGCAGACATAGACACAGTTAGCTACTTCGAGATAAAAGGGATTAGTGCTCAAAATTTTGGGATACAGTTAAGGTTATATACTATTCAGAGCCAGATGAACCTTTAGAGAATGGTCTTAGGGCTATATTTGATGATAAAGCAACTGAAAGAATTATTGAACTATTGATGAAGTATGGGTTTGTAGATATTTACTTTGAGCATGATGTTGATGATGCTGTGGAGTTTCCTTTATCTCTTGAAGCACCTAGGAATGATGGAGTAGCAAGTAAGGCAGGTATGAATGATGATAACGCGGCTGAACCTATTAGGAATATTGATAAGGATACTGTTAACAATGACAATAGGGGTTCAGTTAGGAATGAAGATAGGGAGCCTACTAGGAATGAAGATGGTGAGTCAGTTAGAGTTGATGAGGTTTTAGTTGATGATATTCCTCAAGATTGGTTAGGTATGAATGATTTTGGAGTAGAGGAGGGTGTAGAGTTTGTTAATGTTGAAGTGCAAGATGATTTAGACCATCCATATGGAATGCCATGTGATGAGTTAAGTGGAGATAGTGATGATGAAATAACTGCTGTAAGGGGTAAATTTCAGACTGCCACAGATGAAGAGGTGAAGAATGAAAATAGAAATGTGAGTCAGGGTATAAAAGTTAATGTAGATGCTGTTGGAGTTGGATTTGATAGGACGAATGAAGCTGACCGGGAAGATGATGGGGTTCATAGTGATTACTATGATTCTAATGAGTATGGGGAGGTTGTTAGTGATGAAGATGAGATAATAGATGATGCTACAAGGAAAAAGAGTAGATATCCTTCTTATAAACCAACCATGGGAACCCCTTTCATAACATTAGGCATGCTTTTTGCAAATGCAAGTGAGTTTAGAAAAGCAATATCATTGCTGTCCATTAGGAGTTGTAGACATGTCTATTGGGCAAAAAACCATTCTAATTATATGAGGGGGAGGTGTCAGGCAGAGAATTGCCCATGGTTCATCCATGGGGCTTGGAACAAGAGGTTGAAATCTTTTCAAGTTAGGAAATTGAACAACAACCATGACTGCAACACTGTATTTGTTTATGGTAGGATGACAACTTCCATCTTAGCTAAAATGTATAGGGATAAGATTATAGCTAATCCCTATATTAAGACTGCTGACATCCGTGATGATCTTAAAAACAATCACAGGATTGGTGTTAATATGACTAAGATTAGGAGGGCTAAAAAGATCATTACTGATGAAGTTTTGCATAATTATGATGAGCAGTTTGGCCATATTAGGGAGTATGGGAATATTTTGATGTCTACAAATAAGGGTAGTAGGGTATTTGTGCAAGTCCAACGGCAAATTCCTACAAGTCCACCTGTCTTTGAGAGATGTTATATCTATTTTGATGCTCTTAAGAAAGGCTTCAGCGCCGGTTGTAGGAAATATTTGGGGTTGGATGGATGTCGGCTGAAAAGCTTAACAAAAGGAGAGTTGCTTTGTGCTGTTGGTCGAGATGGAAACAACCAAATGTTTTCACTTGCTTGGGCATTGGTTGAAAATGAGCATACAAACTCCTGGAGATGGTTCATTGGACTGATTAAGGAAGAGCTTAGCCACATCAACAATGGACTTGGTTGGACTATCATGACAGATCAACAAAAGGTGCAATGTATTTTTTAAAGGCTTAATTCTATTATGTTTTTTTATTGGATATTAATATAACATGCTATAATATGTTGTCATTTCTGACCATTTTCTTAACCTTGTAGGGTCTTGAGAAGGCTATTGAAGAATTGTTGCCTGACGTTGAACATAGATATTGTGCAAGACATATCTATGTTAATTGGTACAAAAAGGGCCACAAGGGTGAGGAATTGAAGAAAGAATTCTGGAAAATTGTGAAGGCACCTACAATGAGACTGTATCAACAAAGGTACAATGCATTGCATGCATCTCATGAAAAGGTAGCTGATGATATGATGAAAGTTCTTGTGGAGAAGTATTGTAGAGCATTCCATAGGACTGATAGCATGATAGATTTAGTTGATAACAATCCATGTGAGGCATTCAATGGCACACTACTCACTTGTCAAAAGATGCCTATTATTCATATGTTTGAAGACATATGATGAAAATAATAATTAGAAAGAGAAATGAATGTAGTAAATGGAGAGGAACCCTTGGACCACAAATTTGGAAAGAGATACAAAAAAGTAGTCATATTGCAAACGATTGTGTTGTTTACTGGAATGGAAGTGGTGGGTTTGAAATAGACCATGGATCAGAGAGGTATTTGGTGAATTTGAAAGACAAGACTTGTAGTTGTAGGCGATACACACTTCTTGACATCCCATGTGCACATGACATATGTGCAATAAGGGATCAACGGGGTAACGTAGAAGATTTTGTATCCAGTTGGTATCATAAAGATATTTACATGCTTGCATATGGGAATGCAATGCAACCAGTCCCAGGGATGAAAAACTGGCCCATATCAGATGATATAGACCTAATCCAACCACCAAAATTTGAAAAAGTTCTTGGAAGGCCCAAGACACAGAGAAGGAAAAGTGCTGATGAGCCTGCAAAAAGCACTACTATGTCTAGAAAGGGCAACATCATGACATGCACACACTGCCAATAAAAAGAACATAACATTAGAGGTTGTCCTGTCAAGGGTAGCCAAGTAAATTTACTAACTGTTTCTTTTATTTGTTGTTAACTTTAGGGTTTTCCTGTTTATTTTTTTAAATTTGTTGAGGATACTAATCTATTATTATTTGTGTTTTTATTTATTTTCCCCAAGGATTGTGATAGGTGTATTTTATACCTATATTATAAGCTATTTACAAGTTTAATTGGATGATCTTTGTTAATATTATAGCTCATTCTATATTTATTATTCTCACTTTTATCTTATTGTTTGTAGGAAAGCTTTATGGTGAAAATTTAAGAAAACAAAGGAGATTTGGGATGAAAAGACCAAAAAGGATGAATAGATTGAAGTTTGGTTCAAGAGAAGCGCATAGAATGAAGAAATATTGACGCAGACATGAAAGGGGTGACGTATCATATATGAAACGGCCCTGCTTCTTACCTAAAGCGGCTGTGGTATCATATATGAAACGGGGCCGTTTCTGAGCCGAAAAGTGCGATAATGTGCGCCAAGAAACGGCGCCGGAATTGTATAGAAGCGGCGCTGATTCTATGTTTTTGAGTCCAACTCGATTTAATCTCCTAAATTTATGTAATCTCTCCAATATAAATACCATAGTTTAGGGTTTTTAGACGAGAGAGAGAGATATTTTTCAGAAGAGAGGAGCAGTCAAGTCTTCAATTTGGGAAAATTTGTTCTTTCTCTTTACTTGTGATTTTTCTTTTATTTAATGAATATGTTTATTTTCTTTGATATGTGTAGCTAAATTTCTTGTTGGGGATTTGGGTATATCTTTTAGGGATTTTAATCTAATTATTGTATGAATTGATTTTCTGGGTTAAATCTGTTTTCTTTGTTCTTAATGCGTTTTATGTCTGGCCAACATAGAATAGATCTTTGGAATTGTATGAAGGACTGAGAGGTGAAATATAATTCGTGCTCTAGGAAAATAGACACAATTTAATTGGATACGAGAGTGATTCAATTTATTGCGATAACCATAATTGAATTAGGGTCATGGAGAAACTGATTTAATTATTAATCCTAGGATCTTAATGTTCTTAGCTAATTAGTTTATACACTGAGAGGTGGTAATCAATTAGTTAGGAAAGCTTAGGATGATCTGAGAGGGCTCCTAAGTAGATTAGTGATTGTTATTTTAACCCTGATAATTAAATTCATACATAATTGGATTAAATACCTAGAAGAGAAGCCTAAACCCTCACATCCATTCTATTGATTTCTCTTACTTATTTAATCTTTGTTTCTTTAGTTAATTTCAACAATCATCTTCTCTTTAATTGTTGGCAATTTGATTTTATTAAATTCAGTTTTTTTTACAAACTTTGCTAGAATTAGGTTGTTAGTTTTCTCAAGTCCTCGTGGGATCGATACCTTGGAATACTCCAAGCTTTACTACTTGATTCTGTTCTCTTGCAAAAAAAATCCTGATCAAGTTGGGGCCGTTGCCGGGGATTTGATTTGATTGCTAATATATTTAGTTCTAGAATTTTAATTTTATTTTCTGTTTTCAGTTTTAATTTAATTTAGCTTACCTTTTCTTTTCTTTGTTGCTTAGGTAGTTTATGACTCGACGAACTGAAGGATTAAATCCGGAAGTTCCCTTAAATCCTGAGATAGAAAAATCAGCAAAGAAACTCAGAGCTGAACTTGTGAGATTTCAAGGAGTAGAAAGGAGATTTTTAAGAGAAAAAGAGATGGCTGACGATAGAGTCAATGATGCACTTAACAATCAGCCCAAGGTGCCAATACTGGAGCTAACAATAATTCACCTGCAAATCAGAATGTTCAAGCTCCAATTACTCATCCAATTGTTGATATCCAGCGACCAAAGATGGGGAATAATTCATCATGCATTCGACTTCCTGACAGAGCGAAGAACTATGTGTTGAAACACACGGTGTTGAACATTCTTCCTCAATTTCATGGGCTGCCTTCAGAAGATGCACTTAATTTTCTCCATGAATTGCATGATATAGTGGCTACTCTTCCACTTACCAATATCTCAATAGAAGAATTAAAGATGAGATGCTTTCCCTATTGTTTGAAAGGAGCAGCGAAGAGTTGGTTGTCAAGCTTACAAGAGAATTCTCTTGATTCTTGGGAGAAGGTAACTGATGCTTTTCTTCGTAAATTTTACTCTCCTAGGAAGACAAGTGAATTGAGAAAGAAGATCCAAGACTTTGTACAAGAAGAGAATGAGACTTTTCATGATGCTTGGGATAGATTTAAGGAGTTGGTGTGTCAATGTCCTCATCATGGCTATCCAATCAATCTTCTTTATCAATTTTTCTATGAAGGTTTGGATGCTGAATATCAATCTTCTGTAGAAAATGCCACTGGAGGGTATATTGCTACAAGGACTGCTGAACAATTGGAGAATGTCTTTGAATCTTTGGTTGCTAGTTCTTAACAAAGAATGGTGAAGAAGAAATCTAGATCAAGCGCCTATCAACCTCAAAATCAGAATCAACTTGATGCCATTGCATCTAAAATGGATATGATTATGAAGGTGGTTCTAGATGATAAGCCAAAGAAACCGGAGGTATGTTTTCGCTGTGGTATGTATGGCCATTCTCCGAAATTTTGCATGAATGAGAATCTTTGTGATGAAGAGGAAAAGTGTTCTGAGAATGTGAGTTACATGAGTGCTTATGGAGGATAAAAAGGTGTCAAGAATGATCCCTTTGCGCCTACTTATAATCCAGCTTGGCGAAACAATTCGAATTTCTCTTGGTCTAATCAAGGTGCTGCCAATAGACCTATATCCATCTTACAAAAGCCTCATCCTCAACAATCTCAATTGTCTGCACAAAATTCTGGTATTGAGGATAAGCTTGAAGCTTTTATGACACAATTTAGTTCAAAGCTTGAAAAGCTTGATAAGCTGGATATAATTGAAGATCATTTGGGAAAAATTGATAGAGTTGTTGACTCTCATACCGCTGCTATAAAAAATCTTGAAGTTCAAATGGGTCAAATGGCGAAATCACTTAGTGGGCGTGGTCAAGGTAGACTTCCAAGCAACACGGAAATCAATCCAAGGGAACAAGTTATGGCAATCACACTCCGAAGTGGTAAGATACTTGAGAATCCTTCAAAAAGAGAGAATCAAGAGGTTGTACAAGAAGATTCGGAAGCAGGACCGGATCATGATGGAAGCAGGGCCGGTTCTGCTCTACAAAAAGGCCACGGGCAAAGTAGAGTTGAAATGGCGCCGGACCTTACAACAAGCGGCGCCAGTTTTGGGAGTCAGTTCAAAAACACCGATTACGGCAAGGAAGCGGCACCGAATCATGAGACAAGCGGCGCTGGTTCTTCCCTGAAGCATCTTGTAGTTGAAAACGAAGCTGAAACGGTGCTAGAGGAGAAAACAAACGGCCCTGGAGTTGTCCTGGAACCTGAACCCGAGGTTAAACCTTATGTTCCACCAATTCCATTCCCTCAAAGGCTGAAGAAAAGGCAAGATGAAAGCCAATTCAAGAGATTTATGGATCTCCTTCGAAAATTGAAGATCAACATCCCTTTTGTTGAAGCCTTAGCGCAAATGTCCACTTATGCCAAATTCTTGAAGCAATTGATTTCACATAAGAAGAAGCTTGAAGAATTTGCAACTGTACCTTTAACGGAGGAATGTAGTGCAATGCTTCAAAGGAAACTACCTCCTAAGTTAAAGGATCCAGGGAGTTTTATCATTCCTTGTCAATTTGGTTCTTCAAATAGTTACAATTGTCTTTGTGATTTAGGTGCAAGTTTTAACTTGATGCCTTTATCTTTGTTCAGGAAACTTGGAATTGGAGAACTAAAATCGACTACAGTGGCTTTGCAATTAGCGGATAGGTCAATTCGATATCCTGTGGGGATCGTGGAGGATTTATTGGTGAAAGTGGGAAAATTAATTTTTCCCATTGATATTCTTGTGATGGATATTGAATATGATGTTGATGTTCCTATGATTGTTGGAAGACCTTTCTTGGCAACAAGTGGAGCTTTAATTGATGTGCCAATGGGAAAGATCACATTTAGAATTGGCAATGAAAGGGAAGTATTTCAGATTTTTAAACCTTTGCCAATTCAATATTTTAATGATGATCATATGCTTTTGGATGCAGGACCTAAGGAAAAAGATAAGAAGAAGTCCAAAGAGGCCATAACTGTGCTTAATGAACGGGATAAATTGTGTGGAACACCTCTACATAATTTTCAAGGAATTACATGACCTTCTTTGGAAAACAATGTCTAGCTATAGACATTTAAATTTAGCGTTTGTTGGGAGGCAAACCAATATTCTAACTTTACTTTTCTTTTAGTTTATTTTTATTTTAGTTTATTTGTTTCTGTACTTACTAACATTTATTTCAATTTTCTTTTGTAGGTAATTTTTGTTAGAATTCTTAAATTTACTTCACCAACTTTACATGGGCAAAGGGAGTATTCTTTATCCTTTTTGTTTTCTTGATTATTTATCAATGTTTTTGCATTAAGGATATTGTTCATGTTAAGTGTGGGGGTGAATTTTTGAATATCTAATTTTTATGTATATATGTAGTTTAGATTAATTGAGTTTCTTAATTTTAATTTTCATGTAATTTCATACTTACTCCTATACTTACTTTATGATTTTTATTTGTGCAGTGATTTGAATGGATTGGTACTCAGAATTTCCTGTTTCATCTAACAATTTTTTCAGGAAGTTTCTAAATTCTTATCTATTTTTATTTTTGCACAATATTGGAGACAATATTGCTCTAAGTGTGGGGGGATGGCTTTGAAATTTTTGAAATTTCTGATTTTTTTTCTTTTTTGTGAAAGCTTTTGTCACAAAAATTTTCTAACTATTTTCTGATTTTATTAGTTACTTGAGATTGATGATATGAGTATATAATTTTCTTGGTGTTGAATTAATTGTTAATTTTTGAGTGCATATTATGATTAAGTGATTGCTTTATGATTTAGATTTTGTGAATGCTAGGAGATTGATTTTGCTAGGAAAGAATGCTTTGGATTGACTTGAGTTACCTAGTGAGATTTTGAGCTTTCATGCCATATTTTTCTTTGATATTTATGCCTTCCATGATTTTGGACTTCTAGAACTTGATATTCATCTTTTTGAGATTACATGTTTTTATTATATGTGCAAGCATTAAGATAAAAGTCTTTAAGATTTTCGTTTGAGCCAAAAAGCCTACCTATTATACATTAATCCATTAGTGAGCCCATTTGAGCCTATTGATATATCTTTAGCTTTTCCTTTGTAGCCTATCATAAAGAACCTTGAGCTTAAAAATGAAAAACAAGTTTTTGCACCCTATTCATTATTAGTAGAGTGTTTTCTTCTTTAATTTGATGTTCTTTGGATTGATTGCAAAAGAAGTGTGGGGGAGATGGTAATGTGTATGAGGTGGTGATGAAAAGAAAAGGGAGAATTCTTACCGATTGAAAAAAAAAATGGAAAGAAAGGCACAAAGTTTGAAATTTTGCCTTAAAAAAAAAGTTGAAAGTTGATTGGCATGTAATTCTTAAGCTTAAAAGAGTGAAGAAAAAGGGTGATGATTTTTGCAAAATATTAAGACATTGGTTGGAGTGATTTTTGATCAAGATATCCTAGGCCCGTCTTGATTTTTTTTTACTCTACTAATTTTGAATTATTTTGTTTTTCCCTTTATCCTTTTCTTTGAGAACCTATGATATTCCCTTTTGGCCTCATTACAACCTTGTATATGAAGACCTTTTGATTTTTGCTTATATGTATATATTGGAGTAGTGGAGATTAGATGTTTTTCAAGCCTATGGTAAGTCCAATTTCATGAGAAGATGATGAGAGTAACTCACCACAAAAATTTCTAAACATTTGAGAGATTGAGTGACCACTTGTGAGGGAATAGTCAATTTGAAGTGTTTGATCCTAGTGAAAGAGGTTGAATAGTATTTGCCTGTCTAGATTGTGAAGTGATTTACTTATGAATTATTATGTGCTTCATTATCAACAATCTGATTTGGTACTTTGAATTTTATATATCTTGTATTGTTAATTTGAAGCTAACCAATGTTTTTTAAACATGTTTATGGGTATCGTCCTGGTAAACCCTCAGGAGACTATAACTCCTCCACTAGGGACGCCTAGGGGTTTAAAGGCTTGTGGCATACGCTAAATGTCACCGTACACTTACGAAAGTAAAATTGTTTTCTGTTTTAGGATTAGTTAATATATTAGAGTGATATATACATATTGCTTGAGGACAAGCAATGAGGTAAGTGTGGGGGAATTTGATAGGTGTATTTTATACCTATATTATGAGCTATTTACAAGTTTAATTGGATGATCTTTGTTAATATTATAGCTCATTCTATATTTATTATTCTCACTTTTATCTTATTGTTTGTAGGAAAGCTTTATGGTGAAAATTTAAGAAAACAAAGGAGATTTGGGATGAAAAGACCAAAAAGGATGAATAGATTGAAGTTTGGTTCAAGAGAAGCGCATAGAATGAAGAAACATTGAAGCAGACATGAAAGGGGTGACGCATCATATATGAAACGGCCCTGCTTCTTACCTGAAACGGCTGTGGTATCATATATGAAACGGGGCCTTTTCTGAGCCGAAAAGTGCGATAATGTGCGCCAAGAAACGGCGCCGGTTCTATGTTTTTGAGTCCAACTCGATTTAATCTCCTAATTTTATGTAATCTCTCCAATATAAATACCATAGTTTAGGGTTTTTAGACGGTGGAGAGAGATATTTTTCAGAAGAGAGGAGCAGTCAAGTCTTCAATTTGGGAAAATTTGTTCTTTCTCTTTACTTGTGATTTTTCTTTTATTTAATGAATATGTTTATTTTCTTTGATATGTGTAGCTAAATTTCTTGTTGGGGATTTGGGTATATCTTTTAGGGATTTTAATCTAATTATTGTATGAATTGATTTTCTGGGTTAAATCTGTTTTCTTTGTTCTTAATGCGTTTTATGTCTGGCCAACATAGAATAGATCCTTGGAATTGTATGAAGGACTGAGAGGTGAAATATAATTCGTGCTCTAGAAAAATAGACACAATTTAATTGGATACGAGAGTAATTCAATTTATTGTGATAACCATAATTGAATTAGGGTCATGGAGAAACTAATTTAATTATTAATCATAGGATCTTAATGTTCTTAGCTAATTAGTTTATACACTGAGAGGTGGTAATCAATTAGTTAGGAAAGCTTAGGATGATCTGAGAGGGCTCCTAAGTAGATTAGTGGTTGTTATTTTAACCCTGATAATTAAATTCATACATAATTGGATTAAATACCTAGAAGAGAAGCCTAAACCCTCACATCCATTCTATTGATTTCTCTTACTTATTTAATCTTTGTTTCTTTAGTTAATTTCAACAATCATCTTCTCTTTAATTGTTTGCAATTTGATTTTATTAAATTCAGTTTTCTTTACAAACTTTGCTAGAATTAGGTTGTTAGTTTTCTCAAGTCCTCGTGGGATCGATACCTTGGAATACTCCAAGCTTTACTACTTGATTCTGTTCTCTTGCAGAAAAACCCTGATCAGATTGTCCACTTCCAACAATGGCTGAAAATTCCCAAATTCCATATTCTACTACGACTCCGCCCCAACCATCTACAAGTTCTGTAGCCCCATCAGCCACCAACTTTGTACCTGAAAAAGTCACCACTCCTAAACCCCATTCATCTAAAACCACTACATCTAGAAATGCAAAGAAGAAGGCTTCTGCATCTGTGCAAGCAAATCAAGGCCCTCGCAGCAAAAAAGGTGCTTTTTCATCCTCTGCAAATGGATCTGCTTCTAGGTTTGCTTCTGTTACAATAGAGCTTTCAGCTTTAACATCCCATGGTGCCAAAGCCACTGCCAAGGTAGGATGTAGTGCAAATCAATCTACTACAAAACAATCTCAGAGAACAAATTTGGACAGATTCCAAGGACGAGAACAACAAGAGAGAGAATTTTTCTTCGCAGATAATGAAGGGAGGCTATCTGGCATGGTTAGTGGAAGAACAAGTCCAATGTCTAAGAGTAAAGGTCAAAATTTCCTCACTGGAAGGAGATTTTTCTCACAAGACAGCATTGGAGGAAATAGAGGGATCTGTACAATAAGCAATGGCAATGAAGCAGAAGTTGTTTCGAATAGGAAAACCAAGCAAAAGAGGAAGGAAGGGTTTGATCTGTACACAAATGAAAAAACAGGGAGGCAAATCTACAATGTAAGCAATCTTTGCAATCTTTGAGTATTTTATTGTTATTTGAAAATAATTGGCTAATTGAAACAATTTGTAATAGTTGGGTTATAATATTCTGAGTTAGTAATTGAATAGACATGTCATTAATGAATTTCTACTTAGAATGCTTTGCAATGAATGTGACTTAATGAGTAATTGACTGCATGTGACTAATGCATTTTTTTCCCATGTCACAGCCTGGTAGGCCTGGTGAGACCATCCTATCCAGTGGGTCTTCCCATTAAAAGGGTAAGAGGAGTGCTACTGCAATTGATGTTGAATGTACCCAAGGGAGCAGAAAACCACTGCCAACAGTAACACGGGGAAGGGAACGGATAAAGGAAATTAGAAATGATGGAAGATTCTCCTTTTGTGTACTGCTGTTTTGCTTTTTTGTCTTGGTCAAATTGTTACAAGGATGGAACAACATTGGTTTTGTTAGTCCTGTTACTTTGGAACCATATAAACTCTTTTCTGGTCCTTTTCTTCTTTTTTTTTTTGTATTAGGTACTCTACAGGCTAACAATGATGTGGTCAATTTGGAATACTTTCAAAAATTAGATAGAAATCCTATGATTATGGAATATAGTTTTATCCTTTTGTTTTTTGCTTACCATTTTCTCATACAAATGATATGATTGTATGGAATTATACAAATATGCATATCTAGATATAAAATAATTAAAGTTAAATAAGTTCAGCATTACATTACTATATAGAAAATGTATATATACAAAAAAGTTATACATTGCATGATATGAAATACCTAAGGCAATGCATTAAGCATCCAAATTCGATCAGAAGGTGGGTTATGCAAACATAACCACCACAAAGACAACTAAAAAACAAAGAAAGAAAGTTTTTAACCAGATCCAACCCTTGCCATGGCCATGGTCAGTTGCTTTGTCATTTTGAACTTCATCAAATTTCTTCTTTAGAGCACTAATCTCATTTCTAAGGTAGAAGTTTTCCTGAATGATTTCTGCTTCAACAACTTCAACTGCTTTTTCCTTCAAACTCATATTTTCATTCTTGGCACATTTTAGTTCATGGTAAAGGAACTTTTCCCTCTTCATCAACTCAATTATAATTTCTTTAGCTCTGTCACAAAATTTAGGATCATGCCATGAATGAAAATCATAGTGATTGGCCGGATATTGACTGCATCAATAGAATTTTCTCCCAGGATTCTTCTCAGTCCATGAACATCTTCTAGGCATTTTGGTTTTACAGAAACAATAAACAGGCTTCGATTCATAATCCCACTCCGCAGGAAAGTTTGAACTAATTAGCTTGTAAGAATTACTATTTGTGGAGTTTTTCAATTAACTGTAAATACAAAAGACCCATTTATAAATTAGCTAAACCCAAGTCAAATTTCAGCTAATTAGCTTGTAAGAACTAATATTTTAGGACTTTTTCAATTGACTGCAAATACAAACCCTAAACACATCTATAAATTAGCTAAACCCAAGTCAAATTTCAGCCAAGATAGACAAAATGATAGAACCCGTACCTGTAAACCCAAGGAACTAAACCCATTTAATGGCGAATAAGAAAACCACCCACAAACCTTGATATTGTAGATGCAGATGAAGAACTCATGGTTGATGAGTAAAACAAGAGTAAAATTCCCAATTTCTCGATTTTGAATGGACTCTGAAGCAGAGAGTGATGAGCTCTTCTAAGAACATAAACGAGAGAAATAGAGAGAGAAGGAAAACAAATTATACTATAACTAATTATTTCTTAATTTATAACAGGTTTTTCTTATTCATTGTCCCCATTAATTCCACGGTGGAAATGCCACATCAACCTGTTAGAAACACTAACAGCGTGTGTCATTCACGGCCTGATTTCCATCCAGATTAGACCTTATTTGACAAATCCGTATAATTTTAGTCCTTAAATGTAGCCTCGAAAAGTTTAGACCTAAATTGAGCAGCGCGCCAAAGTTTTAGGCCTAAATTGGATATTTAGCTATTTTAATCACTTCATGAGCTTAGTTTGTTTTTAGCAAGGCTAAAAGAAAGTAAGTATTTTTTATATTATGTACCCTAAATACAGGAGTTAGAAATTTTAAGTTTTGGGATTCATTAAAGAGTTTGGTTTGATGGGCAAAGAAAGAGAAAAAAGAGTTTGGTGTAGTCTTCGTCATAGTGATTCTTTTTTTGAAAGTCACTGAATTTTTTTGTCGCTGTTGTTGAGGTGTTTTTTTATTTTTTTTCAACTTATCTGGTAAAGGTTTAAATATTCTTAGTTATGGACTTTCATTTCGTCTTCATCGCTTGAGAAGCCATTTTATTAACAAATTATGAATTATTCCTACGAAAAATAAAAGAACAAATAAGCAACTATCCTTTTTTTTTTTGCTTAATTTGTTTCATTTTTAAATAATATATACAATTGTGCAACCATGGAGAAAGTAATGTAAAAAGGAAAGAAATATGAAAACATTTAATTTAGTACAACATATATGTTAAGATAAAAGTAGCAGAAAATGGAATGGAAAGAAAATAATATGAAGAGATAAATTAAAGATCATTTTCTATTTGTGAAGTAATGAACTTTATTACACATTTACAATGTGAATGTGATATTCAAGTCTCAATTAAGTCTCTTTACCAGATCATGAAAAAGGGGCTTATTATCTATAATCTATAATCTATAATCTATAATCTATATCTATAATATATATAAAAGTATGAATGGTGTAAAACTTTTTAATGGCTTAAAATACCCCTTTTTTCTAAATATTTCAGAATTGCCATTGATATTGTTGATTTAAATTGAAACTCTTTATTTATCTTTTCCTAAATATTTTTTATATATTTATTAAATGATGTTAGTAATTAACTAATTTTATTTTCATCATAACTAAATTACTACTATATTATATTGAAAAAAATAATTTAATTATTATTCAATTTTATGTAGTTTAATTTGAAGTTTACTAATCTACAGTTTAATTATTATTCACTTTAATGTAGTTTTTTTTACATTTATTATTTATTTTTATTTTTTGTTATTATTAAGAACGTATTGTATCACGTGCAACGTACGTGACAGAGAATGACTAGTATAGTATAAACTGAGAAAGAAATGAAATGATGATACTATTTAAATTAAAATGATGATATCAAAAGTAAGCCTCTCCTCGGAATAATTGAATCTTCCAAGTGGTTCACCATAGCAGCACATGTCGCTACGTACCAGCAACCAGCTGCAAGCAAGACACTCATGATTCTAATCACATTGATACATAATCAAAGCTAACTATGGCGGAATTTTACTTGCATGTTGCTCAGTTGATTTCCATGTCAAATGAGCCGCTCCTGGGATTCTGCCATGAACAGTGACCTCTTCTTTGGGCCTTGATGATGACTTTCCTCAATGCACAACTCTTTGCATCCCGACATTTTTCCAAGACACAAAGAACATCCCAAGTTCCCAACATAAAAACAAAGAATTTCAAGCAAATGAAACGTTCCACTGCCATCTGATCTCTTCTTTATTCTCTCTTATTTTATTGCTTTTGCCCTCACAAAATGGTTACAATGGCTCTACGTACTTTATATATATAGACTTTCTTGGTGATCAATGTAATGTTAAATTTGTAAAATTTTACCAACCAAAAAGTTTCTTTATTATAAAAAACTTTGTTAACTTTTTATGGATGTGCTAAATCCAAAGTATCATCAAATCTTGTTTATCTTGGGGCACAAACAAGTACAATGTAGATGTTTTTACAAAAGATTAATTACTACTCAAATTCGGGTACTGGCATTTATGAAAATTTGATCCCCTACCTATATTGGCGAAACTTGGGAGACAAGTATTCCAATAAGGAAATACGTGAGCTTCTTTTTGCAATATTCATGCATGCATCTTATTATCTTACTAGAATAGAGCATTGAACTTGTTTGAAAAACTCTTTAAATGGAATCTGTTCGTGCCAGATCATGTTACAATAATGTACGTGTTCTCTTAAGATTAGGTATTTAGAAAAAAAAAAAAAAGGAAAGAAAAGCAAGAATGAGTTTTTCTAGGCACAACTTTTGTGGTTTATATGAACATCTCACAAAATATAAAAGGTGTTTTGAATCTTATTAATCTACATATTTTGACCAATTACATTTCCCATCAATTTCTATTAACGGCTTGCTTTCAGTGTGCTACATATACTTAACACCCCCATTATTTTCCTCATTATCAATGGTGCATGCGTTCATTCATCGTATGCACGTCTATATTATTATTTTTTTTATGAGATAAGAAGGAATAATATGACTCAAATCTGAACGTATAATTGTAACCAAAAAAAAATCTGAACGTATAATTCCAAATTACTCTATATTGATCCTTATTGTTTCTCAAAACGCAATATAATCAAATATAATATTTAGATTAGATTCAAAATCAAAACATTAAAACCTAAAACTAGCAATTTTTTTCTAATAACATTAAAAAGTTGCAAATTACTACCCTTTAGGCCCCTTTCTTTTACTAGTTAAAAGGAAAATCTTATATAGATGCATTTGAATTAACGATGCTCACTACGGAATTGTGATAGGACTTGAAGTAAATCATCTTGCATGATGAAGGGGTATGAATTGAGTTCAATTTATTTTTTTGTCTAATACCCCGATTATCTGACGAGCACATTGGATCTCGATTAACCTGGAATCAAGTTAGTCAAACTCTAAATTAGGAGAAGTTTTTTCAACATTTACTTTTCCATAAGATTTGAAATCAAGACCTTAATTAAGAGATATCAATATCTTTCCAAACAACACGGGTTAGAGTAGAGCCAACTTCTTATATTTGGGCTGGCCGGAGTAAACTCAGGCCTGAGGAACTATACACTATTAAAATCATGAATTGGGCCCCGAGGCTGCCGGTCCAAGCCCCAAATAACTCTCAGCCAGCCTCGCGCTGTCATTTTCATTTTTCCATTTCGTTCCTTCCAGTTCCTGTGTGTTCTCCGTTCCCTCTTCACTTGCCTTTATTTTTCCTTTCTCGCTACAAGAAACAGCGTTAGGGAACCATGTCGGTTCTGATAGTTACGAGCTTAGGCGATATTGTGATAGATTTGTATACTGACAGATGTCCCTTGACCTCCAAAAACTTCTTGAAGCTTTGCAAGTAAATTTTTTCCCTCTATTTCAATCTCTCCACATTTTCTTTCCTAGTCATATGAATATGAAATCTGTAGCCCATTCAAGAATTAAAGCACTTTTTTGGGTTTCCCTGTTTTTCACTTAAACTGCTTTTGTGTACAGGATTAAGTACTACAATGGGTGTCTGTTTCAGACGGTTCAGAAGGATTTTACTGCCCAAACAGGGGACCCTACTGGGACGGGCTCAGGTGGAGACTCAGTTTATAAGTAAGTAACAAAGGACGCCTTCTTGGGTTATTGATTTTGCTCTCTGTTTTCCATTTTTGCTTGAAATATGTCAGAATTTCTTGGTTCAGTTTCTTTTATTTGATGTTGCATTTCTATGTTTGGGATTCATTAGGTTTGGGATAATGAGTCTATACTTTGTTATTTCAGATTCCTATATGGTGATCAGGCTCGGTTTTTTAGTGATGAGATTCATCTTGATTTAAAGCATACTAAGACAGGCACTGTTGCAATGGCTAGTGCTGGGGAGAATCTTAATGCTTCCCAGGTATGAGGCTCTTTTGCTTGATTCATTATTACTTGAAATCTCATTTATTTCAATGTTATTGTGATAAGATATTTATTAGTGTTCCAGAAAAAATAAGGCTTAAATAAGATGAGTTGTTGGTCTTTTGTAGCTCTAGGCATTATGGAGAGAAAAAACCATGTTTCTGCTTATTCAACTGCTTTGCCTTTTTTCAGTTCTATTTCACACTTCGTGATGATCTCGACTATCTTGATGGGAAGCACACAGTAAGTTTCTTGATCCATCTACCGGTTTTCAGTATATTGTGAAAGAAAGAAATTATGACTTTCTGGATATAATGTCCTCACTTTGTGCACTTGTTGTGGTTCAATGTGAAATGTGCAAACTCTTGGAAACTGCACATAAAGTGCTTTCTTTTATTATTATAATTGTCTCGGTCAAAGCCTTCTGAAAACTTAAGTGAACTTCCTAGTTTAAATGGTTAATATGTATTCGCATTTAGTTAAACAGTAGATGAGGCGTAGAGGTAGGTAGCTGAAAGAGTTCAATGTGGTAGTTCAACATTGATTCCTGTGTTAGTCAGAGTAGATGTTTATTTATTAAAAACTTAAATATGGTATTTCTTATAAGGTAACCAGAAAGATATGACAAATGTTCATTTGCTTTACTGACATGCAACAAGAATACTCTGGGGTTTAGGTTAGCATAGTCCCTCATATGCCCCATATTTGGGTTTCTATGAGTCCTACCAAAATAATTTTGAGATTTGACTATTGAGGACTTTGTTTTTTGAATTTCTATGTGTTGCCTGTGGTTCCTTTTGCAGTGGTCATTTTCTATGTTGCTTTCACCCTTCATTTTTCTTAAGGCATACCTATCCAGTGCCTGAAATTGGACCTGAATAAGGGGTCTTGGCCTTCCAAGTGTAATGAAAAACTTAGTAAAAAACTGAATGTACCTGTCTGGACACAGGCCAGGGGCAGTGATTCTCGTTTCTGAGCAACTTATTGTCCCTTGAAAGTGAGTTGCCAAAGGAAATCTGTGAGTCAATATTATGAGTGATAATGAATGTTTTTGTGCAATTCATATGATCACTAAATTACATCCTTTAATTTTTTTGGTGCAATTCATATGATCGCTAAGTTACATCCTTTATTTGGTAGAGCTTCTTCTATGACACTATATATTCATTCTTTTGTTTGATAGCATCCTGAATTTCCTGAGAGAGAGTATCATTGCAGGTCTTTGGGGAGGTTGCTGAAGGGTTTGAAACTTTGACCAGGATAAATGAAGCTTATGTAGATGAAAAGAACAGACCATATAAGAATGTCCGGTAAGTAATGTTCCTTTCTGCATATTGTTTTAGCAACGTATTGGTTAAAAACCATATGGCTTGTTCTCTGGTGTTAGTTCATTTGAATTTATTTTAATTAGTTATCTCCGCTAAACATTGTACAGAATCAAGCACACATATATATTAGAGGATCCTTTTGATGATCCTCCCCAGTTATCTGAACTTATTCCTGATGCTTCACCTGAAGGAAAACCAAAGGATGAGGTAAGTACCCTTTTAGCTGTTAGTGTTTTTTTTTTTTTTTAATTTTTAATATATGGTTGAATATAGTTGAATGAATGCCAAGAACTCTGCATATCAAATTTGAAATTTTAGTTCTTCAGCTGAGATGCTTACCAGTTTTCTTTAATTGTGTTATACTCGTAGCCTCTTGAAATGTCCTTATCTTTTATAATTGAACGAAGAAAAGTTTTATTTTGTATTGTTTTGAGAAAATTTATGGGATGCTTCATTGAACTGCTGTCTCATATTTCCTGATGTTAACTTATTACATCCATAAATTTTACTTTCATTATTTTCTTATGCATTGCTTAACATTCATTTGGCTGATAGCAGATTCCTGCTTGATACTTCTGATGTAGGAATTGCTGACTTTTTAGTAACTATTTATGCAAGAAGTTGTCTTAGGGGCATGATCGCATTTCGAAGAGTTTGGTTTTGTTCTTAGAGCACTTAGTCTGTGAACAATCTTTTCTTGATTCCAGAATATACCTTCATTTTTTTTCCTTCAAATGGGTACTGGGGTATAGTAATTTTTACTGTCGTACCAGACGATTTTATCTTTAAGTCAAAATTTAAAAAATAGTGGATTGGCCGAACAGGTTGAGTTAATCTGGTACTTAAATATATCCTACCAACTATTCCATGGGGGTTTCTCATTTCTACCGAACCTCAGGGAATTTTTGTTATTTTTTTGTTGATCTTTTCAGGCCTCTTTGAGATGCCATCCCACCTCCCTATTAAAAAGAAAGAAAGAAGAAAAATAGAAAATAAGGGATGGGTTTCGGGACATGAGTCCTGGCAATGAGCATAGGAAAAAAAAGTAAGGAAGATGTGATTTATTTGAGTTGGACCCATGTGGAACTTGATGATGCCCTTTCCTTTCATACTTAAATTGATTGGGGGCTTGGACTTGTCTCATTCTATGATTTTCTGAGTGATGTGTTTAGGCATACTCACACAGTTAAACCATGTTTTAAATTCCATATATTAACAAACAAAAAAAAAACTATGTTAAATTGGCGTATAAGCATATGAGCCATTTAAATAAAATTTGCAGCAGGCTGGATAAATAACTTTTTTCTTATTTCATTCTATTTGATTTTGTTAGTTCTTTTCTCCAGCCACTGTTTCAAATAGTTTTTATGTACCAATGAAGTAGTAGAATATAGGAGAGAGCATTGAAGTTGGTATTTTGTGGTTCTGCATTATTATGCACCTGTAAGAAGGTGCAGCTTCTGATTGGTGGTATCTGACCCCTTTAATTTGATATTGAGCTCCAATTTATTCAAGAGTTTCTGAACTAATTTTAGGTTTTAAGAATGAGTAAACATGGTCCAATTTCAAGTCATATCTGTAATTTATGTCTGATCAACAAATATATTGCTGCTTGTCAATTATTTTTTACTTTTAGTCAATTCTAGTTTCTCATCAATTGCATCTCAGGTTGATGATGATGTGCGGCTTGAAGACGATTGGGTTCCCATGGATGAACAACTAGGTGCGGCAGAGCTCGAGGAGGTTCTTCGTGCAAAAGATGCTCATTCAAGTGCGGTTGTACTTGAAAGTGTAAGTTCATACATCCATGATGATTGTGGTATTTTTGTTTGAATGTGACCTTCTGTTAAAGTTATTTATTGTCTTATGTCTACTGCAGATTGGGGATATTCCTGATGCTGAGATTAAGCCTCCTGAGAATGTTCTATTTGTTTGTAAACTGAATCCAGTCACTGAAGTGAGTACTTATTTTGTATTCGCTGCTGGTATAATACGTTTATTTTGCTTCTTCATACTTTATAAATTTTTCAGAGGAAGGATTGATAAGGAAAAGTTGGCTGAGAACATGAGGGTTCTTTTGCTATAATAGCATTTTTCCTCTCTGCAACCTGTTATTTTGCATCCCACCCTACTATTTCCATTGTCTTAATCTGAGGAAAAGATGTCTTTGCTAATAAATGACACAGTGTTAAGACCAAGTTAACTACACTTATAATTGAAGACTGACTGACTAATCCAACTGCAGGATGAAGATTTGCATACAATTTTCTCACGTTTTGGGACCGTAATATCGTAAGTATAAATTTGCGTAACATTTGGTAATATTGGGATGCTTGCAACTTTGAATGTTTTTCTCACCGCAATTAAATGACAGGGCCGAGATAATCCGGGATTATAAGACTGGAGACAGCTTATGCTATGCTTTTATTGGTGAGCTGAATCTTAATTTATTTACCTTGTCCTAGAACATCTATAAACCTATTATTTGTTGTGTGGAAAACAATGATGTTCAACTTTATTTTGGTTCGGATTCCTTTTTGAAATAGTTTTTCATTAGTATACCTGTTCATATAAGTTTATCTTTCATCTTTTCTGGAGTTTCAATGTAAGGAATCCTTCACCAAGGCTTGGGGATCAACCCCATTTGTTAGAATAGTTTCGATATAAGGAATCCTTTACCAAGGAAAAGAACATGGAGGTGATAATTGCTATTATAGAATTACTTCTGTTCTGATAACCACGGGTCACTACATGTGCTTCTGGAAAAAATTTGCAAGTCGAAGACATCATTAATGTTCCTTCCTTGTTTTGAGCAGCACTTACAACCTGTTTACTATCTGGGTTTCTTTCCTCTTGAATATATAATCATTACCTATCATTTTTCATTATTTCAGAATTCGAGACGAAAGAGGCATGTGAACAAGCATATTTCAAGGTAAAAATTAATACAAAAAGTGTCCTTTCCTTTAGTATTGCATAATTCTTGTTTCTGGATATTTGACAATCTACATCTCTGTGAAATGAGCAGACTAGTAACTATTCAACTTTTTCTGTTTAATTTAGTTTTTACGGTAATAGAATGCATGGGTTTTCATATACATATAATTATCATTTTTGTTTTTCATTGTAAAATCACAGTTCTATTGGACTTAATTAGGAAGAAAACTAATTTTCCATTGTTCAACTACCTGATTTCTGAAAGAGAATTTTATCTGTCCTCTAGGGAACACCCTTTTTTTTTTTTTTTGACTTCGGTTTGGATGTCACAAGTTCAAACTTGGGTATAGAGGATTGGCGAGGGTGGGAGAGGCCTATCTAATATGTAGCTCCTCCGGGGAATGCCGATGTGGATATTGACATGGTCTGTCTTATCAGCATTCTGTTGACAATTTTAACACTTGTCATTTGGATGATAATGTTTAGCGTGAATTGTATCATTAAGTGAGAATTGAGTATAAGATTAGTTACATTTGTGGGAATTACATTTTAAAATCATTAGATTTATGTGATAAAAATCAGTTTATACAAGTTAAGACCATCTAACAACCCTATTAATTTAGCTAGACCAGCAGCCCAATCTAATTGACCAAGTTAATGCTTATTCTACCAGAACTTAAAATACCTGAATACCTTTCCGCTTTCAATCAAATTATTAAACAAATAATTACTTTACATAATTAACATCAATGGCATTTCCCCTTGGACTAAAAAGACTGCTTTATTAATGAGAAGACATGGCCTCAGCCGCATTGACCCTAAACTTTTCCATGCAGGTTTTGTCTCCATCAATGCAAGAAGTCTCTAACAGTACCTGACTCTTTACATTTTGCATCGATGGAGAAAAAAATTTGCACTGAGATTGTCCTTTCAATGTGTTAATTTCCTGCTTTTCTAAACCCGGTACTTGCTAAAAAGTAAAAGTGATGTAATATAATTTGAAATGCCCTATATATAAAGTTTACAATTAAGCGCATAAGTATCCAATGTAATATAACTCATTCCTAATTAATTTTAACACTAGAATTGGCTTGATTCTAATCTGTCGTAATAGGCCATGCAACATCTATTTGATCGACATAAAAATGGTGCCACTGGTCCTAACATTGGGCTTTTTGGAAAACTTCTGACAAGTTCACTTTCTAAGAGAGAACATGTGTTGTTTTAATCAAATATTTACTTTTGTTCTGCAACTTTTCTTTATCTCGGGCTTAAAAATTCTGTTGATTAATTTTCATGGCAGATGGACAATGCCTTGATTGATGATAGAAGGATACATGTTGATTTTAGTCAAAGTGTTGCAAAACTTTGGGCCCAGTACAGGCGCAAGGATCACCAAATGGGTAAAGGTAAAATTTACTCCCACATTTGACATGTGGCTAGCAGTTGTGGAAGGTTACATATGGATTTTATCTTCTCCATGTTTCCATGCATGTAATATGCAACAAGCTTGAGACCCTAGGCATTCTTTTCAACTATCCTGCACATCCTTAATCCCTTGAACATGGTTATGTAATCTGGTATGTAGATAATACTGATTTGTTACACACGAATAGGAACTGGAAATGGGGACACCTGTGATCCAGCTTATGCCAAAATGCTTCAACATTTCTCTGTCCAATTAGTTATTAAACCTGTTCAGATCAACTATAGTCCAGACTAGGCACCTGAGCACTTCTTACAGTTGCATGATTAGAGATTGTTTAGAGTTGGCATATATGCAACTTAGTTGCTTAACTTCTGAATAGATGGATTCTATAATCTAAGGAAGATGGAAATGCTTATTGCAAAAGAGGGCATTATTAAAGCATTTAATTACCTAGAACAGGAAGACTTGAACCAAACAGACAAGTTGGTTAACAATTGCTTCTAATATTGGTTCCATGATAATTGATATTTAATAAAATGTTGGAGAGTATGCCTATCTCTTAAATTGCTGATTCATTACAGCTAATTTCATTCTCTTAATCCTCATCAGTCTCCAAATATTACCATGTTAAACTTGTTTGTGTATTTGGACATAGGAGGAGGTTGCTTCAAATGTGGTGCTCATGATCACATTGCGAAGGATTGTACTGGTGGACCTGCCAGCAACCTGCAGCCTGCAAAATATATCTTAAAGGATGAAAACATACAACGTGGTGGAGACCATAGCTCAAGGTTTGTGAAGTTTGATAGTATGATGTGCAATTTTTGCTCCTTACACATTTTGTTTCATCTCTCTTGACGTGATGATGATTGTCATAGGTATGAGATGGTATTTGATGGAGACACGCCAGAGAGTCCCAGGAGAGAAAAAAGACATCGAGCCCATGATCCTGCTGACCATGAACACAGATACAAATTGAAGAAGAATAGATTTGATGCTACAGAGGGGAAAGACTTCAATGGTAAGGATAAGCAGAGGGACAGAAGCAGAGATCACAGAGCGGACTTAAGTCGATCTGGTGGGAGGAGAGGTGAAAGGTATCTTAAAGACCAACTTGATGAGGAAAGGCATGTCGACAGACAGAGAGGGAGAGATGAGCAGAGTAACAGAAAGAGTAGTTCAGATACTTGTGGTGATGACCGAAAAGATGATGGAGATTACAGAAAGAAGTATTCTGACAACGATACTCCTTCGAGTAGAAGGCACCATGGAGATCATAGAAAGAGGAGTGGTGAAGGTAATGTCTACAGGGACAAGGGAGAAGTGAGAGATTATTGGAAGAAAAATGCAGATAGCAACAGGCACGACACTAGGAATGACCCAAGTTACCGAAAAAGCGGTGCAAATGACCATGGCTATAAAGATAGGAGGGAAGAACGGACAGATAGGCATTGACACACAGAAAATGATGACCATCATGATAGAGATAGAAGACACCGAGGTGATAAAGGAGATAGAATGTTAAAGTGAGATGCAATTTGTCCAGGAGTACAAATGGAAGCAAACTTCCTGATTTTTTATAAGTGCAGCAAACCAAGTAGGCTTGGTATCCTTTTTGTGAAAGCGCCCATCACCATTTGATACGAATTAACTGAAAGCTCCTGGGATGCAAATCCGTGGGAACTTGAATACACATGGCTTGAACTTGTGATCTTTGCCATTATGACTGACTAGTACTGCATCTACGTCAGCTTCTTTGATTTCTGCTATAACGTTTGGAAAATAGGACGTTTCAATACTTAGCTAGGATGGGATTGCTCAACTATAGAAATACCCTTAGGAGCTACTTCAACTTGGATCCGGCCAAATTGTTAGAGTTTGCAGGTGATCGCAACCAAACTAATCGTATCAATCAGGTAGCAAAACTGACAGTTGTTTATTCCTTTAGTTTGGCCAATAGCATGATATTTTAACCTACTCATAACAGTCTACCATCCATTAGAGGCGTAATATTTTTTGGATCTCATTCATTGAGTTCTGCCGTAATTGAGGGAAACAAAAAAGAAAAACGACGTCTGTCATGGAAGTTTTCCCCTTTTATTGTTACCATCTGGACATTCCATGCTAACTTCTACTTCCATGAAACTTGACTGCTAAATGACCATCCGAAACGTCAGGATGGTTGCCTTTTACCACAAGAAGATTTCAGAGTAATACTATTGCCTTTTCTATTCCATAAAAACCACACGCTTATAACAGTTGCAGAAGATAATTTTACAACACGAGGAAGGTCTCCTTCCAAGTTCCAAGCAATTCCCCTGTGAATATGTTGCAATCTCCTACAGAGAATTAAATTTTTCTTCTTCCTTTTTCGTTGCTGGTGGAATAATTATGCTACACAAACATAGGCACAGATATACATATATTTACTGGTCAACCAATATAAACCCTGCCACTAATAATTGAAACTTCCTACTGGGGGGGCTCTGATCAGGCCAAGTCATGAAATGCCCATCTTTAAATCCACCAGCCCAGGAACCCCTGTCAAGACTTTGAATTTGAAACCTTCAAGGAACAGGCCTTCCCTGCAATGCTTTCCCAGCATCAACTGCCCTTGAAAAGGATCTTAGATGACTGTCCAATGTCTGAATCAAGACCCAGTAGTCTGATTTTCTGTATGCAGAGCAAAGAAAAAACATATATTAGATGATTAACTTATTAACTGGTCAAGCATCTCATGCTCAAAGAAACATAGTATGTGATATGACCCCTTATCATTTTTTTTTCCCAAAGAAATGGGATATGACCAGTTGAATATTTAGCTTCCACCCTACATGTAAAGCACGCAATGACACGAGGACAAAGCAATCAACCAGTAACATTCACTTTAGGTATCAAGTGGCTGCTCACAGAACTATTATAAGTCTTTATCAGAATGTTACCATTAGCAAAGAATGCTACCATCAGCACCACCATAACCTCACTTGACCCCTACAACCCATTATACCATCATCACTATAGTTGCAATACTGTAAATTCTACCAAAACCCTTCCCAACCCACCTTTAACAACACCACCAACATCACCATTACTACCTTCAAAACATATCACTCCACCATTGGGAAAAATGACATCGATATCATAATTATCATTGGCATCAATACCTGAATATTATCATAATCATTAAAAGGTTAAAACCAAAACCAATAGCAGCATAGCACTACATTATTTCTTCTAATTTTTCCTATGATATAGTCTCAGGTTGTTTCATTATAGTTTCAACATTGTTAAATGTTTAAATCACTTGTTAATACTTAAGCAGCTTTACTTTTCCAACATTTCGATTAAATGTTTCAGCTAAAAACTTCATCTCTTGAAAAAATTTTGAATTCTTTCAACTATCAGTTCATCAAACAGAATTCACTCTACTGATGACTTAGGCAACCAACAAATACAAAAAGAATGACATGAAATAAAAAGGAAACCATATTTTTACCTCAAATACCTAAAAGTATACCAATTCATCATATGCCAATGATTATTTGCACGAGTAAGTCATGCACCACTAGAAACTCCTACCTCACCCTCTAATGGATTATTGACAACATACTTGCATTCTAGTCACTGAAAACATCATACTAGGGCTCCTAAGTTCATTTATCTCAGCCATTTTTGTAATCCCTCATCAAAACCTCCATGGTTTCCTTCTCAGAGGCTTCAATACCTTTAAAGTAGAACACCCTTGGCTTTTGCGCACTTTTTGTTGTTCTCACCAGATCCAAAGGTATTGTTTCGTGAAAAGTGAAAACGGTTTTTGTATATTCCAGCATAACTTGCCAAAAAAGAGAAAAACAGAACGGTTCTTTTTGTTCTTAACAATTTTCAGAAAAAAAAAAAACAAAGTGTTCAGAGTAGGCAGAAACCACCCAAAGAAAGGGCCTTAAGTCCTAACAACCATTCATTTTACCAACCTCCCAAGAGTTTTGCTTCTTCACAAAACTTCTACCTAAATTCAAACATACCTTCACTCAAGAAAAAAAAAAGTTATCCTTATTAATTGCCCTTGTTCTGATCGGCTGAATCTGACCAGCTCCACCAGTAATTCCAATCCAAATTGGCTGCCAAAATAAGTTACAGATTTGTCCAGTGAAATGCAACCACCAACCAATATAACTAGATAATTCAAGCCTCCATTAAGTCATTTGTTTGTGGTCAATCATTAACTCATTGAGATATGAAATTTAATTGGCATCTTTTCAAGATGAGGTCTTTTAACATCTTTATCTGCTAATGCACTCCATATCATTTTCCACCACTCAAACATTATGTTCTAGCACTCACACCACTCATCTTTCATTTGCTCAACTTCAGAAGCGTTACTTCAAGATAAGTAGACAACATTAATACTTATAAGATGACATCAAACTTTAAAAAAATATCAATAAATCCTTCAAAGGGGTAAGCAAAACCATAGGGATATGCCGCAAATAGAGAAATTGGCAATGGCATAAAGCTAGAAGCAAGACTCATGAGGATAAAGGAATATGCTGCAAATTTCAAAAATTTTAGGAAGCATAAGTCTAAGCAAGCAACACAGTGAATCTACTAGCACATACCTTCTCCAAATAGCTGCTCAAACCGAGCAACAATGTGTTTGCCATAAGTATATTTTTTCAAAGCATGAGCATGCAATCTGATACGACTAAGCAGTACTGCTCGCTGATTATCTGTACATGTTTCAAAAATCTTCTGGACAACATAATTTGCAAACTGATCCTTCATCATTATCTGGAACATTACACAATTAAATACATCCATTAATTGCAATAGAAGAAATTCAACATTCTCACAACACATGCAGTAAGTCCTATCCATCAAAAGAATAACTACATTATTATTTGGATGATACAATATTGACTTCAACAAAAACAAAAATATGAATCTTCACAAGTAGGACTCAGTTGAAAGCTGAAAGCAATACAAGGGCACACCAAGATTAGGTGGACACATATTAAACATGAGCGGACATTCAATTCCTATATGCATGAGCCTTTAACTAGCATTTCTAAAATAAATAAAAATGAACATATTTCCCAAAGAATCACTCCATAGTAATAGAGGGGAATTAAGATTCAAATCACAACTCACTTTTAAGTTTATTATATTTTGAAGACTGTAATAAGGAAAAGGTAAAAAACACAAAAATTCATCTTATTACACGTGATTTGCTTCCCAGAGAAAATTGATAAAGGGTTGGCAAAATTAGATAAAATCAGACGCTAAAATAATAGAATCAGTTCTCTTCCAAAATATATTCTATTTGCTTTAATTTCACCAACATGATGAGAGATCAATTAATGGTACATATAAACAATTACTCCATACCCGACAGTGGAGATTTTAAACACCACCAGCTGGGTTTGAGGGTTGCCACATACCCCCTTTAGGGTATATCTAAAATAATTAAGAAATTAATATGATAAACTAGAGAAAATATGTCATTATTCTAACCTCCTTGTGGAGTTTAAAAACTCCAATAGCAATTTATAGAATAATAGTTGTTTATTATATTAGTTTCTTTATTTTCTAATGTAGGCCCCAAGGGCATGTGACACAGAGAGAGAGAGAGAGAGAGAGAGGTAAGAGACTAATGAGGAAACAAAAAACTAGCTTTTTTCAATGTGAAATCTCAGATTTCCAGGTGTTGAAGCGGCCATTGATTCTCACCCTCTCCTCACACAAAAGAGACACATTGAGCAGCTCAATTTTCACTCTTTTTCTTTAATGTCTTAAGTTGTAAGAATCATATGTACCACAGATCATTCAAGATCACAAAGCAATCAACTTTAGAATTAGAATAGGAAATTTAGTTCAGGAGAGATCTTGGAAATAATTCAATGTCCACTTAAGGCCAGAGAACATTGTCGCACTTTTTATGACCATTATTATCATAAGCATTGCACAGACTTACCAATAAATTATCATTTCCTTCAGTATGTCCAACAATCTCCTCAACTATTAGTTCTCGTTCAGAGGGACCACCGTACTCCAAACATTTCTCAATAACATTTGATGCAAATTTATGCTGGCTCAGATGCACAATATGCCCAGACAACTTGCCAATAATTTTGCTTCTTTCTTGAGGTTTTCCTCTCGCCAATACATGCTGCAAATGATATGGCATTTACATTAAGATCAACAATGAAAAGAGGAAATTAAAACAGAAACAATATCTCATACATGCAGTTGGAAAAGATGCAAACAGAATTTGTAAAAATTGCCTTCATTCTTCCCATTAAGAACATCAAAGAAATAAGAGAATCAAGCATCACATAGAATCAGATCATGGACAACAAAAACACAGGTGTAAAACACACACACATGCAGAACAGTAATAGAATTTGAAAATAGCATGTATCATCTAGTGTCGGTGTATGCTGAGTCCCATATTGGAGACATACTAGCATTTTTAGCGAGATGGTCATTTCACCAATAGAGTAGCATTTTGGTTGAGGCCCCAGCCATTACAATGGTATCAGTCACCCTAGGGGTACCATCGTCTGGAAATGGAGGCATTATAACACAGGAACATGCAAGGTGTGAACTGTCATGTGGTATGGCTGGAGCTGAGTCCCACATAATATGTGCTAGGGTGATCTCGGCCATGTGCAGAGAAATGTTCACTTCATCTAATAAGATATTCTTTTGACCAAGGCCTAGTACTGTGACGCATGCATAAGACTCATTTCTCAACACTTTGCCCCATGTACATGCCTTTAGTTCATTCACCATCAGAAACAAAAGCCTAGAAATTTAAATGATGGAAAGGAAGAATAGGATGAACAGGGAAAAAAAGAAAGCAACACAACTAACCTCAGATGACACTTAAAGCAGGCACAGCCACTACAGCCTACAATTTCTAAAAATTAATGCCTTTTTCACTCTTGGCAGAACCGCAATGCGTTATTCGATGGGCATTAAAAGATAAAAATAAAAACTGGTAATCCATATTTCCTGGTGGCTTAAGCTTGGCACCTAAAGCAATTAAGATCTTTTTCAGGACCACAGATCTCTGGTGTTTTCACAAGACTATTTCAGCAAAAGCAAAAACTAAACAAGATGAAACTAAAACCCACAACTACTTGTTACTTTTAGTGGCTGATAAAGGGCCACGAGACTTTTAAAGGTATAAAATTTTAATTAGGCATAGTTTGGAAATTTCTGTTGAATATCGAAATTCTTTCTCCCTACTTCTAAGTGCCTTTTTTTCCTCTCTTCTCCATTTCCATGATCTTTCTCTCTACTCTCTATCTATATCCTGTCTCCTTCTTCCTTTAGCCTTATTCTCTTTCTTCTAGTCTATTCTCCTGTGCTGCATTAATAGACCGTCAGCTTTGTTAACCAAAGCTCACTAAAATAAAGTAAGATTTCATTAGGAAGATAACGTTGTATGATTGAAAGCATTTACTACATTGGACAATGAAAATAATGAACCAAAGCCAAAATAAGTCAATTTATCCTGAATAATTTTCAAGGTTAAAGACAAAAATTAAATGCCATAAGCATCTAATCCTCATAGAATTCTTTATTTGCAGATGAAAGAATCATGTCGATATTGCGAAAATATTTTTGGTAATAGATGTAACAAACACATTCAACTCCACATGCCAAAACGTCAATCCAAACTGTCTAAAATTAGTAGCCAACAGAACAATATAGGAAGATATTAATAAGAACCGAGAGCTGTTTTTCTTGCTGCAAGCAAACATAAGTTGTCAAGATTACACTTTGATGTAATGAATGAGACCTTAGCTACGAGGTGATATCAAGCACACAAGGAGATACCGGAAGACAAATCAAGAAGCAATTACAAATTCCAAAGCCAACAAGCTTTGCACCACATGAATATTATTTAAGCAACCAACAAAAACCAAAAAGAAATACTAACCTGTGTAACATAATTCCCATACTGGTCCTGAGCAAGAGTACAAACAGATTCCAAGATTTCATCCACTATAAATTGACATTGCTGCTCATCTGTGCAATGTTCTAAAACCCTCTACAAGAAACCAAAAAGCACAAAACAGCTCCATAGTGTTCTATGGACAAGAAATGGATGAAAAAGGAGAAGGAAAGAAGTAAATATTCAAAGCTCCACCTAGGTTTAATCTTACCTGTATGACTCGGCAACCATATGGATGGGTTGAAAGTATTGCAACTTGACCACGAAAAGCAGAAATTACAAACCCAATTTTGTCAGTAGGAACACTCTCAATGCACTTTTGTATGACGTGGTTTCCATTTTGATCACGCACACATCTCATAACATGTCCATCAAGTTCACGAACAAGCTGAGCTTTTTGTTCAAGGTCAATAACTTCAAGTGCCTAAATGTGCATATAAATTCAAAACAAATTTCAGTCTCAGAATGGAAAGAAACAAGTTTCAATTCTTACAAGAAGCCAAATACTTGACATCTGCCGCACAAGATAGTTTTACACCTTATAATGATAATTATCTCAAAATTTAGGAAGGAAATCAACCTATATTAATGAAAACATAAAAACCCATTCGAAGAGAAGATGGTGGAGAAAGATGAAAAGAATCACCACTTGATGTGGGCAGCAATATGTTTATTTCAGGAAATTACGATATTTATTAACATAATCTTCTAACACACAGCAAGATACAAGCACAATAAGCAACTAACATATTGCAAGGCAGGAAAATACCATTATTATCCAGCATATAAAAACTATGGTTCAAAGCTGCCTTGTTTAGCTTAATGCAAACATTATTCAAACTCTTGATAATAAGTAAGACATCTCCATTAAGTTCAGAAAGTAACTATGTAAGCAATGTAAGAACTATGCTACCAATCAGCCCCACCCAATAGATTTCCAAATGTCTTTACATCTATGAAAATGAACAACCACAACCAGCCAACCCCCCGCCACCAAAAAAAACAGGAAACAAAACCTGCTAAATGTAAAGAAAGGAACAGACAGAGACATACAGCAGTTGCTTCTACCCACGGCAGATGCAAAGAAATTGTGGACTTTTTCATGTCCCACAAAGTAGAAGAAGAACAGGGAAGTGTTACATACAAGGCAATTTATGCATGCAAGTAAACAAATATATGCACGCTAATGTTAAGTAATTTAACTGTCAATAACACTGGGTCAATTTATTAACTAAAGTATAAAGAACTACCATTATAAAGTCACCACTTTTAGAGGGCTTTTCCTCTCCATGAGCTTCAACGCAAACAAAAGTTTAGCCTCTACTTTTATTAGAAGCAGCAGCATGCTCTGAATTTCCCTTAATTCGGTATGTGCTTTTCTATAAACACAGGCATCCATGTCTTGACAAATAACACAACCATCTACCACGATGGAGATTACCATGAGATGATTCCTACTGCTAGAGGTCACAAATGGCAAGTTTGGGTCAGGTCACTTCAGTTTTTTCAGGCTTGGTCCTTTTCAGGTTAGGGTTTAGGTTGAGTTCATGTAGCTTTCGTGCCAATTGATCAACAAATCCATAAATTAAATAGAAATTACATAATAGAAATAATAATTTAATTTCAGTATAAAATTCCAGTTATTACAGGATCAGTTTGTTTCAGTCAGTCTGTGGTTCAGATCATTTCAGGTCTTTTACCCTCATTAGTTAAATCGGGTTTGGGCTCTGGCTTTTTTGACGGGTTTTCAAGTTCAGATTCATTTTGCCAACTCTGTCTATTACCCTAATCTGAGATAGAATTAATAATGAAATAGCAGTATAGCCCATTCTTGTCCTCATTGCACAAAATTTCAACAAAGAAATTTAGGTACAAGACAATCAGCAACCAGTACACTTCTCAATAGCACAATCATACATATTACCAGTACCTAAAATGTTCATTGGGAAGAAATTCTTCAGCATTTTTGTGAAAAGTGCATATGAATTTTCTTAATCATGAATTGAGTTAGAACTTATAAGTACATTATCCACAGAATCTACCCATGATGCTAGTCTATTATATACATATAATTCAGTTCTCCATACCAAGTAAAATCTACGACAAGATTCAAAGCATTCTCAACAAAATGGACTTTCTTTACATACAGATTGTGCAGCATGTCATACTACAGTATCGGTATTAAAAAAAGGGTAATTAATAAGGGAACAAGTGAATAACTGTCTGAATACATTTCAGGAAAGTTAATTCAGATTTCTATCTTATTGACATGCAAGAGAAAGCAATCAGAAGGTACTAAAAGCCCAGCAGCTAAGAAAACAATATAAGTTTAAAAGTTTAAAGATGTATAGAAATAGGACAATATATATGATTGGTACCCAATAGTATGGTGTAGAGATCAGAAATACCTTTTGTATTACACGACAGCCATACATTTGGAGGCTAAAATTCAATATCTGACCAGAAAGTTTATTGGCAAGTTCCTTTCTCTGCTCAGGGCTTCCATATTCAAAAAACTGCAAATATATAATTTTAAATAAAAACTCAGAAAACCAAGATAACCAGCAGTTACAAACCAAAGTTTGGTAGTTTTTCCTTTTTTTTTTCCCCTCTTGGATAGAATTTTTGGTAGGAATTTAAAAACACACCTTCTGAATAACATAGTTACCAAAGACATCAGTCATTAGTTTTGAAGAATGAGGAAGAACTTCTTTGAATACGGATGCCTTCTCTTCGATGCTACAATTTTCTAACTTCTGCTGAATAAATCGACTCCCATGTTGATCAGCACTATATTTGAAACTTCAAACTGTTACTTAATGTTCCAATGCAAAATATAGATAATGGTAAATTACACAAAACATCCTGTGGTTAAGGTGAAAGGGTTTCCCCCTCAGCTTAAAAAATGACAATTACCTCAGATTTTTCTGTCAGCCACCAAATAATATTGCAAACTAGTTCCACTGGCTTTCTAACATGAAACTAACAATGTTTTTCTCTTTATCCTACCATTTTCTTATTGCCAGAACTTTTCAACTCTTTTATCTCTCTAAGCCTACGAAATTTCAATTTCTTTGTAATCATCCACATTTCCCAGTCGAGAAAGAAAATCCTTGCAAAGCTGAGGCCAGAGCATGGCCCCAAGTGTCAGCTGTGCCCCCTTCCTCCCCCCAACCCTTAATTTGCTCCTCTTTCTTTATCTTTTTCGACTTTCATCCCTTATCCAAGCCTTCCTCCCTCAAAAACTTATCCCAAAAGCTTAATTTGAAAAACTGATCCAAAAAGCTCTGATCACTTTCATGAAAATGCAGGTTTTGAAAGATTAAATTATTTTGGAATGGTATGGAAGCCACTGTGTTGTTGCCTCGTGTGTATACACAGTTTTAAGGTGATGGGTACTTCAATTTTTACTTTTGGGGTGGTGGTGCCAGCGGATGATTTTTGGAGGCAGTCGATGACTATTTTGTTTTGCTCTTAGGATTTTGATTCTGCCTGGATATCTTGTTATATTTGAGGTAGGAAGAAAATAAGTCTAGGGTGAGAAAGTGAGATACAGTAAGAGGGATAGAGAAGTCTAATTATCTTGTACTAACTTCTGTTTTGATAAGGTAGAACCCAAGAAGTCAGGATAAAAGAGAAGTTTTCAAGTATGAACCAAAATACATAACCTTGTGTGTCTATACAGTTACCATGTCAAGCCAGTGTTAATGGAGAAAATACGCGCAATGGCCAAGTGTTAGAATTTAAACTTTAGGCAGCAAATGCTTGCATGTCAAACCACAGGATTTTCTTGTAATTTACCCAATAAATAATAAATAAATAAACAAAATGAACAATTATTGCAGTCTAGAACTTGCCTGAATTCAACAATATGTCCTACAATATCAGATAGCTCAAATCTTCGGCCTTTCCCAGATTTCAACTCTTCAAGAAAATTATATATCTTGGGGTCATTAGAACTCTCGAATCCTCTTTGACCTTGCCATCCAGAATATATACCAGAACCAGCTGCAAATCTAATTTCATTCTTCCCAACAGGAGTACCTGCCCCTCCTACTTGAGAGCCAGGCATAACTGGACTTGCAAGTGTTGCAGAGGGATATTGCATCATGATACCCATGTTTTGAGTGTTTCCAAGGTAATGAGGGCCCATCAACCCTCCTCTACCTGTATGTAGATTAGTTGACACTCCACCTCGCTGATGTAGTTTCTGATCCTCTGCGCAAGCAGCAAGGTTAGACCCCTTTTGAGAGTCAAAAGCACTATTCTGGCTCCCAACAATGCCTCCCCTAGCCATAGGGTCATACTGACTAGAAATACCATATGTTTCCCCAAAGGGCTGCTGATAATATTGCATATAAACCGGGTCACCAAAAGAAGATTGAACTGCATATCCAAACTGCCCATAGAATTTGTTAAGGTGTTGCATATCAGCTCCATTTGCAATGCTTCCAGCAGAAGAAACACCAGGCATTTGAGCATTGAAGTTTGGACCCACAGGGCCATCAAAAACAAATGGAATACCACCATGGGGTGGGTAAGTGATAAACGGAGGAACAGAGGAAGAATTTAAACCATATCCACCTACACCATACTGAGGAGAAGGCAAACCTGCTTGAACATTTGCATAATATGGAGTTGGTGTAGTCATGTATCCTCCTGCGGTTGCATAAAGTGGTGGTGTGAACCCAGATGACTGGAGAACTGGCTGTCCTTCAGCTGAGAACTTGGAAGGGGCTTGCAAAAACTGATCCATGCCAATATATGCACCATTTACTCCTTGAGGAGTTGACTGGGACTTGACGGTTTGAACCTGAAATGGGTTGCTTGGTTGTTGCAATTGTCCTTGGTGTTGCAGCACACTGTTTTGGTAGCTGTGTCGCTTCTTTTCTTGATTCTTATGATTTTCAGAATTCCGCATGCGCAGGCTAGACATATTAAGATCTTTCATCTCAGACTCTATGACAGAAACATCTGGACTACTTGCATTGCCAACAATAGCTTCGTCCTTCAGATGGATATCTCTATTATGTAAAGCTCCTTTCTGAAGATGAGGCATGGACGATGCGGTTGCTGTACCAGGGTGTGGCAATGATCTTGAACTGAGTACAGTAGTCTGATCAGCTCTTGATGATACTATATCCGTGTCCAAAGTCGATGTAACAGTATTTGTAGCACCAATTGAGAGGTCATACAGGGAATTGGAATCAACGTCACCATAATCTACTTCTGTTATTGTATAGCTTAAAGGCTGAGACTGATTATATACAGGTGATGAAGTATGGGGGAAGTTTTCCTGTAAGTTTATAACAAAAACACTCATCAGACATGCAGCTCAAACAAAACAAAGTGAGAACAAGTGAAGGATTCGCACAAACTTTAGGCTTTAAGAAAAAAACCACTCCCAAGAAAGAGTAGATTAACCTCAATTTCCTTTATGGAGTTTATCAATTTAAGCTGTTCTAGTCTCAACAAATGAAAAAATATACATGCCCAAGCATAGTCATTAATAATTAAGGTATTTCACATGTTGAACAGAAAAAGATTGTTAAGAAGATCTTTACCTGTAGTACATTGACAGATTCATTCTGTTGGCCTAATACTGTAGCTGCATCCTGTCCAGACAAAAACCTATTAGCACTTTCTATCAAATCATCTGCAGATTGTTGGGGCGACCGATCATCCTCTGCCACTTCCTTGTGTGTAGAAAGAACACCTTTTGGGAAATGCAAAAAACTATTGCCACTGTCATCCATAGAACTCAGAACCTGATTATTTCCAAATCTACCACTATGGCGCTTGTGAAGCTGATTACCCCATGAGATAACTGGAGGAGGAAGTCTAGGGTTAAGATTGACATTTGAGCAGTAATATGCTAAATAAGCTGGATCGGCGCGCAACTGTTCTTCAGACTGACATTTTTCTAGGGCACTGTTCAAGCTAGCTGACTTCACGTTAACACCGGGGTTCTGCTGCGATATAAGGTTATCGATGGCCAAATAAGAACCCTCCATGCTCGGAGGAGCACTTCCACTACGATTAGGCGTTGCCTCTGCTCCACCTGTATGAAACCTATGACCCCTTTGAAGCAGTCTTAATTCCTCACTGGCAACATTAGTAGATGACGCTGCAAATGCTGCAGCCTCCTGATGGGTCGGCCATTTTCCACTCATTTCTGAAATTCTAATTGGACTCTCAGTTGCCATGAGAAATTTGAGCCCCTCCTTTATAGTGAGTGATGGGAGATCTCACATAGCCCTTAGAATGGCAGCAAAATGAGATTTAACTTTCGGTCTACAAGAGATGAAATTATTGCAAACATCCTTGCACCAAAGACTGGGACAAGTAATGTTTTGACAATTTTCAGAAACCTGAAAAAGTGTTAAACAAGGAAAATCGACAATATAATTAACCGCCTTAACATTTGCAATCCGAAACTAAACTTATACCACAGCAAAGTATCATTTAGCATATTTCAAGCAACTAATAAATTGGATTGCACAAATACATAACCACTTCCTTATCTGCAAAATTTAGAACATCAAAGTACTGCATCTACATACATACATATGAATGCATGTGTGCATTGCCAGTAACTAATAAACAGGATTCAAATAAACTCCTAACCACTTCTGTATCTGCAAAATTATGTAATACATAAATAAATGCACATCTATATGAGGAGAGATCAATTCACACTAGTCTAAATCAAACTAATTAAGTTTTACAAGCTTTTATAACTTCATGTAGGATTAAGATTTTAGCAAACCAACCAATGGATTTAACAACCTACCCATTCCTGTCATTCACGTAAAAGTTTCAAGTCAATGTGGTATCCATATCACAGTGATCAGGAATAAAGACCTTAAAATAGATATATAACAATAGAAATTCGGCATCCATGATCAATGAGAATAGAGCACAAAACAATCGGTAGGATTAAATTAGCCTGATTCTAAAATTACTTTTAAGAACAGAAAATACATTTGATGAAAACACTAATACTTGGATAAATCCTGAAGACAGAGAACCCAGAACATGGCATGAAAACAGAATTACAAGATTATGAATATAGGCAGTCACTAATATTTTTCATAAATACAAGTAAAATGTCTAATCAACACAGGCTTGTAAACACAAACATCAAGAGACCGAGAGATGACGAAGCTCATAAGGGTCAGTACATGTTTTTGTTGCCAAGAAAAGGTAGGCAAATAAAAGAATTGATTAATTTGAAACAAAAAGAAAAAGAAAATCTAAACATTCGCCACGCAGCCATAATTCGAAATGAAGCAACATATAACAGAAACTTACAGCAAACCCATTTGTTTTTCTGCTCACTTTCCGAGCAACCAAACAAACAAGCAAAGAACATTAAGCTAATCAAAGCCAGAGCTTATTTCATTGGAAACAACAAGAAACAGAATAAGCTCTGTTTATACTTAAATACCAAATAAACACTTGCGCATACTGTCCATACATAAAACGAAAAGAATATCAAAATGAACTGTTTAGAACAGCTAACTCTAAGTCAAAAGAAATGAAATAAGTGAAAGAAATGAAAAGGCTCCATGAAGAAAAATCATGCCAAGAAACAGAAAGCAAATAGTTAGTTAAGACAAAAATGAACTTTTGAAACCCTAAATGAGCTTTTTAAGAAAAAGACTGCGCAAAAACAGAGTGGAAGATTCTCTTACCACAAGCTAAACTGATGCAGCAAAGATTCACAGTTCAAAAAGAAAAAAAAACCCTAGATTCCTTCTTTCACAGTTTCCAGGTTCCAGAGAGAGAAACCAAAAAGAAGTCTTTGAGAGAGAGAAAGCAACTGAGTGTTGAAAGAGAAAGAGTGAGTTTGGCTCTAAAATGACAAAATTGGCTTTAGTAAGTCAAGGGATTTTCCTTTATTATTATTATTATTATATCACACGTATATATATGTATATATATATATATATATTTGTTTTTATCGAAGAAAAAGCGATGTTGCTATAAACAGGAAAAAAGCGCTAATGCCAGGGCGAGTTTAAGTTTGAGTTTCTGTTTGTTCTGTCCCTTTGGGGTTTTGTTTTGTTGGATTCGTAACACGGACAAAACAGCATGTCTTTGCAAATCCACCCACGAGTTACTCCGCATCTATACACTAAACTGACACGTTTATCTCTTTTGTGGGTTCTTTTAATCTATAACACTATCTTAATTTAAGGCCTCTCATTCTTTGGGGTCATATGTCGACATTTCTTTGATTTCCTTTTTTTTATTTCTTTTATATTTTTTTTTTAGTTTTTCATATGGTAAAACGGCGTCGTTTTGGAGATTAGAAAAGAAAAAAAATCTAAACACAATAAGGCCTAATATTTTGTTGGGGCCATATTTCATTTTGTGATTGGTTTTTCTTTCTATAATAATAAAAGGGGTTAGGGTGGGTAGGAAAAGGATATGATCGGGGGAGAGAGGCAGAGGAAAGAGTGAAGATGGTTCTGGAAGAAAGGAAAACCAAGAAAGGAGAAAGGAATGGGAGAAGAGATTGCTTGGGTCCGGCCAATTCAGGTCGTCTTCAACCATGTATCGCCGATTGTATGGGGCCGAAGTGCCATGCTTGAGCTTTAAATATTTCTCCTTTTTTTTCTGATTTATTTGCGGGTTTTGTTGAAATGGAATGGGTTTTCTTTTTAAATGGAATGAGTATTTTATTATGGAGAATTGATTTCTTTCATTTTCCCTTCCATCTTCTTCCATGGAAGATATTGCTAAACAAAATTTTTGTCGATCTCTTTCTTCCATTATTTTTTTAAAATTTTTGTCACTATATTTTTTTTGTGTAATCTATCTTTGTTTATTTTAGGTCTTTTATTCTCATGTTCTAATATGATTTTCGTTCTTTTATGTAGATTTTTTTCTGGGATGATGGGATTTTATATCAAAAACTAAGTTGGTGAGTTTTTCTTCTTACTTTTTCTGTTTCTCTCTGTTCAATAGTTCACTGATTGCCATTTTACTGAAAAAAGAATATAAAACAACAACAGAGAAAGGAAGATGATTTCTTTTTAAATGATAAGAAAATCGTCTCAACCTCGATCGTGAAAGCAAGTATGGTTGCTCTTCTCCATAATCTCTCAACCTTCTTTTTTCAATAATTGAAGTCGTGCGTTTTCATTATCACTTTTTTTTCAAAATTTATGCTAACAAATTTTGTTTTTTCAGATTTTCTTTTGATTGTATTTATTACAATTTCTGTTGGCACTTTTTTGGCTCGATGAAACTATTGAAAAAAAAAGGGAGACAAAGGGGGGCCAAGCAAAGAAAAAAATGTAAAGAGGGAGACCAAGCGAAGAAAAAACGTAAAGAAGGGGACGGCTTAAGAAAAGAAAGGGGTCAGGGGTGTTTGAAACGTATAACTCTACATCATTTGGGAGGATGAAGACAAGAGTGGTTGAAAAAAAAAAGTAGAGAAAGAGACCATTCGGAGGATGAAAACAAGAGTGGTTGAAAAAAAAAATAGAGAAAGAGACCATGAGACCATTCGGAGGATGAAAACAAGAGTGGTTGAAAAAAAAAAGTAGAGAAAGAGACCATGAGAAAATACTTAAACGTTAGATATGCCACGTCAATTACTTTTTTTTCATGAAGCCACGTGGCGCTTCGTTTTTTTTCTTTTTGATTGATACAATTCAATTATTATTTACTTTTTTGCTCCAATTGATTATTGGTTCCATGTTGACTTCTTTGCTCCAATTAATAAAAAACAAAAATCCTTCATTGAAAAGAAAAAGCCCTCTTAATCTTATCCTCTTCTATTTCTCTCTCCAACCATTCGTTTCTTTTTTTTCCACAGAATGATTACCCTTTTCAAACTTTGCTCTCTGTTGATAACTTTTGGTTTATTTAATAAAGTTTATTCAAGGATTGGACATCTTAACAAATAATTAAAATAGTAAGTCTAACAAGTAATATCAACCAGAATAATCAAGGTTAAGGATGTACCGAAACGCAAATGGAGTGTGCGTTTTAAACCTTCAACCTTACTTCTTCCTTTCTCCTTCGATTTCCGTCACAGCCACCCTTCTTTGCTTAGATATCGATCTCTGCTTTTCCCGAAATGAAACCTTTCGCAGCTGTCAGCAAATTGTCAAGCTCTATTGGCTCCCTACTTTGCAGTCTAAACAGTATGTATAGCTCCTTTTTCTTTTCAGCAAAGCAAAAATGATGGATTTATCCATTATAGCTATTATCCATTATATTATCCATTGTGAGCACCTCATATTATCCATTATAGCTATTTGACTATGATTTCTTTGATCTTTTATGCTTTTATTATTGCATTGATGGATTTATCTAATATTTTTTCATTATTTCATTATTCCATTAAGGAGAAGCCTCACATTATTGGGGGACATTTGTCATAATCTAATTGGATGATTCTTTTTTTTAATTTTTGAGTGTTCCAAACGGTGTCGTTTTTCATCGACAAAACCAAAAAAAAAAAAGAAAAATCATAATCGTGGCTTTGGGAGAAAGAGGGCCAAAATTTCAAGGCCTCTCTCCGTCTCTCTCCTCCGTCTTTTCTGTCCATCTCTTGCAAATTTCCTGGCCTCTTCCTCTCTCTCTCCAATTCATCTCTCTTTTCTTTCTTTACTATCCTCATCCTTTGATGTGTGAAGTGGAACTCCTTGGTCCACCTACCTTAATGTACAATATCTTTTTTTAAACAAAGTCGTTTCTCTTCAAATTTTCCATTTCTTTGAAATTTTATCTCTTTCTTTTGTTTGTCCTTTTATTGGAAGAAACTTGCTTATTGCTCGAATTGATTTATCTGCTTCTTTTCATGGTGATTACTCCATGTTGTTATCCTCTTAATACATAAGAATTTCAAAATTTTTTTATTTAGTTCGCTGTTTTATTTAGTTTTTATAATATGGGTGATGATTTCTTTTTTTTTTTGGATATTATAGCATTGTTCAATTCATACATATGCCCAAACTGAACTTGGTTCAGTTGAAATTTATATATTCCTTGACTAATTTTGTTGGGAAATTGGACTGATCTATATGCTCATTGCAGACTATTATGGGTTTTTTTTTGTCACTTTTTGATATTGTACCTTTATTAAATTTGGGTATGTTTCGGAACTAAACAATTTCACTAATAAACTTATAACTGATGTCTATCTACACACTGATAGCATCTTTCTCCTTAAGAAAAGATACATAGCATGGAGTAATTTCAATTTAAATGCCCTTATATTCTATCGTTTCTAAATTAATTTTATTTAGGCTACAAAAGAATATTCTTATGTTTCGTTCAATTTGTTTTCTTTTCGTCTCTAAATTAATTTGAATGTTGCCGTTACATAGGTTTACGACTAAAGATAGAAGTGCCTCATCAGGGTTTACTCTTGGCCTCATACATTTCTTGGATTGTGGTCAACATGAAGAACTCAGAGACCATATGTCAGGTCTTAAAGCAACCATGTTGCATAGTTTTGCACACTTGAGAGGTTCACACAAATGTGTGTAATTACTGTTCTAAGATCCAATGAGTTATCCTTAGGATTAAGGGGGGAACCATTGTTAATTGTTCTACTAAAACTAGCATGGAGTGTCATCTACATGTCGATTGTTAAAGAATACCAATCATTGCACTATCTATTTTCTTGGCCTAACGTCTATTTCAATTCATTTTTGATGTATCAAGAGTTTAGATTCAAGATCTTCAAAAATGTAGTTGGCATGCATCTAAATAGATTCTTATGTATTAATTGAGAATTGTACATTTCATACATTGATGTTTGAATACATTTTTTTTAAGAAAGAGAAGAATCGGATTTTGATTTCTTCTATTGGACCTATTCATGTCTCTGATGTTTGCATGTATGTACTCATCTATAGTTGATGGTCAAATATTGATATTCGCCAGTTTTGATGGTCTCATGACAAAGAAACAAAAGCATACAATAATGAAGCGCAAGTTATTATCTCTTAAGATAATCTCCTACTAATTTTAAAGGCCTGCTGCATTATTATTAGGTAAGATGAATTCTCCTCTTACAAATCATTCCCTTCATGCACAAGAATCACAAGATTCACAACACTGCATGACAAACTATTATCATTTAAAATATTCAACAACTCTTAGGCCCGCAGCGTAGCGCGGGCAATAGATCTAGTATATTATTATTACCAGGTCCGTAGCCCGGGACTTTACATTTTTATCAAATTTTTAAATCTTTTCAATTTTATCTTTATTTCTTTATTTTTAATATTTTAAACAATTTAATAATGAGATTCATCATTTTGAGAGGAGATCTATAAATAAAGGAAAACTGGTATTACGTTAAAACTAAAAAAGTAAAAAAAGAAAAAAAAGAAAAGAAAATTAGAAAGCCAATGAGAAGATAATATATACCCTTCAAAGATGTGAGACCCAAACTTATTATTATCGAATAATAGATCACAGAGTTTGTTAGGTTTTTTTATTTTGGAAATTTCAAATTATCTTAGTAATTTTATATTTTTATATGAGATATTAGAAACAATTTCAAATTATCTTGGAAATTGGTTACTGATAATATTAAATGCCTATATTTGGTTGTCTTTATTTTAAGAACTTCATATTGCATTAATAATTTCAAATTAACAAATGATGAAAGAAATTGGTTATTGAGGTATTAATTTAATTACAAACTATTTCCTAAGTATTTTAAAATTACTAAGGTCATTTGGCTTTTATACTTTTTTATGCTCTTATGAAACTAAGGTTTTAGACAATAATACCCTTTTGTCTTTGTATTATTTATCTAATTCTATCTAATAGATAAAAGTTTGGGCATATTTTCATCTTTTTATACTTGCATTATTTAAAAAAGTTATTAGTTTTGTCAAAAAAATATATTATTTCGGAATAACTAATTATTTTTAATTTATTCCATTTTAATTGAAATTGTTTTGTATTGATATTGATAAATGTGTTAAATTATAATAAAATATTATCATATAATCAAAACCAAATAATATAATTTACGAAACTCGTTTTGAAATGTCATATCTCCTTAAACCAAACAAATCAATTAAAATTCTCATTATGACAACCACCAAATAAAAGTCATTTAAAATTTCCATTACCACAACCAAATAGAAAATTCATTAATTCCTATATAGATAATCTGAAAAAATCAATAGAATTTTGGTAAATTAGTATAATATATAATAATAATAATAATAATAATAATAATAATAATAATAATAATATAGTAAATCAGAATTTATATTTTCAATCAAATTAATTTATCAATAATTAAAATTTATATATTTAATATTACATTTAATATAGTATAGATAATATAAATTATTTATTCAATTTATAAACCAAATTTTAGTAGTATATTAATTGATAGTATTTTATCCATTAATTAACTTTAGGAATTTAATTTTATTATATGGTATCTTTATTTTTTTGTAAAAAAATATCTTTATCTATAATTTAAAATATTTTTTATTTTTCTCTCTCATATTTCATGTGCCATTAAACTAATAAATAAAAATTAAATAATTATAAAAGGTAAAAAAATAAATTAAAGAAGAAAAGAAAAAATGGAAAAAAAGAAAAAAGGGAAAATGAAGTGAAATTAAAAAAAAAGAAAAAAAAGAAAGCAATCATCACCAAAAAAAATGAAAATAAAAATAAAAAAATCAAGCTACTAATGAAATGGTGACATATAGTCCCAAACTATGAAAGCCTTAAAATAAGATTGTGTTATAGATAGATAGATATTATTATTATATATAAAATTATATACCTTGAAAACTATCCTAAACTTCACCTCGAGTTTTAAAATTTTTTAAATATCATTATTATTTTTAATAAATTTAATTTTTATGTTTGTTTTAAATTTAGAAAATAAACGTCTTTTCTTTTTTATTATATCTACACATGAATATGTATAAATTTTTTTGAAATGATTTTTAATATATGCATAAATTTTGGTTTTATACGTTAACTTTTAAAATTTGTGAGAGAATAATTTTGGAATAAGGAAAAAAAGATTAAAAAATAAAAGTAATTTTACTCAATCTTTAAAACAAAACATAAACATACGAGTAAATTAATGTTATGAAAAAATATTTTTAAAAAATATAATCTATATATAACAAGTATAATTAATATAATTAATAAAAATTTTATTTTAAATCAAAAATAGAGAACTAATAAGAAATGATAAATAGTACTCCAAAATTTTTTTAATTTATTTTTAAGAAGTACAAATATAAATATTAATTGATTTAAATTTTTTAGAATTTTTAAAATTTTGAACATTTAACTCTTGTCTTAGAAAAAGTTTGAAAAAAAAAGAGACTAAAATAAGAATAACAAATGATACAACATTCTTGAAGTAAAGGATATTAGTGATTTTTTTACATAAATTTTGTAGGAATTTTAGAAAAAAAAAGGTAAAAGTAAAAGAAGAAGAATGATAGAATTCTTATAATTTTATCTCAAGTAAAATTAAAAAAAATTGAAAATCGTCCTTTTTTCAAAAAGTCAAAGTGACTTAAAATATAAATAAATTACTACAATACATAAAAGAAAGAAGAGAAATGGTTTTTTGTTATCCTTTTGTATGAAAGGAGAAAAAAAATCTTTTGTATAAAAAATTAAGATAAAATTTAAAGAAGAAGAATGATGGAATTTTGTAATTTTATTTCAAGTAAAATTAAAAGAATTTGAAAAACACTTCCTTTAAAAATATAAGTGGTTATGGGATTTTTTTTGTCAATTCTTTTTCTTAAAAAGAATAATATTGTTGGAATTCTAAATATTGGAAAAAATAATTCTTTTTTTTAAGAAATTAAAAGGAATATTGTTAGAATTCTAATAATTATTATAGTAGAAAAGACAAATAAAAACACTTTCTTTTAAAATATATGAATAATTAAAGGCATAGTTTTGATAATTTTTGTATAAACATTTAAATCATTAGAAAAAGTCCAAAAAAGACATTAAACTTGTAACTACAATAATTAGCATAGTATTTTTTATGTAATTACATTAGGTATTGAAATTAATATATATATATATAGATAATATAATATATATTTTATATAAATAAATAATCTATAATTTTATAACTCTATAATCTATATATCTATATATAATCTATAATCTATAACTCTATCATAAATACTATTAAAACAGCGATTAATGGAGGCTAAAGAACAGGTCCACGTTGGATTTATTTTCTAATTACATTTTCATCCCATTTTAAATTTCTAGTATTTATAACTTTTCCCCTATTTCAATAAGTATAATTTGAAAAGGCTGTTGAAGTGCTATGGAAAAAATAAAATAGAAAGAGGAGTTCCCGAGTTATTATTTCAGTGGAATAATGATTGCGTTTGTGTTCGAACTGAAGGGATGGAGGGCAGTAGACGGCTTGCTATTCGGCTGGGCTGCACCGATTCGATTCATTGAGAGAAGATTCAAGCCTTTTTTTGAGTATGGATTTCAAGGTGTAATGTATCAAGGAACACGAGGAGTTTGGAAAGCATTGAATTCAATGCATGGTTCGGTTATGGCTTTTGCCTCAGAATATTTGTTAGTAAATGACTCTTAAACTATTCTAAATTTAATTTTCGATTTCAACATTCAGTTCGTTGTAATTTGCTATGAAGGTTTCTCCCCCTTTGAATGCGTTTTTCAACTGTTTACCAACTGAGTCTATTCATTTTTTCATCTTCGTTGTTTCCTGTCAAGGTTTCCAGTGAAAACAACTCTGACGCTTTTCTCTCAATTTTTGCTATGTGTTATCTTCTACCTTGCAACTAAGTCTATTATGTTGTTTTTTCCTTACTTTGTTCTGTTTGGAGGTTTCCGCTTTTGTTTTCTAAATTGGTTTTTTGTTTGGTGTTCCCTTTTCTTTTGCTCTGTGTAGTTTGTTAGGATTTTCTTCTTTGATTGTCTGTTTCGGACTATGCCTAAACGTAGTACCCAATTGAATAGTTGTCATAGGAAACAGCGTAGGATAAATTATGTCTCCTCTTTTCAAGTTCCTAGTAGGGATCGAGCTAGGGAAAATAGAATGTATAGACCAACTGTTATGAGGATGAAAAAAAGTGAAAGGAATGGTGAACTGTTCTCTGCTTTACAGACAAGTGCCGTTAGTGGCATGCACAATAATTTTGTCCATAATGGCCAGCTTGCGTTGAACGAGAGAAATATGGGATTTGTTATTGGTAATGCTCAGACTGCATCCATAGGATCAATAAGAAATAGGGCAATTGGCTAAAGGAATCATACCAGAGAAGACATTTTATTAGCACAACCGAATGGTAGCGTTGGGTTGGGATTGCCTGGGAGTCCATCAAATGATAATGGTCAAAACTCAAAAGTTCTGGATAGTTATTTTTTATCTTCATTATGAAGAATGTATACTTTTTTGTAAAGTTTTTTTTTAATAGAAGTAAGAATTGTTTTGCTAACTTTTAATTGTTCCTATATGATGCTAACTTTTAATTGTTCCTATATGAGATTTGCTGATACTAAAATAAATGTCTTACAGCCACCTATTGAATCGACTCATCAGCATAAGGTTTTTTGAAAAAAACTTAAAAAAAAAAGTCTTTCAGAATGCTACATGTTAGTGTTTTGTGTGTTTTTTTTTTTTAAAATGACATTGGTGTAATGTTAATTTTCGATTTTTTTTAATTGTAGGTTCATGTGTTAGTATTAACTATTTTGGGGGTCCAAAGTATATTTGTCCTTTTTGTGGAGCTTCAATGTGGTATGATGAAAGGGCTAGTATATCAAATTACACGTATTCACCAACATTTAATCTATGGTGTAAGCAAGGCTCTATAAAGCTACGAAATCAGAGAGAAACAACTGAGGTACTACATTTTCTGCTTACTTTTGAGATTGATCGTAGAGGAAAGAAATTTAGGGAAAAAATTAGACTTTACAATGCACTGTTTCAGCTCTCTTCACTAGGCGATAAAGTAGATGGTTCTATTAATGCTGTTCCTGGTCCCTATGTCTTTAGAATGAGTGGGCAGAATTATCATAGGATTGGATCCTTGCTACTTAGACAAGGGCATAAACCGAGATTTCTCCAACTTTATATTCATGACACTGAACATGAAATTGAAAATAGAATCTCTGTTGTAGCTGACAAAGAAGAAAACTTAGATATTTATAGAGAAATAGTGAAGCAGTTGAAGTCAATGTTTGATGCTAAGAACGAAAATGTTAAAGCATTTAAAATGGTTCAAGATACACAGCTCCAGTTTCCTAATGTTGATGTTAAATTGAGATTAGTTACACAAAGGTCGTTTGATAGTTCCATATACAGTGCTCCAACTGCTTCAGAGATAACAGCCTTAATAGTAGGGAATTTAGATGAGAGCAATGCGGGCCGTGATATAATTGTAGAACATAGAACTGAAGGCCTCATGAGGATACCAGACCTGCACCCCCTGCTTATGTCAATGCAATACCCACTTTTGTTTCCTTATGGGGATGATGGCTTCTGTTAGAGCTTAATTTGTACATATATTTGCATAATATTTGGATGAAATTAGGCACTTTGGAGTAATAAGATTGACTAATTAAGGTGTTTTTCCTTTTGTAGGTGACAAGAAGAGATTGTGCAAATATGCTTTAAAACGGTCATTTTTAGTGTCATAGTGAGGAAAAGAGGTAGTTGAGAGGCTTGAGATTGGACGTTGGACGACCCCAAAATTTTGCCTTTGAAGGAGGATTCCACGACAAGGGTCGTTGGGTGACCCTGGCAAGGTAACCGAGTGGCCTGTTCTGGAAGAATTAACCGAATTTCGAGAATTAAGGAATCAGTTGAGCCACGCCTTTCTTCAGCTAAATTTGACTTGGACAGCTAATGAGAAGACTGCCCACGTGCTTTTGACTTAGTCAAAAGCAGGAAAAGACTCTTGTGCCCTTGAATAACCTCGAGATAGAAATTTACACTAGGATAGTTTAATAATTTCATAAGTTGAGCTTTGTCTATAAATAAGCTCATCCTTATACATTTTAGAGAGGAGAAATCAGTTAGTTAGTTTTCAGAAAGGAGAAAAACGAATTGTAGTTCATTTCCTTTGAATTCAAAGCTTGTAGAGAGAGAATGAAGCTTTCTTCCATGGAGGTTTTTTCCCCAATTATGTGTAACTAAATTTCTTCATTCAATCTAGCTTTCAATTGTCAATTTCTCTTTAATCTTGGTAAGATCTGAACTTAAACGACTTTAGTTGAATTGTATTCATCTTCTTTCTATGCAAATTGATCTTGAATTTATAGAAGATCAAGTAATTCTAGGTTTTGCTAAGTAATTATGGCTACATTGCTTGGGCTTGCCTAGATTAGTAGTCAATTGGCTAAATCACTGTCATGATCATAGGATTTAGCTAAAGAAGTGACAAATCAAACTCTATTCGAGCTTGAGGAATAAGAAGATCAAAGTTAAATCTAAGACTCTGAGTCTAGGTTGCTTTGGATGGCTAAGATCACTTAGATCTTCGTGCTCTCTTATGATTCTTTTACATTCGCTGAGAACTGGAAGATTTATGGGATAAAAAGTTAGGAACAAGCCGGAGCTAGCCTAACTTTATGCTTAAGAAGTGATAGGACTAGGAACAAGCCGAAGCTAGCCTAGTTACGCCATCTATAACTCAATTAGAGGAGACTTTAAATCAATGATCCATAGGTTGAAGGGAGAGAGGTAATTGATTGCTAGGTTGAAGACCTTATTAGATTGATATCTTGCTATTTGTTATCTTAATCCTTTGATTACTTAGACTTCTTTTTGGCAATTTCATTTCTCTAATTTCTCAATTTCAATTACTCAAATCTTGCATACAAAACCCCCAATTTACTCTTATTACTAGTAAAGTGGTTGCGTATTGTTCTTACTTGTTTGTTAATGTAAAGGTAGAAGAAGAGAAAAGAGTAGAGACTGCTCCTTGTGGGATCGATCCTCACTTCCACTAATACTAATCTTAGAGTGAGGTTATTTGTTGGAATTATCATGACAAACTTATTTCAACAAAACGGCGCTATTGTCGGGGAGCACAGTTGCTTCTACTTGGTTTCTCTTCTTTACCTTTCATTGATATATTTTGTTTTTGTGACTTTTCTAATTCTGTTTGGCTCTGTTTCTATACTTATAAATTGATTTTGTTGTGTGTTTGGAATTATAAAATAGTTAGGAATACTTGTTAGTAAGTATGATAGTCAATTTTGTGTGAATACTTGTTGTTTGGTTGGGAATTTAGTTGTTGTGTGTGCTGCTGCCCCTGTTTTTCTTGATTTTCTTCTGTTTTAGTTAGCTTAGAACTTGTTTGTTGTTTTGTTTGGTGGTTTCATTGTAGCTCCTTTACTTGTTTTTTCTTTTGTTTTGCTTTTGTTCTTTTTCATTCTTCTTTTGTTTTTTGTGCTTTTTGCAGAAATTTGGTAATAAATTAAGTTACACTAGCTAAATCTTTTTCTTTAGCAAGTGAAAGTGGTATACAAAGTGCAAAAAATATGGCTCAAAATATAGTTCCAGCTAGGGAGTTGACCATGCAAGAATATGGAGCTCCAATGGTGAATCATCAGTTGTTATGTATTCAATTACAAGAACTAGAAGCTCCATTTGAACTCAAGACCGGTCTAATTCATTTGTTGCCTAAATTCTATGGACTAGCAGGGGAATGTCCTCACTCTCATTTGAAGAAGCTCAAAGTTGTTTGCTCAACCACCAAACCTATGGGTATTACCGAAGAACAAGTGCTCTTGCAGGCTTTTCCTTTTTCCTTGGAGGATGCAGCGCAATTGGCTTTATTATTTGGCATCCGATTCTATTACCTCTTGGGTGGAGTTGCAGCTAGCCTTCCTGAAACATTATTTTCCAGCTACAAAGACAAGCAATATTCAGAAAGATATTGCTAGTATCCAGCAAACCGAAGGGGAAAGTCTTTATGAATATTGGGAGAGATTTAAAAGATTGGTGGATAGTTGCCCTCATCATCGAATAGATGACCAATAATTGATGCAACATTTTTTGAGGGACTTATGGAATTTAATCGCAACTGGTTAGATGCAGCAAGTGGGGGAGTACTTCTTGATAGGACTCCTATTGAAGCTAAGAGACTCATTCAAACTATGGCCACCAACTCTCAACAATTTGATAACCGAAGAGTGAAAGCATTACCTCGAGGTAGAACATTCTGCCTTACAGCAACATATGGCCATGACCAATCAACATCTTGCTAGATTATCTTCTTACATTATGGGCTCTCAAGCTACAAATATTACTACTTTTCAAGCATGTGGTATTTGTGCTATGACTAGCCATCCAACCGATGCATGCCTTGCTTTAGGAGATGATACAACCGAGGAATGCAAGGCCATTGGGTACAATAATCGCCAAAGGAAGTATGATCCCTTCTCTAATACTTCCAATCCAGGATGGGGAGATAATCCAGAACTCAAATATGGGAATTCTAATGCTCAGTTTCTGCAACCAAGAGCTCCATTTCAACCAAGACAATAAGCACCATTCCAACCAACTTCCAACGTATACATCAGCCTTCACAAGTTCGGCAAGAGCAGCCATCATCTTCAAATACTTCCAATGATGATCTTATTTCTTAATTGTTTGGGAAAGCTATGGAGCACGTTGACAAACAACATAATATAGAGGTGGACATAAAGCAATTGAAGGTCCAAATGGCTGAATTCAACAGTAAGATGTCTCAAATTGCTACTTCTTCGAACAAGCTAGAATCGGAGAAATCAAATCGGTTTCCCTCCCAACCTTTAGTGAATCCAAGGGAAACCAATCATGCTATTCATCTTAGGAGTGGTACATAATTGGGTAAGGCTGCTATTCCAAACTTGATTGAAGAATATTTAGAGGATGAAGCTGAAATTTGGCTATCAATTGCTAAGGCAAAAGAGTCTAGCACTGGGCAGCTCAATGTCCCTAAGGTGAACATTCAATGGCCATCTCCAGATTTTGGCTTAACAAGCAGTGATTTCGAGCAATTTAAAGATTCTATTGAATGTATTCATGAGTCAACATCTAGCTTTGTTCCACCATCACCTCTTTGGCTTCAACCATCCGAGGACAATCAAGATGACGTGTAAAGTTCTACAAGGTGTACTAATGATCATGAGGCATTACCTTCTACCACACCTCAAGATCCATGAACCAAGGGACCTAGAGCTTTATCAAAGCCCTCTCAAGGACCTCACACTCCAGCACTATTTCTTTCTAGACTAGCCAAGAAACCCAATAAGGATTTGGAGAAAGATATATAGGATTTCTTCAAGAAAATTCAAGTGAACATACCTTTGGTGGAAGCTATCGAACAAGTCCCAAGATATGCAAAATTTCTCAAGGATTTGTGTACAAATAAAAGGAACCTAAAAGGGTATGAATGTGTGACGATGAATAAGAATGTCTCGGCTGTCTTTCAAAATAAGCTACCGGTGAAATGCAAGGACCGAGGATCTTTCTCTATTCCAATTGCAATTGGAGAGACCAAGGTGGATAGAGCTATGTGTGATCTTGGAGCCTCAATTAATCTCATGCCTTATTCGGTCTATGTGTGACGATGAATGAGAATGTCCCGGCTGTCTTTCAAAAGAAGCTACCGGTGAAATGTAAGGACCGATGATCTTTCTCTATTCCAATTGCAATTAGAGAGACCAAGGTGGATAGAGCTATGCGTGATCTTAGAGCCTCAATTAATCTCATGCCTTATTCGGTCCATCGCACCATGAATCTTGGACCATTGATGGAGACCGGCATCACCATTTAACTTGCTGATAGGTCCATTGTTTATCCTGAGGGAGTTATGGAGGATGTCTTAGTTCAAGTGAATGAACTTGTATTCCAGGTGATTTTTACATCTTGATAATGGAAGAGAATGATAGCATGACGATTCCCATTCTTCTTGGGAGACCATTCCTTAAGACAGCAAGGACAAAGATAGATGTTCATGAAGGAATTCTTACAATGGAATTTGCTAGCCATATTGTGACTTTCAATATTTTTGAGGCTATGTAATATTCGGAGGATGCTTATGTTGTTTTCTCCAGTGAAGTTATTGATACTTTGTTTGAAGATATGTTTCAATTGACAAAGGAAGATTCTTTGGACATGGTACTATGCAATTCGGTCACTTTGGCATCACTTGAAGAGCTTGAGAATATGTCGAGTGATAATGTTATTGAGATGGTCCAAGCACTCGATGCTATACCTTCAATTCCAAAGTAAAACTTGATGAATCTCTTTGACATTGACCTGCCTATGCCCATAACTAAGTTGCTGCCTTCTATCATTGAACCTCCAAAGCTTGAATTGAAACCTTTACCTGATCATTTAAAGTACATGTTCTTGGAAGAGAAAGACACTTTACCGGTTATTGTTTCAAGTAAATTGGATTCTCCTCAAGAAGAGAAATTGCTCCAGGTATTGAGGGAGTATAAGGAAGCTATTGGTTGGACTATAGTTGATATCAAGGGCATAAGTCCATCAATTTGCATGCACAAGATACTCATGGAGGATAACTACAAACCATCAAGGCAGCCACAAAGAATATTGAACCCATATATGATGGATATGGTAAAGAAAGAGGTGTTAAAGTTGATATAAGTGGGTGTTATATACCCAATTTCAAACAGCTAATGGGTGAGCCTGGTACAAGTTGTTCCAAAGAAAACGGGCATCACAGTGCTTGCCAATGAAAAAGGGGAGTTAGTGCCTTAAAGGGTCCAAAATGGGTGGAGAGTGTGCATTGACTATAGGAAGCTTAATGAAGCTACAAGGAAGGAACATTTCCCACTCCCATTCATTGATCAAATGTTGGAAAGACTTGCAGGAAAGTAATTTTACTGTTTTCTTGATGGTTATTCGGGTTACTTCAGATTTCCATAGTCCCAAAAAATCAAAAGAAAACCACCTTCACTTACCCATATGGAACTTTCTCTTACAATCGAATGGCATTCAGTCTTTGTAATGCCCCAACCACCTTTCAAAGATGCATGATGAGCATCTTTTTGGAGTATGTTGACAAGATTATTGAAGTCTTCATGAATGCTTTCACGGTTTATGGAGAGACCTTTGATAGTTGTCTACACAATCTTGCATTGATATTGGCTAAATGTATTGAGACCAATCTTTGTCTTAATTTTGAGAAGTGCCCTTTTATGGTGGATCAAAAGATTGTTCTAGGACACATTGTTTCTTCTAAGGGCATTGAGGTGGATAAAACTAAGGTGGAAGTGGTGACTAATCCACCTTACCCAAATTCGGTTAGAGAAGTAAGGTCTTTCCTTGGACATGTCAGTTTCTATAGAAGGTTTATCCAAGATTTCTCTAAGATTGCTACTCCTATGTGTTGTCTACTTCAACAAGATGTGCCTTTTGTGTTTGATGAGCTTTGTAAGAGGGCATTTGACACTTTGAAAAATGGCCTTACTCTGCCCTGGTTCTTCAACCTCCAAATTGCGAATATCCTTTTAAGTTAATGTGTAATGCAAGTGATGGGGCTATTAGAGCAGTCTTGGGGCAGTGAATTGGAAAGGATTCCATGTCATTTATTATACTTTAATGACTCTCAATGAAGCTCAAAGGAAGTATACAACTACGGAGAAAGAATTACTTGCTATTGTCTTTGCCTTGGACAAGTTTCAGTCTTATCTTTTAGGCACTAAGGTTGTTGTTTACTCGGATCATGCAGCCCTCAAGTATCTTCTCTCCAAGAAAGAGGCAAAACCAAGGTTGATTAGGTGGATATTGTTGTTGCAAGAATTCCACATTGAAATGAAAGACAAAAAAGGCAAGGAGAATCTTGTAGTCAATCACTTGAGTCGATTGGAGGGAAACAAGGAGCTCATGCCCATCAATGATGCTTTTCCGGATGAACATCTCATATTGGTAACAATTTCTATCCCTTGGTATGCTAATTTGGTGAATTTTTTTATGACAAAGCAATTTCTTAATGATATGTCTAAGGTTAGAAGGGACAAGCTTAGCCATGATAGTAAATTCTTTGTGTGGGATGATCCATTTCTTTGGAAGCATTGTGCTAATTTAGTCATTAGAAGATGTGTCCCGGATAATGAATTTCAATCTAGTTTAGAGTTTTGTCATACTCAAGAATGTGGAGGCCATCATAATTCACAAAGGACAGCAAGAAAAGTTCTTGAAAGTGGTCTTTATTGGCCATCACTTTTTAAGGATGCTCACCAATTTTGTAAAGCATGTGATAGGTGTCAAAGGCTAGGAAATATTGGCCTTGGAATCAAATGCCCTTACGCTCAATTTTGACTTGTGAACTCTTTGATTTGTGGGGTTTAGACTTCATGGAACCTTTTCTTCTTTCCTTTGGATATTTCTACATCATTGTTGCTTATGAGTACCTCTCCAAATGGATTGAAGCCAAAGCCACAAAAAATCAAGATGCTAAAACAGCAACTTCCTTTGTGAGAACTAATATCTTTTATAGATTTGGTGTCGCCAAGGCTATTATGAGTGACAAGGGAAAGTATTTTTGCAATAGATTATTTAGGGCTTTGCTCAAGAAGTATAGAGTGCAATATAGATTGTCCACCCCTTATCATCCATAAATAAGTGGATAAGTGGAGACATTTAAGCGGCAAATTAAAGCCATTCTTGAGAAAACGGTTCAGCCATTAAGAACATATTGGAATGTCCTATTAGATGATGCATTGTGGCATGTAGGACAGCCTACAAGACTCGCTTAAGCATGTCTCCCTTTCGGCTTATCTATGGCAAAGCTTGTCACTTGCCAGTGGAACTTGCACACAAAGCATGATGGGCTACAAGGCAATGCAATATGGACATTGATGAGGCTGGGGTACATAGGTAGTTACAAATTCAAGAGCTTGAGGAAATTCGAATTGATGCTTTTGAAAATGCATTAATCTACAAGGATAAGACTAAGGCCTTTCATGACAAGATATTACATAGGAAATCTTTTTGGGTAGGCCAAAAGTCTTGCTGTACAACACAAGGTTATAACTCTTTCCAGACAAATTGAGAAGTAGGTGGCTTGGACCTTTTGAGGTCATCCAAGTCTTTGACCATGGAGCAGTGGTGATCAAGAGTTTAGCCACTAACAATGTTCTCAAAGTCAATGGTAATCATTCGAAGCCTTACTATGAGACCTTTCGACTTCAAGTTGAAGAGGATGTTTATTTGGAGGTTCCCAACTACACCAATTAAAATCATGGAGCAATGTCTAGCCCAAGACGTTAAATGACAGCGCTTGTTAGGAGACAACCCAATTGCAATTTTCTATTTCATTTTTCTTTCCTTTATTGCTTTATTTCTTTTCAATCCTTTTTATATTTTATGATTGGTTAATTATTGTTATTCTTTGCTGTTTTGTAGGACATTATTGAGCAAATTGGAGAAAATGTGATTTCATCACATACTTTGGGTAACAATTTCTTCACTTTCATTTCTTTTCTTTTTCACTTTTGCCATTTTCATTTCTTTTTGCATTACATTTTATTTCTAGTCATTTTCAAATCATTCTAGGGTGCATATTCATTAGTTTAGATTTAAGTTTGCATACATTTTAGTTCATCATACCATTTTGAGTAAAAACTCTTGGAGTGTATACATTTCATTCGGATTCTTAAGCACTGACAATCAAGGTAGTCCAGCGACCTCGCCGACCCCGTTCAATATGCAGCACTTTCCTGGATTTTCTTTTGGGCCATCTAACAGGTTTCTAGAGCCACTTAATGGGTCAGCCCATTTTCCCTTTTTATTTGCTGACCGTAAATATTCCCCAACCCTCATTTGCACTCTTTTTTTCTTTAAACCTGTCACCTTCTTCACCGATTGTTAATCCGATTGTGTCCTTCCATCCCAAATACATTTCTCTTTCCTTTTCTTATTTCCTTAAGCATTTCTCTATTTTCCCATTCACTTTTTCCATTTCTTTTGCTACTTTGTCTTTCACCCGGTTCCTATTTCATTCCAACGAGTTTCTCAACTTCATTAGTTCCACAAACCGACCATCTTTTCCCTTAGATTTGGGTGTTTTCTACTACACAGTGGTGTAAAAGGTGTTTGTTTTGGTACTGGTGTAGTTTGTCGTGGGTCAGTTCTGCCATTTACATCATTGTTTCAATGCCTCCCACCTATTCAATGAAATGCCGCTTACAAGAGCAGCCAAAAAATTGCAAGCTACAAGGGCGTAGCAACCACTGGAGGTAGGGGAGCCTAGTTCGTTAGCTCCAACAGTGCAACGATTTCGCAATCAATTAGCCAAAAATTGGTATAATGCTATGAGAAATTGCCGTGTGGTGGTGGAAGCAACAATTGAGCCTTTTATTAATGATCATTTCATATCAGTTAGGTATTCTTGACCTTGGGTTGGGGTGAACTTTTGGAGCTGAAGGGGGATTATTACCCCAAGTTGGTTATTGAGTTTTATGCCAATATGGTGGACCGAGGGATAGTGGATTCACCGAAGATTGATACTATGGTTCAAGGCACTTAATACTAATTGATGAACTCTACATTCGGCAATTGCTTAAGTGTTCGAATGAGAGGAAATTACTGAAATTTATGCCTAAGGATCATGATCTTGTACATGAAAAAGAGCAAGACTAGACCCAAGAATCAACCTTGGCCAAGTTCAATGTGCAAGCCGGCACCAACTCTCAAAACAAGTTCAAGATTTTCAGCAAAAATCTTGATATCCGACACCAGCTAGCTACTCACATTATCCAAAGAAATGTGATTCCAAAGAAAGGAGATACCTACACTATTCGGATAGTTGATTTGTACATTTTGGACAAGCTCTTATTTGGTATGCAAGTAATTAAAGGCATTCTATTAGCTTCTACCATCATCCACCAAATTCGACAAGTCACTAGTAAGCCAAAGCTTAAGTAATGCCTAGTCTTTCCAGTTCTCATCAATCATATAATCTGAGACTTTAAAGTTGATCTTACTGGAGTTAAGGCTGTTCCTACCCAACAATTCAATGTTGTGGCTGTAAGTAAGATGAAGCAATATGGTTATGTGTGACGAGGATTGACTTGGGTGAATGATAATCGGCTTACAAAAAATCTGTTTGCTCGTTCAGATAGTGATGAGGAGATGGGGATGGCAGCTAAGATGGGAGTAGAATTGAGAAAGGGGCTAGCTACCAATGTGCAGTTTCCTATGCTTGACCATTTTGTACCCCCAGCTACATTTTAGCAGTAAGTTTGGCGACAGTTTAAGCATATTCGGGCTGAACAACTGCAACTCAATGAAGCTATGGATGACTTGAGGTAGTACACTGAGATTCGATTGGACAGTTTAGAGGAAAAGATGGATAGATTTATCGCCAATCAGACCAAGATTCTTCAAAGTTTAGAGGCTAGTCCAGATGATGAATGACGTGTTTACTCTCTCCAAGAGTTTTGCATCTGTTTTGCATGTGCATACTCTAATTTTCATGCATCTTGTGCATGTTAGAAATAGGATTTCTCGATATTAGGATGTAGACATTTCGTTTTATTTTAATTTGTGTTCTTCTTATGGTTTGTACTTGACTAAGGTAACAATTTGGTGTGCAAATTTGAGAGATTAATTTGAGCCGAACAAGATTGCACCCAATATCTTTTCCTTGATGAGTGAATTGATTGCTTCAATGCATATATTGTTTCTAGAACCTGCTTTTACACTCTTTCAAGACTACATGAATGTATGTTTGTATTGGAAATGACAAAGGCACTTAGGAATGAGTTTGAGCCTAAAAGACCAGCCATGGTAAAACAATTTAGAAACTTTTTTGAGCTTAAATGGATAAATTGGCATTATTTCTTTCATAAGCTACATTGACCAAAGAACCTAAGCCTAAAAGAAAAACCAAGTTTTATCCCCATCTTTTGAGTGGTGGAATTGAAGGCTTGAGTTTCACATTTTTGTTCTTGGTGGTTGGTTGACAAGAAATAAGTGTGGGGGAAAACCTCCATCCTTGGTGTGGTCTAAATAATACAAAGGAAAGGAAAAATGGAAGATGTTCCAAGAGAATTGAAAACTGAAAAATGTGTGTGCCAAAGTGAAAACTAAAAATGGAAAGGAAGGCACAATCAAAGGAAAAATGAACATCTCTTTACATGAAAGGAAGGAAAAAGAACCATAGCCAATGGTGAAAAGTTAAAAGATTGGAAATGTTGAGCAAACCAAGTGAAGGGCTACTACTTAAGCCATTTGCCCTTGAGAATCAAGCTGAATTTTCACCATTTGAGAGATGATTTTGAAACCTTTTTCTTTCCTTGGCAGCTCACTTACCTTGGCCCTATTACAACCGAATGAAAGACCTTTCGATTCATGCACTCATGCATCTTTGAGTAGTGGAGATTAAGTGCATTTACAAGCATATGTTAAACTTGTATGTATGTGAAGTATGTGTGGTCCTAAATTGCAAACAATTAAAGGAGGAAGGAGTGGGAAAACAAGGAAGAGTTACCTTGTTCATGCATATGTGCATTTGGAAATTGATACATGCTTATTACTTCTTGGACTTATAATTTTCTCAATTTTCATTGATCTTGCTAACAGACAAGGCCTATCGTAGAGCTTCATAAATTAACCTTCTCACGAACTAACTATGTAGTAGGGTAAGTAGGGATCAAATCCATGAAGAGATTTGGTTATCTTTGTCTTCAAAATTGAAAAGTAAATTAGGGAAATTTTGCAATAATATTGAAACTAAATTGAATTAAAGTAAGTAAACTATATAATTAAAAACCTCCAACCTAGTGTTTAGGAATGTTTACAAGTTATTGATCATTGGAATACCAAAAGATAATGTTTAAATCATAATTGCATTAACCAATCAAAGAAACCCAGCATTCTCAATGATTCCATTAATCCTAAGGCTAGATAAATTGTTACTCGTGTTTCACAAAATATCATTCAATCTTATACTTAAACCAAAACCCCAACAGCCCGGTTTCAAGTATTCGAAAGCATTAAGAACAAGTTCAATATAAGTTAATCAATATTAGAAATCTACCCAGCATAAACTTTTCAATAATCCCTTTGAATTCCCTTGAATAGGCAACCTATTCAATTGCTACTAACATCTAATTAAATCACAAACAGTACCGATTCAAATAGATTAGCAAGTCTATTGCATAAACAAGTAATTATTGGCCATTAACCATAAACAAATACAAGAGACAAATAAACAAATAAGATTATTTACTTTAAACCAGAGAAATTAAAGAACAATTATAAAAGAAACTAGATTAAGTATAAGAAACCTCACAATAGTTGAAGAGCATCCTTTAGAACACTAGATTGGAGAAAAGAACTTAAACTTGCATAAAACAAAACCAATAACTCTAAAATATCTAAGAGCTCAAAGGTAAAAACTAAGAGGTCAAAAGCTATGAGCTGAAAAAGCTTAGAGGCAAAAGCCTAGGGTTTATTCCTAATAAAGAGTATTTATAAGAACTAAGTTTAAATCCTAATAAATCTTTAAAAGATTCTTCCTTGTGCTGGACTCTTCTTCCTTTAATCTTCTTCCAGTAAGCTTTGATCTTGATATTCTTTGGCCCAATCAATTCTTCATTTTTCTCCTTGAATATTCCTTGTTTTGGAGTTGATTTGGCGAGATTTTAGGTCCAAGGAACTTTAAGAGGCGACTTAAAAGGCATTAGAAAAATTGGAAGTCTGATTTTGGGCAATTTGGGTCAAACCTGTGTCCAGTCGACCCCGGCTAAAGCTCTAGCCAGCGACCGACCAATGATAGATGAGGGTGCCTTTGGCTATGCTTCAGGCTGGGGCCGGCCAATCTTTGACCTGGGGCCGACCAGTGACAGTCACGGTTGGCTTTGATAGTCCTTGGTAAAATGGACATTTGAAGGGCCAAACGAACTCAGATTTGGACGCTCTTTAGCATTCCAGAAAGCCCAAGATGTCCTCCACAAATTTCATGGAGACAAAAAGACAAATGAAGTCTCTAAGATGGTGAAAATTAGGCATCTTTCAGATCTATCCAAACTACCAAGATTCTCAACTTTGAACTTTTTGCATTTGACTTCCTACTTAACTTGTTTTTGCTTTTTTTTCACTTCAAATTCATCATTTTCACTCAATTAACACCTAAGACATAAAAGAAGTAAATTAGCCAAGAGTTGAATAGTTAGTTGCATATAATCATAAGAATTATCATTAAAAGTATCATAGAAATGCAACTAACACTAAGTATCTTTATATTTCTATCCAAGTTGACATTTTGATTTGTGTATCCATCTTGAGTGTGATTTAAGTGTTGTTGTTTAGAGAAAGTTTTTTTTAGGTAGATTTCATTTGTTTAAAAAGTTGGTTGAGCTTAGATTTTGTTTTCTACTCTTAGGTTTGTTTGGAGACAAACAAAGTCTAAGCGTAAAGGAATTTGTTAGAGCTTAATTTGCATATATATTTGCATAATATTTGGATGGAATTAGACACTTTGGAGTTATAAGATTGACTAATTAAGATGTTTTTCCATTTGTAGGTAACAAGAGGAGATTGTGCAAATATGCTTTAAAATCGTCATTTTTAGTGTCATAATGAGGAAAAGAGGTAGTTGAGAGGCTTGAGATTGGACGCTAGACGACCCCAAATTATGCCTTTGAAAGAGGATTCCACGACAAGGGTCGTTGGGTAACCCTGGCAGGGTAACTGAGTGGCCTGTTTTGGAGGAATTAACCGAATTTTCGAGAATTGAGGAATCAGTTGAGGCACGCCTTTTTTCAGCTAAATTTGACTTGGATAGCTAATGAGAAGACTTCCCACGTGCTTTTGACTTAGTCAAAAGTAGGAAAAGACTCTTGAGCCCTTGAATAAGTTGAGCTTTGTCTATAAATAAGCTCATAAGTTGAGCTTTGTCTATAAATAAGCTCATCCTTATTCATTTTAGAAAGGAGACATCCGTTAGTTATTTTCTAGAAAAGAGAAAAAGGAATTGTAGTTCATTTCCTTTGAATTCAAAGCTTGTAGAGAGAGAATGAAGCTTTCTTCCATGGAGGTTTCTTCCTCAGTTATATGTAACTAAATTTCTTCATTCAATCTAGCTTTCAACTGTCAATTTCTCTTCAATCTTGGTAAGATCTGAACTCAAACAACTTTAATTGAATTGTATTCATCTTCTTTTTATGCAAATTTATCTTGAATTTACAGAAGATCAAGTAATTCTAGGTTTGTCTAAGTAATTGTGGCCACATTGTTTAGGCTTGCCTAGATTACAAGTCAATTGGCTAAATCACTATCGTGATCATAGGATTTAGCTAAAGAAATGACAAATCAGGCTCCATTCGAGCTTGAGGAAGAAGAAGATCAAAGTTAAATCTAAGGCGCTGAGTCTAGGTTGCTTTGGATGGCAAAGATCACTTAGATCTCCATGCTCTCTTATGATTCTTTTATATTCACTGAGAAGTGGAAGATTTGTGGGAGAAGAAGTTAGGAACAAGTCGGAGCTAGCCTAACTTTATGCTTAAGAAGTGATAGGACTAGGAACAAGCCGAAGCCAGCCAAGTTACGCCATGTATAACTCAATTAAAGGAGGCTTTGAATCAATGATCAATAGGTTAAAGGGAAAGAGGTAATTGATTGCTAGGTTGAAGACCTTATTAGATTGATATCTTGTTATTTGTTATCTTAATCCTTTGATTACTAAGAATTCTGTTTGCAATTTCATTTCTCTGATTTCTCAATTTCAGTTGCTCAAATCTTGCATACAAAACCCCCAATTTACTCTTGTTACTGGTAAAGTGCTTGTGTATTGTTCTTACTTGTTTGTTAGTGTAAAGGTAGAAGAAGAGAAAATAGTAGAGACTGCTCCTTGTGGGATCGATCCTCACTTCCACTAATACTAATCTTAGAGTGAGGTTATTTGTTGGAATTATCACGACAAACTTCTTTCAACAGCTTCCATCTGGAAATACCCTATGTCCAGTCTCCCGTGAAAGTAAAAATAGAGTCTGGCTATGTGACTATGCGTAAATACTATTCGTATGTTGTCCAGCAGTGAAATATCTTATCAAATACATTGTTTAGAGGAGGGAAGCTGTTCCAACAATTTTTAGTTGATGCATATTTGATAGTCGAAGATACAAAGTTGCCATATATTAGAGAAAATCAAAAAACATGGCGTTCAAAAATGTATAAGAACATTTGGGATGATATTTCAAAAGATGATCTAGAGGCATCATCGATTGGAAAAAGAGTTGTACTGCCAACAAGTTTCACTGGAGGCCCTCACTATATGTTTCAGAATTACCAGGATGTGATGGCTATTTGTAGGTAAATACATTTGTTTTGTTCCATGGCTCTTAGATACTTATTGATATTAAGTGTGCAAAATTAATCACTTGCTTAGTTATGGTTGTTTCTTACAGGACTTATGGATATCCAAATATGTTCCTTACATTTATATGTAATCCAAATTGGCTTGAGATAGAGGAGGCTTTAGAAGCCATTAAAAGACAACATCCTGAAGATAAACCAGATATAGTGATACGTGTTTTCATATTGAAATTATGTGAGCTGATTAATGATCTTATGAAAAAATATCACTTTGGTAAAGTAATCGCGGGTATAGTTTTTTTTTTCAATCTAATTTTAAACATTTACTTATGTTGAAAATGTTGTGTGTTAATTGAGAATGATGTCTGTATTTATGTTTTTTCTTTAATTTTTTTTCCAGTTACATATATTATTGAGTTTTGGAAACATGGATTACCACATGTGCATATTTTGTTCTGGCTTGAAGATAGGAATACATTCAAAAACCCTCAACAAATTGACCGAATAATTTCTACAGAAATCCTAGATAAGCACTTTGATCCTATCGGTCATAAAGTAGAACGAGCTTCATGTTTCACGGACCTTGTGGTTTTGTAAACAATAAAGAACCTTGGATGGCTGACGGCAAATGTAAAAAGAGATATCCAGTTTACAAACGAAAGGACAATTCTACCTTTTTTAAAATCAAAGGAGTGGCTTTGGACAACAGGTATGTAGTACCACATAATGTTGATTTTATAGCTAAGTATCGAGCTCATATAAATGTGGAAATTTGTAGTGAAAGCCGAGCCATAAAATATCTATTTAAGTATATCAATAAGGGTTCTGATACGTCAAGAGTTATTATTGAACAAAAAAATCAGAATCAAAATTATGAGATAAAGAATTTCCTTGATTGCCATTACATATCACCCTATGAAGTGTGTTGGAAGTTGTTTCAATTTGATATTCACTATAAGAAGCCTTCTGTTTAGAGATTACTCATACATTTACAAAACGAATAGATGGTTTTCTTCTCAGACAAAGAGAGTATTCCTGGTGTATTAAATTGGCCTAATGTTCACCGAACAATGTTTAATGGATGGAAATGAATCGTACAAGTGCTACAGCTAGACAACTCCGTTATGCTGAGTTCCCGACCAAGTTTACATAGCGAAGTGGTGATAAAGAATGGACTTATCTAGAGGGGACAAAATCAGTTGGTAGAATCATCTATGTCCACCCAGCTGCAGGAGAATGGTATTACATGCGCCTGATGCTTAATGTAGTCCGAGGACCTAGATCCTATGATGAGATACGAATAGTTGTTAGCATTGTGTATCGATCATACAAAGATGCATGCCATGTTAGAGGATTGCTCGGAGATGACAAAGAATGGAAAGATGCAATAACTGAAGCTTTCCAATGGGCTACAGCTACTGAACCAAGGCAATTATTTGTCACACTAATAATATTTTGTGAGGTATAACAATCACTTTTAAGTCTTTATTCATTGCCAGCTATCTTTTGTTATTGATTTGCTAATAATGAGTTGTCTTATATTTGTTCTTGATTTGCTAATACTGAGTTCTCTTCTCTGGCAGAGACAATAGTCATCAGCTAATACAATGTGCTTTTAACTTGGGAAGCTATTTAGACAGAAAAGAGAAACAGAGAATTGATTCCTAAAGGTTCATACATTTGCAACTTTCCTTTTTTTATTACTTTGCTGATAATGAGTTCTGTTATCTGGCAGAGACAACGTCATTAGCTGATACAATGTACTCTTAATGTTGGAGGCTATTAAGACACTACATATGATCATAGAAGATATCAGCAGATAAGTTAATTTCGAATAATGATACTATCAGTTTAGTATATGTGTATCACATAACCATAATTTGCTATTAACTATAAAGACTATATTCAATTACAAAGTATATGCACATAAGTTGACTGCTTAATAACTGATATGTTATTGGTACAAGTTGCAAATCATGCTATACTCTTTGAATAAACATGGAACTATATGTCTGAAGATATCAAGTATAGGATTAAGCAAGCACTGAACATGCCAACATACAAACTTCCAGATAAGGATCTCCGAAATTATGTACTTATTGCTTCAGAGGAGCTGTTTAACAAACATTGTACATCATTAGAGGAGTAGCATTTACATACTGCCGGATCTGTTAACTCATAGCTTGGTGATGATAAGTTGCTTCGTGAAGAAATCAATTATGATTTGACTGAGCTCCACAACTTGCATTAGAAATTACTTCCAAAGCAAAATCCAAATCAGTTAGCCATATATTAGCAGATCAAACAAGCTGTGGACAAGAATGAGCTACGGTTTTTTTTTATTCATGGCCACAGAGGAACTGGGAAAACATTTCGGTGGAACACGCTCATTACAGGTGTCCATTCACTTGGTAAAATTGTTCTTGCAGTCGCATCATCCAGTATTACTTCTCTATTACTACCAGGAGGACGAACAGCTCATTCACGATTCAAGATCCCTTTAACCATAGATGAGTGGTCAACGTGCCCAATTTTAAAAAAAACTCAATTAGCAAAAACTGATACAGAATACAAGTTTGATTATTTGGGATGAGGCACCTATGATTCATAGAAATTGCATTAAGGCACTGAACAAGATGATGCAAGATTTGTTATTAGAATCTGTAAATAAGCCTAACAAGAAACCTTTTGGTGGAAAAGTGATGGTGTTGAGTGCAGACTTCAGGTAAATACTACCTGTGATACCATCAGAGAGCAAGAGTGATATTATAAATATAGCAATTTGCAATTCGCAGCTGTGGAATGATTGCAGAATCTTTATTTGTCAACTAACATGCGCATGCAGCAACCAAGTTTGAATGAAATATCACACTTTGAAATGGAAAATTTTGCAAAATGGCTACTCGAAGTGGGTAATGGTACTGTTAAAAGCTAAATCTGATGATGAAGAGGGAGAATGGATTAGTATTCCTGATGATTTATTGATCAATAACTTTGACGATCCATAGCACACCATCCTAAGGACTGTTTATCCAGATTTTTTGGCTCAGTATGCTGAGAGAAGCTATTTAAGGCAGAGAGCAGCAATCACTCCTTTTAATGATATAATACATGAGTTGAATGAGAAAATCCTTGAATAGATACCTTCTGACGAAAAGTTTTACTTAAGCGTAGATAAGTTAGCAAAAGAAGCAACCTCAGCTATTGATAATGATCTTTTATATCCATCTGAAGTTTTAAACGTGTTAACTCTACCAGGTATACCGAACCATGAACTTAGGGTCAAAGTAGGATGTGTCATAATGCTTTTAAGAAATATTAGTCAATTTAATGGTCTTTGCAATGATACAATGTTAATAGTTACACAGGTTTATCCCCATGTCATTAAAGGTAGAGTAATTTAAGGTACTAACATAGGAAATAAGTTCTTCATACCTAGGATTGGTATGACAATGAAAAATTCCCAGTGGCCCTTCACAGTCAAAAGGAAATAGTTTCCAATTAAAATTTCATATGCAATGACAATAAATAAAAGCCAAAGACAAACTTTAGAGTTTGTTGGAATCTATTTGCCACGGCCTATATTTACCCATGGTCAGTTATATGTAGCTTTGTCTAGAGTTACATCCAGAAATGGATTAAGAATTACAAGTCTAGATGAAAATGGCAACTCTCAAAACATAGCTAGAAATATTGTTTATAAAGATATTTTGGAGAAAGTTTGATCAGTTACAGGTCAGTGACTATGTCATCCATCGATAATGACGCTGACTTCTCTAGTGATATCACTTTGTTATGTTCAAAATTTCTATGTTCTGTTTTCTTTTTCTGAAATGTTGATTGTCTATTTTTAACTACCTAGGAAAATGTTCAACAAGGTAAGTACATATTGGAAAAATATTTTTAAATGTCAATGTGCTAATTTCAAAAACTTAAACAAAACATTCACACATGAATTGTCCTACGTATTGAAAACTTAAAAAAATTTGTTACAGTTTTTGAAAAAAAAAATGGCTTCGAAAACTATAGATGAATTGATTGAAGGAGTATAACCAATCAGTGAACGAAGAATTGCTCGCATATGGGATTGCATAATTCTAGATATGTGAGAAGTTATTGGGATGTCTTTTGTAGGAGCTGACTCACAGGTATCGAAGTTTTCATTCTATTAATAGCTTTTATGATCTCGAATTCGAAACATAATCAATCTATTACTGTTGATGGAAAAAAAGGGGTGCAGGAATTCATGTTCATTTAAGGGATGCCAAAGCAAAGAGATTTAGACGAAAATTAGTTGAGGGAATGATTTATCTATTCACCTCACTCCAGGTTGTTAAGCTAAGGATGAAACATATTTATGGATACAGAGAGTTATCCCTTTTTCGACACAATTTTCAAAGGCAACGCAAGTACCAGATAATTCGAAACCATTCCTAAGATACTTTTTTAACTTTGTAGATGATGATGTGCTTGAGAAGATAGCAAATAGCAACAAATATCTCACAGGTAAGTAGTTTAGTCTCTATCATAAATCAAACATTCGAAGAAATTCTTTAAGATCTTGATAAAACCTATTATTGTTTTAATGTAACTGTTGTAGATTCTATTGGAATGCTTATATCCATTGGCCCTATGGCAACTGTCTATGTAGCTAAACATAAAACTAATGCTGCAATGAGAGAGATAGTCATCAGAAAAATAAGGTAAGATACCTAACACATAGATTAAAGGAAATTGACTTACCAAGTGCAAGAACTGATGTATGTCTTATTGTGCGGTGGGCAGAACAAATGAATACCCATATGGGAACATTGCTTTGATCAGATTAATGTTCCAGAGTTGCAAGTATTGCAGCCAAGGCCTATAGTGGTTTTCACTAACATAATGGTTAAAAAATTTCAAGGTAAGCAATTGCTAATACAAATTTGCTTGTATTGTCAACTTTAAGAAAGCTGCGTAATAATAACTTTGAATTCTAACATAAATTGCAATGAACATGAATGACATACCTTAACTGTCACGCCCCGACCCGCCCGGGCCGGCCACGTGGCAACAGCCGCGCTGTCTCGAAGTACATGTCGACCGGTCACTCACCAGAAGAACCGCAAGGCATAGAAATGGATATCATCGTTGCAAAACAACTAGAACTTTAATTAAAAATCATTTAATAAAATAATTAGCTTTAAAGATGTGCCAGTGGATTAATTTAAAAGAAATACCTACGCAGCGGAATTACTAAGCCTAAGCCACCAACGCCTCCTAGTGAGCCTCAGATTTATTAGCTGACCTCGTACGCGGATTTGCATCCATCCACATTGGATACAGGTGAGTGACAGAGGTTCTATGAATCTCCATCGAGGTTAGGGAAAATATGAAAAATCCAAAACATAATAATAAAACAAATATTTTTCTTTTTAAAAATCTCTTTCTAGTTCTCCAGGTGAGAACCTTCTTTTAAAACAATTTAAATAAATGTATACATATCTAAAATGGGCTGGCCTCTAATGCACTAAAGGCTCGACCTGTCGGTCGTATGCCTCACTACACCGAGGGCTATCTCTTTTCTTTTAAAAACATTTTGAATTTTCTCTTTCTCTAGCCAGCTCCCTCGGTGGTGCCAATTACTATGGTGGAACCAGCTACCTTGAGCCCTAGCGAGCTTCCTTATGCGCCTCTCCCAGGGTCTCCACTCACCTTACCCCTCAAGAGGCAGTCCACGGCTATTTCATGGCATGCCTCTCTCAACTCGGTCCACGCTTCCTCAAATTGGAGCCCTGAGGAATCCTCTCAATCGCTCATCTCGTGTCTTATATATATATATATATATATACGCATATGAAACATATATATTTAAAACATATAAACATAAATGTAAACACACACACATAAAGCTTTATATTTCCTTTTTAAAACGTCCCACTCTCTACGGTGGTATATCATCATGCAATTGTGTGTGTGTGTGGATTTCTCATATCCCAAAACTTTTGAAAACATTTATGCTTTTAAAACTTTTTTAAAACCTTTGTTCCCAGTGGTTAAACAAAGAAATCTAAGCCACTCACAGTGTTGGGAAGTTCATACTCCCAAGTGATTAATGTAGTTTAACCTCCGGAGCATCGCCGCACTCGATCATCCGGAACCCTAATCACACAGAAGTACGTGTTAGCATTCATAATCAAAGTATGAACGTACCTATGAGGCTCTAGCATGACCTAAGACGGTGTTTGGATGTGTTTCAGGGCTTAGAAAAAGTGTCCGGGTGGTTTCGGGGTTAAAATCGGACACTTGAAAAAATTACTAAAATGCCCCCAATGGCCCGTGGGCCCGCCACGTGAACTGGGTGGGGCCCCACATCGATTTGGGCCCAAAAGGCCGGCCCGGCACGGACTAGGCCGGGTCCCCCATGATTTTGGGCCAAAAAAGGCCCACCTGAGAGGCTTAGGCCAAAAAGCCATGTCCTGCGCGAGACTGGCCCAAGTCCCGGGCGAGACTCGGGTAGCAACCCACTCTAGCACTGGAGACAAGATAGCGGGCTCAAGATTCAAGCCCTTACCTCGATTCTTATGCCGTCCGACCTCCGTTTGATGCGAAAACTTAGACTAAAGATCCTCATGCCTTCTACGACACATTTACTAAAGCAGAAACGAAAATCACAAGCTCAAAGTTCCTAGATCTCAAATCTAAACTTAAATTTAACTAAAAAGCTAGACTTAACTTTGAGCTTAGATCTTTCCTAGACCGATGCATGGAAATGCGTGAAAACTTAGTAAAACGTAGATTAAGGTGAGTAGAATAACATATCAAGATCTCACCTTAATCCATCGATCAGATTGTCCGAATCTGCCAATAGTCCAAGATTGCTCTGAGAGAGCCAATGAGAGGAGAGGAAGAGAGGGAGAGAAGAAATGAAAGAGAGAGTTCAACGCCCCCTATTTATAGGTAAGCTCGACACCGGGTCTACTTGAATCTCGGGCCAGACTTAATTCTCCCTTTTTCCACTTCTCATAATCTCGATCCTTGGCCTAATCCACCGACCAATTCACCAATGGATATCCGATCCATTGGCTATGGACTTGAAGAAGTCCAATTTAGGCTTCCATGCATGGTCACCTGTCTCATCTTCCAACTACATCTTATCTTAAGCTTAACTTCTCTTTTTAATTAGACACATCCAGACCGACGTATTGTTGAGTTAATACGCCGTCTTACACTATTCTAATTGTACAGAAAAGTTGGATTAGGTCCGGGTTTGTCATTAACACTTCAACTGCTACAAAAGTGTCCATCAATTTGGATTATCCAATAGTTCATCAACTTAGAGCAATGTAAGTTGCCATGTATGTTGTTTTTTCCAATTAACACATCTAGGTTGACATCTATATTCATCAACATAGATATGCAGAAGACAGTGGCAATATAGAAGTACTACCTGAACAGGAAGTAGACGAAGCATTAGTTCCTCTAATGCCGACTACAATTACATAATTACTTAGCTTTCAACCTGGAACAATCATGGTAAATAGGACTCCTAAGTGCTCAATCATTTTAAATGCACAGATCACCAAATGATATTGTTTTCATGAATCTAATGCAATGTCTCAATTATTATCTCAAAATCGAAAATTCAAATGCACAGCAATGATCAAAGAAATAATTCCTCGAACTAGATGGTACTACTATGGATGCAATGAATGATATGGAAAGTTGGATATGGCCAGAATGAGATGCGCTGCACTCAACATAGAGTTAAACCTCCTCTGATGATGTAAGTCTCAGAAACACATACTATAGTTTTTTCCATTAACACTTATAAAATAATTACATATCTTTACTGTCACTTTCGCTTTTAAACCAATAACAAAAGGCGACTCAATCTGATGATCCATGACAACATAGATGAAATGGCTTTGGTAGTTTTTGACAGACAGGTAGAGAAACTGACAAGGATATCTATTCAAAGATTAGTGGCTAAACAGGCTATATCTAGATTGGAGCTATCGAAGGAACTGTTGGATTTGAAAGAAAAACAATTCATTTTCACAATAGGCCTCACACAAAAAGCAATTACTCATCAGTTGATGGCTTACAAAATATTTGATAGTGAACCATACATAGTAGCACAGCCACACACCTCCAGCAAATGAGGCTCTGACAGTACCACCTCCACAAAAGGAAAAAAGAAATAATAGAGAAGGAAGGTTCAATGGTCAAATCCAACAAGAGGGACTTCAACATTGCATTTCCATCTCCATCTGATGAATTGGAACACAACTCAAGGAAAGGCAAAGAGAAAATCGCTGACTTGGCAAAAAACAGTAAAAGTAGCTCTGAAGAAGATGAATCTCATCTCTCTCCAACACCATTAGAAAAGAGAATGAAAAATTAGTAAGCCATCCAACCTTTAACTACTTAAAACACATATAACTATGACATATGAATACACTAACATATTTTTTACTCCTCATATATAGAATGATGGACAGCCGTGGAGATTACTAGGCCCAACATATCTGACATTGTGCAGCAAAACAATAGTCAACTATAACTTTCCCTAATTGGACAGTTTATTTTTGCACTTTCGTGACATCCAAAAAGTCTTACATATACATTATATATTTTGAACTTCGAACTACATTATTGTTATGTAGATACAATGAAAAGCAGAATTTTCTTCCTATTCGTTTTATTATTTAGTTCATTGCTATTTCAGTTCAAATAATTAAACAAATACACAGTAAATTACCATAACACCCACAGTGACGTGCAGACAAAACCCCTAGTATCTATAAGAGAAGAGGTTACGAAGAAAGGGACATATGTCACCCCCATTAACCCTTTCTTTTTATTTTTTAAAATCTTTTCCTTTTTTTACTTTATTTTTTACTTTTATACTAAATAATACTTTTAATATTTAAATACTGGTTTATAAAATTATATTATTTTTATATTATTTAATATTTTTACAGTACTTATTTAATGTAATTATTTAATATTATTTAATAAATTTATAAATATAAAGATTCTATTAGATAGAATGAGGATGCATTTGTCACCCCCTATTAGTTCTTTTTTCTTTCTTTTTTTTTCACTATTTTTTCTTTAATCCTCTTCTATTTGTTTTTTACTTTTGTCTTTTTTATTTTTTATTAGGAGAGGATGAGTGCATTTATTACCTTATTGATTTTTTTATTTTTAATCCTTTGCATTTATTTTTTATTATATATATGCATTGAAAAAGTGTATAATTAATAATTTATTGTCAATAGTGTCAAATTTATATTAAAAATTTGAGGTCTAAATATTATTATTCATTTTTAAATTTAATATTAAAAATTATAAAATATCTTAAAATATTTTAATTTTAATTAAAAATAAAAAAATTGACCCGGGCGAAGCCTGAACCAATTCCTAGTAGTATATATAAGAGTGAGGAAAAGGACAATGGGCGAACGAGCCCTATTATACCATTTTCAAAAAAATTAACTAAAAGCATTTTCAACAATTTTTATTTAACTAATAAATGTGTTACCTAAAGTCAAAAATAAATAAATGTGTCATATGTATTTGTTAATATTAAAATAGTTATTTAATTAATTTTACTTCAATCCATTTATATGTTAAAATAATTAACAGTTCAGGTGCTAATCTTTAAAATAAGAGAAGAAAAAAATTTCAATTCAATTAGAATATTTTTATTTTAATATACATATAATTAAAAGAAGTAAAAATTAATTATGATGAAAGTAAAATTAATTAATTACTATTAATTGGCAAATATGGATATTTCTTTTTTTTTCTGGAAACAAATATGGATATTTCCAGAAAAAGCAAATACTATTTAATAATAATAATAATAAATAAAGAATTTTAGTTTAGCTAAACAATGTCAATGATATCTTTAAACTATGAGAATAGAAAATGATATTTTAAGTAATTTAATAGTCTTACACAACTCACATTTTTATAAATTATTGCTATTATTATGATTAGATTAATCTAATAAAATGTTGATGAAACAAATATGTCAAAACAAAACATTCAATTTTGAATTTCTCAATTTGTTTTTCAAATTACGTCAGATCCTTTTGCTATTTAGAAGTTTGGCATACAGCTTGGTGCATATTACGGGGATAGGGGTGAATTGTTTCCTTTTCCTTGGTGGTCTTGGGTTCCAGTTTTGGGTGTTTGATATTGAAGTAGTGCGTAATTGGTGCTGGACATTGGGTATTGGTAAACATTTTGGGGTTGTGTGTGGCTGGGAGAAGGATACTGATAGGTGTTCTGGGGTGGTGTGTAACTGGTGGGGTGGTATTGGCGTTGGTATGGTTGGTATTGGGATTGGTAAGGCCGGTATTGTTGCTGTGGGTATTGATATTGTCGTTGGTATCCTCCATATCCGGCGATTTTCACTTCACCCTCTTTCTTCTTCAAACTCTTCTTAGCCGCACTAGACTCCCCACCATCTAACTTACTAGTCTTGAGTGCGTTCTCTTCCATTTCTCCAACTAAGACCATGTCAGTAAAACTCTTGGTGACACCAGCAAGCATATGATTGTAGTATGGAGCTTTCAAGGTATTAACAAATAGCCTTGTTGTTTTTTTCTCGGTCAAAGGAGATTGAATCTGAGCTACTGTATCCCTCCATCTCTGCGCGTATTCCATGAATGACTCGAAAGACTTTTTCTCCATATTTTGCAAAGTCAATCTACCGGGCACTAAGTCGGTCATATATTGACACACCCGGACCTAATACGACTTTTTCGTATAAATGGAATAGTGTAAGACGGCGTATTAAATGAACAATACGTTGGTCTAGATGTGTCTAATTAAGAAGAGAAGTTAAACTTAAGATAAGACGGAGTTAGAAGATAAAGTAATTAATTGTACATGGAAATTAGTACATGCCAAAAAGACCTCCAATTAAGTCCCTAGAAATTTATTATGGGCCCTATTGGTGCAAGAAATCAAAGGATTTAGCCAACGGGTGAAAATGAAAGAAAGTTCAAAAAGGAGAAAAAATTTGACCCGGGGCCCGAGTAGACCCTGTGTCGGGCTCCTCTATAAATAGAGGAAAGCCGAAGCTTTTCCTCATTTCTCTTTTTCTTTTTCTTTCATTTTCTTTTCTTTTTCTCTCTGGAGCCAAAAGGAGGCATTTTGGACAATTGACAGATCCGGACAAACCGGCCCGTAGAACAAGGTGAGTTTCTAGTACGTTATTCTACTCACCTCGATCTACGTTATATTAAGTTTGCACGCATTTCTATGCATCGGTTTAGCTTAGATCTCAATTTTCAGCTTTTGACTGGTTTAAATTTTAAAACTCAAATTAGCAGATATCGGGCTGGTGAAATAAGGTGAGTTTTTAGTATGCTATAGTACTCACCTTAATCTACGCCATACTTCGTTTTCACGTATTTCTGTGTACTGGGTGAGAATAAATCTCGGTTTTACGAAAATTGGACAGGTGTTTCTCGTTTCTGCCTCGGCGAATCCGTCATGGATACCATTAGGATCGCCTGTCTAAGTTTGTACGTCGAAAGGAGGAGAAACGAGTGCGAAAACCGGGGGAGAGACCGGCAGAGAAACAGGCCGATCGAGTCCTTGTTTAGATATTTTTATATTATATTATTATATTTTAGATATTTATATATTATATTAATATATCTTAGATATTTATTATTATATTATTATAATACATAAATATCTAGTAGGAGGGCTTTTTAAGCCCAATTTTGCGTAGAACTTGGCCAAACTCGCGTGGGGCCTACGGGCCCGGGGGCATTTTGGTAATTTTTTGTCAAGAGTCCGATTTTAACCCCGAAACCTCCCGGACACTTTTCTAAGTGCCTGGCCCAACCCGAGTGGGCGGCCCATGAGCCCCTAGGGGTATTTTTGTAATTTTTCTTCAAGTGTCCAATTTTTACCCCGGAACCTCCTAGACACTTTTCTAAGCCCCAAATAACATTCAAGCCCAGTCTTAGGTCATGCTAGAGCCTCGCAGGTGCATTCATAAATTTAATTATGAATGTTAATGTATATTTCCATGTACTAGGCTCCGGGTGAATCGAATGCGGCGATGCGCCGGAGGTTGAGCTACATAGAGCGCTTGGAAGTATACGAATCTCCCAATATTATGAGTGGCTTAGATTTCAGTGCCTAGCCACTAGGGCAAAACGTTTTCAAAAGATAAATTGTTTTTAAAGGTTTTATAAATGTTTTGGGATAAGGGTAATCCACCTTACACACTTTTATTTTGTGATACACCCACTTAGAGGGTGGGATGATTTTAAAGAAATATAAAGGCTTGTGTGTGTATTTATGTGTTTTAAATATACATATTTATATTTATGAGAAATATATGGATGGAATGCGAGATGAGTAATTGAGTGGCTCCCCGGGGCTTCAATATATGTGGGAGCGTGGACCGAGTTGGAGAAGCATGCTTGATTCTCAGCCGTGGACCGCCTATCGAGAAGCACGGTGAGACGAGACCCTGGGAGAGGCGCGGAGGGAAGCTCGCCAGGGCTCCAGAGCTGTGTTCCACCACAGCTGGCCACCACCGAGGGAACGGGCTAGAGAAAGAAAAATTGTGAAAGTGTGTTTAAAGAGAAAAGAGATAACCCTCGGTGCAGTAAGGCATACGACCGGCCAGTCGTGCGTTCAGTGTATTAGATGCCAGCCCATTTAGTATATATTTATTTTAAAGGTTTTAAATCAAATTATCGTTTGGAGAATTATAAAAGAGATTTTGAAAACAAAGTTATTTATTTTATTTTAAATTTTATTATATTTTGGATTACCCATGTTTTCCCTAACCCCGATGGAGATCCATTGAACCTCTATCATTCACCTGTATCCAATGTGGATGGATACAGATCCGTGTACGGAGTCAGCAAATAAGATGGAGGCTCACTAGGAGATGTCGGTGGCCTAGGCTTAGTGGTTTCCGTTGCGTAGGTATTCCTTTAATTTAATCCACTGGTATTACTTTTAAGTTTATTATTTTATTAAAATATTTTTAATTAAAGTTTTAATTATTTTGCAGTGATGGTATCCATTTCAATACCTTGCGATGCTTTTGGTGCGTGACTGGCTGGCACATACTTCGAGGCAGTGCAGTGGTTGCCACGAGGCCGACCCGGGCGGGTCGGGGCATGACATATATGCTTATACTAATCAACAATAGATTTTTTGATAGATTTTAGGAAATTTATTACAAATCTTAATATTTGTGCATAACCTTAAAACGATACTTATTTAGAAACGGATTGAATATGTTTTATCTTAAGGTTTGCTACAGGCACTGGTTAAGCTCAATTAATAGAGTTGAAAAGTAACCTTAAATTTTGAAATGGAAATAATTATTATCAGAAAAAAGTTATATGATAAAAATACACTTAGATATATAGTGGGATAAAGAAAATTTATTTGGGGCTAAACTTTGATTTATTTGTTGAAATTTTTTTTTCTAAAACCCTATAATAATCTTTTAATCTTTTATACCATTAAATAAAAGTTATGCCTAATAGAGTTCTAAGGAGAGTGCCACATGTCAATTCTTTTTTTTTTTGTTTTTTAAACATGTCAATTTTTATTTTTTGGTATCTTTTTAAATGTGAATATTTTTTCTAAAATGAAATGGTCATTATTATCATTCGAAGTCATTGAATTCATTCAATGTTGAATGCATTTAACGTATTTTATAATTATTTTTTGAATTGTTTTTATTGATTAAAAAAGGGAAACGAATACCATTTAAGTAAAAGAATGCCTTATGGAGATCATAGAGAGTATCATATAAGACAAGAGGAGGGAGAGAAAAATAATTTTTATATTTTTAAGTGTATTAAATACTTTGTGTCGGTTATTTTTTTGTAATGATTATATTAAATACATTTAACCTATGATTTTTTATTCTCTAAAAAAAACCTATAATTTTTCATTTTTCATAAATTTTCTTTTAAAAAATTTTTTGGTTTTATGATTATATTTAAATATTTTATCTCAAATGTTATTTAATTTATCCTATATACACATTTAAATTTTTTATATACTATAGTCCAATTTAGTAATTATACCATTAAAAAATAGAATCTTTTATGGAGATCATAAAGACTGTCAAATAGGATAAAAGAGGAATAAAAAGTAATTATATTTAATTAAAAAATATTTTTGAAGGAAAAATTTAATTGTTTAAGTATGTTAAATTTTTTGTATGATATGACCGTTTGTTTTTTTGGTAACAAAAAGACTAATAGGTCCATTTTTTTGTGACTAAAAGGCTGATGATTGTTTTCCTTAATCAATGTTCCTGTAAAATTTTTTTTTTATCCTTTATCAGTCCACCATTTTTCTTTTAAAAGTTTTTCTTTTACAATTACTATTATATTCAATGTATAGTGAAAAAGAAAGTACAATTTCTTTTATTATATAGCATTTATTTTTATAACTCGAAGTGAAATGGATTTACTTTTACAATTGTTATTTTATGTACAGTTAAAAAAATAAATTAACTCAATTTCATGTATTACATTGTATTTATTTTCATAACCTAAAGCAATGCGAGAAAGTTCTCTTCTATTATATTTAAATATTGAAACTTATCCTTAAAATTAAATTTTTTTATGTAGGGCTAAACTTAATTAAAGGTATTATTATCTTTAAACAATAGTAAAAGTATAAAATAAATGAACAACACTTAAAACAAAGCAATTATGAAGTAATACTTGCTTACTTAACGGGTTACTTAATGGGTCTCACTCGTTAGCAATTTTCTTTATCTCAATACCAAACCTACTATTAACACAAAAATCAAAGCAACTTTTATGAGTAATTTATTGGCTTTTTAAAGCATTTAATGGCCTATTAACAAAATCTTTTTATAGTTTATCTGTTACTATATGTTTGTCATTTATTAACTTCTATAAAGTTTAAGATAAGTGGTGAATTAAGTTAAATTATTTTGTTATCCTTGATGTTTGTAAATATTTTTCAAGTTTTATATAATGATGTGACAGTAATAAACGAAAATGAATGATAAAATTGGAGTAAACAGCATCATTGGTCCTCAAAGTTTAACCCAAATTTTATTTTGATACATAAAGTTTAAATTATTTTATTTTAGTCCTTACAATTTGAAAGTCAAATCATTTTAGTCCTTTTTTTACTATTTTTATTAATTTTGTATATAAGTGTCAATTTACTATATATTTTCCAATATTATGATACTAGTTTTTAATTGAAATTTATTTATTTATATCTTAAAGATATATACTCCCTCCGTCTCCTTTTGTTTGTCTATCTTTCTTCTTTGGAAAGTCCCAATTTTATCATTCTTTTTATTTTGTTACTATTACATCATTACACAAAATACCAAAAACACTAACAAAAATCAAGGATAACAAAGTAATTCTACTTAATTCAATCATTTTTTCTTAAATTTTGTGGAAGTCAAAGGGGGATAAACATTTGAGGATAGAAGGAGTATTTGACACGCCCGGACCTAGTCTGCACGTGTCAACTTGTAGATTTGTATATAGTTGTGTGGCCAAAGGAATGGAATTGGACTTTCCTTAGATATTTTGAACTTCCCATAGCTCAATTCTGAGCTTAAAAACCCTAAATTGTAGTCCGGAGTTGGTTGGGCTCGCCTGTGCATGCAAAACGAGGAATTTGGGGTTGAGTTGACCGGAGTCAACTTAATTTTAGTTGACTCCGATGCCAGACCCGTTAATTATAATGGGGTCTCGAGCCATTTCACTTCTTCCTCTTGTTCTTCATTTTCTCTCGAGCTTTCTCTTCAATTCCTTTCAAATTCAACACTTCAAATCCTCTTCAAACTCTCTTCTAATCATCATCATTGAATTCATCGGCCTCCAAGAAGATCAAAAACACCAAAATTATCAAATTCTCTTCAAATCTTCAAAACTATCAATTCGGCAATAGTTTGTTCTTCAGCTCATATCTTTCAACTCAACCGTAGGAATTGGCTGAGCATTTGGTATGTTGTTCTAGACTCATCAAGCTTTAATTTGATAGTTTATACGTATGATTTCGTTGAGTGAGCTGAGAGAAATCATGAATTGAAGATTGAAATTCGTTTTAGCTCAAGAACACTTAGACCCTTAGTGTTTTGATTCGAAATTCGAGCATGCTTAATTGTTTAATTCCGTTTTTGAAGCTGTAATCCTTTAGTTAGGATGTTAAACTACTTGTGTTTCGATTCTTGTTCAATTTGATGAAGAATTGAGCTCAATTCGAGCTGAAAATGGTTGGAGGCGAGCCTCAGCCTCCAAACAGAGGCGAGTCCCACGCGGGACTCACCCAATCCCCGCTTGGGACTCACCCAATCTCGCGTGGGACTCAGCCTAATTTGGGGGAAATCCCCCGAATTTACTCACTCCCGCCCGGGAGTGAGCCACCAGCGTTAGAGGGACATTGCAGCAGAGGGGCAATTTGGTAATTTTGCAACCCTAGACCCCAATTAACTTTAATTGTCTTCCGGACTTGTCCAATTTAGTTCTTAAACCCTAGATACCTTAATTAGGTTTTGTTGTGATGTTTAATTGTTAGCCAAATGCCTTTATTAATCAAATTAGATTTTAATTTGATTATCTAGGTATGTGATTGTACGAGATTAGACCGGTAGCATTTGAGCTAAGGCATTCGAAGGGTAAATTGGGAGTATACAAACCTCCCTTACTTGTGAGTGGCTTGGATTATAGTGATTGACCATCGAGGGTTAACCGGTTTTCTACTTGCTTTATTAATGGTTTTATTAATTGTTTATAACGTTTTGGGGTATGAATTGTCCACCCTCACACACGAGTTTAGAAAAGGATTTAGGGGTGGGATTTTCAAAAGATTATATGAATTGTTATTATTATGATTATTGATTATATGACACCCTTGGGAGATGAGTGACCATGTGGGTTCATCGGAGCTCCAATATGCGGGAGCGTGGATCGAGTTAAGAGCATGCATGAGACGTAGCCGTGGACAGCTTGTTAAGGGGCATGGTGAGCGGAGACCCTGAGAGAGGCGCGTAGGGAAACTTGCCAGGGCTCGAAGTAGCTGTGTTCCACCACAGCAAAGGCAAACGTCAAGGGATGGACCAGAGAATTTAAGAAAAGGATTTGAGATATGAGTTAGCCCTTGACGGTCCAGCAGGGCACCCAAGTACACAGGTGTACCTTTGGGACAAATTTCAGATGCCAGTCCATTTATGATATTTATTATTTGTTTTGGTGTGGGATTTCTTATGATTTTACTAAATGGTTTAATAAATGAGTTTTGGATTATTTCATATCCCCAGCCTGAGGTGATCGGTCATTATAACCGGGTCCCTCACTGGGTATATATATATATATTTGTAATCACACCATTCACCTTTTATTGTTAGGTCATCAGACTACAGACGACAGACGTCCTGGTGTACAGTGATCCCAGTATATCACTACAGACACAATTTTGTAGGTGCCACCCATTTTTCCTTGTGAATCTTGGCTTGGAACAATAGTGCACATTATTATATTATTATTTTCTTCCGCTGCATGTTTGCACCATAAAATGTGCCACTTATATTTTATAAATATGTTAATAATATTTTCTATAATATTTCTTATATGTTTTCATATATTGCTCGTATACCCCTTATTTATGTCTTGTATCATCTTGGATAGCCCGCCTTTCGAAGCACGCATCTCGATGTGGTACGATGGTTGTCACATGGCCAAGCCCACGGGTCGGGGCATGACAGTATTACATAAAAAAGTTTTAAAAAATTATTAAATTATAAAATATAGGGACAGAAATAATTTGATTTTCAAACTTTAGGAATGAAAATAGAACTTTTTGAACTATATGGACCAAAATAGTTTTACCTTCAAATTTTAAGGACCAAAATAGAATTTAGGTAAAACTTTAGGGACTATTGGTGCTATTTACTCATAAAATTGAGAATTGAAATTTTTTAGCTATTTATTTATGATAAAGGATAAACAAATTGAAACTTTCTAAAAAGAAAAGATAGATATACAAAATAAGACGGAGGAATCATTTACACGGGGTATAAAACTTTTAATTTTATACCGTTTTATAACTCAACGTATAATTAATATTTTAACAATCTGACCATCGGATTTAAAGATATACTCAAATCTATCATTCAAGTAAAATTTTAAGTTAATCCGATATTTTTATGATAGCGATTTAGACTCTAACATTTTTAGATATTTTTAATGTATATTTAACAGTGAAAAATTCTATCGCATTAAAACATATGTTGATATTTTAAATTAACTTGAAATTTTGTATGCACAATATATATAAATTATATGTGAATAGAGTATGAAATTTAATGGTTGATTAATTAAATATTAATTATATATTAAGTTAAAAAAGAGTGTAAAACTCTTAATCTTATTTTAAATGTAAAATAATCCCTCTTCGTGTATATATATATATATATATTGGATTTATTCCATTAACATAAAACTGAGACCGGTAATCGTAGTTTTAACTTTTCACCTAACACCGTAGTTTTGCTTCTGCGATTGACAAATTATGTGCCTACTCGAGCCATGTCAACTCTGAGGCGCGACTGCTGCCGAACAGTGCCAGCAAAATCGTCTTCTCTACTCAGCCCACTCAATTCGTAAACTTGTTCTTTTCTCAATTCTAAAACCCTAAAAGAACAAAAGCCAAGCAGAATTCTCACTCTCATTAATTGTTTTGGTAATGAGATCTTTCTTTGTCCGCCCAATTACTCATTTCCCTTCCAAGAAGACATCCAACTTCTCCTCCTCTTTCTCACACCAAGGTTACTCTGTTTCCCATGAAATCCACTCCATTCTCGATTCTGTCAACCCCATGGAACCCGCCTTGGAACCTCTTCTTCCTTTCCTTTCTCCTGATGTTGTCACTTCCATTATCCAAGACCAACCCAACCCTCAATTGGTTTTCCGTTTCTTCATCTGGGCAGTCCAGAGAAAGCGTCTACGCAGCTCTGCATCCGACAAACTCGTCGTCGACATGCTCCTCCGCAAGGACAACGCCTTTGACATGTGCTGGCAAACTCTTGAGGAAGTGAAGAAATGTGGGGTTTTGATCGTGCCCGACGTCTTTAGAGTCTTGATTTCGGGGTATGCTAAAATGGGTCTCGATGAGAAAGCCGTAGAGTGTTTCGGTAAGATGAAAGATTTTGATTGCCAGCCTGATGTATTCACTTATAATGCGATCATATACGTTTTGATTCGGAAAAAGGTCCTTTTGTTAGCTTTAGCGGTTTACAATCATCTGTTGAAGTCTAATTATAAGCCTAATAGAGGTACTTTTATTATTTTGATTGACGGGTTGTGTAAAAGTGGGAAAACGCAGGACTCGCTTAACATGTTAGATGAAATGACGCAAAGAGGTATTGAACCAAATACGTTTGTATATACTATAATCATTTCGGGTTTGTGTCGAGCAGACAGGGCTGAAGATGCTTATAGGCTGTTGATCAAGATGAAAGAGATTGGGTGTTCCCCTGATTTTGTTGCCTATAATGCTTTGCTTAACGGGTTTTGTGAGTTGGGGCGGTTTGATGAAGCTTTGGCCCTTTTGCAGTCTTTTCAGAAGGATGGATATGTACTTGGATTACATGGATATAGTAGTTTTATTAATGGCTTCTTTAGAGCTAGGAGATACAAGGATGCTTATGCGTGGTACACAATGATGTTTGAGGAGAATGTTCAGCCTGATGTTGTTTTGTATGGAATAATGCTTCGGGGATTATCAGAAGCGGGCAAGGTTGAGGATGCAATAAAATTGTTGAGTGAGATGACTGAAAGAGGCTTAGTTCCTGATACCCACTGTTACAATGCTGTGATTAAAGGGTTTTGTGATGTTGGTCTTTTGGATCAGGCTCGGTCCCTTCAGCTTGAGATTTCAAGCCATGGTTGCTTCCCTAATGCCCATACTTTCACCATTCTCATTAGTGGTATGTGCAGGAATGGGATGGTCGTGGAGGCTCAGCAAATTTTCGAAGAGATGGAAAAGCTCGGATGTTTTCCCTCCGTTGTTACATTCAATGCTCTTATTGATGGACTTTCTAAGGCTGGTGAACTTGAGGAAGCTCATCTTCTGTTTTACAAAATGGAAATAGGTAGAAATCCTTCACTTTTTATTCGACTTTCTCATGGATCAACTCGAGTTCTTGATACTTCAAGCCTACAAACTATGGTCGATCAACTATATGAGTCTGGAAAGATTCTTAAGGCCTACAGGATTCTTATGCAACTTGCTGATGGTGGGAATGTACCAGACATCTTTACTTACAACACTTTGATCCATGGATTTTGCAAAGCTGGCAACATTAATGGTGCCTTCAAGCTCTTCAAGGAGCTTCAACTCAAGGGGCTTTCCCCTGACAGTGTAACTTATGGAACTCTTATTAATGGTTTTGAAATGGCTGGTAGAGACGAGGAAGCCTTTAGAATCTTCGACCAAATGGAGGAGACTGGGTGTAAGCCTAGTGTGGCAGTTTATAGATCACTTATGACTTGGTCATGTCGGAGAAGGAAGGTCGCATTAGCTTTTAATCTTTGGTTGAAGTATCTGAGGAGTGTTCCTGGTTGTCAAGTTACAGTAATCAAAGAAGTAGAAAAACATTTTGATGAGGGAGAAGTGGAAAAGGCAGTCCAAGCCTTGCTCAAGATGGACTTCAAAATGAATAAGTTTAGTTTAGCACCTTACACCATTTGGCTTATTGGGTTGTGTCAGGCAGGAAGAGTAGAAGAAGCATTAAAGATATTTTATATTCTGGAGGAATGCAAGGTTATTGTCACTCCTCCGAGTTGTGCAAGGTTGATAGTTGGCCTTTGCAAAGAAAAAAATTTGGACCTGGCAGTTGACGTGTTCCTCTATACACTAGAAAAAGGTTTCAAGTTAATGCCTCGGGTTTGCAACTATTTACTCAAGTCTCTTCTTCGTTCTAAAGATAAAAAAATGCATGCTTTTGATCTTTTGAGCAAAATGAACTCGCAGAGATATGATCTGGATACATACCTTCACACCACTACCAAATATCTTTTAGATGGTAATCAGCATTCATGGCAAAAGGAAATTGCGGCACCTGGATGATTTTTCAAGTGATGTGAGCTGAAGGTCATGCAATTTTTGTTTTTGCCTACTGCAGAAGCATTTGAGTCCCCTGAAAATTCTGTTTGACTCCTGGTTTGGGATCAAGACTTGATTTTATTGGAACTGGCTAAGAGACATTTAGTTCAAGGAATGGTGCTTTCAAGTTTGATATTCAACGATCTTCTGTTTCCATCATGTAACTGCTGTACAACAATGGCCAAGAGCCGGTCACATTTTTCTTTTCCTCAGCCGTTTCCGGTTGCATAATTTTCTGTCATTTTAATACCTGGAGTACAATTTTAGGACAATTGTACTAGTTTTAGGACAATTCCGACATTGGATTTTTGTAGGCAATCTTAATATCTTGTGATTTGTACACTAAATTAGTTTGTAAATTTATTAGTTGTCTGGAACAAGATGAAAATATCATCTATATGGAAATAAAAGCTCCATCGTTATTTGATTATTTGCTATCATCTTTCACGATGAATATGCTCTTTACTTCAGGCTATGTTTTTGCTGTTTAGAGTTGTTAATCAGTATCTGTAAATTCATTTTGGCATGTAATGAGGATTTGCTGATGGGAACCTTCCCTTGTATCAAGTTTGAGAAGATTCAGTTGGTAGCAGCACCGGAATGGGAAGCAGTTGCAAAATTGTCCTAGAAACTTAAAATAGCTTTAGTCTATTTTTATCTTTATCCCAAGCTTTCTTCATATGGTTGTGGTTTGTAAATGATGTTTATCAACTTGTTGGTCTATATTATTACATGACATGCTGAATTTTACTTCATAATTTGTGATGTAGTCAATTTTTCGGACAGTGCAATATAGTTGTGGTTTATCTCCTTACATTAAGAGTTCCATGTTTCTTCTATGTTCCAGTAAACTGGTTATTGTTTCCTCTGCTTTTATGCTTGCTGCAATGAAAGCTGAGGAAATTGTAAAATGAGGTTCCCCAGTGTCAAACTGCCCTTCGTTTCATTTTCCTTTTTCTGAATAATAGAGTACCTTCTTCCAGCAACAACACATGATCATACTTTTAACAGGCTGTTTGGAGATTTGTAAAAATCTTGGTGTCTCCCATGCAGGATAAAGACCTCCATTAAGCTTCTTTCATCCAGCATTATGTATGGATTTTGCCGATAAGACATCTTACTAACTCTACTTTGCAATCCAGTTTGTAAAATCTAATAGTTTCTTGTGGTACAATTTTATTCTATGGTCCAATATGCATGTTTACTTACGGCAAAAAGTGGAGGCATACCGTGGGGAGTTTCAAGGAGCTACCATTGCTGGTTATCTTCTCCAACATATCTTGGGATTCAGTCGTTGGTTGTCTATTTCACTCAGGTAATTCAATTAATTCCTCCATCATAGATTTTAGTTTTGCTAATCCCAATTCCTGCATTTTTCTTTTCCTTTGATTAGGGGAGGGGGAATTCGAACTCAAGAGCATAATACATGGCTAATTCCTGCTTTTCATGCTATGTATCTGGAGATTTGGTACCTGAGAAAATTTCTAGGTTGCCACTTTTGTAAAGTGCTGAGAACTTATTGTTTTCCTTGTAATTTACTTCCATTTGCTGCTTGAATTTTGCTTTTCTTGAAAGCAGTTTCGAATTTTTGTAAGGCTAATTCCTCAATTTAAGACCTTTGAGATATGCTCAAATAAAAACCCAAACAAATAATTGACTCAAATTAGAACTCGAATCTTCAAGATCTACTTAAATAAGGACCTCAAAAAATAATTACAATAAATTAAAATTTGAACTTTACCATGATAAATTAAGCCTTTAGATGAAAAATAATCGCTTGCCATGCACATGCATTAGTTTTAAGAGAAAAATAATGTTATTATATTAATGAAAAATTAAACAATATTTACAGTAAATACAATACACGTGACATAATATAAAATCTTGTAATTAAACTAATTTTTTAAAATCTAGTACTGTGTTTATTGTAAATTTTGACAAATTAGTGGAGATTTTTTTTTTCTAAAACCCTATAATAATATATTTTAAAATTTTAAAGCTTACCTTTAAAATTAAAATTTTTATTTGGAGCTAAATTTTGTTAAAAAGATTTTTAGTCATAATAAAAAATTAAAATAACATGATTATAATCCATATTGTCTTCTCAAGAAAAATTCTTTTCAATTTTCTACTTAACATGTGGTCTATGACACCTGCTAGCCTTTTTCTTATTAGATTAATTAATATTGTTTAATTTTTAATTAACATAAGGATGTTATTTTTCTATCAAAATTAACATGTATGCATAACAAGGGCTGATTTTTCATCTAGGAAGGATTTTATTTATCACAAATTGCTAAGTTTAAGTTTTAATTTAGGAAAAATTTTAAAAAATGACGGTCTATCAAAAATATTTATCCGTTGATACCATGACAAAAAATTAATTATTGATAAGTCAATTACATTTTTTAAAATTTATAATAAGGAGATTGCATTTACCATTTTGACCTTATTAAACTAAAGGAAAAAATCTTAATAAATCTCATTTTTATAACTTTAGCAACTAATTTTACTTTGTTTGAATTTTTTAAAGAGATTTATAATTTCTCTTTTTATAGTCAATTATTAATTATTTCACTAAATATAAATAAAAAAAATCTTCGGAAAAAGTATGTTTTATATTCCTGATAGGCATCTTTTAAAACACGTCAAAACGAAAAAAGAAATAATCTTTCAACATGTGTATTGTAGTTGTGTTATGCTTTAGTAAAGTGGGTCAGCTTTTGCTGTCTAATTCTCATTAGAGAAGATGACTGAGTAGTGCAACTGCTAACACTGAAATTGCATTCGGATGGTTTGTTGTCACATTAATGGACAAAAGGACCGCGTAAAAGGTTAGTCTATGACTCTACAGTAAACTTCCTCAACAGATTAGTAGTAATCTTAATATCAGAATCCATATAAGCAGATATTCATACAGACAAGTACTTCCATAAATCCAAACATGCAGCCACAAGAGTTTCTTTATTATAATTAACCCACAAAGATATCTTCCATCCCCCTAATCCTCCAACCTCTCATTCACTTTCCTAATTTCAATCGGTCCTCCCAAGTGGCTGCATATAAGGAAGAAATACTTGTACTAAAAAATATAAGGTTATTTTTCTCAAGTAGGAAGGAATAGAGTTCCCTAACATTGTGTTTAGTATGAAGGAAATCATAAGGAAAGAAAGAGTGTGGAAAGAAAGTGAGTGGAAAATATAATTTTTTTTTGTTTGATAAGAGAGAAATATAACTAAGGAAAGAAATAAAAGATACTATTTCCTTAGAAATAAGTTCCGCCCAAATTGGGCGGAAAGAGCGAGGAAAGAAAACGCTTGCGGATTCTAAAACATGGAAAAGACTACTATACCTTTCATATTTGTTTCAAATTACAAAGTTTACCAATCTCATCAGACTCTCTCTTTCCCACGAAAACAACAACCCTCTCTTGTTCATCATTTTCCATGGCTTTCTTCTCCTATCAAACCAAGAAAATTTAAAGGAAGATGAACTAGGATTATCTAAAATCTGATAGCACAGAAGGTACCATCGATTCTCTCTCTCTCTCTCTCTCTCTCTCTCTCTCTCTCTCTCTCTCTCTCTCTCTCTCTCTCTCTCTCTCTCTCTCACTTGTTCCTGCTCTCGCTTTCGCTCTTCCTTTCCATCTAAAGCTTCTTTCTTCATTTCGTTCTTTGTTCAAGCTTTTTCCATCTTTTCAGATTTTTTACACCAATTTTTTAAATTTAACCGAAATTTTTTCATTTATAATTTATCCATTTATGTTCTCTTCATCGATTAAATTTTTCTTATAACTTTCTTCTTTTGTCTTTTGGATCTGATTTCAATTTGCAGCAATCGTGCTTAAATACGTGAACGAGGTAAGCTTTTTCTCCTTGATTTGGCGGATTTCTCATAAAATAGTTTAGGCTTCGGTACCTTTTTCTGGGTTCAATTGGGTTTAAATTCATTCATTGTTTCATCACTTTCTCTCCAGGTTTTCCAGATTTTTCCTTTTCTTTTTTTTAATATAATTTTTATGTTAATTTTCAAAATTATATGAAGATTTATTACATGCTTAGATACTTTTCTATGAAATTATTATGATTATGTTTGGTTTTATATTCAAATCTAAAATTTTCTATTTGATTTTTCTTTTATACCATGATTTTCTCTTGATTCCTATAAAAAAAGGTGCCATGATTTTCTCTAGAGATTGGATTATTACAATTGACTATTTCACTCAAGAGGACCGTTAAGTTGGGCTTCTTTATTCATATATTATTGTTAGATTTGAAGAACAATACAAAAATGGGTTAGTTCAAATTGTTTCAAAATGGTTGGATTTGCAAGGTTTTGGATAAATTTTAGGATCCGATATAATTGATTTCTTACTCAAGTAATTTATAATTTTCCTAGGTAGGGGATCTTTCCAAAGTAGCAGAAAGTATTTGAAGCATTGCAACTCATTGTTAAGGTACCCTTACCTCATCAATTTCTGTTACTAATGCAATGTTCAGTACTGTAGGAAGATATATATATATATATATATATATAGGATAGATGATAGAATTAGATTCCAAGGCGTCCTACCATTTATGAAAGCCTTTTTGGGGAATGTTATTCATAATTTGCTTGTTTAGCATGTATCAGAAATAGGAATATCATGGCTTAGAGTTCTCTGTCTTTCTTCCTTTTTATGTTGCTGGATCTTTATTACTTTGCCAACTCAAAAGAGTTTGGAGTCTTACCATTAGTAGTTATCTTTGCTAAGCTCAGGAGGATCAATTTATATATTCCTCTCATGTACACGTTCCCCAAACTAATCATTTTAGATGTAATTACTAATATGAACAGTGCTTTGTATTTTTTAATATATCAAGTAGCTATAGCTCTAAGTTATAACCAGTTGTTGATTAGCTATAGGTTTTGAGGTTGTTTTCCCTTCCAAGAAATTGCAGTCTCTTTAATTTCTTGATGTGTCCAAGTTCAAACATGGCTTCTTTCCCGATTAAATTAAATGTAGTCAATAAATAATTCTAGACTTGAGATACAAGTCAAGTCAGGAAGTTAGAAACTATAATGTCCTCTTATCTTCTTATTAAGTTGGCTTATTAGAGTCTTGTAATCGTTTTGGGATACTGTAAGTGTATGAATGCCTTATTTTTTTTCTCATCATTTTCATGTGTCATCACTATCTTTTGCTGTTATTCATTATGACAGGTTCTAGTATCTTTTTTTCAAGATGAGCAAATAAAAAAAGAAAGAGGAAAATGAGCAAAAAAGAGAGTTTGTGAAATGATCAGAACAAATGGATACAGTTTTTATCGATGTTATGTTGGAACAAAAGGCTAATGGAAATAAGATTGATGGAAGTTTCACAGCTGCAGCTTATCAAAATATGGTAAAGATATGTGTTGAGAAAACCGGTATCCAACTAACCAAAGATCATTCGAAGAATCGTTTGAAAACTCTCAAAACGAATTTTTATGCATGTTATGATGTTTTCAAAAATAAAAGTGGATTTGGTTGGAACCCCATCTCAAGAAAGTTTGAAGCTGAATCGGAAGTATGGAAACCTTTTATAGAGGTTTGTTGCTAGTCTCAAGTATTTTTTAGTTGGAAACTATATGCTTATATTTCTCATTAAACTTGTTTGCAACTCATTTTTTGTAGGCAAATCCATATGGCAAGAAATGGATGACTACTTCTTTCAACAACTATGAGAAATTATTTGATCTTTTTACACAAGATAAAGCAACTGGTGAAGGTGCTATTAGTGCCAAAGGGAAGAATCTTTAGCGGGCAAATGATGAGGTTGGGGTTCGTTTTGATGATGTCAGTTTGTTTGGTCCATCGAATTCTTCATGTGGAGTGCAATTTGAAGATGGCGATCAAACAAGTCCTGTATATTCATCTTCTAAAGCTAATTTTGAAGTTGAAGCATCATCAAAGAGCAAGAAGAGGAAAGGTGCTAGTGACAACTTTGACAAAGAGTTTGAAATTATGAACAATGGAATTAAGGATGTGGCTAATGCTATAAGAGAGGGGAATGCCATTACAGCAAGAGGGATTGCTATTTTGGAGAAAAAAGGACAACCATCTTTTTCTGATATTTCATGTCACGCCCCGACCAGCAGGTTCAGCCACGTGACAACTGCCGTACCACCTCGAGATGCGTGCCTTTTCAGGCGGGCAACCAAGATGGCACAAGGCTTAAAAATAAAGGATATTCGAGCAATATATGAAATCATGCGATAATATCAGAGATAATATAGTTCAAAATATTTAAAATAGAATATCACATCTTACGGTGTTCCACACAGCGGAAAATATTATATAAATACATAAAAGTATATGTAAGATGCAATAATATTCCGAGCCAAGCTACACAAAGCAAAAGAGGTGGCACCTACAATATAGTGTCCACAGAGACGAACTGGGATCACTGGCCACTAGGACGTCTGCCGTCCAAAGTCTGATGATCTGACAACAAAAGTGAATGGGGTGAGTACAATAAACTTGTACCCAGTGAGAGACTCGGTTATAAAGACCGATCACCTCAGGCTGGGGATATGAAATAATCCAAACATCAATTTAATAAACCATTTATTGAAATATATGAAATCCCAAACCAAATCAAATATCAAATCAATAACAATATATCCAAATGGGCTGGCACCTGAAATCATCCCAATAAGGTATACCCGTGCACTGGGGTATCCACTGGACCGTCAAGGGTTACTTTATACTTTTAAAACATTTTTCTTTACTCTCTGGCCCATTCCCTTGATGTTTGCCATACTGTGGTGGAACACAGCATCCGAAGTCCTGGCGAGTTTCCCTACGCGCCTCTCGCAATCAGGAGCGACTCACCGTGCCCCTCGATAGGCGGTCCACGGCTGAGTAACACGCATGCTTACAACTCGGTCCACGCTCCCACATATTGGACCCCCGAGGACAATGCTCAATCTCTCATCTCTCAGGGGTATCGTTCCCCATACAATAATCAATAATATTACCAATATATAAAATTTATTGAAATTTCCACCCTTCAAATCATTTGTAAACTTAGTGTGTGAGGGTGGACAATTCATATCCCAAAACATATATATAAACAATTTATTAAAGCATTTATAAATAAATTTGAAAACGGTTAACCCTCAATGGTCAACCAATATAATCCAAGCCACTCACAAGTGAGGAGAGTTGTATACTCCCCGATTACCCACGAATGCTTTAGCTCAAATTGCAACCGGTCCAAAACTCGTACGATCACGTACCTAAATAATCAAATTAAAATCTAATTTGATTAATAAAAATATTCAACCAACAATCAAATCATAAAACAACACCAATTAAAAGTCTCGAAATAAAATTGGTAAGTCTGGAAGTCAATTGAAGCTAATTGGAGTCAATTGGGGTCAAATGGGGTCTAGGGCTGCAAAATTACCAAAATACCCCTAGTGCTACAGTGCCATTGCCGACAGATTGCTCACACCCAGGTGGGAGTGAGCCAAAATGGGATAAAATCCCAAAAACAACAGCTCCGGCGCAGGACCTGTTAGGTCCGGCGCCGGACCTGTTTCCAGATTTTGGCCAAGTTCGGCCAAGCATCAATTCAAGCTCGGTTCGACTTCGATTCATCACCAATCCACACCAAAATTGAAACACAACAAGTTAAACACATGATCTATGAATTCACAGCTTCAAGAACAGAATCAAACAATAAATCATGCTCGAATTTTGGATCAAAACACTAAGAGTTGACTTATTTCGGACAAAACAGAAATCTCAACTTAAATCATCAAATTCTCTTAGCACAGACCATGAAATCAAGCGTGTAAACTATCAAATTAAAGCTTGATGAGTCTAGAACAACATACCAAATTCTCAGCCAAAACGCACGGTTGAATCAAAAGATATGAGCTGATGAACAAACTGTCGCCAAATTTCCAGATTTCAAGATTTGATGATTTCCTTAGAAATCTTGATGTTTTGATCTTCAAGGAGGCAAAATAAGTTGATATTGATGATTGATGAAGTGTTTGAAGAGGGATTGAGAGTTTGATTCAGAGAGAATTGGAAGAAATCTCGGAGAGAATTGAAGAACTTTAAAGAGAATGAAAAATGGGGGTCTCGGCGGCCGAGACCCCTTATATCAACGACGGGTCCGGCGCCGGACTCGACCATGTTCGGCGCCGGAGTCAACAAATTTTGAGTTGACTCCGGTCAACTCAGCCCAATTTCTTCTGGTCTCGATTTCAAATGGGGCCCACATCCCCTTCAATTTTAGGATTTTTAAGCTTGAAATTGAGCTAAACGAAGTTTGAAACATCCATGGGATGTCAAATTTGGTATATTGACAAGACAACAATACATAATTTTACAACTTGACACGTGCGGTCTATGTCCGGGCGTGTCAACTCTCCCCCCCTTACAAAAATTTCGTCCCCGAAATTTAAACAACTAAACATCAACAAATGGGGGAAATCACGTCTCATGTCATTCTCGGGCTCCCAAGTCTGCTCCTCAATCTACGAGCTTTTCCACAAAACTCGCACCAAAGGTACTGATTTATTTCTCAAGGATCGAATCTCTCGATCCAATATGGCTACAGGTCGAACCCTGAAGCCCAAACTTTTCTTCAGCTTCACAGGTGGTGCTTGAAGAACGTGTGATGGATCAGGTACATATTTTCGGAGCATAGATATATGAAAGACATCATGTATCCGAGACATGTCAGGTGGCAACTCCAAGCGATACGCCACCGATCCAATTCGTTCAGTGACAAGGAATGGACCAATGTACCTCGGATTTAGTTTTCTCGCCTTGCGGAAACGAATAACACCTTTACAAGGAGAAACCTTCAAAAACACTTGATCTCCCACTTGGAACTCCAAAGGTGTCCTCCTTCGCTGTGCATATTTTCTATCTCGATCTTGGGCTGCCTACAATCGTTTTCGGATAAATTTAAAATTACTCTTCTATTCTTGAGTTTGAACCTCATCATTTCCTTAACATATCCTACACTTACCTATTTATGGTTTAGGTCTTCTTTAATTTAAGTATGGCCCTTAGAGGTTCTTCCTTTGCTGTAATTATACTTGCTTGATACTCTCGCTTTGTTCTTGTCTCATTCTTCAAGTCTCTCTTGGCAAGACTATCTTTTTGTTTCTTCTGAGGTTCCACACCTCTTATTTTTCTTAGGAGTTCCTTCTCCTTTTTCATTGCCATTGCCTCTCACTTCGAGGTCATTCTCTGACGCGTTTCTGGCTGTTTCGTGGTCTTGTACTCATCCTTGTAGCCAATTTATCGGGAAAGACCTTCACTTAACTCCCTCACCTTCATGGCGAGGATGCAAAGAGTTAAATATCTTTCCCCCTATCTTGGTTTCGTTTCTCATTTCATCTATTGCTTCATTCTTCCTCTTTTGCACATCCTCCATTCAAATCTCATGGCGTATGAGTCAAGCTCCAATACATATTGGCCCACACTTGGCCATATCATAATAGAGGAATCAGAGACCATGCCCTCTCGGCTCTCATAAGTTGACCCACTCTCTGACCGCCCATCATAATCACAAATAGAGCCCATGGCCCATCAAATCTCATACAGGGCCCATGGCCCATCATATATCATCTCTCCTTCTCACAAGGACGGAGAACTCTGGGAGGTCTCATGCTCTCCCCACTCACATGCTGGGCCGGTCCTTTCGAGTGGTCATCACAGAGATCCTCAAGATCTCGATCTCCGACCTTTCCTCTCATAGGGATGCCTCACATGGCTCCTAAATCAATCATACTTGAGCCTCGACCATATACCCATCCATATCATTTCTCTTGCCTCTTAGGCATTTCTTAAATTTTATTTTCTTGAGGTATTCAATTCAGGAGGTGTCACGTGTCTCTTATCATTCTGACCTCATTCCTTCACACTAGCTTCCTTGCTAAAGGTCAATCTCTTTTCCATTCTTCTCATCAATAATAATTTCTGGGGTCTCCATATCCCCATTTCTTTCTTTTTCCTTTCTTCATTTTCCGTTCCGCCCATGTCTATTGTGGGGTCCGCTTTCCTCTTGCCTTCTCGTCCATTGTGGAATAACGTATTTCACGCTTGTCACACACATATTGCATTCTTGGTAGTTTCTTTCTCTTCACACTTCTCTTGAGGTTTCATCTCCATTCTTTTCACTTGATCTTCCTTATGGTCCATTGCCATCTTTAGGCATCACTTGCAATTCTTGTCATCCTTACGCCGTTTTCCTTGGGGTCATCTCCGTGTCATTTCCTTTCTTTATATTCTTTTACCATGATTTACATGATCTTCCAATTCTTATCCAGGGTTTCCTTTGCCTTGACCTCATTCTTCCCTCTTTACTCACTTTTCTGACCTTCTTTATCTTTCTCATTCTTATTTCGCTTTTCTTCTAACACCTTTGATCCTCCTAGGTGTTAGAACTTCCTTTCTGTTTTTCATACTGGCTGTGCTCATAGAAGTTTATGAGCTTGATCAATTCCTTTCCTTATTCCTGTACTCCTTCCCATGAGTACTCGGGGTTTCCTTTACCTTAGCCATCTTCGGCTATTAATCCGTCGATATCTCTTCTTTGTCTTTCAATGAGATCTAGCCATCTCCTTTGCCGCATGTTCAACTCACGCTGAGTCATGAAATGTTTGAGACTCTTGTGATCGGTGTAAATACAACAGGTTTCACCGTATAAATAGTGACGCCAAATCTTCAAAGCGAAGACAATGGCAGCAAGCTCCAAATCATGTATCGGATAATTGACTTCATTCGGCTTCAATTGATGAGAAGCATATGAAATTACTCGCTCGTCTTGCATCAACACACATCCAAGTCCGTTGCCCGATGCATCGGTATACACAGTGAACTCTTTGTCGCTCACAGGTAATGCAAGTACCGGTGCGGTCGTCAATTTATCCTTCAACTTCTGGAAACTCTCTTCACATTCCTCTGACCAAACAAACTTAGCGTTCTTGCGGGTCAATTTTGTCAATGGTGCAGCAATCGTGGAAAATCCATCCACAAATCTCCGATAATATCCAGCTAGTCCCAAGAAACTTCGAATCTCCGTAGGAGTTGTAGGACGTTTCCAGTTGGTTATTGCCTCAATCTTGCTGGAATCCACATATATGCCGTCCCTAGACACAACATGTCCAAGGAATCCAACTTGTTGCAACCAAAACTGGCATTTGGAGAGCTTAGCGTATAGTTGATGATTTCGAAGAATTTGCAACACAATGCGAAGATAATTTGTGTGCTCCCGCTGGTTACTTGAATAAACCAATATATCATCAATGAAGACGATAACAAATCGGTCTAAGTACTGATGGAATATGTGATTCATCAGATCCATAAATGCTGCTGGAGCGTTGGTAAGTTCAAACGACATCACGCAAAACATCGTAATGTCCGTATCTGGTACGAAAGGCGGACTTATGGATATCTTCCTCTCGGATTTTCAACTGATGATAACTTGATCGCAGGTCAATCTTGGAAAACACTCCGGCTCCTCGAAGTTGATCGAACAAATCGTCGATACGAGGTAGTGGGTATCTATTCTTCATGGTCACCGCATTCAGCTTGCGGTAGTAAATGCAGAGTCGCATGGAACCGTCTTTCTTTTTCACAAACAAAACTGGGGCTCCCCAAGGTGATGTACTCGGCCGAATGAATCCTTTATCCAGCAATTCGGCGAGTTGTTTCTTCAGCTCAATCAGTTCAATGGGTGCCATTCGGTATGGAGCCATAGAAATTGGATCCGTACCAGGATAAACTTCGATCGGAAAGTCAAAGTCTCTCTCTGGTGGCAAACCAGGTAATTCATCAGGAAAGACATCTGGAAACTCATTAACTACCGGGATATCTTTAATATTAGGTACTTCCACTGAATTATCTACTACATGGGCTAATACAGCTTTACACCCTTTGAGTAGTAGTTTACTTGTTTTGATGGCAGAAATGACATTCGGTGTGCCTCTGCGCTCGCTGTAAAAATTTATCAGACTGCCGTCAGGTCGTGGAATCCTCACCAAATGGTGCTCGTAAAAGATCTGAGCACGATGTCTCCCAAGCCAATCCATTCCCAAGATAGCATCAAAGTCAGACATTTGAAGTGGAATTAAATCTGCTTTGAAATTCAGGTTTTCCAACTTTACTGCACACTCTTTGTACACCATATTTCGAATCATTCTCTCACCCAATGGTGTATTCACCAATAGCTCATACCCCAAGGGCGATAACGCTCGATCCGCATGCACGGCAAACTTGGTATTAACATAGGACAAAGCGCTCGAGTGTCCATAATCACGTATGCCGGTTGATCGAAAATAACTACCACGCCTAACGTTCAAAAATTTTCTGAAGCGGTTACTTTTGCTCGGCAAACAGTTACAAGTACGATGATATCTTTATTCGCTAAAAATAACTGTCCATGAATATTTAAATATTTACTTACCGGTGACTTCATCATGACGTGCATCGGCGTCTTCTTGCGACATTACATAAACCTGAGTATGTTGTCGCTGCTGCTGTTGCTGTGGGGGTCGTCTCGGGGTTGCTGAACTACTACCAATACCCAAATGCTGCTGAGAGGTAGAAGGTGCGGCGAAAGAATGTCGCGAGGGTTGAAACGGACGAAAACCTCCATAGCTGCTCGGTCTGACGAGAGACTGACTAAAATTCTGCCTGGGTGGTATAGAAATAGTAGATGGACATACACGTGCTACGTGACCCATACCTCCACACCGAAAACATCGAGGTCCAGCCCTACACTGGCCAGAATGAAAACGCCTACAACCTGGGCATCGAGGCCCAGACTCTAATCTCTTCTTCCCAAACCTTCCTTTGGCCTTGGGCCCGAATCCACACTTCTCTTTTCCTCGACCACCAGATGGAAGCGGAGGCATCGGTGTCGGCATCGATGGCAATGGATGAACTGGTGGTGTAATGCCGATAGTCGGAGGTGCGCCAGTGGCCATCAATGATAAAAAGAATCTACTGGCCCAAGTGTCAAACATTAGCTCGAAATCAGCGAGCGTAAACTGTACCAGCGTGGCAGTCGTCGGAGGTGGGGGTGGTGGAATATCAGTATGAGTATCCTGATGATGCGTCTCATCAATAGGTGGAATAGGTGGAACAGGCTCGTCCGGAATCTCAGTGGTCTCCGGATCTACAGTAGGCTGATTCTCAGGTTGCCTACGTGGTCAACCTCTCCTCCTAGGTACAGAGGGATCAGGGGTAGGAACAGAAGAATTCGGAATATTCCTTCTTCTAGGTGGCATGGCGTAACTATATATGAAATCTTAGTAAGTAGACGAAAATACATCTATACCAACCATACCCTCAAATTCTAACCCCAAAATAAAAAATCTCAAAATTTCATAAACTCCTTGGCTCGGTATAATATAGATATATTATATATTTTAAAATTTGCTCTGATACCAATTTAATTGTCACGCCCCGACCCGCAGGCTCGGCCACGTGACAACCGCCGTATCACATCGAGATGCGTGCCTCGTCAGGTGGGCAACCAAGATGGCACAAGGCTTAAAAATAAAGGATATTCGAGCAATATATGAAATCATGCGATAATATCAGAGATAATATAGTTCAAAATATTTAAAATAGAATATCACATCTTACGGTGTTCCACACAGCGGAAAATATTATATAAATACATAAAAGTATATGTAAGATGCAATAATATTCCGAGCCAAGCTACACAAAGCAAAAGAGGTGGCACCTACAATATAGTGTCCACAGAGACGAACTGGGATCACTGGCCACTAGGACGTCCGCCGTCCAAAGTCTGATGATCTGACAACAAAAGTGAATGGGGTGAGTACAATAAAATTGTACCCAGTGAGAGACTCGGTTATAAAGACCGATCACCTCAGGCTGGGGATATGAAATAATCCAAACATCAATTTAATAAACTATTTATTGAAATATATGAAATCCCAAACCAAATCAAATATCAAATCAATAACAATATATCCAAATGGGCTGGCATCTGAAATCGTCCCAATAAGGTATACCCGTGCACTAGGGTATCCACTGGACCGTCAAGGGTTACTTTATACTTTTAAAACATTTTTCTTTACTCTCTGGCCCATTCCCTTGATGTTTGCCATACTGTGGTGGAACACAGCATCCGAAGTCCTGGCGAGTTTCCCTACGCGCCTCTCGCAATCAGGAGCGACTCACCGTGCCCCTCGATAGGCGGTCCACGACTGAGTAACACGCATGCTTACAACTCGGTCCACGCTTCCACATATTGGAGCCCCGAGGACAATGCTCAATCTCTCATCTCTCAGGGATATCGTTCCCCATACAATAATCAATAATAATACCAATATATAAAATTTATTGAAATTTCCACCCTTCAAATCATTTGTAAACTTAGTGTGTGAGGGTGGACAATTCATATCCCAAAACATATATATAAACAATTTATTAAAGCATTTATAAATAAATTTGAAAACGGTTAACCCTCAATGGTCAACTAATATAATCCAAGCCACTCACAAGTGAGGAGAGTTGTATACTCCCCGATTACCCACGAATGCTTTAGCTCAAATTGCAACCGGTCCAAAACTCGTACGATCACGTACCTAAATAATCAAATTAAAATCTAATTTGATTAATAAAAATATTCAACAAACAATCAAATCATAAAACAACACCAATTAAAAGTCTCGAAATAAAATTGGTAAGTCTGGAAGTCAATTGAAGCTAATTGGAGTCAATTGGGGTCAAATGGGGTCTAGGGCTACAAAATTACCAAAATACCTGTAGTGATACAGTGCCATTGCCGACAGATTGCTCACTCCCGGGCGGGAGTGAGCCAAAATGGGATAAAATCCCACAAAACAACAGCTCCGGCGCGGGACCTGTTTCCAGATTTTGGCCAAGTTCGGCCAAGCATCAATTCAAGCTCGGTTCGACTTCGATTCATCACCAATCTGCACCAAAATTGAAACACAACAAGTTAAACACATGATCTATGAATTCACAGCTTCAAGAATGGAATCAAACAATAAATCATGCTCGAATTTTGGATCAAAACACTAAGAGTTGACTTATTTCGGACAAAACAGAAATCTCAACTTAAATCATCAAATTCTCTTAGCACAGACCATGAAATCAAGCGTGTAAACTATCAAATTAAAGCTTGATGAGTCTAGAACAACATACCAAATTCTCAGCCAAAACGCACGGTTGAATCAAAAGATATGAGCTGATGAACAAACTGTCGCCAAATTTCCAGATTTCAAGATTTGATGATTTCCTTAGAAATCTTGATGTTTTGATCTTCAAGGAGGCAAAATAAGTTGATATTGATGATTGATGAAGTGTTTGAAGAGGGATTGAGAGTTTGATTCAGAGAGAATTGGAAGAAATCTCGGAGAGAATTGAAGAACTTTGAAGAGAATGAAAAATGGGGGTCTCGGCAGCCGAGACCCCTTATATCAACGACGGGTCCGGCGCCGGACTCGACCATGTCCGGCGTCGGAGTCAACAAATTTTTAGTTGACTCCGGTCAACTCAGCCCAATTTCTTCAGGTCTCGATTTCAAGTGGGGCCCACATCCCCGGACTTCAAGTTTAGGATTTTTAAGCTTGAAATTGAGCTAAACGAAGTTTGAAACATCCATGAGAAGTCAAATTTGGTATATTGATAAGACAACAATACATAATTTTACAACTTGACACGTGCGGTCTAGGTCCGGGCGTGTCATTTCAAGAGCTTCTTAATATTGGCATATTGGAGAGCTGTCTACTTGATGCATTTCTATTTTTGGTGAAAAGCGAAGCACAAGCCTGGGCATTTCTTGCTGTGCCAACTTCTCTACGTAGAGAGTTACTCTACAAAATGATGGATTTGTCGGATTCCTTTTGAGATTCGTTTTTAAGATTATGTTTGTCTAGTTTTATTTGTGGATTGAGCTTCCTATTTGTTGTTGAAGCCTGAATTAGTTTGTTGATAAGCCTAACTTGGTGCTTTATTCCCTGCCATAGTCGGTGTTCTTTTTCATTGGTATGGGGCAAATAGTTGTCATATTCTACAAGGGTTTGCTTACTTTTATCTAATGAAGGCACCCATCATCAGCTATTACTAGTTATTGCCGTGCAAGGTTTTAGGATTGAGAAAATAGGGGTTTTATTGAATTGCAAAATTTACAAAAATTTCTTTGCATTGAGAAATATTAATAATATTTATATTAATATTAATATTAATAATAATATTATTCATAATATTGGGAAAATATTAATAAAATTTACAAAAATTTAATTAATAATTTTAATTAAAATGTATACAAGGTTATAAAGATTAATAAAAATGCAAATGAAAATATTTACCTTATTAATAAATGATATTTGAAGTGAATTTTTAATTAAAAAAATGAGTAAGGGTAAAATTGTCATATTAGTTAAAATAAGTTTCTTTTTTTTCCTATTTCTTACTTACACCAAACAATGGAAAGAATCAATTTATTTCTTTCCTTCTTATGTCTTTCTTTGCTACCAAACATGAGGAAGGAAATATAAATTTCTTTCCTTTCCTTACCTATTTCCTTTTTCTACCTATTTCCTTTCCTTATTATTTCTTTTTCTCCTACTAAACATAGGCTAAAGGACAAACGGAAAGGTTTAGCAATGATCGAAACATACATGATGTTCTGAGTTAATTTTCTTTCTCTTCATACTTTTTCTCCCTTTCATAAATTATTTTTATTTTTATTATTAGCCTGTATATATACATAATAATTACTATATTCTTTTGTTATTTTGTTATTTTGTTTTGTGTATATAACAGCTGAGCTTATGTATTTCAAAGATTATATTACTCCTTTCAAGGATTATAAAACATACATAAATTTAGTGAAATAATTTTTTTGATTTATATATAGTGAAATAATTAATAATTGACTATAAAAAGAGAAATTATAAATCTCTTTAAAAAATTCAAACAAAGTAAAATAAACTGTTAAAGTTATAAAAATAAGATTTACTAAGATTTGTTTCCTTTACTTTAATAAGGTTAGAATAATAAATGCCATCTTCTTGTTACAAATTTTAAAAAAATGTAATTGACTTACCAATAATTATTTTTTGTCATGGTATCAACGAATAGATATTTTTTGTAGGCCGTCCCTTTTTGAAATTTTCCCTTTAATTTATTGCAATTATTTTTTAAGATCTTTATTTGAGTAAATCTTTAAAGCTCGGGTCCTAATTTGAGTTAATTATTTGTTTGAGTCCTTATTTAAGTAGATCTTGAAAGTTTTGATCCTAATTTGAGTCAATTATTTGTTTGGATCCTTATTTGAGTAGAGTCCAAAAGTTTGGGTCCTAAATTGAGCAATTAGCCTTTTTGTAATGCAAATGCCTTGTTTGCTGTATGAATCACCATACTAGTTTCTATTGATGGAACGAAATATTGCATCAAAGAAGCTTCAATTGTGGTATTTTCATAAAGAGATAGTAGTGATTGGATTACGCATTGTATAATCGTTTTTTTTCTTTATGTTCCAATTGCAATAAGGAGACCAAATGCGCATTATGATGTAGTAAAAATTCAAAGAAACATCTGGCATCGGTCTTGGTGGAGTCTGGTGTCCAACCTCTTCGATTACAAGGTCATTCCAGCTTTAGCACATTCAACGCCGATTCACTACACAACCAGCACCAATTGTGTTTTAGGTTTTTTTTACCAGAATTGCTTCCATAGAAGCCAAGTCATTAAAATGTAATCCATGGCTTTTATTTATTTTTCTCAATCTTAAGTGATATGCATTAAAAAAAAAGTGGGCTAAGTTTGAATATAGAAAGTAGACCCTGAACTTTTAAGTTGGACCTTAAGTTGAGATTGGTAGCATGGGAAAATTTTAAAGCCCAACCCATGGGGCTACTTGTTGGATCAATTGAAGCCTTTAAATTGATCAGACAAGTTCTTTTACTCAACTTCATTTTTTGTTTCAGCAAACTTCTCCTTTCTCCTAGAACCTTGTTTTACCAATTCTTCCATAGCCATCCTCCTTAAGCTCTCTCTCCTAAATCCACACTTATTCCTCCTCTAAATTTTACGCTTTTTGTCGCCAAATGATATTTCTCAAGCCCTCCTTGATTATTCTAGCAATAATTTTATAAATTAGTGTAGAATTATAAGAGTTAGCAATTGTTGGAACAAAGAAGTTTTAAGCAAATTGAAGTTAGTTGTGTGGAATTCATAGTCTTGCTCATGGTAAGTTATTTTCCATGCTATGGGCATCATTTATTACATAGAATTGTGGATAATTTATTGAGCATGCATGGTTTAGTATTTGTTGATTTGATTATGCATATTTAGTTAGACTTTAAGATTGGAAATTGATGAATTGTTGTTAGAGTTCAAATTAGAGAAAGATGGAATAATGTTTTGAAATGTTGAATGAGGATTCTTGTCTAAGGAAAATAGTGTTAATAATTTGAATTTTTAGTTTGGAAGCATAAGGAAGCAAAACAAGAGATAACAAGATAGGAAAGATGGCTCAAAACAACACCGGCCTCGGTGATAACAACATAGGCCCCCACACAGAAAAACATAACAAAGGGAGGAATGATGGTCTAGGGCAACATCGGCCCTCGACCCCCAGTGTTAAGAACACCAACCTTAGTGTTGCGTAGGAAATGGTTCAGGGCAACACAGACCCCCGATGTTGTGCAGGTTTGTTTGGAAACTTTGAAGGTATTAAGTCTAGCCCAGGTGTAGTAGTACATCGGGGTCGGAGTAGTGTTGTTTAGCCTAATTAATGTGTGATCTTAATCTTTCAAAATTAGGTCAAAGCAAGTTCTTATTCATTCTTAAAGCATTGCAATGCTAATATAAACTATGGACTAGATTAATTAAGTCCCTTAAACCTCTGTTTGCATGGCATGGCATGGCATTTTTGAATGAGATTTTGAATATTTTCTAATATAGTATAATTGCTTGGGAATGCCTATAAATTCGCTAAGCGATGGAGAACCAAGGGCAACTAAGGAAGTGGAGTAGGATATTCAGGAGTATACAAACCTCCCAACTTGTGAGTGATGGATTTGTTGGTCCCTTAAATTAGTGCTAGAAGGAGGGGTGAATAGCACTTAAGACTACTTTTTCTATGAAGCAACTTCAATTAGAGTTTTGGAGATGAGGTGGTTGATGTTTGGGGTTGTGTTTGGATAGATGGATGAGTTCTTTGCAAGGTAAAGCTAGTAAAGAAGAATTAACACTTCTATTTATAATGGTTCGGTGTTCCTCACCTACATCTACTACCTTGATCTTGCCAATCAAGGATTTTCAATCTCCTCTTCACTAGGACAGTGGATTCTAGCTTCCAAAAAACTTTTACAAAGAGAGCTCTTCCCAAGCTCAATTACAAATCAACCAAGGACTACCTTGTCGATGCAACCCCTTAGAGTGAATCTCTCACCTCTAAGAATACAAGAGATTAGAAATTGTGTACAAAAAATGATTTCTAACAAGACCTAAGATGTACAAGAAATTAAGCTCACTGAAATTTCTCTCACAAAGTGTATAAGTGTAAAAACAAAAGAGAGAAATCAATATACAATGTAAGTGTAGTTAATGCTCTTCAATTTCTTCTTTTTCTTCGACATTTAAGACCACCTTAAATAACTAGAGAGTTAATTTTGTCCATTGGGGCATTTAATGAAAAGAGAGATCAACTTGCAGCTTTAAAAAAACTAGTTTTTATACTATTTTGACGCCATTGAATAGGTTGAGGCCAAGGTTGAATCAGTTCCATCTTTCGGATTCTGTCTTTTGAAGTTCTTGTTTGTTTCATTGAATCGATTCACATTCCTCTTCAATCGGTTCAATTTCTTCAATTGCCATTTTCTTCAAGGAGTTGAATCGATTTAGCATAAGACTCAATCGGTTCAATCCTTCTGGCTTCAGACCTTGTAGTTTGCACTAGTTCTTCCTCAATCGGTTGACTCCACTGTGAATCAGTTGAAAATCTCTAATTTCCAACTTTTTCTTCTTTTAACATCCACTCAATCGGTTGACAGTCTTGTTCAATTGGTTGAATATCTTGGGTTAGTGCTTTATTGCTTCATTTCTACCTTGTTCAATCGATTGGGACAGAACCTCAATCGATTAAATCCTCAATACTTAGCATTTTTACTTTTGACTTTAAGGATTTGCACACTTAACTTACACTCATCAAAAGCATTTAATTGGGTTGTTTTGTACTCATCAAAAAACACATGGAGTTAAACAATCTCCCCTTTTTTTTTATGATGACAAAACATCCTTTTAAATTGACAAACTTAAAAAGAATATCTAAGTTAAAAAAAAAATGGGAGTGCATGTGCTAAGTTTTGAGCAAAAGCTCCCCCTGAATTTATGCTCTCTTTAATCTACCATTGTATATGCAATCATACTTACATGTAATTTAAAAGATGAACATCAATTTGTACCTACATGTAGTCAATTTCAAATAAAGTATAAAGCCTAAACAAATCATGAAATATATATATATATATATATATAACTTCAAGTATTTGGAATTCAAATTTCCAAATTTCATAAAGTACAACACCGGACTCTCCAAAATAAAACCAAAATAAAACATTGTTTTCAAAGTAATACTAGCTCCCCCTAAGTTTTACAAAACAAGATTAAAATTATTCAATCTCTCCCCTTTTTGACATCATCAAGAAGAGAAATAAGTAAAATGCTCATTACAATCGTTTAGGTTTTCTTTGGTATTGGAGAGTAGGAGTGGAGGCTTTAGGGATAGGCTCGGATAGGGTGGTGAGGGTGGAAATGATGGTCTCAATAGTCTGAGTAGTTGCTACCAACTCTTCCTCTGCTACTTGGCCGCTACTCTATGATCCAAGTCACCGACGTCAAAGAATTGATCATCTCTTTGTTTACTGATCTCTGCCACCTTTTTGTCCAAAGCATCTAACCTAGTTAGAGCTATTTGCTTGAACTTCCGAATCTCTTCTCCCGTAGTAGTCTCCATTCTCAACACAGATCCAAAATCAAACCAATCCAGTCATTTTGTGGTGCAGTTTGAGTTTGTTATTGGACTTCTTCTTGGGCTTGCTTTTGTGGTGCTTCTTCTTCTTGTCTTGGTTCATTTTTCTGCTCTCTTAGCATTATTTTGGTTTTCTTCACAATTTACTTGAACCAATTGTTACCATCTAACACATAGTGCATCTTTTAAAGACTAGAGGAGTTGAAAAGAATGTGAGTACTCACCTTCAGGTCATTTTGGAATCTCTGACCTCAATTCCTTGCTTCTTCAGCATTTTGGTGATGATATTTCCAAAAGCTAGCTTGGCTTTCTTACTCCATGCTATTTCTTTCATTCTTTCAATCAAGAACCTAGCCGTGTTAACTTCTCTTCTATGCATGGCCGAATACATCAACCAAATATCCTTCTGAGTTATAGTACTGAAGCTGCCAGACCTCCCATAGAGAGTGGTGCTAATAAAAACATGTAGCAATCTAAGCTCCAAAGATTTGATCTTCAAGTCTGAGTTCTTGAGACCAAGACTCTCATCTAGATCAATGATTTCCTTCCAAGGCAATCCATAAGTAAACTCAAATGGATTAGAATAGGCACTATTCTCAAATTCAGTTTTCAATAAGCTATCGAGGTCCTTAAGAGTTATCAAAATCTCCCTACCACAAACAAAAGCATGAATACGCTTAATGTTGATCTTTATACCTTCCCCTAACTCATTTTGATTCTTAGGAATACTTGAGCAAAATTCCCTAACCATCAATTCACTATATTCTCTATCCTGGAAGTTACTCAAGCCAAACCATTTGGCATCCACAAATAGTTTCTTAAGACTATCATGAAAGGTGTAGTTCTTAAGTTTTTTCCAATTAATCTTCCTACCACAAATAACTTCCTTAGAAAAATTAATCTCATCATATCTTTCCTTATGAATAGAGTTTCTAAAGTATCTAATGAGATTACCTCCCTATTGGATTTGAACTCCACCACTTGGAGGATTTCCACTTGCAATTCCCTTTCCTTTGCTCAATTTCTTTCCCATGTGCTTCACTTTCTCACTTGGACCCTTCCCTTGTTGTTGAATTTGTCTCTTGGGTGCCATTTGTGAGGTTTTAGGTTTTGGAAATTAGGAATTTGTTGATTTTAGAGTGCAAAGGTGCTGATTTTGTGTTTAGAGGATGAATTGGAGGTTGGGTTTTGTATAAGATAAAGTTTCTTGATGAGTTTTTGTGAGGAAAACTGAAAAATTTTGAAAATGAATCGATTCAAAATGATTTTGAACATGTGAGAACCATCAGGTTATACATAGGCCCGACAAGTTCAATCGGTTGAATGAAGCACTCAATCAATTGAATAGGTTCTGACTTTTGCTTCCAGACCCTGTTCCATCGGTTCAGTCGAAGACTGAATTGATTGAAACTTTCTATTTAGGGTTTTTCTTTTTAAAAACTTTTAAAACTGAATTGATTGAAACCATTTGAGAATCGATTGAATTGAAATTCAATTTTGAAAACCATTTACACAAAAATATTGAATCGGTTCACTACAGAGGTGAATCGATTGAATTTGAAAAACTTCAAAACTAGCTTTCTCAAAACTTATGAAAAACTGATTGAGCTAAATGCTCAATTGATTCAACACATTGAAGAATCAATTTTAAGAATGAGAACTTGAATTTTCAATCACATGGAGTACACATATAGACAAGGTCAAGTTCTATACAATTAAGGTACATAAAAACAAACTAAGAGCAAATCAAACATTCATACTCAAACAATCAATCACTGTTTAAGTTCATGCATATTTGTCATACCAAGCTCTCTCCTAATTTTGTAAAATTGATCCTCATTCAAAGGTTGGTGAATATATCAGCTAGTCGGTGTAATGTGTCCACAAATTCTACTTTAATATCTCCTTTAAGCACATGATCTCTAATAAAGTAGTGTCTAATCTCAATTTGCTTAATCCTAGAGTGCTGAACTGGGTTCTTGGAGATATTTATGGCATTTATATTGTCACAGAGAATGGGAACTTGTTCTATTGACATGACATAATCACTAAGTTGTTGCCTAATCCATAAAATTTGTGCATAGCAACTACCTAAAGATATATATTCAGCTTTTGTAGTAGAGAGTGCCACAGAGTTTTGTTTCTTGCTAAACCAAGACACAAGCATATTTCTTAGAAATTGACAAGTACCACTGGTGCTTTTCCTATCTACTTTACTACCAGCAAAATCAGAATCAGAATAGCCTAAGAGATCAAAAGATCTACTTGTAGGATACCATAGACCTAAGTTTTGAGTATTCAAAAGGTATCTAAAGATTCTCTTAACGACAGTCAAATGTGATTCCTTATGAAATCTAGCACATAGGCATATACTTAGTATAATATCAGGTCTACTAGCAATCAAGTAAAAAAGCGATCCGATCATACCTCTATAAAGCTTTTGATCAACGTCTTTACCTTTCTCATCTTTATCAAGCTTTGTTGAGGGGCTCATGGGGGTTCCACTTCCCTTCATGTCCATTATTCCAAACCTCTTTAGCATATCCTCAGTGTACTTGGCTTGGTTGATGAAGATGCCATCCTCACTTTGCTATAGTTGTAGACCAAGGAAGAAGTTCAACTCTCCCATATGCTCATTTCAAATTCTCCCTTCATTTCTTTAGCAAAATTCTTACACAATTTCTCATTAGTAGCACCAAATATAATGTCATCACCATATATCTGTACAATGAGAAGATCATTTTTACTACTTTTAGTAAAGAAAGTGGTATGTACACTACCTCTTTTAAAATCATTTTCAATCAAAAATTTTGAAAGCCTTTCATACCAAGCTCTAAGAGCTTGTTTTAACCCATATAAAGCCTTTTGCACCTTCTAAACATGATTAGGCTTATCATGAATTTCAAAACCAAGAGGTTGTTCAACAAAAAACTCTTCTTGAATAAATCCATTTAAAAATGCACCTTTCACATTCATTTGAAAGAGTTTGAAATTCATGTAACATGCATATGCAAGCAATAACCTAATAGCCTCTAATCTAGCTATCGGAGCAAAAGTTTCATTGAAATCAATACCTTATTCTTGATTATACCCTCTTACAACAAGGCTTGCCTTGTTTCTTACTACATTTCCTAACTCATCCATTTTATTTTTGAATACCCATTTTGTCCCTATATTTGGATGGTTAGTTGGTCCAGGAACCAAGCTCCAAACCTTGCTCCTCTTGCATCACAATCATCCAACTTTATTCTTTCTCCTCTTCTTCAAAGGTTTTAGGCTTCACGTATGAGATGAATGCCACATGCTCACAAGTCTCCATAAGTTGTCTTCTAGTTTTCACCTTGTCGGAGGGATCACCGAGTATTTGTTCCTTTGGATGACTCTTGGCATACTTCCATGCTCTACGTAGATCTTCATGAAGTTCTTCCCTTCTTTGGAGATCTTCAAAAGGTGGTTCAACTTCACTTCTTTACAAGGTAGCAGATTCATTGGGTGACTCTTCATGGATCTTCATTTTCTCCGTTTTTGAGTCTAATTCTCCTACATCATCATCATCAACATGCACTACCTTTCTTGATGCATTGTTAGACTCATCAAAAACCATATGAATATACTCTTCTATAACTAATGTTCTCCTATTGAAGACCCTATATGCTTTAGAGTTCAATGAATAACCAAGAAAAATAGCTTCATCACTTTTAGCATCAAAATTTCCCATTGGGTGTTTTCCATTATTTAAAACAAAACATTTGCAACCAAAGCTCCTTAAATATGCAATGTTTGGTTTCTTCCCTTTGTAAAGCTCATATGGAGTTTTTGAAATCTTTGGCCGAATAGAAACCCTATTAAGAATATAACAAGCTGTGTTTGTGGCTTCCACCCAAAAGTACTTTGGGAAGTTGTTTTCACAAAGCATTGTTCTTGCCATTTCTTTTAAATTCCTAGTTTTCCTTTCGACTACTCCATTTTGTTAGGGAGTTCTTGGAGCAGAAAAGTTATGTTGAAAATCATTTTTATTACAAAACTCCTCAAAATCCTTGTTTTCAAACTCACCATCATGATCATTTCTAATGCTAACAATGCTAAGCTCTTTTTCTTTTTGAACTTTTCTACAATACTTCATGAACACATGCAATGCTTCATCTTTCGAGGACAAGAAGTATACCTAAGTAAAACTAGAATAGTCACCAACAATAACAAAGTCATAGGATTTTCCTCCTAAGCTTGTCACATTTATTGGACCAAACAAATCCATATGTAATAGTTCTAGTGGTCTAGAAGTGGAAATCTCTTGCTTTGACTTAAAAGAGCTTCTACTTTGTTTTCTAAATTGACATGCCTCATAAATGTGATCACTTTTGAAATCAAGTTTTGGAAGTCCAATGACCAAGTCTTTTCTCAAAAGTTTTGAAATAGTGTTCATGCTTGCATGCCCTAACCTTCTATGCCATATCATACATTTCTTTTGCCATAAAACAAGTCTTATTTATGCGTTTATCAAGATCATTAAGATAAATTACATAAATGTTTTCAAAACGTTTTCTAATAAAAATGACCTTGTTAGTATTAATGTCAATTACATAGCATACTTGAGAGTCAAAGCATACTCTATATCCTCTATTACACAATTGACTAATGCTCAATAAGTTATGCTTAAGACCCTTAACAAACAAAACATGCTTGATATAATTTGTAGATGTGTTACCTATGGTTCCAATTCCTTGGATGATACCTTTGGAGTTGTCACCAAAAGAAACACTTCATTTCTTTCTTCTATCAAGCTCTTGAAATAAGGCTTTATTTCCAATCATGTACTTTGAGCAACCACTATCAAGAATCCATGGTTGCCTCTCTTTTGGTTGAGCCTTCAAACATTTTTCCTTATGCTCATGCTCAACCTATAAAACAACTTTTCAATTTTTGTTCGGGTCCTTGGGGGTTAGTTAGCACATGAGAGCCTTTGGGTACCCAAACCAAGTTGGTTTTAGGGATGGACTTCTCATTCATGTAACAATGAAAGGAAACATGTCCTCTCTTCCCACAAGCATAACAATAAACATTAGAAGCATGCTTTTGCTTCCTAATAGATGCATTCTTACTAGATTCACATGCAATATGTTCATTTCTTTTCCTTTTTATTCTTTTCTTTTAAACTAGATACCATGATTAACAAGTCATCATTAGTCTTTTGCAAGCTTGAGTTTTTAGCCTCATAGTCATGCTTCAAGGCATCATAATCATTCTTAGCATGCTCTAACTCAATTTGCAATAGATTTCTATGTTCAAACACATCATGGAAATCAAGTTTAATCTTCTCAAGTTCATTGTTTAATGAATTTGCATTCCTTTTTAAGACTTTGTATTTCAATGCAAGCTTTTCAAACTTACTACATAGGCTTTCATACTCATCATGTATATCATCATCATCAAGCTTATCAACACAATTATCATCATAATCATTTAAATAGACACTAGGTAGTCTAGAGATTACCTCAACGGTGTCTTCTTTAGCCATCAAGCAAAGGTTGGCTTTTCATCACTTTCATTGTTGTCACTATCCGAAGTAGAGAAATCATTATCGGACCATTTAGCAGCCACCATTGATTTCTTTTGCTTCTTGTATTTCTTGGATTGACCTTCTTTGAGTAGAGGGCAATCTGTTTTGAAGTGGCCGGACTTCTTACATTCAAAGCACACTAACTTGTCGCCCTTGTTGGTCTTATTTTTCTTTTTTCTCCAAGAAGTTCCTTAATCCTTCTTAAAGGACCTTCTTCCTTGCCTCTTGCCTCTTTGACCCATTAGTCTTTTGAACCTCCTAGCAAGCATAGCAAATTCTTCATCATCCTCTTCACTACTAGCATAATCAAGCTTTTTTTCAAGAGCACTCACTCTCAATGCCAAGTTTCTTTTTTTCTTTTTGGCATCCTTTTTCTTTTCTTTTTCATCTTCCTTCATCTCTTATTCATAAGTGAGAAGAGAACCACAAATGTTGTCTAATGAGATGGTGCTGAGATTTTTTGCTTCTTTAATAGCAGTTATTTTGGGCTTCCAAACTTTAGGCAAGCTCCTAAGTAACCTCTTCACAAGCTTATGCTCCAAAATCTCCTTTCCAAGATGCTTCAATTGATTTCCAATGCCATTGAATCTATCAAACATTGTTGTGATGCTCTCATCCAGTTGCATCTTGAACACCTCATAGTTATGGGTGAGAAGTGTGATTTTAGATTCCTTCACTTGAGAGGTGCCCTCATGAGTAACTTTTAACTTCTCCCATATTTCTTTGGCACTTGAACAAGTGGACACTCTATTGAATTCGATTGCATTTAATCCATAATGTAGAGTGTTGATTGCCTTGTCGTTGATTTGCACCTTCTTAATCTCGACTTCACTCCATTCTCTTCTTGCCTTTGGCACTCTAATGCCATTTGCCTACTTCATTGACACATATGGACCTTCTTCAATAATATCCCACATTTCATAATCACTAGCTCTTATTAATATGGACATTCTAGTGCTCCAATATTGGTAGTTTATGCCATCAAAGAGCGGTGGCCTATTGGTGGACTGACCTTCTACCGAGAATTGCTGGATAATGCCATTTTTGATCTTTCCCAAGGATGTTAAGCCTTCTAATTGGGTTAGCTCTGATACCAATTGTCGGTCCCTTAAATTAGTGCTAGAGAGGGGTGAATAGCACTCAAGACTACTTTTTCTATAGAGCAACTTCAATTGAAGTTTTCGAGATGAGGTGGTTGATGTTTGGGGTTATTTTTGTATAGATGGATGAGTTCTTTGGTAAAGAAGAATTAACACTTCTATTTATAGTGGTTCGGAGTTCCTTACCTACATCCACTACCTTGATCTTCCCAATCAAGGATTTTGAATCTCCTCTTCACTAGGACAGTGGAATTTTAGCTTCCACAAAGTTTTTACAAAAAGAGTTCTTCCCAAGCTCAATTACAAATCAACCAAGGACTACCTTGTTGATGCAACCCCTTAGAGTGAATCTCTCACTTCTAAGAATACAAGAAATCAGAAATTGTGTTCAAAAATTGATCTCTAACAAGACCTAAGATATACAAGAAATCAAGCTCACTGAAATTTCTTTCACAAAGTGTAAGAACAAAAGAGAGAAATCAATATACAATGTAAGTGTAGTTAATGCTTTTCAATACTCTTTAATTTCTTCTTTTTCTTTAGCATTTAAGACCCTGTTGAATAGCTAGAGAGTTAATTTTGTTGGGCATTTAATGAAGAGAGAGGTCAACTTGCAGCTTTAAAAAAACTAGCCGCTATATTGTTCTGACGCCATTGAATCGATTGGGGCCAAGGCTGAATAGGTTCAATCTTTTTGATTCTATATTTTGAAGTTTTTGTTTCTTTCATTGAATCGTATCACATTCCTCCTCAATCGGTTCAATTTCTTCAGCTGTCATTTTCTTCAGGGAGTTGAATCGATTGAGCATAAGACTCAATCGGTTTAATACCATTGGCTTTAGACTTTGTAGTTTGCACTAGTTCTTCCTCAATCGGTTGAGCTCCATTGTGAATTGAATGAAAATCTCTGACTTTCAACTTTTTCTTCTTTTAACATCCACTTAATCGGTTGACAGTTTTGCTCAATCGGTTGAATATCTCGGGTTAGTGCTTTATTGCTTCATTTTTACTTTGCATATTTAACTTTGACTTTAAGGATCTGCACACTTAACTTAGATTCATATTATTTAATTGTGTTGTTTTGTACTTATCAAAAAACACATGGAGTTCAACAGGATTTTATGTTTACAATTAGGAAATTGGTTTTACTTATTTTATAAAATGGTTTCAAACGCTTTAATGTATGTTTTAAGTGAGGTGTGTTTCTAAATCGATGAATTATTTTAATTTAAAGTATGTAGACCAGAAATATGTTCTGTATAAGCATGCCTCATGTGCTCGTTATGTTATCATTATTATATCTGTTACCTTTTCAATAAATGATGCTAGTTATGAAAGATTGTACGTACTTATGGCATGCTTGATGATTGATATGATTTTGGCGATTGGCCTAGGCCCCGGATTTACTCAACCATGGTTGCCAACTCACGGTTCGGCTATGCAGAGCAGCATGAGTTATGGTTTGTATATAATTTTGGTCTTAATGGGATGATGGGAGAGGAATGCTTATTCTTGACTCGTGAACATGGATTCCCTTGTCTCACTACCAAGTGGAATCCACGGCCAACACCAAGGAAAGAGGAAAAATGTCACTTTTATTAAAGTTAACTCATTCAAAGAAAAATCCTTGGTGGCTCTCATCATTGTCTCGGCCAAGGCATATGGGTAAGAGAGCTTTTTTTCAGCCTCCTTGTAAATGAAAAATCGGGTCTATTGTTTGATTTTATCTATTTGAATATAGCTGAGTTGAATGAATCTTTCATAAATATGTTTCTTACCATGAGTTGTTCCTAATGAAATTTTTGAATGACTAATGAATTGTTTAAAGTCTATAATTTATGTTTTACAATTATTTTGAAACACACACTCACTCCCCTTTTGTATATACAATTTCTATTATCTCACTAAGTATATTGTATATACCCATCACTCATTCTATTATTTTTTTCAGGTGTGATTAGTGGTTGAGCTCATGACTTGTTGAGCTCGCATGATTATGGATTTTCCCTCATTTGGTCTTGGACCTCACTTTGTGTAGGTCCTCTAAAGGTAGCATGCTTTGATTGAAAAAGGGATTCATGGGGCAAGATAGATAGGTTTTCACAAAAATTATGGATTGCTATTGTTATTCTCAAACCATTTCATTATAAAAACATTATGGTAAATTTTAATGTACAATCATTTTCTAAAGTACTTGAAATACAATTAACATTTTCCAAATGAATTCTTTGTATCAACAGATATGAATTATCTTTTCATTGTAACTTTTGGTTTAGCTAATGGGATTTTGTTGCAACTTGTGAGATATGATATCGACATACCTTGCGGTGCTTCAAAATACATGGCTGCAGATACATAGTTCGAGATAATGTGACAGTTCCCACATGCTCGGGTCCAGGGCCGGGTCATGACATTAAAATCTCCCATGACCACCCAACTTAACTCGACACAAGAAGAGAAACTTTTTATATCATTCCAGAACAACTCCTTCATATTGCAATGTTACTATATACCCAATAGTTTGGATGGCTACCCGCTCATGACTAACCTTTATATTCACCCTATCTTGTTTCCAAAAAACAACTAAGCCTCCAGCCAAGCCCGAAAAATGGTACAAATGCATTAGAGTCAAAACCCAACTTCTTTCCAAATTTAAACACAACCTCAAAGCAGTTATACTTAACATCTAACAATGCCAGCACTATTGATTTATGAACTTTCAAGAGTTCTCTACAATTCTGAAGATGTACATTATCCATACCTCTAAAATTCCATGAGATGATAATCATTTACTAGTATTGATAAGAGAAAATGCTTATTGAAAAAGGGACACAATCTAGCCATCACCTTTAGTTTCAAGGACAATTTCCCATTGTGAATCCTCCACCATGGTAGGATTAGGCAACTCAATCACATGTTACTAGCCTTACTATTTATCAATGATTTTCAAGGGTCCCATATGATTCCCAACATCTACAGCAGCCTAAACTAGTGGAGAAAGAAGAGGTTTGAGGTATGGAGGAGATAGCATCCAACTCCATCGTAACTTGTGATCTTCTCTTTTGGGCTATTTTTTTACTTAGCTCAACATGGGTTACTTTTTTTTTTTCTCAAATTTTAACTCATTGGGCTTAAAAAGAAGAGGCCTTTCTAGGCATAAGTCCATTATGCTTCCTCGAGACTTATTTTCCTCTAGAACCAACTCCATTGCTAGCCAAAGAAGGTTGACTTGACTCAATAGTAGTATTTAAAGCCTTCGACCCTTCCTTATCTCCCAAAGAGCATTGCTTATCCTCCATGACTATCTCTATTAGAGCCTCTTTATTATTTGTTCTTTTTCCTTTCTTGATCTCTCCTTAAATTGTTTGAACGAAAGTCTCTTTGCACCTACCCTAACTCCTTAATTTCCTGCCATAACAATAGCTATCCGTTCCACTTGATCACCCTCATAATCCATAGGCATATCTAGAGATTTAAAACGGTTAGAGATCACTCCCTCGCTGATCATTACCTCTATTTTAGCCTTGCTTATTGCTCCTCTCCTTGATTTACATTGTACAAGCATCCAAGAACAAAACTATTCTAGTTCTGGTAAGTTTCCTTCTTTGGCAATATTTCGAGCACCTCGCAGTAACTCCGTCACCCTTTCCGCCATTTATTTCTTTGAACTGTTTTCTAAGTGATGGCCAACAATACCATAGTCAAAGCAAACAGTGTGCAAGGCTTTATATTCAACAACTTGTATCATTTTCCCAATTTATACTCTTAATACCAGAGGTTTAGAAATATAAACTTCAATGCAAATCATAGCAAATTTACCTTGAACCACCATGCTAGTATTTGCCTCCAAACGCAATGTTTACCAATCAACTTTCCTATCTATATAATTAGACCATTTTGAAAATATTCAATTGGCAATTTAATAAGACGAATCCAAACAGCTGTAGTGAAGCATTTGAAGGTCTAAAGTTTGGCTTCCAACACTGAAAAAGCAAATGATGGTCCATAATCTTCTAAGGTCTTTTTGTCAAAACGTTCACTAGGTCAGCTTTTCCTTTGAGTTTGACAACATAGTAGCCTAACTCAAGGTCAATCATGTTGCCATCTCCTTCAAGCTGCATAGCCTGAGACACACTATTGAAACGTCGTGAAACTTAATCAATGTCCCAACAAGTTGATTATTAAAGGGAAAAACCAAGGTCGCCTTAGGGAACACTTTTGATCATTGTTCAAACCAACCTTAGGGATATCACTTTCCTTACCATCCTTACTAACCTCCATTACACCATCCTCAGACCAATAATCGTCGTCCGTAAAAGCAGCCTTATCAATATTCCCCATAACAGTCACTTCGCTAGCCTCTTTCCTACCCCAAACAAGTGTCTGCTTAAAAGATCTCGCCGAATCATCGCTCCCCGAATCATCCTCTACTGTTTTGACCTTCCTAGTACTACGTTCAAGATTATCCACTTCCTCCTTAGAGAAAGAGTTTTCCATTGCTATTCAATTTTTAGATTTCATTTTGCATATTAGTTTAATCCATTTGGTCAATCTTAGTTAAACTTGTGTTAATTTGAAGATTAAGCTAGAAAACCTAGAACTTAGATTTGATTTGTGAGGAAATTTAATTAATGATTGAGTAAATTGAGTTATGGGGTTAATTTCATACTTATTGAAGATATTGAATTATGATAATTATTGGTTGAGATTTTGGCTAAATATGGCAAACAAACGAGTTCGGTTAGGTTTGGGATTCGTCACTTCGAGTTTGCGTTATTTCAAGTTTGGGCTCTTTTGGGTTCAAACACTTTCAGGTTCAAGTACTTTTAGGTTCAAACTTAGGTTGGGTTCAAGTTCGAGCCGGGTTGGGTTCGAGCTAGGATTCTACTCGGGTTTAGGTCAGGTTAAGTTCAGGTTTGTGTCGGTTTGAGTTCGAGTTTAAATCAGGTCACAATTGAATTTATTATTCTTCATTTTCTTCATTTTATAAGTTAAATCTTAATTTTTTACTATTTCAGATTGTCAGATTGAAATATGTATAAATTAATACTCAATATTATAATAATTAATATAATTATCAATGAATATAATAACTAATCTAAATAACTTAAGATATACAAATAGAAGACACTCAAATACAAATGATTCATATAATTAAATTAATTGCACCTTTATTTGTAGGTTTATGAAATTGATTTGTCTATATATGATTTTTTTTAATGGAAATGAACTTATTAATTCATTATATTCTATCAATAAATTATGAAATACATATATCAATTTTAATTAATTAATTTTAATTATTAAATGATGAATAAATCATTTAATTTGTATTGCCTTCTTACCAAATTTAAAAGAAAATATGTAATATAAATAACCCAAATTTAATTAATTTCAATATCTTGAAATTTTAAATTTAAATTTTAATAATTTTGGATTTATTATATTAAGAAAAAAATTATTTTAAATAAATATGGTCACTGAATTTATAAAGTTTATATTTAATAGAAAATATTATAAGATCACTTTTCTCTAGTATTAAATTCGAATTCCAGTTTAATCTGGCTTGGTCTCGGGTTCAGGTTAGGTTTGGGCTTGGGTTTGGTTGGAGTTCACGCTTAGACCTTGTTGGGTTCGGGCATTTTCAAGTTCAGATAATTTCAGGTTCAAGTTCAAGCGAGTTCGAGTAGTTGACCTTTTTGATTAAATCGGGTATGGTCGGGCTTGGGTTGGATGGGCTTGACGGGCTTTTAGGTTTGAGTTCATTTTGCCACCTCTAATTTTGGCTAAAAAGGGGTGTAATGGTAAAAGTATATACTTTTATTTTCTTTCTTATTTTTCTCCTCTACCAACCAATGAAAGGAAATAAAATTGATTTTTCTATCCATTTTTCTATCTTTTCTAGTAAGTATACAAAAAAATAATAATTATATTTTCCATTTTCCTACTGTTTCCCTATCTTATTTTCTTTCTCTCCTACTAAGTAAATCTCCTTTGCTCAAAAACGGCTAATGCAGACAACTCTTTATGGCACACTCCCAAAAGAAAGATTTTTTATCTTTCTCGGTGTCACACCCTGACTTAGAGGTCGACCACGTGACAACCGCCTAGCTACCTTGAAGTACATGTCTACTACCCACGCACCTCGAAGCACCACAAGGCATTAATAAGTGTCATCGCTGCAAAACATTTAAACTAAAACTTAATTAGGAATCATCTATAACTATTGAAAATCATTTAAATAAACAATTTATTACAAGTAAGTACCAGTGTATTAACTGGAGGAAATACTTAGGCAGAGGAATCTACTAACTCTTAAGCTGCCGACATCTTTTAATAAGTCTTTGGACGTCTAACATGAAAAACATAAGAAAAAATGTGTGGGGAGTACACCTCGGTGTACTCAGTGAGTAGCCTTGGTTCAATGCAAAATCAAATAAGGTTTGGGGAGTCGTGTATATCCAAAATAAGTTAGAAAACATTTATATGTATCTTTAAAAACCTTTTCTAAAACATTTTTCCCAAAGCCTTTCTAAAACATTTAATAATAATAAAAGAATAATAATGCTAAACTACATATGGGCTGGCTGTGAAAACACACTGAGGCTTGACCTTGTGCATAGGCCGAGGGTTTCATATCATCGAAGGCTATCTTATCTTTTTTCCTTTAAAACTTTTGCTTATAATATATATATATATATATATATATATATCTAAGCTGGTTCCCTCGTCGGTGGCATTCGTTGTTGGTGGAGCATGGCTGCATCTCTGTCTTGGCGAGTGTCCCTCCATGCCTATCTACTTCAGGGCCTCCATGATTATCGTGCCCCTCAAAAGGCTATCCACGGCTACTTGTCGGATGCATGCTTCGTTTGGTCCACGCGCTCTCTCATAGAGCATCGAGCATCTTATCCTTTTTGGGACTCTGTCATACATACAAACAAACAAACATATTTTAATTAAAACTCATTTAAATAACCCACCCAACGTGGCATGCAATAAGATGTGTGTATGTGTAAGGGAATACCCGAACCCCAAAAACATGGAAAACATTTTATAAACAATAAAAGTGTTTAGCCCTAAATTGCTAAACACTGAAACAAAACTACTCATAGTATAAGGAGGTTCGTATACTCTCAACAACTCCACATCGATTGTACTCTAGAGCGTCGCCGCACTTGATCGCCCAAAAACCCTAATTAGAAACGAAATGAGTTAGAAATCTAATTCAAACTCTCCTAAATGATTTTGAGGCTCTAATATGCTTAAAACTAAGGTCGGAAGTGATCCGGGGGTTAGGAAAGTGTCTAGGGAGCAGATTTTTTGATAAAATTACCAAAATACCCCTGGGTGTCTCGAGACAAGTCCGGCGTTGGGCCTATTTGACGAGTCTGATTTTAAGGTTAGTCCAGCGCTGGGCCTGTTTTAAGATGAGTCTCGTGCCAGACACGAAATAGGTTTTCTCCTTGTTTTCCAAGCCTGTTTCTCTATGGATGGGCCTACAAATTGAGACATACACTCCCTACAACATCCACAATAGATTCACCGAAGCAAAAATGAGAATCATTGGCTCAAAATCGTTAAAATTGAAATCTAATCTCAATTTAACCTGAAAACCTAAACTTAACTTTGAGCCCTGATTTCGATTAAACTAATGCATGGATTTATGCAAGCAAATAGGAAAATTAAAGTTTAAGGTGATTAGAATAACATATTTAAAACTTACCTTTGATCCAACGGTCGGATTGTCCAGATCAACCAAAACTCCAAAATGCCTATAAGTGGGGAAAAGAGGAGGAGGAAGAGAGGGAGAGAAGATAAATTGGAGGAGAGGCTCGGCCTTCCCTCCTTTTATAGAACAGGTCCAGCATCGAACCTATTCGGGTCCCACATCGGACCTTCTCCCCATTTCTTCCATTTCTCTGATTTTCGACCCTTAGCTCTATTCTCTAATCTCTTACATCAATGGGCCCCACAACCATGGGTTATTGACTTAGAGGGAGTCCGGTTGGTGATAATTTGCTTTCTATGCATTGGAAATTATCTCATCTTCTAATTCTGTCTTATCTTATTTTCGACATCTCTTCTTTATCAAACACACCAGGACCAATGCATTATTTGTATTCATTCGTTGTCTTCCATTATTCCGATTTGTACAGAAAAGTTCTAATGAGTCTGGGTGTGTCACTCGGATTCTTTGATAAACTATTTAAAATTTTTAATGATTTAACTATCTCGATAAATCTGATCATTTATTTTCAGAAACCACTTAATGAAAGATTTTTAGTTAAAAAGTATTGAAAATCTTAAGTAATGTTAGCTGCAACATTAAAAGAAAAATTAATTCAACGTTTAAATTTATTTTGTAGCATAACAAACGATTATTACATTGCTTAAAAATTAAAAAAAATTAAGTTTTTAAATTTCAATACTTTATTAATTTAGTGTATTAAACAACACCTAACTTATATAAAAAAAAAAGATTTAGTTTAAACAATTCAGCCACCTCTTTCAAGAATTGAATTTTTCAAAATTTTGAGATTCAAATCTTAATTCTTACATTTCTCCTCCCCAAGAGCATAACTTTGCAATAAATAAATAAATAAATAAAACAATACTTAGTTTTTTTTTTCCGACTATAAAACAATACTTAGTAGTGAACATGAATTAAATATCCTTACCTCATAAAAAAAAATAAATCCTTAAAAAGATAAGGTCAAATGCACAATTCAAGGCCTAATTGTTTGTGTGGTTGTTTAATTTGAGTCTTGATCTTTTGATTTAGTGGATTGAGGTTCAATGTTTTAAAAATCACTCAAATAAGGGCCTCAAATGAGATTTATATACGTAACAACATATTAACATTTAAAATAAAAAGTAAAAAGCTATAAATTAAAACATACGCCATGTCAGCATGTTAGCACTTGAAGCTTTTATTTAAGTAATTTTCGAAACATTATGTGCTTAATCGACTAAATTAAAATATTATAGACCAAATTTGAAAATGATGCATATATTGGACCTTAAATTAAACATTTAGCAAAAAGTAAATATCTATACCTATATATTAATTTAATCCCTAATATATCTCTTTCTAAATCTCTAATTTGACATGTAATGGTTTACCTGTTGGATGATTTAGTAATTTCGTGCTAAAGAAATTAATATTGTATGAAATATCTTTTTTACCCTCTTAATTGGAAATTGATATTTTTAGGAATTGATTATTTTGTAATTTTATCTAAAGATAGTTTCTTTTTTTATAGTAATAAATGTTCTATATTTTTTTTAATTTTTTCTTGAGAATATTTATTGAAATTCATTGAATATGAGAGTTTAATACATTTTATTAATTTAATGTCTTAAAAATTGTGCTAACATTTAAACTTTTTTTTTACCTTCTACTTTCCTTTTTTGTTTTAGTTGATTAGTATTTCTCTCTCTCTCTCTCTCTCTCTCTCTCGCTCTCTCTCTCTCTCTCTCTCTCTCTCTCTCTCTCTCTCTTTGTTTAGTTTTCTTTTTCAATTTATTAAATGATTAATGGAAAAAAACAAATAAGTTATAATGGTTGTTTTGATTTTATTCTTATATAACTTAAGTATTTCCATTTTTTCCCCTTTTTTTTTCCTGTTTTGGGGGAAAAAATTAAAAGTTTATTAATATTTTCTTTTTCTTTATCAAAAGGAAAACTTTTTTCTACTAGCTCTTCATTCTCTTGCCATTTCATGTTAATTCCTTCTTGGTGAAATTAGAGTGTATAATGATTTAAAAAAAAATCATGAACCTTTTAATGATTTTAAAATGTTTATATGCTCTAAACTATAAGTTTATAGTTTATATTATTATGACTTTCATATATGGATATAAAAATGGCTACCGTTCTTTTTAATTATATATCACAAAGCATTTTTAAGAGTGATTAAAATATATAACTAAATTCTTAATTTCTTATAATTTTATACTTTTTCTATATTTGTATGTAAGATAAATAAATATAATTAATTTTAAAAAAATCCGTGACTCAAACGTGAACAATTTTTCTAGTAACTAGCTGTGTACCCGCGGTTCGCAGCGGAATTTTTAGTCTTACATTTTGTAAAAAATAATTAAATATAAGAATCAAGAAAAAGGATAAGAATATATAAATATAAATAAAATTAATTTCATTTATTCTCATTTGTATTAAATGTCCATGTGAAATTCACATTAATATCTTAACAATCATATTAAGATGTTGAGTCATAATAATAATGTAAAATATAATTAAGCAAAACAAAATGCTTTTAATTCTACTATAGCTAGTAAATGTTGTTAACAATATTCCTATTTATCTTGAGTTCGAAGATCTTTATTCATATTGAATACCATAAATATGTATATCTGACACGCCCGGACTTAGTCCGCACATGTCAAGTTGTGTATTTATGTATTGTTGTCTAGTCACTATACCAAATTTGATTTCCCATGGATGTTTTTAAACTTCATTTAGCTCAATTTCAAGCTTAAAAAAACCCTAAAATTGAAGTCTGGAGATGTGGGCCCCACTTGGATTCGAGTCCCAAGGAAATTGGGCCGAGTTGATCGGAGTCAACTCAGAAAATGTTGACTCCGGCGCCGGACCCGTTGTTTTTATATGGGGTCTCGGCTACCCAAGACCCCCATTTTCTCTTCTCTTAATGTTCTTCAATTCTCCGAGCTATCTCTCTTGATCTCTTCAGAATCAAACCTTGAACCCCTCTGCAAACACTCAATAAAACATCAATACCAACTTCTTTTGCATCCTTGAAAATCAAAACACCAAAGTTTCCAAGAAAATCACCAAATCTAGAAATCTGTAATTTTGGTGACAGATTGTTCATCAGCTCATATCTTTTGATTCAACCGTGGGAAGTGGCTGGGAATTTGGTATGTTGTTCTAGACTCATCAAGCTTTAATTTGATAGTTTACATGCTTGATTTCATGGTCTGTGCTAAGAGAATTCGTTGATTGAAGTTGAGATTTCTGTTTTGCCCGAGATATGTCAACCCTTAGTGTTTTGATTCAAAATTCGAGCATGTTTAATGGTTTGATTCCGTTCTTGAAGCTGTGAATCTTTAGATCATGTGTTTAACTTGCTGTGTTTCAATTTTGGTGCAGATTGGTTGTGAATCGAACTCAAACTGAGCTCGATTTGGTGCATTGCCAGCGATGGCCATGCACTGGAGACAACTCCCGCGCCGGACCTGGTGAGTCCCTCGCGGGAGCTGCCAAATTTTGGGAGTTCTCTCCCGATTTGGCTCACTCACACCCGGGAGTGAGCCATCAGTTGACTTGGCACTGTAGCTTAGGGGCATTTTGGTAATTTTGTAGCCCTAGACCCCATTTGACCCCAATTGACTCAAATTTACTTCAATTGACTTCCGGACTTGCCCAATTTTACTCGGAGACCTTAAATAGGTTTTGATTTATGATTTTATTAATGGTTGAATGTCTTTATTAATCAAATTAGATTTTAATATGATTATTTAGGTACGTGATTGTACAAGTTTCGGACCGGTAGCAGTTTGAGCTAAGGCATTCGTTGGTAATCGGGGAGTATACAACTCTCATCTCTTGTAAGTGGCTTGGATTATATTGGTTGACCATTGAGGGTTAACCGTTTTCAAAATTTATTTATAAATGTTTTATTAAATTGTTTATATATGTTTTGGGGTATGAGTTGTCCACCCTCACACACTGAGTTTACAAATGATTTAAAGGGTGAGAATTTCAATAAATTTCATAAATTGATATTATTGATTATTGTTTGGGGAACGATACCCCTGAGAGATGAGAGATTGAGTGGGTTCCTCGGGGCTCCGATTTGCGGGAGCGTGGACCGAGTTTGAGAGCATGCGTGATACTCAGCCGTGGACCGCCTATCGAGGGGCACGGTAAGTCGAGCCTGGTTGGGAGAGGCGCGTAGGGAAACTCGCCAGGGCTCCAAATGCTGTGTTCCACCACAGCAAGGCAAACGTCAAGGGAATGAGCCAGAGAGTAAAGAAAAATGTTTTAAAAGTATAAAGTAACCCTTGACGGTCCAGTGGATACCCCAGTGCATGGGTATGCCTTATTGGGACAATTTCAGATGCCAGCCCATTTGGAAATATTATTATTGATTTAATGTTGATTTGGTTTGGGACTTCCTATATTTTAGTAAATGGTTTATTAAATTGACTTTTGGATTATTTCATATCCCCAGCCTGAGGTGATCGGTCTTTATAACCGAGTCTCTCACTGGGTACAAGTATATTGTACTCACCCCATTCACTTTTGTTGTCAGATCATCAGACTTCGGACGGCGGACGTCCCGGTGGCCAGTGATCCCAGTACGTCACTGTGGACATGACTTTGTAGGTGCCACCCTTTTGCTTTGTGTATCTTGGCTCGGAATATTAGTGCATCTTATATATACATTTATGTATTTATATTATTTTCCGCTGCATGGAGTACCGTAAAATGTGTCACTTTCATTTGAAATATTTTTGAACTATATTGTCTATGATAATTTCGTATGTTTTCATATATTACTCGAATATCCTTTATTTTTAAGCCTTGTGCCATCTTGGTTGCCCGCCTGACGAGGCACGCATCTCGAGGTGGTACGGCGGTTGTCACGTGGCTGAACCTGCGGGTCGGGGCGTGACAATATCTTGTGTCAAGGTTGTTACCTCTCTAATCTTCCCTTGTGTCCATTCCCTTTTTCTTATTTGAAAATAAAAAATAATCCGTTAATCAAATTTAATAGATAACAAATTAACTAAATTTTCTTTAAGATAAATATTAATTTAATAACTTTATATGTTTATTTTCTTATCAACCAACAAAAGATGTCAAATGTCCCTTTATACCCTTAAATTAATCCTTTAATTAATCAAATTTTATTAGTCAAATTTAATATATAAAAAATAAGCCTTTAATTGACCAAAGTTAATATATATAAAAAAATTAACCAAATTTCCTTCACCACAAATATTATTTATATTTTAACCTTCATTCTCATTAAAAAAATGCCAAGTGGGCCCACAAAGAAAAAGAAAGGAAAATAAGGTAAAGGCAAAAAATTATTTGAAAATGACAAAAAAACCAATAGACCCCATAATCAATTAAAAGGTTTTTTAGATAAAATGGATGCTATGGTAAATTCACATTCTTTTTTTTTTTACTAGCAAATGGCCCGTGCAGTTCATTACGAGAAATTAATATGTACATTTTATATAGATAATCGTATATGTTTATATGTATATTCATATATGTATGTATTTAAATGTGTATATATACCATAAGTAAACTAATGAAAAATTGTGCATATACAACATATATATAGTTTAACACTAAAAAAATCTCAAAACCATATAAAATCCCAAAAGGACCAAAACTCATAAAGTATAAAAAAATAAAAAAAAATCGAAAACTCAAAATCTATAAAGTTCATCACCACTTTCATAGATCTCACTAAAACATATTGAAATATCAAATAAGTTCCACTTAACCCATTTTATAAATAGCCTAAGATGACCTCAAAGTTAAGAAAATAATGAGTAATTATCATTTCTAACTCAACTTTAAGTAGTATTATATGTATGCATATATATATATACACGTATATTGTATGTATTTATGTGTGTGTATATATATATATATATATTAGTAGCATTTATAATATATAATAGTATTTATATATAATAATATAATAATGATTATGTATGTGTATGGGGTCCCACTATTTTAAGAATAGATTAAAAAAATAGTGGAATGTAAAATGACTAAGAGCCAATAGTAGGAAATAGATAGAAAAAGGGGATTTGAGATAAAATGGGTAATTTTGTAAACTCACATAATTTCTTTTATATAGCAGTATAGATTTACCCACCCATTCTAGATTCTTCCACACTAATAAAAATAAGCCCCCTGCCTTTTTTTTCTCCCTAGTTAGCCATCTCTTCTATCTTGATCCACCTACGTTCTTTTTTTTTTCTTTTTTGTTACCAAAGAGCCAAAACAACATCGTTTTGACATTGTCATTTAAAAAATCACACGACAATATTACAATACTAATTTTATATGTATTATTATATTAATAATTAATAGTTAATAATTAATATTAATTAAATAAATTATAATTAAAATATTAAAAAAGGATAGTGAAAAATATATGATATATAGATATGTATAATATATAATATTTAAAGATATTAATATATAAAAATATATAATATTAAAAAAAATTAATAAGATATTAGTTTTTTTTTGTTAGTGGAATATGGGGTCCACACATGGAAAAAAAATAAAATTAAAAAAGAAAAATGAAATGATTAAACTATCCTTAACTTTTAGAGTGAAATTGATGAGAATGATGATAAAAGGGGTATTTTTGTAAATTCACATATTTTCTTTATATTTTAGTAAATTCACATATTTTCTTTATGATAAAAGGGGTATTTTTGTAAAAAATAATAAGATATTAGTTTTTTTTTGCTAGTGGAATGTGGAGTCCACGTATAGAAAAGAAATAAAATTAAAAAAGAAAAGTAAAATGATTAAACTATCCTTAACTTTTAAAATAAAATTGATGAGAATATGATAAAAAAGGTATTTTTATAAATTTACATATTTTCTTTATGTTTTATTATAGATGTTTTAGTATAGATATATATATAGTAGTATAGATATTAAAGTAAAAGGTAATAATAAAACACGAAAATCCCACCATGTCCATTGAAAAACCCTACCGTGAACAATGTCATAAACTTGCAGTCATAGACCCCAGAAACAAAAACCCTTTTGCTACTTCTCAACCTCTTTTGCTAACCAAAGTTCATCTCATCATAAACCCACCAAAAAGAAAAAGAAAAAACTAAAACAAAAATCTTTCCTCTCTCTTGCTTTAATTTTAATTCGGGTTTTTACTTGTCTTACAAACTGAGAGATAGTCGAAGAAAGAAAGAAAAAGCAAGAAAATGGAGCAGCAAGTGCAACAGAGGGAAGGAGAAGAGTTAACTCTGGTGACTAGAAAGCCTTTCTTTGATCTCCCAACTGCTTGCCCTCTTTGTTTGCCCGTTTTCATTTATCTCAAGCTTGCCCACGTCCCTTTTCGTTTGGATTTCAATTCCATCTATCCGGATTCAGGTTTTTCTTTTTCCCCATTCAATTGGGTTTCTTTTATTTTTAAAATTTTTCCTTTTGTCTTACTGTATTTTCTTGCTGGATTTTTTATTATATTTTTGAATAACCCTAGTGCTTATAACTTTCTTTTGTTATCGACTAGATTAAGATTGCATGCAGAGCTATTAATAATCGAATCTCAATGTTTCTTATTTATTGAACTATGAGATTATTTCTTGAACTATGAGATTCAAGTGAGAATGCGATTGCTATTAATTGTAATGGAAAGGTGGGATTTTTAACTTAACTTAAAACATTTATTGATTACAGCCGACGGATATTGCTTCGTCTTTGCTCTTATTTTGGACTGATAAGTTGAGTGCATTGATTTGTTAGCAAGTAAGATCATACATTACTATCAAGATTGGTATTTTGTAAGAAAGTAAGGAATTTTTGATTCACATTGGTTACTGACTGCTGCTTTTTGAAGGTTTGGTGAGTTTTCTATGAAGCAGACGTGATCTTTTTTTTTTTCCTTGAATTTTTAAATATGGGGCATAATGGTGGAATATGATTCACGTCGTCAATCTCAGACGATGGAAATAGGTTTAGTTGTTATAACTGATCAAATAATTGTTTGAAGTCCCTTTTTTTTAGATATCTCTGGTGGTCACTGTCTAGTCGCCTGCATACGGCCATTGTGCTTTACTGATTATTCCTTTTATCTTAAACATCTGTGAATTGTATTTATCAAAGCAAAGTTGTATTTTGGTAAATGGACATACTTCATGATAATGCGTTTTTGTTTCTGTGTCAGACCAAATTCCATATGTTGAATCTGGTACTTATGTTGCCTACAATAATGAGAATGGTGGGGTTATTGAGCGCTTAAAGCAAGATGGTATCGTTGATCTGGACTCTGACTTCCAGTCGCTCCCTGATTGGATATCAACAAAAGCAGTGATTAGCTCTTGGCTATCTGATGCAATCACGTATGAACTATGGGTGGGTTCTGATGGAAAATCAGCCTACAAGATTTATTATTCTGATCTTTCATGGCCAATAGGAAAAGTTCTATTCCTGAAGCAAGTTTATATTGTAAAGCAGCGTCTTGGAATAACAAAAGACAATGTTGAACGGAGGGAAGATGAGGTACAAGCTCTTGTACCTTCGAGTTTTTTGTCTTATTCTTTTACACACACTCTCTCTCTAATGCGTGAGTGTAAATGCATGTAGACATCCATTTATGCAAATGCTTATATTTTTGTGCGCATAGGTCAGGGAAATTTTCAGAATTGTACTTATTTATATTTTCTGTTTCACAGATTTATAAGAGAGCAAAATTTGCTTATGGAGCTTTGTCTACTAAGTTAGGAGAACAGGACTTCCTCTTTGATGATAGGTAAATCTTATTAATGTCCTGGTGTAGATATTAAAATCAATTTGTTATAGAATTTTTTAATAGATTCCCAAATGGGGTAGCATTTAATTAAACCTGATTATGATATATACTGCTGCATTATTACTTTTCTGCAGACCATCAAGCTTGGATGCAACTTTTCTCGGACATGCTCTTATCACTCTTCATGCATTACCTGTGAGTTACCTCAGAAATTGTACTATTGTAACCTAGCTGTTATCTCCGGAAAATGATCCGGGTGATTGTATGGTTGATTTAAATCATTATAAACTCTTAAACTTGATTCAGACATCTAATTTGTACTATGCAATGGAGGACCATCCAGTTCTGTTAGACATTGAATAAACATGAAAATTTTGAGCATATTGAGAAGACAAATTAGCTGCTAAATTAGGCTGTTTAAGGGAGCAACATTAATATTCTCATATATACCAAAACAGCAGTGTGATTTTATATCTTAAATGGAAATTATGAATAATTTGATAGGTTCTTATAAGTCTTCCTTGGTAGAGAAGAAAGTGATGAAACTGGATTGATAAATTAAAAGATATTCCTTCTCTATTTCCATCCTCCCTAAAACCCTACCAAGCAAACCCTAAATGCGTTCAATTGTTCTTCTATCTTTTGGACTTATTGAAGTGTGTCCTTGCAATTCTGCACTACTAGGAAACTTCAGTGCTTCGGAGCAAACTCCTGGAGCATGATAATATTGTCAGATATACGGAGAAACTCAAAATTGAGTTGATTGAATCGGGTTCATCTTCTTCTGGCCAACATTTTCACTCAGTCCCTTCATCATCAACTCCAAGAAAAGGTCCCTCAAATTGGAGTAAGTTACTGCATCTAAAAGTCAAGTTTTTTACGATTTTATTTCTTTGGTTTGTCGCTGAGTGTTGGCCTGCATCATCTTTTTGCTTGAAACTTTTTCCATGAAACCTATATTGTACTTTGCTTTCTGATGTCATTTATTTGTTTGATGAGTAATTCTGTTATTGCCATTTTAAAAGAGAACCATGACAAATTAACTGCTATTGGCATTTTAGCTGGTATGTTGCTGATGTTTGGAATGCTTCAGACTATATTGTTACTGGGAAACGTAATATTTTGATGTGTTGTTTTTGTTTGAGCAATTCATATATATGGATGTTTTGTTATGCTGTTTGCATTGATGTTGCTAAGTTTTGCCTAGGAACATGTGATGCATCTTTGTAATTCGAGCTTATTCCTACTTACTGGATGATGATGTCAATTAACTCTTTGTATTAGACAGTTTTGAGCTCTACTAAATCATGGTTTTCTTCGTTTGTCCCCACTAGGTTCAAAGCCCAAGAGTAGACCCAAGAGGGAAAAAACAGAGGAGGAGAAAACTTTCAAGAGGAGGGCAAAGTACTTCTTAGCAGCCCAACTAGTTGCAGTTCTAGTTTTTCTTTCAGTGATGGGTGGATATGATTCTGGTGATGTGGAGCTTGACGAGGATGATGACGGCTTGACTTATGATTGAGACAATCTCTCATTATCTACGAATTTTGAGCCCTCATTACTAACATTTTGCTGTGATTACTCACAAGTCTGGTAATCTATTGAGGTTAAATTTGTAACATTCCATTAAATTTGTGAAAAATAAGAGACGCGTATTTGTAGATATGGTTTGTCGAATAGGTGCATATTTTTGGTTGGTGTCATTAAATTTTTGACGTGTTTGTATTATTTTGCTTTGGGATATAAGAGCGAAGGGAATAATAAATAACACCATGTATCTGAAGGTTCGGGAGTTAACAAGTTAATAGACTTGAAACCGTCGGTGGTGTAATAATTCATATGCTCATTGTTGGTGATGTTAAGCTCTTCCATCATATGTATTAGGTCGGGACTTGATTGATTCAGGTGAATTAGGTAGTTGTATATTACTAACTGCATCTGATTGCGTTTCTTTTTGATTGCTTCTTTGCCGTGGTTATCCATTTGGGATCTAACATGGCTTAATTCCGGTTCAGTCAGGGTCCAATCTAATGTGATTACTAGATATCTGGAGGTTTCTACCAAAAGAAAAATCCTTAAAATTTGTTATAGTAGCACTTTTCTCTGTTTCCTTGTGTGTATAAGGCTGTGAGCCTGTGATCAGTTCTCTTGCTTGGTTATGTAGGCAATTATAAATAAAGCTAAACTTGAAGAAGACTTAAATCTAACCTAGCTGACTTGCGATGGTTAGATAACATTTGTAATTACAGACCCAACCACACTACCTACACAAAATTATCAATTACATACCAGTACCACTTATATTTTGCGGCAACTTGGCATTTGTCCATTGGTTGACGAGTTCTGCATAGCCATCTGCTGAACCAATGGCAAACTCACTCAGTGAACTCACTGCAACAGACATTCCAGCACAAAGTACCCTTATGGCAACATCAGCCAGCTTCTCTGCTGTCATAACCTCTTCCACGTCTTCATACTTTACCAAGTCCATCTTTTCCCCGGACTCCGAGAAACTAGCTCCAAACCTCTTAGACCCAACTGGGACAAAGTGAGAATCCTCTCTTAGCTGCTGTGTATAGAGTGACCCCATTCCAGCTGCAAAAAAATCTAGCCCATCAAGCACTGGCATCTCATGAATAGCATCTAGGAACCTTGACCATTGGATGCAAAGTCCAAATATTGCAAGTGTCCCACTGGACCGACGAGGAGAAAATGATAGCTTCGACGTATCAGGGTCAGACCTCAAGCAGCGGAGGAGCCAACCGCTTAAAGCATGCAAGTAGGATCGCTGAGAAGTGATCCATGACTCAAAACAGGCTCTCCAATTTTTGAGCTCAGCTTGAAGATTTGCAGCTGATCGGGCTAACCGGTGAGGTTCGGCAGCTGAGATGGAAGACAGTCGTTTTGCTTCCAGCTTTGAAGGTGCACCTGCTAGTAAAAGCTTAGCTTCATCTAAGGTCCGCTTCTGTGCCTGGTGACACTCCGCCATCACTTTCCACATCTTGGCTAAGCTGTAGTTTATTAATTTGAAGAATTAGTTTGAAATGACATGGATACATTTAACTCGATTCTGTCTACACTGATCAATTAACAAAGTACCATTTAGGTGTTAAAGGTAGCAGGTTCTGGGCCTTCTGGCAAAGAGTTCAATTTTGAGAATACAAGATATTATGGGGATGTTGACTTCCAGCCTACATTTTCATGCATCAGGGGTTCCTAGCAGTAAAAAGAGCATGCACCATGGACAATAATGAAATAATATTTCTATGGTGATAGCATCCTAAATAGTGAATACTGAACCATTAATAATTTATAATTGGATGGTAATAATATATAGTCAATAACTTCATTCTCGAATATTTAATATCAGTGAATGAGAAAAATGTCAGTTTCTTCTGCTTCCTTTAATTTTTGACAGTAAAGATAACAAGCTAACATAGAAAATTAACATTCAAGATTAACATAGAAAATGACAATAAAGGAGATGAAACCACCATTATCAATCAAGACACGCTTGTGGTTTACTTCAAAATTTTACACGTGCTGAGGTAAAAGCTGGCATTTTCTCTGATGGCTCCAGAAATTTTATTAACTTTCTACAGGATATGACATATGTAGACTATTGTTGTCAGTGTGAGCAACATGGGAATGTTTGCCTAACATTGAGCAAATACAATACTGTGAAACATACATACCCTTGTACCAATTCCAGAAGTTGAGGCTGCAACTCCTCATCTCTCAGGGTTTCAATTCTCTTTGAAATAGCTTCAACAGAATGTATTGACACCTTTATCTGGGTGTGCAGTACTCTAATAGCTGCCCTTGTTTTATCTACTGCATATGGGTCATCACCCTTTACATCTTGGTTTCTAAGTTGTCTGCTTTTCTTCTCATAAGCAATTCGAACCTTTTCTCCAGACTATTTAGAAAGGTAGATAAATCAATTTTCTCCATTAAGTGGAAAACACAGTAATTATTCTAGTGAAATGTAGTAAGGGAAAAAAAGCAGCAGTATATCTCATCACAATATCAATTTAAGAATCAGTGGCAGTATATTTAACAAGGAGCTATTTCCTTTGGGAAGAAAAGATTTTGAAATATAAAGCAGAGTCACCAAAGATGTTTCCCAATAGAGTCCTTGAAGGCATTACAGTCCTACATTGTGTGATTACCAAGAGTTCCTGTCAGACTCATTCTTCCCTTCTTCCCGTAGCTTACTTTTTAGCACAAATCTATTCACTACTCAATCTCAAGGAACCAACAAACACTTGGTTATGTTTAAAGTTCTCCCTTTCTTTTTCTTCCTTTAAAAAGTTGTTCTTTTTTTCCCCCCTGAGAAGTTGCCAAGACTGATTCGAACATAGGACATGAAGTCGCATTCTCATTTTTCTTTCAACCTCTTCCGTTAGTACTTTCATTGTAAAAGTCTATTTGAACAGTGCTTACTGAAGTTAACCCAAGCAATACACAGTCTTGAGTTTAAGTTTAGAAGTATACCTTGACTTCCTCATAAAGTTTCTTCTCCCAGGCATACAACCTATCCAATGTTGATTGGTGGCTACCATGAAACATGCAGGATTCTTCAGAGAAGTCACTGCTGCTTTCATAACTCGTCTCTCTGGAACTTGAAGAATTGGTTAAGAATCTTGATGAGGATGAGCGTGATGAGGCTGAGCGTAACAAAGCTACCGGATTCAACATTTTCATGGCTGTAAGAATGAATATTTCAAATCAATACGCTGAACCTTAAATGACCAAAACAAATACTAGACAATGAGTCCACTATTGCTCCCAAAGTTTGACACGTAGCATAACAATTTGAGTACATTGATAAATGGCATCATTGTTCTACTCGCTTTATGTCTAACTTTACTTAAAGATAATGCAAGATATGAAGACATTGATATATTAATTCACAATACAAAACACTAGCTAGTCATGGTTCAAAGCAGCATGCCATTTTTTATTTATTATTATTCTAACTGAGTTGCTTCATCTTAATTGCCAAGGAAACATTAGGTTAATTGAGTGGGAATAGTGTTTCAGTATACAAGCCCTATCTTTTCGTGTAACTACTATACTAGCAATGATGTCCTCTTACATGCTGGAGGGCTAATTACTTCTCTGAAGAGTACCAAAAGCACAGTTAAAACTTCTGATAGATCAATATTTTCAGTTTTTCAACATAGCATCATAATCACCAGAAATAATTAGTATCAAGATAAGTAATTAGGTACCACATAACATATTCATGTCATGAAACATTTGCTATAAACTCACAATGCACCACAAATGTTTATGAGCTGTTGATGTCTCAAATATGTCCCAGCTGCTTGGAAGTCTTTGTGGCATCAATTGCTTCTATGAAAGAAACATATATCCTAGCACAAAGTTCAGATTTGAAAACTCAGAGTAGAATGTTGAGTTTTGACCTCACCATGTCTAAAGTAAAGCTACCATCAGTATAGGGAAATCTAGCAGCCAACCTTCCGGATTTATTTCCTTGATCCGATCCTACTTTCGAGTAATTTCTATAATTGCATCCAAAGAGATTCTTTATTTAGATCTTAAAGATCCTTACACAGATCTTGCTCATGGTATGAGATTGAAAAGAACCAACTATAAATAAAATAGACTGGCTAAGCAATGTACAAAGTGAGGCAGAAAATAGAAAAGAACACAATGGTATAAGTTTCAACCTGTAAGGTCATTTGAGGTTGATGAGTATTGTGCTCTGCTAGCTTCTAACAATGCTGAGACTTCATTTGCTGCATCGCAAACAACTATGAATTGATCTTCAAGATCCTTGATAACTTCTGTCATGCTTGTTGGCCTTCGGTTCACATAAACAGTAAAACCTGGTGTTTCTTCTCTAGAGTCATTACCACCAAGTGACACTTTTTTGTTACTGACTTCAACTTGTCCTGTGCTTTGTGCTCGTCCTAGTTCTATGCTCACTTTCCCTTGTGATTCTAAATCTTTTACTTCATGCTCAGTTTCAGTTCCACTATCCATTTCCTCCTCATCCTCTTCAACATCTTCAACAGTAACTTCTTCGCTAGTATAGTTTGTATTCATTTTAGCCCTTTCTTCGGTCAAATTCACCTTTGTCTCAGATTCTTCTTGTTCAGTTTCATCTTCTTCTAAATCTGGAATTCCTTCTTCCTCCCTGACCTGCCTTAGTCCTCTGATATCATCATCCATGACAGCCTGATCTAGACTGCTTCGGTTGGGATAACCATAGTAGTCTAATGATGAAAATGGATTCCAGAAAAAGTCCCATTGTGATGTTTGAGGAGAAGGGGGAGGAATGTTGGGTCTATTGTTGGGAGAATAAGAGAAGAATGAAGAATTCACTGGTGAGGATTGCATTGCAAAAATACCATCAATGCCATAATGGTGTACAGGGGAGAAAGTTTCGATTCGGACAGTTTCTGGTGATTGAGGTCTCTCCTCAACTGAAACTGCAGGGTTACCACCTGATCTCAGGTAATTTACTTTCAATGTGGACTTCGGATTAGATTGGATGGCTGCAGGTGGGAAGGATGAAGGAGAAATGGATATGAAACCAGGACTTGCTTTCTTGACTGGTGTGAAAGGCGGGGTTATAAATGACTCTAATAAGAACTCGCGGGGTTCATCTCCTTCAATATAATCTCGAAGAGCTGCAGAAACTCTTTTTAAGGACTGGATATAGGCTATATGCCCTGAGGCAAATTGTGTTCTTTGCTCCACTGCCTGTTTAATGAAATTCTTTCGATCTTTACAAAGCTGAACCACTTCTTCATCTTCCAGTTTTGATGTAGAACATCCCATGATTCACTTCCTTCTTATTCACTTATCATACACTGCAAAAATTTCAGACTTGAACCAAAGCAGAAATCCCAAGGGTGTTCCTTAGTGTTTCTCGCCAGATTCATATGGACTTTCCCGAGGCTGTTCTGCAAAAACAAATGAGTTTAATAACTTGAACCATTTTGATGAAACATCATAAATGCAGGAAACCTTAAAAATAATGTTGAGGACAGATAGATTAACTCATTTAACATATAAACAGATTCTTTAGCTGATACACAAGAAAACAATTTTAAAAGGTATGGTGCTTTCCTTACATTTTAAGTCTTAGAACATTTCAAACTTATGCACCAGAACAGAAGAAATAAAAATTCTTTAAAGCTTTCTCAATGAATTCTTCCAAACCCCAAACAGACATTCAGAAAATCTGGGAAATTATAAAAGATAATATAAATCTTCTGATTAAGATACTATTTACATTTCATAACAAAGAGATATTTACTGTTTTAACAACAAATGAGCAGAGGATGAAAACTGCCTTTAAGTAGTAATAACATTAGTAGAAAAAAGGGTAGGATTCCTATTCCCGAATGAAGATGAAATCCAAAACTTAGAAAAAGAGAAAGTTTACAGAATTATTACTTTGAGTTACAAGGCAGCCAGAAAGGACGCAGCAAAAAGAAGACAAAAGGCTTAAAGTAGAATTCACACTAATCGAATGTTGAAATTCTCAAAATGGTTTACTTCAATTAGAAAACAGCACATAGAAGGAAATTCTATGCAACAAAAAGACCATGAAAATTCTAGTGACATGGCCTTGTTGAAAATTTCAATACTTGAAAAGAAATCAAATGCAAAATCACCACAAACATATTTACTATACAATATTTTTTTTTATTTTTCTTAAGGAAGAAGGAAAAAAAGAAGTACCCACTTAAGGAAGGATCTTGCATAATAGGTTGGCAAAAATAATAGGAAACCTTTCCAAAATTAATGAAAACAACTCACGTTTTTAGATAAATGAAAATTAAAAAAAATAAAATTTTTAGATACAAAAAATAAAGCCAACTCTCTTCAAAATTAACCACGAAAATTCAAGATGGCAGTCATGAAAGAAAAGCCAGATGAACTAAAAGGTGGGGGAAAAAAAAAACAAAAGAGCTGGAAATCTGATATTAAAACCCTACATTAAAACAAAATCTGAAGTACCAATTTGCAGAAAAGAAAGTCATTAAGAAAGAGAAACAGAGTGCCAAGAAAGTGCAGCAAAAAGAAGACATGAAAATTTAAACCAAATTTAAAAAAAAAAAGCAAAAAAGGAAAAAAAAAGTTATAAACATTTCATTGTTATAGTAAACTCTGATAAAAAATTTAAAAAAAAATGAAAATTCATACCAGGGAAGAAATGTAGGCGGGAATAAGATGGGAGTTGCAGCTTGCTTGAGCTTTGATCACAGAGAGAGAGAGGGGGAAGAGAGACGTTGAGAAAAGCAACGGTCAAAAGCCAAGTGAAAGAGGCAAAAAAAAAAAAAACATATAAAAACAAAAACTTAAAGTGTCAGGTGGGAGAACTAACTAAAGTGGGCGAGTGAGACCAACAAAAGATAAGGAGAATATGAGGCTGTCAGAATTTTTGCCCTTCATGCTTCACTTTATTTCGAAAATGCCACCCCAGCCGATTTCGTGACTTCCGTCAAACCACAGTTTTGCCCATCTTCCTCCTCCTTGTTTTCTACTTTTCTTTTTGTGTCGTTTTTTAGTCATGCCACTTGCGTTTTAAAACAGTTTGGACTTTTGTTTTTCGCCACATGGTTTGTTAGTCACATGCGAGATTGATGGTGTGATTTTGGATTTAAATTCAATGAAAGGAAAAAGTCAAACATGTTGTGTGTATTTGTTTCATTATTAGAGTAAAATATTGCTGTATGATTATGTTGGGCCATTCAATATTAGAGAGAATAGGATTATAGATACTTTATTTTTTAATTAGTAAGCTTTGAATAATAAAAGAAGTCTTTGAATTCATTTGAAATCTTGTTATCATAATCGAATCGGAAAATGAACGAGTAAAGGTATTGGATTACTGTATTAATGGTTCAGTCATCGGTTTAATGGTCAATTACTGGTTTAATTTTTATATATAATTAATAATTATCTAGTTAAAAGAAAATACATTTACATAAATAAAGCATTTGGTTTAGTGGTTAGAGAGTGTTAATTTTTCTTAAGTCTCAGATCAATTGTATTTTTGATCTAATTACAAAATTGGACCGATTCCATAACCGATTCACCAATTCAATCTGTCAAACCAACAGTCCGATTTTGATAACTATGTTTGAAATGATCAATGAACTTCATGAATTTTTCTTACGACTAAATAAGTCTGATTGACACTCAATTAGGCCATTGAACATACTACTAAAATGTTAAAAATGCTATTTACAGTCAATGAAGCTCTTGAGGTAACTAAAATGTGTCAGTTTTTATTTAACAACCATTAAAATCTGATTGCTGGAAGGCTTATATACTAATTCTAGTCACATGAGCCTAATATGAGCATAAATCAAGTTTTTTATGTACTTCTCTAATTACAATAAAAATTGGAGCTTATTTAATTGCAAATAAGATCTTCATATACACTATTAATAGAGTTTTTAAAAGTAGTATTATGATAATGACGCACACATCCCACTATATAAGTATTGATTAATTAATAATAATAAACCCTTATTACCCTTCTCATTTGATATAAGATGATTCACTTGCTCGGTTATATGGTAATTTCATGTTAAAAAAATTAATATTGTGTATAAATACTTTTTTTTATCCTCTCAATTGGTAATTGATGGTATTAGTTGTGGATTAGTTAGTAATTTTATCTAGCAATTAATGTAGAGCACAAACTTCAATATGGGAAAAAATAATTAAAAGACCTAATTTTTTTGGTTTATTATCCTTTTACATCATATTTAACTTATCATCTTAGGTTTTTTGTTTTTATTATTAAATGAGAAAATTTCTTTAATCTTCATTTAATATATTTAAGTATTTCTCTCTAGAAAATTAATTATTTTTTTCAATGTAAACATCTTTTTTGGCAAAAAAAAGAGTATATGTTTATAATTATTGTTTTAGTTTAATCAATGTTTTGAAAGAAAACTTCCATTTCAATATAAGTATATTATATATATTTTCCTTTAAATTACAGATAATCTAATGTAAGATTTTTCAATATTATTTGGCGATTTCAAAATAAAGTATAAATTTTCATAAAACTTGTAGCGTTAGAGCGGGTGTACATGTTAGTTATATCTTATTTTTGTCCTAGAGTAAATTCCCCTTCAACTCTTCTAATCTAGTATAAGGTGACTTGCTTGCTCGGTTGAATTGTAATTTTATACTAAAGAAATCAATACTATGTGAAAATCTCTTTTTTGACTTATAAGTTGACAATTGGGAGTTTTAAAGGTGGATTATTTCGTAATTTTATCTAAAAAACTTCTTTTTTTCTAATACGTTTTACATTTATTGAAAATAATTAAAATGTGAGAATTTAATTTTTTTTCTAACTCAATGTCTTAAAAATTGTGTTATTCATTTATTCTTTTTCGACTTTTTAATTTCTTTTTATTTTCTCCCATATATAAATTTATTAATTTATTAAATTTTATTTAATTGTTGTTGATAGAGTTATAGCTTATAGATATATATTGTACCAATATTTTTTTGTTTATCAAATAAATTGATCAAATTAAATTTCATATATATCTATAGTATTAACACGGAATAAATTGCTAGTTAAATTACCCAATTGAGATTTGATATAATTAATGATATCGAGAATGAGATTTAGCAGTTTTGTCTTTGGTAATAAATAAATAAATAAACACTAGTAGTAATAAGTTTGGTGAACCAAACAGTTACAGATTGGTCCAAACGAAATCTTGTCTTTGGCTTTGTTGGATTTATTTCTGTCACTTGTTTTGGACGTTTGTGTCGAGTGATGAGTAACTTGTGATTATTTCTTTCACCCAAAAAACTTGTGATTATTTCCGAAAGGGACAAAAAATTCATTGAACACTTGATGGGGGGAGACATGTCAAAGGTTAATTATTGCATGATGAATAACAATCCAACCAAAGAAAAATGGGATCGGGGATAGTTGTGGTTAATTGAAGCTCATTTTGAGGAGAAATTTGGGCAAATAGAATTAGTGTGCACTGTAAAAGAAGAATTTTGAAAAGCAAAAAGAAAGTCGGCTCTAAAGAAAAAGTGCGCACACCACGGTCCCGCACAATGACTCCGGATGCCGCCTCGGTAACGCTATACTCTGAGATTGCCCAACAGTTTGTTGCCAATTTTCCAAAACGCCATTTAGTTCTCTATGAACAAATTGGCTTTGAGGAGCTGTGGCAAACGCGCACTCCAAACCGACTCTGGTGATTATGTTCAGTATACGAAAATATTTTCTATTTTTATCCTAAAAAATATAAAGAAATTATCATAAAAGATTTGTGTAGTTTATAGAAATATATGCATATTTTAAAAAATAAAAATAAAAACGAATCTAATATTGACGTAATTTTTTTTAATCTCATTTCTAGATCTATTTTCATTTTCATTTTTCTAAAACATATATACATTTCTCCACACAACACATATCTTACATGGTAGTTTCTTTATATTTTGTAGAGAATAAAAATAAAAAATATTTTTTCATACCAAACATAACCTAATACTCCATCTATTCTTAAATTTTAATCCCTTTTTTACTTTTATAAAGTTTAAGAAAAAGTGATGGGATTATATTAAATTACGATAGTATCTTTAATATTTTCTTCGTTCTTTATTATCTGATCTTAACCTAATGTTCCTTTTTATTTTTCATTCTATGGTTTCAATAAAACATTAATTATGCATTTTCAAACTTACCCATCTTTAGAATTATAAGAACTATTAAATGTAATAGTTGTATATTAAGTCAATTAACTTATAAAAAAGAGAGAGAATGAAACAGGCTTAGGGTAGATTTACAAAATGCAATAAAATTTGTATAGAATTTTGTTACTTAACTAATTTTCTTAAAATTTATATAGAATTTTATTACTCAACTAACTTTTTTAATCGAAAATATTCGGTTATTGGGGTCAAATAATAAGGAACGGATGGAGTATTTGTAAGTATTTTTAAGATTTTATGTAAAGATGTGATAGTAATAAACAAAAAGAAAAGGTATAGTTGAGAATGAAAGTTTAGTGATTATTTATTTATGATAATGATCAAATAAATTGAGACAATCAAAAAATGAAAGATAGACAAAAAAAAAAAAAAGGAACAGAGGGAATAGTAACCAAATTAAAATCAAGTAATGGATATAGTAACAGGCTTGAAACGCGATGGTGAACATTTTCCTAAAAACGTTATATGCCCATTCTCTTCTTGAGATTGTTGTAGAGTTTGACGCAAATAATTTTAATGGATATGACAAGCTTTGATTTCCTGCACTCAGCACTAGTGAAGAGAAACCAGATTTGGATTAAAGGAATTTGATTTTGATCCTGTAGATGCTCTAAAGGATGGAAGGTTTCTTGAATTAAATTTTGTCGTTCTTTTATAATTGCAGTTGTTAATTATTAATAGAATTATATTTTTATTTATAATTTGTGAAGAAATATGATTTTTGAAGAAGTTACTATATGATAAAATACATCCTTTAGGAATAGTGTATTTGTAAAATTAAAATTTGAACAATTTCAAATAATTTTACCAATAATCTTAGTCAGTTATTGCAAAATTTCTAATAATCCACCACTTGTTCAAAATTGAATTCTCACTGTTGTGAGAACAAAACATACTTCTGTATGAAGCAATGTATCTTTTGATTTGAACATTACTTTAGTATAATGACGCAAAATGAAATCGAAATTACTAGTAGCTTGAAGCTTTGAGCTAGTTATTCTTTGTGATAACACTGGTGTCATTGTGCACATATGCATTGTATCCTTTTATTCCAATCAAGCACTTGCTTAGCACTTATTATGGCTATGTGCTTAACCAATTTTCATGAACTTTTATGAAAATAACCCCTAAACTTTCAATTAAAGTGGCACCACTTCTAAGTTCACATAGGTGAAATTCTTTTAGTGTCTTTGTCACTTTTAAGACACTTGTTCCTAGAACTGAATTTCATTAAGAGTTTTAAATACTTAACCCTTATAATAGTGACAATAAGTACTCTCATCACAATTTGCCAATCAAATTTTAAGTACTTCAACATCTACTCATCAATGCTCGTTTCTCCCTTTGAACCTAAGATTACTCATTTCATAATGTTAGGTTGGGTTGCCATCATTTGTGGATAAATCTAGGAGTTTTAAACCCATCATTTTCTATGTCAATTTTACTAAATCTCTTGTAAGTGGTTTAGTGAAAGGATTGGCCAAATTCTTGCTAGATTTCACAAATGTGAGGGAAATAATTCCATCCTTGATTAGTTTCCTCACATATTCATGTCTTAAGCTCAAATATCTATACTTCCCATTATAAATATCACTAGATGCTCTTGCTAGTGTGGCTTGACTATAACAAAATATTGAAATTGATCTCACACTATTTGTAGTTAATGGAATTTCAAAAAGTAAAGTCTCTTAACTACTTAGCTCTTTTCCCGATTCCGCTAAAGCAACAAATTTTGATTCTATGGTTGAATGTGTAATAAGTGATTGCTTCTTGGATTTCCAAGAGATTGCGCCATCTCCCAAGGTAAACATCCAACCTATAATAGATTTACTATCTCCTATACTAGATATTCAACTTGCGTCAGTATATCCATCCAATATAGTAGGAAATTTTGAATATTGCAAGCCAAGGTCTTTAGTCTTTTTAAGAACACCAAGAATGTTACCAATAGTCTTCTAATGTTCCAAACTAGGATTGCTAGTAAATCTGCTTGATTTATTAACAACAAATGCTATATCTAGTCTAGTGCATTGCATTGCATATATTAGATTTACAATTGTACTTGCATACTCTATTTCGTACAACTGTTCTTCCATTATTTTTTATTAATTTGATGCCTGGATCAAATGGGGTATTTGTTTCTTTTATTTTAAATGGCTGAATTTATTCAATACTTTTACAATGTAGTGAGAGTGACTCAATACATAGCCCCCACTTTTTTTTTTTTTACCTTGATACCCAAAATGGTATCAAGTTCTCCAAGATCTTTCATCTTGAATGTGGATAATAGAAACCTCTTTGTTTCCATTACACCTTTCATATCGTTGCTGACAATTAACAAGTCGTCCACATATAGACAAACAATTACTATATAATCACAACAAGACTTACTATATATGCATTTATCAGCAACATTATGTGTAAAACCAAAAGATAATATGGCATCATCAAATTTCTTATGCCAACTATTAGGTGCTTGTCTAAACCATATAATGATTTAATTAATTTACAAACCTTATGTTCATTTTCTCGTAGAACAAACCCTTATGGTTGTTCCATATAAATCTCCTTATTGAGATCTCCATCTAAGAATCCTTTTTGACATCCATTTGATGAATATCCAAGTTGTAAATTGAAGCTAATGCAAAAATAATTTTGACAAAAGTAATTCTTGCCACTGGTGCATAGGTATCAAAACAATCAATTCTTTCTTTTTGTTAAAATTCTTTAGCAACCAACCTTGTTTTAAAGTGCCATCCATATTAAATTTTTTCTTGAATACCCATTTACAACCAAATGATTTAAAAGCAGGAAGTAAATCAACTAACTCCCAAATGTGGTTTGACATAATTAAATTTATTTCATCATTAGTAGCTTCTTTCCAAAAACTTGCATCTTGTGAAGCCATCGCTTCTTTGTAAGTTTTTGGATCATCTTCAAAACAGGAATTGTTTTCAAAATTTTATTTCTATCACCTTCTAAAACGTAAAAAGAAATAATTTGTAAATCAATCTCATCAGTTCCAAGAAATTTTGGTCTTTGAACTCTAGTACTTCTTCTTAATTTACTAGGTCGTTGTCCATTTCTTGAGAACTATGTTGCTTACCAACTCTATGAGATGTCTCACTTGATGATAGCTCCTTAAATGGATTTTAAACTTGATCATTTGAGGCCAAAAGATGTTTAAAGAACCCTATATCTCTGGATTCAATTATCTCATTAAACTCCAAATTTAAAAGTCTACAGGCTTTACTATTAAAAGCATAGCCAATAAAAGCACATTTGATACCTGTAGAACCGAACTTGATTCTTTTTGGTTTATGGTCTTTACTATATGTAAAACACCCCCCACACTTTAAAATAATCAATATTTGATTTTCTCCTTTTCCACAATTCTTTAAAATAATCAATATTACAATTCATAAGGAGAAATTCGATTCTTTTTCATAGGAATCCTATTCAAAATATGACAAGCACTAAGAAATGATTCATCCCAAAAATTAAAAGGCAATTTAGCATTTAATAATAAATCATTGACCATTTCAAGATATGTTCTATATTTCCATTTAGCCAAGCCATTTTGTTCAGGAACTCTAGGTGCAAAACTTTGATGTATTATACCATGCTCTTCACAAAATGTATTAAAATCACAAGAAAAATATTCTCCTATTCTATCACTTCTAAGAATTTTAACATCCATTTCTAATTAATTTTCTACTTCAGCCTTATAATTTTTAAAAGCATTGAAGCTCTCATCTTTATGTTTCAACGAATAGATGTAAGTATATATAGAGAGATCATCTAATAATGTTATGAAATATCTACTTCCTCCTCTAGCAAGTATGCTATTTAATTCGCATATATCAAAATGTACTAAGCATGGTTATTAAATTCGGCTCGGCCCAACAGCTAGACTGATCAACCCAATGACTCGGAGACTAAACCGAGCTGGGTCACTAATTAAAATGTTTAAGCAATTGACTCGTTCAAAACTATTCAACCTAAAAAAATTCGTTTTAAACCGTTGACCTGATTGGTTTTCTTTGACTCAGATGGGTTGAAATTATATTAAACAAATGACCTTTTAGTCCTATTTTTATTTTTTTTAATATAAAATGAGGGCAAATATGGTATTTATATATTATAACTTACAAAAAAAATTAAAATGTTAAACTAAAAGGGAAAACCAAGCTAAAAACTTACCGATTAAGTTAAAACTTGAATTTGTACTTTGCTTATTGAAAATATTTATTAGTATGGATAGATATTTGATGATCAAAGTATTTTAAATATAAAGTTGATGATTATTTAAAAATTTGTTTAAGGTTGTTAAATATTTTTTTATTACATTACAATGTTTTAATTCTTTCATTTATATAATGTTGTGCTATACTACATGATAAATAAAATTATTAAATATAAAAAATAATTTTAATATATTTTATTGACCTGACATTGACCCGATTGACCCGACAGTTGAACCAATTAACCCACTAATTAACCGGTGACCTGAAGCCTTGAGTAGGTCACTCTCTGGTTCGGGTTTAATAACTATGGCACCCAGTCTAACAAATGGGTTGTTCTTTTTGTAATATTAAATAGTTTATTAGTCATCTTAGACTTAATACATAATTCACAATTTTTAAATTCATTTAAATCACATTTAATCATATCACATTTTACTATTCTTTTAATAGCACTCAAACCAATGTGTGCAAGTCTTTTGTGCCATAAAGACGTAAAACCAACCAACAAGCAAAATCAACTTTCCTATTGTTATTATCATTCTGTATAATAGAGATTTTGATATTATCATCTTGTAGAATAGAGATTTTGACCATCCCATTACAAAAAAAAAAAAACCCTTTCCCAACAAAAAAGTGATTTTGGGGACAAGATTAGTTTTCCCGTTTCATACATAGATTTAATTCTAGGTTTGCTTAACGAATCCCCACTCTCTAGATTTCTATTTATGTCTAGAACATGAAGGATGTTGGTGAGAATCACCTTTTTGCCTAAAGTAAAAACAAGTTCTACATTTTCCTTGCTAAATACTTTGGATTTAACATCATTTCCCATTTGGACTTCTTGTCCATCATTGACAAAGATATAAATTTTGAACAAAGACTTGTCATAGCAAACATGAATGGTGGCACATGCATTATACCACCAACTAGTCGCCTTTAATTGTATGACATTAACTTCACTAAATACAACAACAATATCTGAGTCTAAGCCCAGGGAATTTGTCTATGGTTTATGCACTTTTCTTGAAACTACAATCCCTTGCATATTGACTAGATTTTCCATACACAAAACAATCCCTTGTGTTAACTTTCTTGAATTGTGTTTGATCTTTATTTGGACAAGTGGTCTTCTTTTGTTTTGTTTGCCATTGTTGATGACTAATTGAGAGCATTTGCCTTTTTTTTTTTCCATAGAGGACTCTGTACTCTTATTTGTTCCCTTTAACTTTTCCTCTATTTGAAGATGCTTTGTAATTCTTCCAAAGCAAAGTCTTTGGAATCATGGAGCAACTTCTTTCGGTACCACTCCAAGAAATTGGCAATTTGGCCACAATTAGTGCAACTTGAAAAGCAATAGGAAGATCAATCTCGACTAGTCTTAGTTGATTCACTATCACTTGTAACTCATGTAGTTGTGGCAAGATAGGCATATTATCATCAAACTTGAAATCAAAATATTTCAACATAAGAAACTTTTTTGTACCTGCTTCTTCAGCCTTATATTTGAATTCTAGAGCATTCCAGATGTTGAGTGCAAGCTTTTTAGACGTATAAAGATCATAAATAGAGAATTGAGGATGAGTCCTCTATACATAACTTCATCTTCCTCTCTTTTCTTTCTTTGAGCAATTAAATCAATAGAGTCATCATCAGTTGGCGGTAGAATTGGCATCAAATCTGGATCAAGGATGTAGAATTACTTCAAAGTAGTGAGTATGAATTTCAACTTGTCTTTCCATCTTGTGAAATTTGCTCCAATCAAAATGATCAAGGTGAATGAAGTCTTGATTCATCATCTTGATAGTTTCAGAATCCATTGTATATAATGTTTTGGATTGTTAGAAAATCAGACAATGGATATAGCAGTAGGCTTGAAACACATTGGTGAACGCTTTCCTAAAAGCATTATTTGCCCCTTATCCTCTTGATAGTTTTAGAATCCATTATATATAATGCTTTTAGATCGTTAGAAAATCAGACAATGGATGTAGCAACAGGCTTAAAACACATTGGTGAACGCTTTCCTAAAAGCATTATTTGCCCATTCTCTTCTTGAGATTGCTATAGAGTTTGATGCAAATAGCTTTAGTGGATATGACAAACCTTTGATTTTCTACACCTAGAACTAGTGAAGAGAAACCAAGTTGAGATAAAGGGAATCTTGATTGTGATCTTGTAGATGCTTTGTTTCTAAAGGATGGAAGGTTTCTTGAATTAAATTTTGTTGTTCTTGTCATACCTCAACCCGGAGGGTCGGCCACATGACAACCATCGTGTTGCCTCGAAGTATGTGTCTACAGCCATGCACCCCTAAACGCTGCAAGGCATAGAATAGATATCATTGCTATAAAATAATTAACTAAAATTTTATTAGAAAACACAAATAATTAATAAAATAAGTTAATTTAAAATCAAGTACCAATGGGATAACTTAGAAAATTACCTAAGCAGCGGAAATAGAGAAACTCTTATGGCCATCGATAGATTTACGATCCTCGCACGTGGAAGCTACATCCAACAAAGTTGGTTATAGGTGAGGGACAAAGGTCCAATGGGTCTCAAATAAAAATGAATAAAAAATTGGACTGGTTGTTGAACTGGTTGGCCAAGTGATTCACGGTTCAATTGGTCCAACCGGTTCAACCGATCAATTCAATTGAATAAACATTTTTATTGTCACGCCCCGACCAGTCGGGCTAGCCACGTGGCAACCGTCGTACCATCTCGAGATGCGTGCCATGAAAGGTAGGCTATCCGAGATGGCACAAGGAATAGAAAGAGTATCGTTACTGCAAAATCATTAAAAACTAAATTTTAGTTAGAAAATATTTATAATAATAAATAATAAAAAGAGTACCAATGGACTAGTTAAGGAATAACCTACGTAGCGAAATATACTAACTCCTAAGCTACCAACCACTCCTATGAGCCTTCAAACCATTTAGCATTCTCGCGCGTGGGAACTTTATCCAACAACATTGGATACAAGTAAGTGATAGAGATTCAAAGCAAAGTCACATAGGTTTGGGGAGTTTGGGTAAATCCAAAACCATTTAGAAAACTTTATACTTTTCTTTTCAAAACCTCCTTTCAAAACATTTTTTCCCAAATCCTTTCTGGGAAAAACAATAATAATAATAATAATAACAACAACATCTAACTATGGGCTGGCCGTAAAAACCAACGAGGCTCAACCTTGGCCATGGTCGAGGATCTTGTATCGTCGAGGGCTATTTATTTTCTTTTCTCTTTAAAACTTTCTTTTAATAAGGAAACTATATTCTTTTTTTTTTTTGAAAATATATATATATATATCTAGAAAGATATAAGTATCTCTCTCTAAGCCTGTTCCCTCGATGGTGCCAATCGCTATGTGGTCGTAGCTACATAGGCCCTGGCGAATCTCCCTCCGCACCTCTCTACTCTAGGCCGATACACTCACCGTGCCTTTTCAAAAAGGCGATCTATGGCTACCTCACATGTATGCTCATCCTGGTCCACTCACTTCATCACATGAAGCACCGAGTGTCATCGAGTTCACTCATATGTATGATCATGCCCTGTTGGGCACTCATGTCATACCTTTCATATTTGAATGTAAAAACATACATACATACACACATCTTATAAATTCAATTTTTCTCATAACCCTTGTGGCATATAACAACGTGTGTGGTGGTGTGAGGGAATACCCAAATCTCAAAACGTTTAATTAAAACATTTTAATAATAATAAAAGCGTTTAGCCCTAAATGGCTAAACACTGAACACAAGACCACTCATAGTGTTGGGAGGTTTGTATACCCCCAATTGTCCCACGAGATTAGTCTCTCGAACATCGTCTCACTCGATCGTCAAGAACCCTAATTACACGAAAATACGCGTTAGCATTCATAATCAATCTATGAATGCACTGATGTGTTTTGGGGCTTAGGAAAGTGTCTGGGGGTAAACCGGGTCAAAATCAGGGCCCCATTACAACCTTGTATAAAGACCTTATGATTTTTGTTTGTATGTATACATTGGAGTAGTGGAGATTTGATGTCTTTCAAGTCTATGGTAAGTTCAATTTCATATGAAGATCATGAAAGTACCTCACAAAAAATTTCTAAACACTTGAGTGATTGAGTGAAATCTTGTGAGGAAATAGTCAATTTGAAGTGCTTGATCTTAGTGAATGAGGTTGATTAGTGTTTGCATAGTTTAGATTGTTTAATAATTTATCTATGAATATTATGTATTTGATTTTTGATAATTATATTGATACTTGAGATTTTGTATAGCTTGTGTTATTAATTTGAAGCTAACCATGTCTTTTAAAACATGTTTGTGGGTATCGTTCTAGTAAGCCCTCAGGAGACTACAACTCCTCCACTAGAGACATCTAAGGGTTTAAAGGCTTGTGGCATACACTAAATGCCATCATACACCTACGAAAGTGGAATCGTTTCCTTGTTTTAATTAATTTAGAATAGTTAGTTTAGATTTACATATAAATTGCTTGAGGACAAACAATGAGTCAAGTGTGGGAGAATTTGATAAGGCCATATTTAGTGTATATTTAGTGGTCGATTTGGATTATATTTTAGCACTTTTATGGCTATATTTATATGTAATTCATGATATTTTCTCATATTTGATTTAATTGCTTATAGATACTAATTTGGAGCTAATTTCATGCAAAACAAGTGGATAATGCATCAAGAACCAAGAACAAAATTTGATATTGGAATTCAAAGCATGGAAGTTAGCCACGTCATCTTTCAATAGCACAAGTCAAAGTGGTCAAAGGCTCAAGCTTAAAGAAAGCATGTCAAACTCCTTATTGTCACGTGGCAAGGTAAAATTGGTGAACAACAAGTCAAGTGAAGCAAGATTTAATGCTGAAGAAACTAATAAGTTAATTGCGACTCAATCCCGCGCGGTCTTTGCATGAGTCATGCGCCGAAAACGTTATTTTCAAGTCAAAAATAAAGTGCAAGGTGTGCTACAATTAAGGAGTCTCACTTTAACTTATTTTCCAAGCAATATTATGTGACCTAGCTAGCTACTACTATAAAAACTCATCCTAGGGTTCTCCTAGGGTGTCTTGGATTTTATATCTTAGACCTTATTTTACTTTAATTTGTTCTGATTTTATTTTATGAATAGCTAATTCTCAAGTTAGGGTTAGGGATGTAGTTTGTTTGGATTTTTAATTATCTATGCAGATTTTGATTATTTGTTGGTTGAATTTATCTTCTTGATCTTAATTCTGAATTTATACTTGATCACCATAGATTCACTCTTAGGGATTGTATGAAGTATTGAAAGGAGAAGTATGATCCATGCACTAGAAGAATAAACATTCTAGAATTAGTGATATGTCTTATCCTAAACTAAGGTGATAACTTAATTGAATATACCTTTGTACCGTAAGAGAGGAGGTACATGCATTAGTGTAATTGTCATTTCAATTAGAATAATTGGATTTGCATAATTAATTATTCCTTGCAAGTGAACCCCAAAGCCCTAATGTTTTCTTATTTATTGATTTTCCTTTAGTTAATTAGTTGTTTTATTTAGTTAATTTCTTCTTTAATTTCTTCTTTAATTGTTTGCTTTAACTAGAATTAATTAAATTAATGAATATTAGTTTTCGTGAGAACGATATCTTGGAATACTACTTTTTTCTATACTATCTCTATTCTGTGCACTTGCAAATTAAGGCAATCACTCATCCATGCCATATCTTCTAGCCTCTTAGGGCTCTCAATCATCTTTTATCTCCTTTGCTATAGATTGTTTTCTTTTCTTCCTTTCATTAACAATTTAGGCTGGGGTTTCCTTTCCCCTTCCTCTTTCCTTTTCTTTTTTTCATTCACCCACAATTCATTGTGGGGTCTACACCTTTCTTGGATTCCCATCTATACGGGACTACCCAAATCACGCACGTAGTAGCCGCGCAACATCATTTGTAGCTTCCTTTATCCACATCTTTCCCCCTCTTAAGGTTTCTTATCCTTTCACTTGATTTGCCTTTATCTTGGTATCTTTTGGCATCCATTGCCATCTTTTGGCATCATCTGCAGCTCTCATCATCTCCCTACCCCCTCCATTAGGGTTTTGGGTTCGCTGCCAACTTTGTCTTACCTTGGCTTTTGTGATCTTTCACGACTTATCCAAGGCTTTTTTTTTATTCAAGCTTCATTTCTTCCTTCTCTTCTTTCTTTAAGATCCTTATATTTATTGTTCTTATAACACCTTTGCTTCATTTAGGTGTTAGAATTTCCTTTCTTTCTCTTCCTTCTTTTCTTATACTGGCTATGCTCATAGAGGTTTATAAGCTTGACCAGTTTCTTTCCTTATCCTTATACTCATTCTATTGAGTACTTGGGGTTGTCCTTGTCATCCTTTCTATCTTAGTCTTCGCATTACTTGCTTTTCGAATGTGGGCCTTCTTTATCTTAGCCGTTCTCAGCTCTTAATTTCTTTAATATCTTTTCTTTCTCGTACACACCAAGGTTTATTTATTGTGGAAAACACGCTTCTTAATCGTTCATCGTTTTCCACTCTTATCCGTCTTTGGTTACTCCCAACTTACCTTGGTTTTTTTGACCCAAAACCTTTCCAGACACTTTTTTAAGCCCCAAAACACATCCAAACATCTTCTTAGGTCATACTAGAGCCTCATAGGTACATTCATAAGATTTATTATGAATGGTAACGCGTGTTCAGTGCAATTAGGGTTTTGGACGGTCAAGTACGGCAACATTCTGGAGATCGATCTTCATGGGACAATTAGGAGTATACGAACCTCCCAACATTGTGAGTGGCCTTATGTTCAGTGTTTAGCTATTTAAGGCTAAACGCTTTTATTATTATAAATGTTTTAATTAAATGTTTTGGGATCGGGTATTCCCTCACACCGCCACACACATTGTTATATGCCACAGGGGCGAGGGTTTTGAGAAAATTAATGTATAAGATGTATGTATGTATGTATGTTTTTTATATTTAAACATGAAAGGTATGACATGAGTGCCTGATGGGGCATGATCATACATATGAAAGGACTCGATAAGACTCGACGCTTCATGTGATGAAGCGAGTGGACCGAGATGGAGCATGCTTGCGAGGTAGCCGTGGGCCACCTTTTTGAAGGGGCACAGTGAGTGTATGACCTGGAGTAGAGAGGTTAGAGGGAGACGCTAGGTCTGATGTAGCTGCAACCACACAATGACTGGCACCATCGAGGGAGCGGGCTTAGAGAGGGACACCTATATCTTTCTCTATATATATATATTTCAAAAGAAAAGAATATAATTTCCTTATTAAAGGAAAGTTTTAAAGAGAAAAGAAAAGAGACAGACCTCGACAATACGAGATCCTCGATCACGGCCAAGGTCGAGCCTCGTTGTGTTTTCACTGCCAGCCTTTAGTTAGATGTTGTTGTTGTTGTTGTTGTTGTTATTATTATTATTATTATTATTATTATTATTATTATTATTATTATTATTATTATTATTATTATTATTATTATTATTATTTTCCTAGAAAGGATTTGGGGAAAAATGTTTTAAAAAGAGGTTTTTGAAAGAAACGTATAATGTTTTCTAAATTGTTTTGGAATTATTTGAACTCCCCAAACCTATTTGACTTTGCATTGAACCTCTATCACTCACCAATATCCAATGTTGTTGGATGCAGAACCCACGTGAGAGGATGCTAGATGGATCGGAGGCTTATATGAGTGGTTGGTGGCTTAGGAGTTAGTAGATTCCGCTATGTAGGTTATTCCTTAAATTAATCCATTGGTGTTTTTTTAATAATTATTATTATAAATGTTTTCTAACTAAAGTTTAGTTTTGATGGTTTTGCAGTGACGATACTCTTTATATGCCTTGTGCCATCTCGGATAGCCTGCCTTTCATGAAAAGCATCTCGAGGTGGTACAGCGGTCGCCACGCTGCCAGACCGACGGGTTGGGGCATGACAATTTGATTGGTATTAAAGCAATTAAAAGATTCTAACTGTTTTCAAAAGTTATAAAGTGTTTTCAAAGTATTTTCAAATGTTTTCAAACGTTTTCGAAACTAGTGGATTTCTTAGGTTCTAAATTCCCGAGTTCGAGTATGTAATCACTCAAACGTGTCATAAACATCCAAACCTACTCCTAGAATATCCTTTTTAGCAGTATGCGACTATATAAGATATCCGAGTGTGGTCTTTAGGTGAAATATCACCATGACCACCATTTCTTACTAGTGAAAACAAAGTAAGCTTTCCGAGAAATCCCCCAAGACCAATCCTTCAGGTTCTGATATCCTTCCTACTCGTTAGCCAAACCTTGCAAGGGATAGTAAGTCCCTTGAGATGACGAGATATGTGATATCTCGTCCAACCCTCCAAGGCAGCCTATTTTAGAGGCTCGCCAGTAAAGAAAGCTAGCTTGACGTCCAACCTTTAAGGTTGTGGACATCAAAACTCGTTAGTGAAGAAGCGAGCTTGATGTCTAACCTAACCTAAAGGTGATTTCCCCCCATTCTCTACACTTGTAATATGTAGAAGTTGGGAGGAAACGAAGCAGCGAGAGCATTGCAAAGAGCAAAGATGGACTTGATATGCACAAAAACTAAACCAACTTCTCATGCTCTCTACACCATTAGTGTGTAGACTAGGAGAGAGAATCAGGTTAGGAAGGAAAGAGTCAAAGAGATATGAGATCACAGAAGACAAGGTTGATAAGACCTCAGAACACGAGGTAAGGCACCTGAACAAGAGAATAAAAGGAAAAGTCCTTTCTATTCCTCAAAAGAAGACTTCATCGAGCAACAAATGGAATGATGAAGGGTGAAGTCAAGGAAAGACTAACCCAGTGTAGAGGTCAGAGGAGAACCCATATGATGTGAATTAACTCCTCTCACTTTCTGTACTAATTATGTGCAGACCTTGACAGGAAGTTCAGAAAGGAAAGATGATGAAAAGGTTAAAATGGATAAGTTGATGAAGAATCCACATGGGACAACTTAACCTCTCTCTCCCCCAATTTCTACACCACCTGTGTGTAGACTCTATAGGAAAGCATAGCAAGGGTGAACCGACTTTCCCCAATTCTGCACTAGTGGTACATAGGTCTTGAAGGAAAGTACGGCAGGGATGGAAGAAAGAGAGACCACATGGAGTCAAGCAGATTGGTTCTTGAGGACTCCAAGCCGCGAAACAAGTGAACACTAAAAGGGATGGTGGAGGAAGAGGACTCCAATAAGAGAATAGATTGAACCCCCTTCGATAGACTAACTTGACACCCCCTATTTACTACACTGTTTATATGTAGAGTTTGGGAGAAAGTCAATCAAGGAAGGATCACCTAAGGATTTGGAAGAGATCGAGTGAACCAAAGATCATGAGAAGTGAGTTAAGGGATAGTCACTTGAGGATGTGAAGAAGACTGATAAGAGAAACCCTAAAGGACTCGAGAATGGCAAAAGGATAGTAAGGAAGAAGAATAAGAAAGCAGCCATTCTTAAGAAATGAAAGAGGAAGAAAGCAAAGATGGCAAAACGGAGGATGAGGAATGGAAAGAGACTTCATATCCATATGAAGAATATGTAGTGGACCCTTCATTGTGAAGTCAACTTTTGGGTCCCAGTGCTAAAACTAACTAAGAAGCCGAATGAGAAGAGAATGGAAGTGAGGAGGATGAAAAGAGACCTTATCCATATGGTTGACAAGTGTTAGATATATTACTACTTGTCCAAACATTGGATACCAATGTTAAAAGAAAATAGCAGAGAAGAAGAGAAAGGAAATGAGGATGGAGGAAAAATAAGGAAAAGGATAAGCTAGAAACCTCCACACCCAAGGGGGTTAATAAGTAATAAACCCCTCATCATTTGGTTAACAATACGAGTAAGAAGGAGGAGACCCTAAACAATGATAAGAAAAGACCGTGGCAAGGTCAATGGGAAGTAAGCAAGCGGGAAAAAAGGAATGGATGACAACAGTGGAAGTACCTGCATGTGTGTAAATAAAGAGCATGAAGAGAATTTTCCTCAGAATTGAAAGGTCATCACCAGAAGAAATTGGTGAGAAAGAAGAAAGGGAAAAGAAAAGAAGGGCAAACATTGAAATAAAGGATACAATAGATGATGTGATGTAGTACGGAAGCTTTCTTAATGAAGAAAGAAAGCACAAAGCTCTAGGTAAATGAAAATTCTAGGCTAATCAAGATGAATAAGGCCTAGGAAGAATAGAAACTTAGTTCAATTGATGAACTAAGATTAGGCTAACTAGGAGCAGAGCCTTAAAAGAAGAAAATCATAACACACCTTAGAAAACCTTAACCCTTAATTAGTAATGATTTCATAATGAACTATAGGTTTATAACCCCAAAATGACTAGGTAGAGTTAGTAAGAGTAAGGCATAGGAAATTAGGACTTGAGACAAAACCTAGGTAGATAACCTAGGGATAGGTTTAAAGAAAGTGAATAAAAGGGGATTAAAAAGCCTAGGAAGGGGATTTAGAAAATCGAGTGATGCAGATATTAGCTAAAGAAAGTCGAGCATGATGAACCTTAAATTTGAGTCAAGCCAAGGCACTACATCATACTACGAATAGGTTAAAGAAAAGAAAGAATAAATAAGAATGATTGGAGGCAAAAGCTACTGAGATAAGGGGGGATTATGATATAAATTGGTGAAAGGAAAGGGAAACCCTTGATAATTTAAGTTATAAGAAAAGAAAAGAAGTTTGGATAGAAAGAAAAATTGGAGAGGAGGAAAGAGAAGAAAACACTCAATGGAAACGAGTGGATGGGGATGAATGTATCCTAAAGGATGATGAAGAAGATAATGATAATGGAAGTTATAAGGAGATTCTAAACCCCGTTAAAGAGGGAAGTGGATCGACTTAGGTAAGAGTCGAAGGAAGAGTAAGGATAAGATGCGAATAATAATTGGAACTGGAGAAGACAAAAAGGTGAAAGAAGGATGAGAGAATAAGATATGAGGAATTAAGAGTAATGAGTCAAGAAAAAAAAGGATAAGTTGGGAATTAGAAAGAGGAAAGCAACTTAACTTAAGGATAAATTCCCTTCAAAGAATGATAAGTGAAGAGAGGATGTAGGAAATGGAGTTTAAGCCAAGGTAAATTGAAGATAACCAGATACTGATAAGAGTGGAAAACGGTGAATGATTAAGAAAGGTGTTTTCCATAATAAATAAGCCTTGGTGTGGATGACAAAAAAGAACATATCAAAGGAATAAGAAGCTCAGGACGGCTAAGATAAAGGATACCCACATGCAAGAAGTAAGAAATGTGGGAACTAAGACAGAAAGGATGACAAAGATGACCTCGAGTACTCAATAGAAGGAGTACGGGGATAAGGAAAGAAACTGGTCAAGCTTATAAATTTCTATGAGCACAACTAGTATAAGAAAATAAGGAAGTGAAAGAAAGGAAATTCTAACACCTAAATGACGTAAAGGTGTTAAAAGAATAATAAACAGGAGAATGATAAAGAAAGAAGAGAAGAAAGAAATCAAGCTTGAATAAAGGAAATCCTTGGACAAGGCGTGAAAGATCACGACAACCAAGGTAAGATAGTGTTGGCAGTAAACCCGAAACCCTAATAGAAGAGGTATGGAGATGATGAGAGCTATAGATGATTGCCAAAAGATGGCAATGGACCCAAGATAAGGGCAAATCTAGTGAAAGGATAAGAAACCTAAGAGAGGGAAAGATATAAATAAAGGAAGCCATAAATGATGCCACACGACTGCAACATGCGTAATAGGTTAATCTCGTATAGATAGGAACGTAAGAGAAGGGTGGACCCCACAATGGACTATGGATGGATGAAAGGAAAAAAATGAAAGAGGAAGGGGAAAAGAAACCCTAACCCGAATTGTTAATAAAAGGAAGAAAAGAAAATAATCTATAGCAAAGAAGATAAAAGATGGTTGAGAACCCTAAGAGGCTGGAAGATATGGCATGGATGAGCATGTAGTTGAGGCTCAAGTACGGATATCTTGGGAGCCATGTGAGGCATCCCAATATGAGGAGCGATTAGAGATCGAGATCTTAAAGATCTCTGTGATGACCACTAAGAGAGGACCAACCCAGAATGTGACCGGGGAGAGCACGAGGTCACCCAGAGTACTCCATCCTAAAGAGGATGAGAGATGAGATGGGCCAAGGGCTCTCTTCTGATCTTAAAGGATTAGAGATGAGATGAGTTAGAAATGGGTGGTCAAAGAGTGAGTCGGATTGTGAGAACCAAGAGGGCATGATCTCTAATCGTTTGATATGATATGGCCAAGAGTGGGCCAATGCGTACGAGAGCTCGACTCATATGCCATGAGAGGAGAAAGAAGAAATATTGAGAAGAACGAGAAGAGGACTAAGAAACAAAAAAGAAAGGAAGACCAAGGAACAAAATGGAGAAGAAGACCAAGGTAAGGGAAGAATGAGTTAACTTACCGCACAACTTGCCTTAGAGGAGATGGAGTTAAACTAAAGTCTTCCCTGACATCTTGGTTACAAAGATGAGTACAAGACATCGAAGATGAAAGATGCGTCAAAGAATAGCCGTAGAAAGGGAGGCACGATTAAGTAAAGAAGAAGAGACTTTTAAGGAAAACTAGAGAATTAGAGGAGCAGAACCTAGCAGTAATAAGGAGGTAGTCTCGATAAGAGAGATTTAAGGATTGGACAAGGACTAAGCAAAAAGATCAAGTAAAGCACGGCAAAGATGGAGCAAGAGCCTCCAAGTAATACAGTTGAAGTGAAGTATGCCTAATCCATAGATGGATAAGGATAGGCTCTGTTAAAGAAGAAAATGAAGTTCAAACTCAAGAACAGAATAGTAAGAAGGCTGTTTTCAGAAAAGACGATCGAGAGAGATCAAAAAAGAACAAGAGAGTTTGGAGGCGAATAGTGATGTGAACACTATTCGAAACCAAGAAGAAGGCTTAGAATAGAAGCCAAAACTCCCCCACAACTATTTCAATTATTTCGAGGATAAAATTTTTTGAAGGAGGGGAGAGTTGACACACCTGGACCCAATCCAACTTTTTCGTACCAACGGAAAAGTGTAGACAGCGTATTAATTTAAATAATACTCAGTCCGGATGCGTCTGATTATGAAGAGAAGTCAAGCTTTGGATAAGATGGAGTTGGAAGATGAGGTGTGATGCGTGTCGCAAAGCACCAAAAATAACCTCACTACTCTAACATGTAATTAGGGAAGCAAGGGTCGATCCCACAAGGAGCTATCCAATTTATCATTACTTTCACAAAGCAAATATCAAACTAAACAAGAATTTAAAGAGGGGGTTTTGTATTGGTGTTGGAAATAAGATATAAGGAGTTACAAAGTATGGTAATAATAATGCAATGTATGATAAAATAAAACCTCCAATCTATTATATGATCAATCTTTCAACCTAGCACTTGATCATTGATTCACTGACCAAACATTATTCTCATTAATTGGTTAACCCCATGGATTAGAAACCAACTTCAAATCCATGGATCTTTCCTAATGTTGATTAACCATGAATCTAGGTTCACTATTAATCCTTCCTCTTATGGCTAATTTGAATCCCAGCAATCCAAATTCAAGCCTAGAAGAGCAATAAGCTAGTGAAAGATGAAAGCTAACAACAATCAATAACAAACCCAGCATTCATTATTCAAATTGCATCTTCAAATCTCTTTGAATGTAAAAACATCCTCTTGCTACTCAAGTTCTAAGAAATCACCAAGCTCTAGCTTTGGAGTTCAAAGATTAGCATGCTAATGAACTACTCAATCAATTATTTGCAACTAATTAACTCAGCAATCCAAAAGACAAGATAATAAACATGATAATCATCTTTAAAGCTCAAGAGATAGAAGAACAATCAATGAACAAGAAAGCATTAAGAACAAGAATCTCACAAATGCAGATCAAAGTGATTGAATCTTATAATAGATTGGAGTTATAGAGTTTTGCTAAACAAAAATTACAAGAAGAATAATAGAACCCAGCAAAAATACACCCTTCAAAACTGAACTCAACTCCCCTTTTAAGCTGCTCTTTCTCCCTTTCTTTCTGCCGTCCAGCACTGCCAGCCCATAGTCCTCTGCTCCTCCATAACTCTGCCCATCTGAGGTGAGGAATCTAAAGAATAAAATAAGCTAAAGTAAGAGCCATTGAGGAAAAGAGGGAGACAACTCTGAGGTTTAGTTATGGCTCCTCTCTACTGAATATCCGGAATGTATTTTTAATGGGTTTGATAGTGGAATGACAGCATTTAAGTGGGTCTTTCGGCGTTTTGACTTTGTTAGCCGTCGACGTCTAAGTGTCTGCCCGTCGACGTCTCTGCTTGTTTTCTTCATATTTTTCCCAGCTCGATCGATCCGTCGACGTCTAGATACCTGCCCGTCGACGTCTAAGTATTCAATCTTTAAGTGTTCGAAGTCAGAAACTTCTACCCGTCGACGTCTAGAGTCTACCCGTCGACATCTAAAGTTGGCCGTCGACGTCGAGAGTTGGCCGTCGACGTCTCTGCTTATGTAAGTGATCTCGTGTCCATTTCTCGAGCAGCCGTCGACGTCTACATGGTTACCCGTCGACGGATTGGTCGGGCAGACCCGGCCTTAGTTTGATAGTCTCTCGTAAAACAGACATTTGGAGGGTCAAACGAACTCCGATTTCGACGTTCTTTAGCATTCCGGAAAGCCCAAGATGTCCTCTATAACTTTGATGTAGATCACAAAAACAATTGAAGTCTTGAACATAGATAAAATCAGCCATATTTATGATCTATCCAATCTGTCAGGATTTCAACTTTGAGTTCTTTACACCTTGTCTTCCCACTTGATTTGTGTTTGGTCCTTTTCACTTCAATTCCATCATTTTCACTCAATTACCTCAATTGACACCTACAAAATGAAACAAAGCTAAGTAATCTTAGTTTATACAATGAAATACATAAATCCATAGAGATTAACATAGGAAAATATGTTTATTTTGGTACTCAACAAGGTGATTGACCATGCATGGAAGCAACTAAACTCCAATTGGACTTCTATAAGTCCATAGCCAATGGATTGGATATCCATTGGTGTAAAAGTCGGCGGATTAGGCTAATGATTGAGATTAGCAGAGGTAGAAAAGAAGAGAGAAAGTTTGGGCCAGTGTCCGAGTAGGCCCAGTGTTGGGCTTCCCTATAAATAGGGGGAGGCCGAGCCTCTCCCCCCTCATTTTCTTTCCTTATCTTCTTTCATTTGTCTTTTTTCTCATTTGCTCTTTTGGAGCAACTTCAAACTTTTGGCCGATCCGGACAAACCGACCGATAAATCAAGGTTAGTTTCTAGTATGTTATTTTACTCACCTAGATTTACGTTATACTTAGTTTGCACGTATTTCCATGCGTGCATACATTTCCATGCGTAGGTCTAGGAGAAATCTCGGTTCAAAGTTAAATCTAGCTTTTTAGTTAGATTTAGATTTAGATTTTAGATCTAAGAACTTTGAGCTGATGATTCTAGTTTTTGGTTTGGTAAACATGTTGTGGGAGTTGAGGGGAGTGCATGTTTCGATTTTCGGGCGAAATCGTGAAGCAACGAGCCTGAAAATAGAGAGAATGCCTTGATTTTCGAGCTCACAACTCGTCTCCCACGTGGGAGCTGAGCCACTCCCGCGTGGGAGTGACCATTTTAGCCAAGTCCAGCGCAGGACTTGATCTAGACCCACGCGGGAGTTAATTTGGTCAAAGGGGTGTTATCGTAATTTTGCACTAAGTGTCCAATTTTTACCCAGAACCTTACCGAACACTTTTTCAAGCCTCGAAACACATCCAAACATCATCTTTGGTCATACTAGAGCCTTATAGGTACATTCATAAGATTGATTATGAATGCTAACGTGTGTTCCATGCAATTAGGGTTCCGAACGATTGAGTGCGGCTACATTTCGGAGATCGATCTTCGTGGGACAATTGGGAGTATACGAACCTCCCAACACTATGAGTGGCCTTGAGTTCAATGGCTAAACACTTTTATTATTATAAATGTTTTAATTAAATGTTTTGGGATTCGGGTATTCCCTCACACCGCCACACACGTTGTTATATGCCATAGGGTTTTGAGAAAATTAATTTATAAGATGTATGTATGTATTTTTTTATATTTAAATATGAAAGGTATGACATGAGTGCCCGACGGGACATGATCATACATATGACAGGACTCGATAAGACTTGACACTTCATGTGATGAAGCGAGTGGACCTAGATGTAGCATGCATGCGAGGTGGTAGGCCACCTTTTTGAAGGGGCGGAGGGAGACTCACCAGGTTTGATGTAACTGCGACCACACAGCGATTGGCACCGTCGAGGGAGTGGGCGTAGAGAGAAATAACTATATCTTTCTATATATATATATATTTCAAAAGAAAAGAATATAATTTCCTTATTAAAGGAAAGTTTTAAAGAGAAAAGAAAAGAGATAGCCCTCGATGATACGAGACCTCGATCATGGCCAAGGTCAAGCCTCGTTGTGTTTTCACGGCCAGCCCTTAGTTAGATGTTGTTGTTATTATTATTATTATTATTATTATTGTTTTCCCAGAAAGGATTTGGGGAAAAATGTTTTGAAAAGAAGTTTTTGAAAGAAACGTATAATGTTTTTTAAATTTTTTTGGAATTACCCGAACTCCCCAAACCTATTTGACTTTGCATTGAATCTCTGTTACTCATCTGTATCCAATATTATTGGATGCAGTACCCACATGCGAGGACGCTAGATGGATCAGAGGCTCATAGGAGTGGTTGGTGGCGTAAGAGTTAGTAGATTCCGCTGCATAGGTTATTCCTTAAATTAATCCACTAGTGTTCTTTTTAATAATTTTTATTATAAATGTTTTCTAACTAAAGTTTAGTTTTGATGGTTTTGCAGTGACGATACTTTTCTATGCCTTATGCCATCTCGGATAACCCTCATTTCATGGAAAGCATCTTGAGGTGGTACGGCGGTTGCCACGAGGCCGAACCAGCGGGTCGAGGCGTGACAATTGTTGTCACCCGAAAAAGCATATTTAACATGAGATGGTAGTGGCTTTCAACTTCAGGTCGTTGGATGATAGATGGTGGAATTCGCAATAGAACTTCAATATACATGTAAGAAATGAAGCATAAGTTCTTGGAGGTAGAAAGCCAACGGCACAGACTATCTCCATCTGCATGAAATTCCTTTAAAGAAAAATCAGCTTTGTTCATAGTCCAAGCATTGGAGGGTACAAGATCCAAAATGTCTTCCTTATGCATGGCTTTAACTTGTCTCGCCAACAAATCAACCACATCAACCACAAACAAATACTAATCTTGGTCAAGGTGCCTGCATAAACATCAATTTTGTTCATTGCTATGTGAAGAAAAGGCCATTCCAACAATAAAGGAAGAGATGGCAAGTTTTGATCCTCATTTAGGTGGTGAATATAGAAATATGTTGGAAAAACTAGCTTGCCAACTTGCACTAAAACATCTTCCACCATCCCTTTGGGGTATATATTAGTTCTATCCACTAATTGAATCACAATCCCAGTAAGCAGTTAATGGACCTAAGCGTAGAGTAACATATAAAGAATGAGGCATGATATTAATAGTAGAACCTATATTACATATTGCTTTGCGCATATGCATTGAACTTATGGAGCATGGAATACAAAAGAAACAAGGTTTTTGCATTTAAGTGGCAACTTTTTTCTAAAACGGATACATTTTCATTTAAGCAAATCAATTCATTACCTTGCAACTTCCTCATATAGAACATATTTGCTTAAGATAAAGATCATACCTCGGAACTTCCTTGAGTTTTGAGTTAGAACAGGTTGATGGGATGCTTATTGAATGCTTCAATCATTTCATTTTCTTGTATTCCTACCTTAGAATCTTGAAGTTTCAATGGAAATAAAGGTGTTTGATGAACATCTTCTGTTTGATCTTGAAATGAGCTCAAATTGTGTTCCTCCTTGTAGCTGGCGCCAAATTGGAAGAGGTTGGCACTAGATATTTGACTTTCTTCCCTTGTTTGAGTTGAGGAACGAGGAGAGAAGGGTACTGGGCTTGGATGGCATGTTCATTAAAAGTGAAATTTGAGCTGTTAAGGTCGCCACCATTAGGAGTGTTGCACCTATTAGAAGCAGATGCTAGGGGTATTATGATCCCTAGTGGTTTTAAAGTCTCTTAATTAGAAATTTATCTTTTTTAACAGAGAAAAATAAAACACACACTTTATAGATTATTTTCTTTAAAATTTTTGGCATTATTATGAATCTTTTTAATTTCTCACCTTCAATTTATATCATATATAATTATTGTATATAATATTTTATTTATTGGCCAATGTAAATAACATCTGTTTAATACATAATTTTATTTATGATATTTAAATAATTTTTGGTTAACTTAACATTGACCTAAATCAACCAGCGATTGAATAGATTAATTCGATATTTGAGACTCGAAATCTGAAATTTTAAATGAGTTATAATTTAGTCTAGTCTAATTGTACATATACATCTATAAATCTAAAATCCATAAACTAAAAATGAAAGTTCATAACTAAAACTAACGGAGAGGCCATCCATGTTGGCCTCTCCTTTCTTTTTCTTTTTTTTTCCCTTTTTCTTCTTTCTACAATTTTTATTTTTATTTTTTTCTTTTTCTTTTCTTTTAAGCATTTTCTTTAAAAAAAATTTTACCATCCATCAATCAATCTCATATATGTATATATATATATATATAATATTATTTAATATTATTTAGTATTTAACATTATTTAATTAATATTATTTTATATTTTGTTTATATTTTATATATTTTTATTTATATTAGAAAGAAAGACTATTGTCATCTAACAATTGACTCTCATTTTCTAATTTTTTTAACAAAATTTTAAACATGGGTTCGATATTTTCTTTAGAAGTTTTAGAGTAAGTGAATAGAGGAAAAATAAAATATTGGTTCATTACACCATTTAGCCATATTTAACACATCATTACACTCTATTATAACTTTTCTGACTTTTTCTAAAAATAAAAAATTCCCGCAAACTTTTTTATGAATTGTAAGATTTAGCTCATGTATCATAGAATTTGATTTATCTTGATTTGTTTTAACTTTATTATTATTCTTTGTAATTTTTATCAATTAATATGGATCTCACTATTTTTCTATTGGATTTTCTATGCTTCTATTTATTATTATTATTCGTAATTTTCATCAATGAATATGGATCCCACTAATTTTCTATTGGATTTTCTATGCTTCTATTTATTATTATTATTCGTAATTTTCATCAATGAATATGGATCCCACTAATTTTCTATTGGATTTTCTATGCCTCTATTTATTATTATTATTATTATTTGTAATTTTTATCAATTAATATGGATCCCACTAATTTTCTTTTAAATACATTTGATTAAAGATAATTTAATAATTTATATAAGAGTAATATTTAAATTAAATTACTTTATTTTTAGCATTGTAAAACAATGTGTATAATAATGATAATTAAATTAAACTACAATAGTCCATGACATTTTGTACTTTTAAATTATATAAAGCTCAATTTAAACCAATAATATTTTTTGAACAACAATAAGTAAGTGCCATTTAAAATCTTAATGTTTAATTATTTATTTTTAAAAGCCTAATGTAAAAGGTAAAACCCAAATCTAATGGCATTTTAAAAATATGTTGAAGAAAAAAGATATTTAATAGAAATAAACATTTTACCAAACTCACACTTTTATATATATTATAGATAACACATCATCACACTATGATAATTCCCCTTACTTTTTTTTTAAAAAAATGTCCCCAAATTTTTTTTATGAATTGTAAGATTTAGACCATGTATCATAGAATTTTATTTATTTTGGTTTTTTTTACTTTTTAATTATTATTTATAATTTTTATCAATTATTATGGGTCCACTAACCTTTTATTGGATTTTCTATGCTTCTATAAAGGGGGAAGGAAAAATTATCTCCTAAAATCTCTCATATTTTAAAATTTTTTCAATAAAATTCTAAATATAGGTTCCACTTTTTTTTTGGTAGTGTTTTTGATTGAGCAGAAATGAGGTTAGTTTTTCTAAGAACTAGAAGAAATGTCCACGCTAATGTCGCGGATGTACGAAATTAGTCATATATATTTGATCGAAATATGAATCAAATTGTAGTAATTATTTCAAATAGGAAAACTTTGATATTTAAATGAAAACACAAAAAAATAATAATAATGTCACACCCCACCCGGAAGGTCAGCCACTGGCAACCGCCACGCTATCTCGAAGTACGTGTCGATCAGTTACGCACCCGAAGCACTGTAAGGCATGAATTGAGTATCTTCGCTGCAAAACAATTACTAAAATTTTAATTAGAAATCATTTAATAAAATAATTTACTTTAAAAGAAATACCAGTGGACTAACTCAAAAGAATACCTATGCAGTGAAAACTACGACTCCTAAACCATCGACGTCTCTTAATAAGCCTTTGATCTCTTTACTATCCTCATACAAGAATATGCATCCAATAATGTTGGCTACATGTGAGTGGCAGAGGTTCAGTGAATCTCCAATAGGGGTTAGGGAAAACAGGGGTAATCCAAAATATAATTATAAAATAAATATTTTCATTTTCAAAACCTCTTTCTCAAAATCTCTTCTTAGATTCTTCAAATAAGAATCTAATTAATAATCGATTTAAATAAAATAAAGATCTTAAATGGGCTGACCACAAATATACTGAAGGCTCGACCCGTTGGTTGTATGCCTTACTGCACCGAGGGCTATCTCTTTTCTCTTTAAACATTTTTATAACGGTGATGCCATTCGCTGTGGGTGGAGCACAGCTACACATGAGCCCTGGCTAGTTTCCCTACGTGTCTCTCCCAAGGTCTCCACTAACCGTGCCCCTTGATAGGTGATCCACTGCTACTTAGTCTTTTACATGCCTCGCTCAGTCCACTCGCTTCCTCTCATCGAAGCACTGAGATCCACTCAATCATTCATCTCGTCTCTCAACATCATAAAATATAAATAAATAAATAAATAAATATATATATATAGATATACACACATATAACACATAAACATACACACACATAAGCCTTTATATTTCTTCAAAACATCCTACCCTCTAAGTGGGTATATTAAAATTAATATGTGTGGTGGATTACCCTCACCCCAAAACATTTATAAAACATTTTAAAATCAATTTATATTTTTAAAATGTTTGTCCCTAGTGGCTAAGTAATGAAATCTAAGCCACTCACTGTGTTAGAAGCTTCATATACTTCCAAAGGATTCACGTAGATTGACACACCCGGACCTAATCCGACTTTTCTGTACAAATGGAATAGTTTAAGACGACGTATTAACTCAATAATACGTCGGTCCGGATGTGTCTAATTAAGAAGAGAAGTTAAGCTTAAGATAAGATGGAGTTGGAAGATGAGACAAGTGACCACGCATGGAAGCATTAAGTGGACTTCTTTAAGCCCATAGCTAATGGATTGGATATCCATTGGTGAATTGGTCGGTGGATCGGACCAAGGATCGAAATTATGAAAGGTTACAAGAGGGGAAAAAGTCTGGCCCGGGGTTTGAGTAGACCCGGTGTCGGGATTAGAGATGCAAGACCAAGATAAGGGAGGAATAATTAACTCACCGCATCCTCGTCGAGAAAGTGAGGGATTTAACTTAGAGTCTTTCCCAACATCTTGGTTACAAAGACGAATACAAGACCAGGAAACGACGAGAAATACGTCAGAGAATGGCCTCAAAGTGAGAAACAGTGACAAAAAGAAAGAGAATAGACTCCTAAAAAGAGTAAAAGGCATGGAACCTTAGGAGTAACAAGAGGGTAGTCTCGTCAGGAGAGACTTTAAAGAAAGAGCAAGGACAAAGTGAGAGGATCGTGTAAGCACAACTAAGGCGAAGGATGAACCTCTAAGTGGCACAGCTGAAGTGAAGTAAGCCAACCCATAAATAGGTAAGGGTAGGCTATGTTAAGGAAAAAATGAGGTTCAAATGCAAGAGTAGAAAGGTGATGAAGCCACTCTTGAGAAAGAGAATAATCGGAGTGTGCAGTAGAAGCATGGTGGACTTTAGCAGCGAATAGTGATGCAAACACTATTCAAAAACGAAATAAGGGTTTGGAATTGAAGCCAAATCTCCCCAAGCTACCTCAGTTAATTTCAAGGATGAAATTTTTAGAAGGAGGGGAGAGTTGACACACTTGGACCTAATCCAACTTTTCCTTACAAATGGAATAGTTTAAGACGGCGTATTAACTCAATAACATGTCAGTACGGATGTGTCTAATTAAGAAGAGAAGTTAAGCTTAAGATATGACAGAGTTGAAAGGTGAGACAAGTGGCCATGCATGGAAGCATTAAGTGGACTTCTTTAAGCCCATAGCTAATGGATTGGATATCCATTGGTGAATTGGTCGGTGGATCGGGTCAAGGATCGAAATTATAAAAGGTTACAAGAGGGGAAAAAGTCTGGCCCGGGGTTCGAGTAGACCCGGTGTCGAGCTTCTCTAAAAATAGGGGAAAATAAGCTCTCCCCCTCTCATTTTTCTTCTTGCTCTCTTCCTCTCCTCTCATTTGCTCTTTAGGAGCAATTTTGGACTTTTGGCCAATCCGGACAATCCGACAAAGGATCAAGGTAAGATTTTAATATGCTATTCTTAATGCCTTGATCTACATTTTACTAAGTTTTCACGTATTTCCATGCATCGATCTAGGAGAGGTCCAAGCTCAAAGTTAGTTTAGCTTATTAGTTAGATTTTAAGCTTAGATTCAAGATCTAGGAACTTCGAGCTTGTGATTCTCATTTTTGCTCCAATAAACGCGTTTTGGGTGATGTAAGGAACGTCCATCTCGAATTTCAAATTAAACGGCTGATGGAGGGGCTCGAAAATCAAGGAGAAACCTCGGTTCTTGAGGTAAGAAATCGGCTCCCACGTGGGAACCAAGTCACTCCCACGCGGGAGTGGCTGTTTTGGCCAAGTCGTGCATGGGACTGAGCCATTTTCAAGTAGTGGGCCCACGAGCCCCTAGGGGTATTTTGGTAATTTTTTGTCAAGTGTCCGATTTTGACCCCGAAACCTCCCGGACACTTTTCTAAGCCCTGAAACACATCCAAACGCCCTTTTAGGTCATGCTAAAGCCTCATAGGTGCGTTCATAAGTTTTATTATGAATGCTAACACATACTTGCGTGTGATTAGGGTTTCGGACGATCAAGTGCGGCAATGCTCCAGATGCTTGTCTACGTGGATTGCTTGGAAGTATACAAACCTCCCAATACTGTGAGTGGCTTAGTTTTCTCTGTTTAGCCACTGGGCACAAAGGTTTTTAAAAAATTTTTAAAAACATAAATGTTTTTCAAAGGTTTTGGGATATGGGAAATCCACACACACATAGTTGCTTGTTGATATACCCACTTAAAGAGTGGGATGTTTTCAAAGAAAAGAATAAAGACCTATGTGTGTGTGTTTATATTTATATTTGTATGTTTTAAACATATATATATATATATGTTTTATATATGATATTTATATGGATGGGACACGAGATGAGCGATTGAGAGTGGTTCCTCGGGGGCTCCGTTATAAGGGAGCGTGGACCGAGTTTGAGAGGCATGCGTGAGACGCAGCCATAGACACTTATCGAGGGGCATGGTGAGCGAAGACCCTGGGAGAGGCACGGGGGTTAACTCACCCGGGCTCGAGGTAACTATGTTCCACCATAGCGAATGGCACCACCGAGGGAACGAGCTAGAGAAAGAGAAAATGTGAAAATGTTTTAAAAAGAAAAGAGATAGCCCTCGGTGCAATGAGGCACAGGACGATTGACAGGTCATGCCTTCAGTATATTAGAGGCCAGCCCATTTTAGATATGTATATATTTATTTAAAGGGTTTTAAAAGAAGGTTCTCGGCTAGAGAACTAGAAAAGAGTTTTTGAAAAAAAAAACATTTATTTTATTATTATGTATTGGATTTCCTCTATTTTCCCTAACCCCGATGGAGATTCTTAGAACCTCTATCACTCACCTGTATCCAATGTTGATAGATGCAGATCCGCATACGAGGTTAGCAAATAGATCGGAGGCTCACTAGGAGGTATCGGTGGCTTAGGCTTAGCAGTTTCTGCTGCATAGGTATTTCTTTTAAATTAGTCCACTGGTATTACTTTTAAAGTTAATTATTTTATTAAATGATTTTAATTAAAGTTTTAGTTGTTTTGCAGCGATGATATCCATTCCTATGCCTTGTAGTGCTTTTGGTGCGTGACCGGCCAGCAAGTACTTCGAGGTAACATGGCAGTTGCCACGTGGCCAGCCCGAGTGGGTCGAGGCATGACATAGATTATCCTCTGGAGCATTGCCACACTCGATCTTCCATAACCGTAATTACACGAAAATTTGTGTTAGCATTCATAATCAAACTATGGATGCACCTATGAGGCCCTACCTTGAGTAAGATGATGTTTAATGTGTTCCGGGGCTTAAAAAAGTGTCCGGGAATGTTTCGGATCTAAAATGGACACTTAATGTAAAATTACGAAAATGCCAGGCCACTCCCGCGAGGGAACTGAGATAGAAGGCTCGGGAACCGAGCTTTCTCCTCAGTTTTCATGCCCTCTCGACCGCCAATCAACTTACAAACTTAGCCAAACGATCCTCGCAACATTTACATTGGATTCAATGAAAGAAAAATGAGAATCACAAGCTCAAAATTCCTAAAGCTCATATCTAAACTAAAATCTAACTAAAAAGCTAGACCTAACTTTCGGCTGAGATTTCTCTTAAATCGATTCATGGAAAAACGTAGGTCAATGCAAGTAGAATAACATATTAGAAACTCACCTTGATTTGTAGGTTGGTTTGTCTGGATCTGCCAAATGTCCAATTTAGCTCTGAAAGAGCAAAAGAAAAGAGATGAAGAGAGGGAGAAGAGAAAAATGAGGTGGAGAGCTTGGCTCCACCTATTTATAGGCAAACCCGTCATTGGGCCTACTCGGACCCTGAGCCAGACTTTTTCCCTTTTTTTAACCTCTCTGATTCTAGATCCTTAACCTAATTTGCCGACCTTTACACCAATGGATATCTAATTCATTAGCTATGGACTTTAAAGGATGTCCAATTGGAGTTTAGTAGTTTCCATGCATGGTTAAATGCCTCATCTTCTAACTCCATCTTATCCTAAATTTAACATCTCTTTTTAATTTGACACATCCAGGCTGACATATTGCTTGAGTTAATACACCGTCTTACACTATTCTGTTTGTACGAAAAAGTTGAATTAGGTCCAGGTGTCTTTACTCTCCCCTCCTTCGAAAAATTTAATCCTTCATATTCCCAAGGTAGTTGTGGGGGAGATATGGCTTCTACTCCAAGCCTTCCTATTGTTTTTGAATAGTGTTCGCACCACTATTCACCGTCGAACTTTCTCGTTGCGTTTTGATCTCTTCTGATCATCTTCTCTCAAAAATAGTTTTCTCGCTATGCTGTTCTTGTGTTTGAACTTTATCTTATCTTTATCAGAGCCTATCCTTATCCATTTGTGGATTAGGCTCGATTCATTTCAGTTGCGTCACTTGGAGGTTCTTACTCCATCTTAGCTGTGCTTACTTGATCTTCTTACTGTGTCCTTGATTTCTCCTTAAAGTCCCTCTTATCGAGACTATCTCCTTATTATTCCTGAAGTTCTACTCCTCTTATTCTCCTTATAAGTCTTTTCTTCTCTCTTTAACATTGCCTCTTACTCCGAGGCTATCCTTTGACATATTCTTCGTCTTTTTGATGTTTTGTACTCATCTTTGTAGCTAATATTCAGGGAAGACTCTAGACTTAACTCCCTCGCCTTTAAGGCAAGGTGTGCGGTGAGTTAGTTTGTCCTTCCCTTACCGTGGTCTTTCTTCTATATTTCATTTCTTGGTTCTATTTTTTTTTTTTCGATATCTCTCTTTCTCATCACATGGCATATGAGTTGAGCTCTTGTACACACTGGCCCACTCTCTGCCATATCATATTGAGAAATTAGATATCGTGCCCTCTCAGCTCTCACAATCCGACTCACTCTCTAACCGCCCATCTTTATCTCATACAAGGCCCTCAGCCCATCTCATCTCATACAGGGCCCTCAGCCCATCTTATCTTTCATCCTTTCTGGGATGGAAAACTCTGAGAGGCCTCATGCTCTCCCTAATCACACTTTAGGTCGGTCCTCTCGAGTGGTCATCGCAAAAATCCTCAAGATCTCGATCTTTGATCTTCCCTCATATGGCTCCCAAGTCATTCATACTTGAGTCTAGACTACATACTCACCCATGCCATTTCCTCTGGCTTCTTGGGCTCTCTTTTATATTTTGTCTTTTGTCTTTTTGGAGTATCTACTTTAGGAGGTGTTACGTTTTTTTTCTTTCCTATGACTTCCTTTATTCACTTTAGCTTATTTGCTAATGGTCGATTTCTTTTCCTCTTTTCATCGACAACTCTTTTTGGGGTTTTTCCCCTTCTCTATCCTTTTTTTTTCTTTCATTCATCCACAATACATTGTGGGGTTCACTTTTCTCTTACATTCTCATCTATACAGGGGTAGGCCAATCATGCATGTTGTAATCGTGCAGCATCGTTTGTAGCTTTCTTTATCCTCATATTCCTCTCTCTTAGGGTTTCTTATCCGTTCACTTGATTTGCCCTTATCTTGGGTCCATTGCCATATTTTGGCATCGTCTACAGCTTTCATTATGTTCATACCCCTTCCATTAGGGTTTTGGGTTCACTGCTAACTTTGTCTTGTCTTGATTTTTTTGATCTTTGACGTCTTAACCATGATTTCCTTTACTTATGCTTCATTTCTTTCTTTCCATACTTTCTTTTTGTTACTTTCTCTATCATCTTCATCTTTATTTTTCCTCTAACACTTTTGCTTCATTTAGGTGTCAAAATTTCTTTTTCTATCTTTACTTATACTGACTGTGCTCATAGAAGCTTATGAGCTTGACCAGTTCCTTCCCTTATCCCTGTACTTCGTCCATTAAGCACGAGTATGAGTGACTTGGGAGCCATGTAAGGCATCCCTATAAGATGAACTGATCAGAGATCAAGATTTCGAGGATATCTAAGGTGACCACTCGAGAGGACTATCCCAGGGTGTGATTTAAGTAGAGCATGAGGCCTCTCAGAGTTCTCTATCCCTTGAAAGGATGAAAGATGTGATGAGATGGGCTGAGGGCCCTATATGAGTTAGAGATGGGTAGTCAGAGAGTGAGTCGGATTGTGAGAGTCGAAAGGGCATGATCTCTAATTCCTCGATATAGTATGGCTGAGAGTGGGCCAGTATGTATAACAGCTCGACTCATATGCCATGTGATAAGAAAAAGAGACATTAGGAAGAAAGAGAAGAAAAACAAGAAACAAAATGGAGATGAAAGACCAAGGTAAAGGAAGGGCAAAGTTAACTCACCGCACACTTCACCTCAGAGGCAAGGAAGTTAATCTAAAGTCTTCCCTGACATCTTGGTTACAAGGATGAGTACAAGACATCAAAAAGACAAAGAACGCGTCAGAGGATGGCCTCAGAATAAGAGGTAATGTTAAAGAAAGAATAAGAGACTTCTAAAGAGACTAAAAGGAATGGAACCTTAGAAGTAATAAAACGATAGTATCGATAAGAGATACTTTAAGGGAACAAAGTACGAGGATCGAGTAAGCACAGCTGAGATGGAGTAAAAACCTCCAAGTGACGCAATTGAAGTGCATCAAGCATAACCCACAAATGGATAAGGATAGGCTCTATTAAGGAAAAGATGAAGTTCAAACCCAAGAACAGAAGAGCGAGAAAGTGTTCTTAAGAGAAGATGATCGGAAGAGACCAAAACGCAATGAGAAAGTTTAGAGGTTAATAGCGGTGTGATCACTATTTGAAAACAAGAGAAAGGCTTGGATTAGAAGCCAAATCTCCGCACAACTGCCTTGGGAATTTCGAGGATGAAATTTTTTTGAAGGATGGGAGAGTTGACACACCTGGACCTAATCCAACTTTTCAATACAAACAGAATAGTGTAGATGGCATATTAACTCAAATAATACGTTGGTCCAAATGTGTCAAATTAAGAAGAGATGTTAAACTTAGAATCAGATAGAGTTGGAAGATGAGGTAATTAACCATGCATGGAAACTACTAAACTCCAATTGGACTTCCTTTAAAGTCCATAGCCAATGGATTAGATATCCATTGGTTTAAAGGTTAGTGGATTAGGCCAAGGATCGAGAATCGGAGAGGTTAAAAAAAAGGGAGAAAATCTAGCCCGAGGTCTGAGTAGGCCTAGTGACGAGCTTGCCTATAAATAGGGGATGTGGAGCTTTCCCCCTCATTTTTCTCTTCTCTCTCTTCCTTTTATCTCTTTTGCTCTCTCAGAGCTAAATTGGACTTTTGGCTGATCCAGTCAAACCGATCTACAAATCAAGGTGAGTTTCTAATATGCTATTCTAATCGCCTTGATCTATGTTTTACTTCGTTTTCACGCATTTCCATGCATCGATTTAGGATAGATCTCAGCTCAAAGTTAGTTTTAGCTTTTTTGTTAAACTTTAGTTTAAATTTGAGATTTAGGAACTTTGAGTTTCTAATTCTCGTTTTTGCTTTGGTAAACGCATCGTGGGAGATGTGAAGATCGCATGTCTTTATTTTTGAGCCAAACCATATAGCAACGGGCTCGAAAATCAAGGAAAATGCTCGGTTCTAGAGACTTTTCAATGTCTCCAGCGCATGAGTGACCTTGGATGGCCATTTTGCCTTTCCTGACCAGGTCCCGCGCGAGAGTCAAATTTTACCCTAGGGGCATTTTTGTAATTCTTACCCTAGAGTCTGATTTTGACCCGAAACCTTCCTGGACACCTTTCTAAACCCCGAAGCACATCTAAACATCATCTTAGGTCATGGTAGGTCCTCGTAGGTGCATTCATAGTTTGATTATGAATGCTAACACGAATTTTCGTGTAATTAGAATTCTAGACGATCGAGTGTGGTGACTCTTCGGAGGACAATCGACGTGAATTCTTTTGGGAGTATACAAACCTTCGAACGTAATGAGTGGCTTAGATTTCATTGTTTAGCTACTATGGATAAACTGTTTAAAAATATAAATTGATTTTCAAATGTTTTATAAATGTTTTAGGGTAAGGGTAATCCACCACACACATATTAATTTAATATACCTACTTAGAGGGTGGGATGTTTTAAACAAAATTTAAAGACTTATGTGTGTGTATGTTTATATGTTATATATATATATATATTTGTATTTTATGATGTTGAGAGACAAGATGAGTGATTGAGTGGATCACGGTGCTTCAATGAGAGGGAGCGAGTGGACTGAGCGAGGCATGCAAAAGACTAAGTAGCCGTGGACCACCTATCAAGGGGCACGGTGAGTGGAGACCCTGGGAGAGGCGCATAGGGAAACTCACCAAAGCTTGTGTGTAGCTGTGCTCCACCTACAGCAAATGGCATCACCGAAGGAACGGGCTAAAGAAAGAGAAGATATGAAAATGTTTAAAGAGAAAAGAGATAGCCTTCGATGCAGTAAAACATACGATCGACGGGTCTAGCCTTCAGTATATCTGTGGCCAGCCTATTTAAGATGTTTATTTTATTTAAATTTATTTTAATTAGATTCTTGTTTAAGAATCTAAGAAAAGATTTTGAGAATGAGGTTTTGAAAATAAAAATATTTGTTTTATAAATGTATTTTGGATTAAGTGCCCGATTTTGACCCGAAACCTTTCTAGACACTTTTCTAAGCCCCGAAACACATCTAAACATCATCTTAGGTTATGGTAGGGCCTCACAAGTGTATTTATTGTTTGATTATGAATGTTAACATGAATTTTTGTGTAATTAGGATTCCAAACGATCGAATGCAACGATGCTTCGGAGGATAATCTACATGGATCCTTTGGGAGTATACGAACCTCCCAACACAGTGAGAGGCTTAGATTTCATTGCCTACCCACTAGGGACAAACATTTTCAAAATGTTCTAAAGATATAAATTGATTTTTGAATGTTTATAAATGTTTTGGGGGTAAGGGTAACCCACCACACACATATTAATTTTAATATACCCACTTAGAGGGTGGGATATTTTAAAGAAAATTTAAAGGCTTATGTGTGTGCATGTTTATATGTTATATATATATATATTTATATTTTATGATGTTAAGAGACAAGATGAGTGATTAAGTGGATCTCAGTGCTCCGATGAGAGGGAGTGAGTGGATCGAGCGAGGCATGCAAAAGACTAAGTAGTCGTGGACCGCCTATCAAGGGGCTCGGAGAGTGGAGACCCTGGAAGAGGAATGCAGAGAAACTTGCCAGGGCTCGAGTGTAGCTATGCTCTACCCACAGTGAATGTCATCACCGAGGGAACGAGCTAAAGAAAAAGAAAGTATGAAAATGTTTAAAGAGAAAAGAGATAGCCCCCGGTGCAGTAAGGTATACAACCAACGGGTCGAGCCTTAAGTATATTTGTGGATAGCCCATTTAAGATCTTTACTTTATTTAAATTGACTATTAATTAGATTCTTATTTGGAAAATCTAAAAAGAGATTTTTGAGAAAGAGTTTTGGAAAATAAAAATATTTATTTTATAATTATATTTTGGATTGCCCTTGTTTCCCCTAGCCCCTATTGGAGATTCACAAAACCTCTGCCACTCACTATAGGGACCTGCATCCAACAATGTTGGCTACATGTGAGTGGCAGAGGTTTAGTGAATTTCCAATAAGGGTTAGGGAAAACAGGGGTAATCTAAAGTATAATTATAAAATCAATATTTTTATTTTCAAAACCTCATTCTCAAAAATCTCTTCTTAGATTCTTCAAATAAGAATCTAATTAATAATCAATTTAAATAAAATAAAGATCTTCAATAGGCTGGTCACAAATATACTAAAGGCTCGACCCGTTGGTTGTATGCCTAACTGAACCGAGGGCTATCTCTTTTCTCTTGAAACATTTTTATACTTTCTCTTTCTTTAGCCTGTTCCCTCGGTGATGCCATTCGCTGTGGGTGGAACACAGCTACACATGAGCCCTGGCGAGTTTCCCTACATGCCTATCCCAGGGTCTCCACTCACCGTGCCCTTTGATAGGCGATCCACAGCTCCTTAGTCTTTTACATGCCTCGCTCGGTCCACTTGCTCCCTCTCATCGAAGCACCGAGATCCACTCAATCACTCATCTTGTATCTCAACATCATAAAATATATATATATATATACACACATATAACACATAAATATACACACACATAAGCCTTTATGTTTTCTTTAAAACATCCTACCTCTAAGTGGATATATTAAAATTAACATATGTGGTGGATTACCCTCACCCCAAAACATTTATAAATCATTCGAAAATCAATTTATATTTTTAAAATGTTTTGAAAATGTTTGTCCCTAGTGACTAAGCAATGAAATCTAAGCCACTCACTGTGTTGGAAGGTTTGTATACTCCCAAAGGATCCACGTAGATTATGCTCCGGAGCATCGTCGCACTCTATTGTCCGAAACCCCAATTACACAAAAATTCATGTTAGCATTCATAATCAAACTATGAATGCACCTATGAGGCCTTACCATGACCTAAGATGATGTTTAGATGTGTTTTGGGCCTTAAAAAAGTGTCCGAGAAGGTTTCGGGTCAAAATCGGAAACTTAGTGTAAAATTATGAAGCTGCCCCTAAGGTTATGGGTGACTCCAGTGTGAGACTTACCAAGTCCTGCGTGGGACTTTGCCTAACTAGCCACTCCTGCACAGGAGTGGCTCGGCTCCCCTCTTACTTCCTGCATCTTTTGTTTCTTGTTTATGGGTCTTCTTTATCACAGCCGTCCTTGACTCTTAATTTCCTGGTATCTGTTCTTTGTCGTCCATACCAAGGTTTATTTATCAGTAGGTGACACATTTTCTATGGGTTTCCCAACTGACTTATCGTGTCATTTTCCTTGCGGCTGCTGGGTTGATGTCGTATCATCGATGCATTCATTAGGGCATATTTTACGACATCTTCTGCTCGTGTCTGTACTTAGCTAATTCAAATTTACCTTGGCTTAGACTTCATTACCCATATCCTTTCTTCACTTATCATTCTTCGAGGAGAAGTTATCCCTTAGGGTTAAGTTACTCCCCTCTTTCAAGAAATTCAACATATCCTTTTTATTCCTTAACTCCTTACTATTAATTCCTTCTATCTCACTTCTTTGTCCTTTATCATCCTTTTTATCTTCTTCAGATTTGATTATCATGTTTATCGTTACTCTTTCCTTGACTTAGGTAAGAGTCGAAGCCAAATCTTACCAATCAACTCACTATTCTTTCAACTGTGATTGTCATCATTATCTTTATTATCCTTTAACCCTGGTTTGCTTTTTCAACACTTTGGTATCTTGATATCTTTATCTTTCTTCTTTTCTCTTCCATTCTTTCTTTACTTGTATCCCAAGCGTAGGTAGGTAGTTAAGAGCCTACTATTTGTCATCCTTTAAGATACATTCATCCCCATCCACACATTTCCTTCGAGTGCTTCGTTTCTTCATATTCCCAAATTTTTCTCTCTATCAAACCTTCTTATCTCTTCTTATAACTCAAATAGTCAAGAGTTTCCTTTCTTTTCCCCAATTCATATTCTTAACCCTCTTATCTCCGCAGTTCGTGCCTCTAATAATCCGTGCCATTCTTTCTTCGTTTTAACCTATTCGTGGTATGATGTAGTGCCTTGGCTTGACTCGAATTTGGGGTGCTCGACTTTCTTTAGCTAAGATATTTTTTCTAAGTCTTTTATTCGCTTTGTATCACTAGATTTTTCTTAATCTTCTTTCTAGGCTTTTAAAACCTCTTTTATTCGTTTTTCTTTAGGTCTATCCCTAGGTTATCTACCTAGGTCTTGCCTTAATTTCTAATTTCCTAAGCCTTACTCTTTACTAATTCTTCCTGGTCATTTTGGGTTTATTACCCTATGGTTTCTTATGAAATTATTGCTAATTAAGGCTAATGTTTTCTAAGGTTTCTGATTCTAAGATGTGTTATACTTTCCTCTTTTAAGGCTCTACCCTTAGTTAGCCTAAACTTAGTTCATCAACTAAACTAAGTTTCTCTTCTTCCTAGGCCTTATTCATATTTAATTAGCCTAGAATTTTCATTTACCTAATATTTTATGCTTTCTTTCTTCATTAAGAAAGCTTCTGCACTACATCACAACATCTCTTACACCCTTTGTTTAAACGTTCGCTTTTCCTTTTTTTTCCACTTCTTTTTTCTCACCAGTTTCTCTCTGGTGATGTTTTCCCAACTATGGGGAAAGATTTTCTTCATGCTCTTACTTGCACACATGCAGGTATTTTCACTGTTATCGTCCATTCCATTCTCTCCGCTTACTTACTTCCCATTGACCTTGACATGATCCTTTCTTATCATCTTTTAGGGCTCTTATCCTTCTTACTCTTATCGTTATAGACCCAATAATAAGGGTTCATTACTTATTAATCACTTAGGAGTGAAGGTTTCTAGCTTATCTATCATGCCCCGACCCGAAGGGTCGGCCAAGTGGCAACCGTCGTGCTACCTTGTAGTATGTGTCTACAGTCACGCACCCCGAAACACCGTAAGGCATGAATTGAGTATCTTTGCTGCAAAAATGATTACTAAAACTTTATTAATAATAATATAATAATAAATCATTGAATAAAATAATTTAAATAAACATATAGAATACCAGTGGATCAATCTAAGAGAACACCTACACAGCAGATACTAATACTCATATGCCATTAACCTCTCCTAATGAGCCTCTAATCTATTTAACATCTTCGTACGTGGATCAGCATCCAACAACATTGGATATAGGTGAGTGACAGAGGTTCAATAAATTTTCATCAGGGGTTAGGGAAATAGGGATAATCTAAAATAAATTTAATAAAACAATATCTTTAATAAAATCAATTTAAAAGAAAATAAACATCTGAAATGGGCTGGCAATCAAACCACTGAAGGCTCGACCTATCGGTCGTATGCCTTATTACACCAAGGGCTATCTCTTTTCTTTCTAAAACATTTTCATAATTTTCTTTCTCTAGCCCGTTCCCTTGATGGCGCCAATCACTGTGGGTGAAGCATAGCTACATACTAGCCCTGGCAAGCTTCCCTACGCACCTCTCCCAGGGTCTTCACTCATCGTGCTCCTAGATAAGCGATCCATGGCTACTTAGTCGCATGCATGTCTCACTCGGCCCACTCGCTTCCTGTCATCGGAGTATCGAGATCCACTTAATCACTCATCTCGCCTCTCATCATTATCAAAGATATATATATATATACATATATATGTAAAACATATAATATAAACACACCCACATAAAACCTTGATATTTTCTTTAAAAACCCTCCCACTCTCTACGTAGGTATATCATAAAATAAATGTGTGTGTGGTGGATTTCTTATGTCCCAAAACATTTGAAAAATCATTTTATGTTTTGAAAACATTTAACCCTAGTGGCTAAGTAATGAAATCTAAGCCACTCACAGTGTTGGGAGGTTCGTATATTCCCAAAAGATCCATGTAGATCAACCTTCAGAGCATCACCGCACTTGATCGTCTAGAACCTTAATTACATAGTAAATCGCATCAGCAATCATAATCGAACTATGAATGCACTTATAAGGCTCTACCATGACCTAAGATGATATTTGGATATATTTTAGGGCTTAGAAAAGTATCCGAGAAGGTTTCGGGTCAAAATTGAATACTAGGGTAAAATTACGAAAAATCCTCTTAGGGGCAAAAGTGACTCCACACGAGAATGGCTCTGCTCCCACGCGGGACTGACCACTCCCGTGCGAGAGACGAGATAGAGAGCTTTCGAGCTCTCTTATTGATTTTCATTTCGATAGTCCTCTTTTCGAGCTCAAACTTGAATAAGCGATCCTTACGCCATCCACAATAGATTTACTGAAAGAATAGCGAGAATTACAAGCTCAAAGTTCCTAAATCTCAAATCTAAACTAAAATCTAACTAAAAAGCTAGGCCTAACTTTAAGCTGAGATCTCTCCTAAACCGATGCATGGAAATACGTGAAAACGAAGTAAGACGTAGATTGAGGTGAGTAGGATAACATACCAAGATCTCATATTGATTTATCTGTTGGTTTGTCCACATCGGCCAAAACTCCAAAGTTGCTTCAATAGAGCAAAAGAGAGAAGAGGAAGAGAGGGAGAAGAGAGAAATGAGGTGGAGAGATTAACTCCCCCCATTTATAGGCGAGCCCAACACCAGGCCTATTTGGTCCTCCAGCCAGACTTTCTCCCCTCTTGTTAACCTCTCCAAATTTCTATCCTTGGCCTAATCTACTGACTTCTACACCAATGGATATCCAATCCATTGGTTATGGACTTAGAAATGTCCAATTAGTGCTTCCATGCATGGTTACTTATCTCATCTTTCAACTCTATCTTATCCTAAGCTTAACATCTCTTCATAATCAGACACATCTGGACCGATGTATTATTCTAATTAATACACCATCTACAATATTCCGTTTGTACGGAAAAGTTGAACTAGGTCTGGGTGGGTCATTATCTTTTTCCTTATTCCATTTCCTCCATCTCCACTTCTTTTCTCTTTTTTCTCCGTTATCTTTTCTTAACATTGGCATCCCATAGTTTGACAAGTAGTAATGGATGTACTACTCGTTGAACATATGGATGAGATCTCTTTTCATCCTTCTCACCATAATTCTTTTCCCATTATACTCATTGAATCTCTTTAGTACTGGGATCCAAAGGCTGGATACACAGTGAGGGGTCCATTATGCATCCCTCATATGGATATGAGGACTCTTTCCATTCCTTATTCTTTGTTTTGTCATCTTTGCCTTCTTTATTCTTATCATTTCTCAAGAATGGCTTCATTCTTGGTCTTATTTTTACTACCTTTTGCCATTCTCGAGTCCTTTAGCGTTTCCTCTTATCAGTTCTCGTCATATCATCGGGTAACTCTCCCTTAACTCGCTTCTCGTGATCTTGGGCTCACTCGATTTCTTTCAAATCCTTGGGTTCTTCTCATTGATTAACCCTTTCCCAAAATCTACACATAGATAGTGTAGAAAGTGAAAGATGCCAAGTTGGCTCGTTTGAGGGTTTAAGTTATTTTCTTCTTGAAGTCCTTCTCTGTGGTCATTTGTCTCGTGTCTCGAAGTCCTCAAGCGCCAATCCTCTTGACTTCAGATGGTCTCTCTTTCGTCCACCTTTGTCGCATTTTCTTTCACAATCTGCACACAATTGGTGTAGAAATAGGGAAAGTCGGTTCTCCTTTCATTTACCTTCACTGCTTTCCTTCTCTGAGTCTGCGTATGGGTGGCGTAGAATTTGAGAGAGACAGGTTGAGTTATCCTATGTGGACTCCTTGTTGATCTCTCTACTTCGCCTTTCCTTTTTCTTTCCTCTTTAAACTTGCTCTCAAGGTCTACACGCAATTGGTGTAAAGAGTGAGATGAGTTTATTCGCATAGTATGGGTCCTTCATCGACCTCTACACTTGGCTAGCTTTTCCTTGGCTTCATTCTTCATCCTTCCGTTTTTCACTCGATGAAGTCCTCTTATTCTTCATTCTTTTGCTTAGATGCTTTATCTCACTTCCTGAGGTTCTTTTAACCTCATCCTCCGTGGATCTCATATCTCTTTGACTTCTTCTTCCTAACCCAACTCGCTTTTATCGTATCTTTATGACCATGAGAGAGAGTTGGTTTAGTCTTTATGCATATCGGGTCCATCTTTACTCTTTACAATGCTCTTGTTGCTTTGCTTCCTCCCAAATTCTACACATTACAAGTGTAGATAATAGGGGAAGTTGCATTTGGGTTGGGTTAGGCATCAAACTCGCTTCTTCACTAGCAAGTCTCGATGTCCACCAACTTAAAGGTTGGACGTTGAACCAGTTTTTCCACTATCGAGTCTTTGAATAGGCTATCATGCAAATCAGACGAGATATCACATATCTCATCATCTCAAGGGACTTACTATCGCTTGTTTGGTTTGGTTAGCGAGTAGGAAGGGTATAAAAAATAAGGAATGGATATTAGGGAAGTTATCGAAAAGCTCTCTTTGCTTTCATGAGTTTCGAGGAAATGGTGGTCATGGTGTCATTTCACCTAAAAACCACACTCAAATACCCTATATAATGGCATACTGTTAAATAAGGTATTCTAATAGTAGATTTGGATATTTACGATACATTCGAGTAATTACACGCTCAAACTCTGGAGTTTGAACCCTAACGAGTCTATTAATTTTGAAAACGTTTGAAAATATTTTGAAAACACTTTATAGTTTTTGAAAACATTTAGAATCTTTTATTTGCTCTGATACCAATCAAATTGTCACGCCCTGACCCGGAAGGTCGATCACGTGGCAACCGTCGCTCTACCTCGAAGTACATGTCGGTCAGTCACAGACCTGATGCACCACAAGGCATGAATTGAGTATTTTTGCTGCAAAATAATTACTAAAATTTTAATTAGAAATCATTTAATAAAACAATTTACTTTAAAAGAAATACTAGTGGACTAATTCGAAAGAATACCTACGTAGTGGAAACTACTACCCCTAAGCCACTGACATCTCCTGGTGAGCCTATGATCTATCTACTATCCTCGTACGGGATCTGCATCCAACAACATTGACTACAGGTCAGTGGCAGAGGTTCAGTGAATCTCTAATAGGGGTTAGGCAAAACAGGGGTAATCCAAAATATAAGTATAAAATAAATATTTTTATTTTCAAAACCTCTTTCTCAAAAATCTCTTTTTAGATTTTTCAAATAAAAATCTAATTAATAATCCATTTAAATAAAATAAAGATCTTAAATGGGCTGGCCACAAATATACTGAAGGCTCGACCCGTCGGTCGTATGCCCAATTGCACCGAGGCCTATCTCTTTTCTCTTTAAACATTTTTATACTTTCTCTTTCTTTAGCTTGTTCCCTCGATGATGCCATTAGCTGTGGGTGGAGCACAAATACACACAAGCCTTGGCGAGTTTCCTTACGCTCCTTTCCCAGGGTCTCCACTTATCGTGCCCTTTGATAGGCGGTCCACGGCTACTTAGTCTTTTGCATGCCTCGCTCGGTCCACTCGCTCCTTCTCATCGGAGCACCGAGATCCACTTAATCACTCATCTCATCTATCAACATCATAAAATATACACATATATATATATATAACACATAAACATACACATACATAAGCCTTCATATTTTCTTTAAAACATCCCACCTCTAAGTGGGTATATTAAAATTAATATGTGTGTGGTGGATTACCCTTATCCCAAAATATTTACAAAACATTTGAAAATCAATTTATATTTTTAAAAAGTTTTTAAAACGTTTTTCCCTATTGGCTAAGCAATGAAATCTAAGCCACTCACTGTGTTGGGAGGTTCGTATACTCCCAAAGGATTCACGTAGATTATCCTTCGGAACGTTGCCACACTCAATCATCCGAAACCCTAATTACACGAAAATTTGTGTTAGCATTCATAATCAAACTATGAATGGACTTATGAGGACCTATTATGACCTAAGATGATGTTTAGATGTGTTTTGGGGCCTAGAAAATTGTCCGAGAAGGTTTCGGGTCAAAATAGGAAACTTGATGTAAAATTACGAAAATACCCCTAGGGTTAGAGGTGACTCCCGCTCGGGACTTGGCCTGACAGGCCACTCCCGCGTGGGAGCCGAGATAGAAGGCTTGCAAACCGAGCCTTCTTCTTGATTTTCATGCCCTTTCGACCGCCAATCGACCTACAAACTTAGTCAGGCGATCGTCATGGCATTTACAATGGATTCACCGAAAGAAAAACGAAAATCACAAGTTCAAAGTTCCTAAATCTTAGATCTAAACTAAAATCCAACTAAAAAGCTAGACCTAATTTTGAGCTGAGATTTCTCCTAAACCGATGCATAGAAATGCGTGAAAACGAAGAAAAACGTAGATAAAGGCAAGTAGAATAACATATTAGAAATTCACCTTGATTTGTTGATCGGTTTGTCCAGATCGGTCAAAGATCCAATTTAGCTCCGAGAAAGCAAAAGACAGGAGAGGAAGAAAGGGACAAGAGAAAAATGAGGGGGAGAGCTCGTCTCCCCCTATTTATAGGCAAGCCCGTCACCGGGCCTACTCTGGCCTCGAGCCAAACTTTCTCCCCTCTTTTTAACCTCTCTGATTCTCGATACTTGGCCTAATTCACCGACCTTTACACCAATGGATGTCTAATCCATTAGCTATGGACTTTAAAAGAAGTCCAATTAGAGTTTAATAGTTTCCATGCATGGCTAATTACCTCATCTTCCAATTCCATCTTATCCTAAGTTTAACATCTCTTCTTAATTTGATACATATGGACTGACGTATTGTTTGAGTTAATACGCCGTCTTACACTATTCCATTTGTACGGAAAAGTTGAATTAGGTCCAAGTGTATCAAATAAATAAATTACTTTACATAGACTTTTATAGAGGGGGAGGAATAATATTTTATAATTGAAAGTAGGGAAAAAATTAATTTATGTACAATAGGATAATATTTAATCAAATGACATATCCCTAATTTTATTTTGTCTCGCAGATCCTCCTCCACCAAATTTATCATTCCCAAAGATAACAAACTAAATTGGGGGTTATATTATTAATAATATCAAAAGGAAAGGACCTTTAAAATTAATGTATACATTCATTGGAATAAAAATTACATTAATTTTGATAACAAAATAAAAGAATTATATTACTATTTTAGGAAGAGAAAGTATTTTTTCAAGAAAACTGAAGAGTATAAAATATAAAGATTTAAAAAAAAAGAAGAAAAAAGAAATGAAATGATGATGTGAATAACCTAAATGAATTACTTTAGTAATAAATTAAAAGCCTTCATATTCTATCTCATATTAATTCAATTCTAATTAAAATTAATGTATACATTCGTAGGGAGAAGAATTACATTAATTTTTTAACAAAAAAAAGATTTACATTAACTTTTAGACAAAATGTATTTTTCAAGGAAAGTAAAAAGTGGAGAGTCAAAAATATAAAAAAAAAAGATTTTTTTTTAAAAAAGAAATGAAATGAAATGAAATAATGATGTGAATAGCCTAAATGAATTCCTTTTAGGGATAATTTTAATAGGGAATTATTATATGGTAAAATATGCGTCGTATCTATTAAAATTGGTGTTATCTTGATCTGCTTTTTACTTTTTAATTTTTTAATTTTTTTTGTTTTGATTATCTTGAGTATTTTTTAAATTTTTATAGTTTTTTAATTTTTTATTTCATTCTTAATATTATTTATTTCAAATTAAATCTTTAATCTTTAGGTGTTATTTTTCCATATTGATCTTCTGTTTTTCTGAAAAATATAATTTAAATATTTAAAATTAAAAATAATCTCGGGGCGAAGCTCTCCATTAATTTCTAATATATATTGGATTCCTACTATCCACAGCATAACTATCTATATATCTATACATACCTTTAAAGTTATCCCCAAAGAAGTTCTCTTAGATTGTCCACATATCCCCAAAGAAGCTTTTATAGATTGTCGACATCATCAATTTTTTCCTTTTTAATTTTTTTTCAATTTATTAAATATATGAATGTTTTTTATGCTTCATAAAATAAAATATTTTTCTTTTATTTTCTCTAACCGTTCACTCTTCTATCTCTCTCTATTCTCCACAGCAAAATCCAAAGAAGAAACGTGCATGATATGGGAGATGGATTTCCTCTCTCCTTTCTTTGTTGAGTTTTTTTTGTCTTGTTAATTGAAGAAATTGTTTCTTTTTTTTATTTTTTTTTTATTTTCATTGGATTTCAGGAGTGAAAATATGGAAGAATTGAGAAGGAAGGAACGAAAGAAAGAGAGGGGAAACCAGGTGGGCAAATGACAGCAACATTCCCAATATGCCAGCTACTAAAATAGGTGAGGAAGAAAAAGAAAAGAGATTAGTTCTCATAATTTTTTTTTTAATTTCATTTATGATCTTCTCAAAAATATTAAATTGGGTTGAGATTTATATCTAGTTTAAGTCTTTTCTTCTCTAGGCTGATTGCTTTTTTTTTGTTTATTTTCTATGTTTACCTTACTCCTTACATATATAGCTTTTTATTATCGGAAAGTAGGGGAAAAGGAATCTTGCCATCTTATTGTTTCATGTACTGCATGTATGAGTCTAATTGAGATTTTGAATTATTGCAGTATCTATAATTTAACATAACAATCATTAATTTTTTACTTTTTGCAAAGATAATTTTTTCTATATCATTAATTGATAGGTATTAGCATCCATTTTTTTGTAGTATTTTTTTAAAATTTATATGTTTGATATATATTTTGGGTTAGATCATAGAAGATATTTGTGTGTGTTTTTTCCATTAATATTTCATTAGCCTTTTGGCTCATTCATTGCTGTCTCAAATCAATTTATATATGCTAACTATTGATGATTAACATATTTTATGATTTAAATAAATTGATAATCTTAACAATTTCTTTTAAGCTAATTTTTATTCAAATTTAAAATTACTTGCCACGATGTTTTGAAAAGAATTTATTATCCAAATTTTGAGCCACTTTATTTGACAAATATTACTCTTATCTCTCTTTACATTTTTTAAAATCTTTTTTTACCTTCGTGTCATTAGTTGTAGGAAATAATATATGTTTAATGAAAATAAGAGATACTGCTTCTTAAGAATAAATTTCTTGATCTTTCCAGCTAATATATCTTTTACTATTCTCAAACTTATTCCTGTTAAGATAATTAGAATTGTCATTTGGTCACTACAAGAGAATAGGGCTTCAATAACGGCAAAATTTGTGATGGGGGAGTCCCGTCACAGAGAATACCTATCAGTGACGAACTTGTGATTGATTAGTGACAATTTTGGATAAACCATTTTTTTCTAAAAAATTAATATCCTATGACGGTTATAGTAACAAATATAGTGACAAATATGTGACGGTATTTTAATTTATCACGAATTTAGTCACAAAGTTTTGGCGCTAAGTTATCCAATTGGCACCAAAATTTTGTGACAGTATTATCCGTCACAAAAATATATTTGTGACCAAAATCATGACAAGTTCGTGACATATTATTTTTGCGGGAAATTTTGGCGGTAAGTAAAATTTGTTTTCATCTTGTGATGATTGTAGTGATGGTTGTCATGGTCACAAACTTTTACAATATTATTTTTTTGTAAATTAAAATTTTTTGAAGTAATTTATTTTTGCTGAAAAATAAAGTATTTTATTTTAATTTGTAGTCTTGGTTTTTTTTTTTAATGTCCAATACATTGTAACGGGTAAGTGAGAGTAAAAAGCCCATCACAAAGTTTATTGGCCTACAAATTTGCTAACCCTCCTCAAAATTAAGAATAAAATAAAATAGAAACAAAAAAAAAACCTCACTCTTACGGTTATAGAGTTCACGACTCTATTGCTCTCTGTTGCTCATGACTCTGTTGCTTATCAAACAGAAACTTTGCTCCCATCAGACTTTCAACTGCTTTTCCTAAAAAGCTACAAGGAGCGATCAAGTTTTACTGGGTCAGTTGGAGGAATTCCTTTCTATTGGCTTTGAGAATGATGAGTGTAGAAAAGTTTGGTAACTTTTCCCATTCTTCTTTTCTATTATTCTGAATTCTTCAATTTTTTTTCCTTCAATCGTCTTCTTTTCAAGTTAAGCTTTGGATGGGCTATGGGTTTTCTTTCTCTACGAGCTATTTGGATGGAAGTACACATCTTTTGCAAGTTAGATGATTGTCTCGATTTAATAATCACATTTGAATATAGTTTGAATTTTTATTTCACAAAGACTGCATGCTTAAAGCTTATGTTCTAGGTCTAATTTGGGATCTGTTTTGAGGCACTTATATGTTGAAATTTGAGCTAAATTTTTAGCATGTTGTAGTTTAAGGGTTATAGTATAAATCTGGAAATTTGCTGGTTTTAATAATCACATTTGAATATATTTTGAATTTTTCTTGCACAAAGACAGCATGCTGAAAGCTTATGTTCTAGGTCTAATTTGGGATCTGTTTTGAGGCACTTATATGTTGAAATTTGAGCTAAATTTTTAGCATGTTGTAGTTTAATGGTTATAGTATAATTCTGGAAATTTCATGTCTTTAATAATCACATTTGAATATATTTCAAATTTTTCTTGCACAAAGACAGCATGATGGAAGCTTATGTTCTATGTTAAATTTGGATCTATTTTGAGGCACTTATAGGTTGAAATTTGAGCTAAATTTTTAGCATAATGTAGTTTAATGGTTATAGTATAAATCTGGACATACTATGACTTTAATAATCACATTTGAATATATTTCAAATTTTTCTTGCAAAAAGACAGCATGCTGGAAGCTTATGTTTGAGGTTAACTTTGGGATCTATTTTGAGGCACTTATATGTTGAATTTTGGGCTAAAGTTTTAGATTGTTGTAGTTCAAGGGTTACAGTATAAATCTGGAAATTTTCTTCGTTTAACAATCACATTTGAATGTATTTTGAATTTTTCTTGCACAAAGACAACATGCTGAAAGCTTATGTTCTAGGTCTAATTTGGCATCTATTTTGAGACACTTATATGTTGAAATTTGAGCTAAATTTTTAGCATGTTGTAGTTTAAGGGTTATAGTATAAATCTGGAAATTTTCTGACTTTAATAATCACATTTGAATATATTTTGCATTTTTCTTGTACAAAGATAGCATGCTGGAAGCTTGTGTTCTAGATCAAGTTTGGGATATATTTTGGGGCATTTGTAGGTTGAATTTTAAGCTAAAGTTTTAGTAGGTAGCAGTTTAATGGTTAAAGTATGAATCTAGAAATTTTGTTGGATTAATAATCACATTTGGATATATTTTGAAATTTTCTTGCCCAAAGACAGCATACTAAAAGTTTCTGGTTTCACAGTGCATTGTCTTCCTAAAATTGCTATTGTTTATGCATTAAGTAGCTATGAATTGTTTCTGATTTTGACAAGAACAACTTTTTCATACGGATGGATGTTTAGGATGATTCCAAGTTGATTTCCAAGACAAAGAAGGGCTTTCTAGAACAACAACAACCACTACAAGCAAAACTATCCTCTTTGTTACTGCACAGAAACTTGCTTGAAGGTTCAATACATAGCTACATTGAGGTAGTCTTTTTTCTCATTTTTGTTTTTCTTGAATTTGTTTGAGTAATTATGATTTAATGATAATATGTAGTAATAAGTGCTTTTTGAAATATTTTTAGAATTAGAAAATGTCAAGTGATCGGTCCTGGATGTACCATCGCCTTGATGGTAATGGATATTTGAGCAATGAGTTTAGGAGTGGGGTTCAAGAGTTTGTGGATTTTGCTTTTTCTCAAAATGCTTTTGTTAGTGGGAATAAGATCAAGTGCCCATGTTCCAAATGCGATAACAGAAAATTTCATGTTAGAGATGATATAATTCTCCATTTATATACTAAAGGGCTTACTCGTGGTTATATGGTTTGGGTTGCACATGGGGAATTTTACGTTAGTAATTCAGTTAAGGGAGAATCATCTAGAAGTGGGGATGGAGTAGTTGAAGCCTTCAATCCATATAGGAGAATGGTTATAGATTCGAATTACCCTGAATTTGATTTGAGTAGGGCTGACTTCAGTTTTGAAGAGGAATTACCAAATGAAAATGCAACAGAGTTTTATTCTCTATTGAAGGACGCTGATGAACCTTTATATCCGGGTTGTGTGAAGCATACAAAACTCTTAGCTGTGTCTCAACTTTTAAATTGCAAGTCTGAGTATAATATGAGTGATTCATGTTATAATCGCATGATGTCTATAATTAAGGGTATGCTGCCAGAAGGTGAGAAATTAGCTGAAGACTTTTATAAAGCAAAGAAAATGGTGACTAAACTTGGACTTGGTTATTTGAAAATTCATGCATGTGTCAACAATTGCATGTTATTTTATGCAGAAAATGAGTCAAGGACCAAGTGCTTGGTGTGTGGCCATCCTCGATATGTATCGAGAAAACCCATAGGTGGTAGGCAAAAGAAGATACCTTATAAGGTGTTGCGTTATTTACCTCTTAAACCTAGACTTCGTAGGCTTTATATGTCCACAAAAACTGCTCAAGATATGGTGTGGCATGCACATAATCGTAGTCCTCGAGGAATACTTAGTCATCCTGTAGATAGTGAGGCTTGGCAGTATTTTGATCGAACTCACCCTTCTTTTGCAAAAGAAATACGAAATGTGCAACTTGGGTTATGTGCAGATGGTTTTAGTCCTTTTGGATCATCTGCTAAACCATATTCATGTTGGCCGGTAATGATTGCTGTTTATAATCTACCACCGTGGATGAGTATGAAACAGCCTTTTTTACTTTTAAATATGGTCATTCCTAGTCCAAATAGCCCGGTGAAGCATATAGATGTTTTCTTAAGGCCTTTAATTGATGAGTTAAGATTATTGTGGAATGTTGGTGTTGATACTTATGATGCTTTTAGGAAACAAAATTTTCAGTTAAGAGCAGCGGTTTTATGAACAATTAATGATTTTCCAGCATATGCCATGTTGTCTGGGTGGAGTACTCATGGGCGACTTGCTTGTCCTTATTGTATGGAGCATTCTAAGGCTTTCAACTTGCGTTATGGCGGCAAAACTTCATTCTTTGATTGTCATCGCCAATTCTTGCCTGTAAACCACCCTTATAGGAAGCAAAGAGACAAGTTCAAGAACGGTGTTGAGAAAAACTTGCCTATTCCACGATTATCTGGGGAAGAAATGTGGCATCGGGTATGTTTACTTCCTGATATCACATTTGGAACTAAGTGTGGGAAACAAATAATTGATGGTTTTAAAAAAGATCACAATTGGGTAAAAAAAAGTATCTTTTGGGAGTTACCTTATTGGAAAACAAATTTGATTCGTCATAATTTAGATGTAATGCATATTGAGAGGAATGTGTTTGAGAATATATTTAACACTGTGATGGATGTGAAGGGTAAATCTAAAGATAATATTAAGGCTAGAATGGATTTGAAATTGTATTGTAGACGGCCAGAATTGGAGTTAGTTGAACGTGATGGGAGACTTTGGAAGCCTAATTGTTAAACCTCTTTTTATTACTTAAATTAGGATTTAAGATCACTCCTCTTTCTCCTACTTTTATACTGGGAGGCTTAAATTAGCTCAATTCTGCTTTGCAGGTGTACTTAAAAGAAAAAAATGAAATTTGAACTAAAAAATGGACAATTTCCATGATTAATTGAACCAACATGCAGAGCCGTCGACGGGCAAAAAACTTAGACGTCTACGGCTGCTCGAGAAATGAACAACGGGATCACTTGCACCTGCTTAGACGTCGACGGGCAGGTATCTAGACGTCGACAGACAAGCTACTTGATGACCACAATTCTAGAATCCAAAGCAATCGTCCACGGATCTTAAGCTGGACGTCCACGGCCAACATTTCCAGGGAGTTCATCATGCTAGACGTCAACGGCTAGTCATTAGTCGTCGACGGGTAGAAGTTTCTGACTTCGAATAGTTAAAGGTTGAACACTTAGACGTCGACGGGCAGGTATTTGGACGTCGACGGATCGATCGAACTGGAGAAAAATATGAAGAAAACAAGCAGAGCCGTCGACGGCTAACAAAGTCAAAACGCCGACAGATCCATTTAAATGCTGTCATTCCACTATCAAACCCTTCAAAAACACATTCCAGAGATTCAGTGGAGAGGAGCCATAACTAAACCTCAGAGTTGTCTCCCTCTTTTCCTCAAATGGCTTCTACTTTAGCTTATTTTATTCTTAAGATTCCTCACCTCAGATGGGAAGAATTATGGAGGAGCAGTGGAGTGTGGGCTGGCAGCTGGAGACAGAGATCCGAAAATGTGAAGAAACAGCTGGAAAGTGGAGTTGATTCAATCTTTAAGTTTGCATCTTTTGCTGGGTTTGGGAGAACTTATCATCTTGTAATTTTCGTTTAAGCAAAACTCTCAAAACTCCAATCTATTATAGGATTCAATCTCTATTTTCTGCATTTGTGAGATTCTTGTTCTTAATGCTTTCTTGTTCATTGATTGTTCTTCTATCTCTTGAGCTTTGAAGATGATTATCATGTTTATTATCTTGTCTTTTGGATTGCTGAGTTAATTAGTTGCAAATAATTGATTGAGTAGTTCATTAGCATGCTAATCTTTGAACTCCAATGCTAGAATTGGGGGTTTCTTAGAATTTGAGTAGCAAGAGGATGTTTTTACATCCAAAGAGATTTGAAGATGCAATTGGAATAATGAATACTGGGTTTGTTATTGATTGTTGTTAGCTTTTACCTTTCCATTGCTTATTGCTCTTCTAGACTTGAATTTGGATTGCTAGGACTCAAGTTAGTCATAAGAAGAAGGATTAAAAGTGAACCTAGATTCAAGGTTAATCAATATTGAGAAAAGGTTTTTTGGACTTGAAGCTGGTTTCAATTCCATGAGGTTATCCAATTGATGATAAGAATATTTGATTAGTGAATCTATGATCAAATGTTAGGATAAAAGATTGATCATATAATAGATTGGAGGCTTTATCTTTTCATATATCGCATTACTATTGTCATTCTTGATAATACCTCACATATTATTATCAACACCAATACAAAACCCCCTCTTTAAATTCTTGTTTAGTTTGATATTTGCTTTGTGAAAGTAATGATAAATTGGATAGCTCCTTGTGGGATCGACCCTTGCTTCCCTAATTACATGTTAGAGTAGTGAGGTTATTTTTGGTGCTTTGCGACACGCATCACTAATGCTGCCTATATTTTAACTAAAGACCAGATAAAAGACGTGTGTAAATGGGTCAAGGGATTGAAACTTCCTGATGGGTATGCTTCTAATATAGCTCGGTGTGTAAATGTGGATGAATGTAAGTTTTATAGTATGAAGAGTCATGACTGTCATGTTTTTATGCAACGATTGCTTCCCATTGTCCTTCGTGATTTGCTGCCAAATCCTATTTGGGAAGTAATAACCGAGCTTAGCCATTTCTTTAGAGATATTTGTTCAGTTGAGTTAAAATTAGAGCATATGGAAATTCTGGAAAAAAACATTGTTGAGACTCTATGCAAGTTAGAAAAGATCTTTCCACCTGGGTTTTTTGACTCAATGGAGCATTTACCACTCCATTTGGCTTACGAAGCAAAAGTTGGAGGACCTGTCCATTTTAGGTATATGTATCCTTTTGAAAGGTAATTTTCTTAACTTTTGATTAGCTGAAAATTACCAGCTTTAAATTATTTTGTACATGATTTTTTATTTTTCATTTTTCATTTGTCTCATGATCCGTTTAGGTTTATACAACATTTCAAAAAAATGGTGAAAAATCGAGCTTGTGTTGAAGGATCTATTTGTGAGGCTTATATTGTTGAGGAAATAAGTACATTTTGTTCTTTCTATTTTGAATCTAACCTGCAAACGAGATTGAATCACGTGCCACGTAATGATGATGGAGGAGATATCGATTCTAGGGGGTGTTTTTCTATTTTCACACATCCTGGTCGGGCATTTGGCCCGAAAGCTGCTTCTCGATATTTACTTGATGACGAGTACAAAGCTGCTGAACTATATGTTTTGCTTAATTGTGAGGAAGTAGGAATTTATGTTGAGTAAGTAAAATAATTTAATTCTTTTAAATTCTATGATTTTTTTACTTGCAAGTTTTCTAAATTTTATGTTTGATTGAGCTTATCTCATTATAATTTTTAAAAAAATTAGGAAATTTGATGAGGAAAAGAGACAAGAGAGACCAAACATAACTGATGGTGAGCGTGAAAAATTACGTGTAACAAGTTTCTCATCATGGTTGAAAGACTTTGTAAGTAATACATTAATTTACATAAATAGCTGCTATTAATGTCCTTTTAAATGTATATGTTGTAACATTATTTTAATGTAATAGGTACAAAATCATAGGAATGAAGTTGACAGCCATATAATTGACTTGAGTTATGGTCCGTCACGTATGGCCAAGTTTTATAAGGGATACTTTGTGAATGGATTTAAGTTTCACACCCAACAATATGGTCAAAATCGACAAACAATGAATTTTGGTGTATGTGTGAAAGGGAGTTGTTACAATGACTGTGATTGTGATTTTTATGGTATACTAATTGATATTGTTGAGCTGGAGTATATTGGTGTAGGGAATAAGGTAGTGCTATTCAAATGTCATTGGTTTGACACTGAGAAAGGTGTTAGAGTGCACCCACGTAATGGCCTAGTGGAAGTTAGGCACAATTCAAGACTCGCAAGCAATGAGCCATTTGTTTTAGCTCAGCAATCTCAGCAAGTTTATTACACTAGTTACCCATCTAAAAAAAAGGATCGACGTGATTGGTGGGCAGTGTGTAAAATAAAGGCTAGGAGTAGATTTGACTTGAGCTTAGGTGAAGAAACTGAAAATACGCAAGAAACAGTTGATGATGTTTATCAAGAAGAGGAATCTGCTCCAGTAAATGTTTTTCCTTCATTTGAACTTGATGATGTGAGGGTAGTTATCAGTGAAGGTAACTTTGAGGAAGTTGATCCATTGCAAGAAGAAGAAGAAGAAGAAGAAGAAGAAGAAGAAGATGGTCCCATTGAAGAACTTGAATTCAACACATAAATACTAATGATGATAGTGATGACCAATCCGAAGACATTGATTTTGATGATTAAACAAGGTGATGATTATCGTGGTTCTGTTTTTGGAAAGTGAAAGTAAGACTTTGTTGTTTTATTGCATTATTGGTTTATTTTTCTTTTCATTATTATTATTTCATGTTCTCTTTTCCTATACTTTTGTGAGGTAATTTTTTTAACTTTTTCATTACTGGAAATTACCATTTTAAATTATCTCAAACATGATTTGTGGTGTTTAATGTCACAGATTCAATGCCTAGAGGTGGAAAAACGAGATCCAAGGCAGGGCCAAGAGTTGTTGAAAATTCAAGAGGTACTGGAAGTTTAAGAGATGCTGGAAATTCGGGAGGTGGAGGCTATAATCCTACAAATTATCAACCTACTATTGAGGCTCATGAGGTTTCAAGCATTGTGCCTTCCACCATAAATCCATCTGCTGCTTTGCCAACTTCCTCCACACAACCGCATATCGAAGAGTCTTCTGCTGGTCAACCTTCTACTAATGCACCCAACTCTCAAGCTACGCAAGATAATGAAATTGGGGACCATACTTCCACTAGAGCTGCTAATGTTAGGGGACCTAATCGAGGGATCGAGACACCTTCTGACCCTGCAAATAGGAGGACTATCTATATTCTTGATAATAGGTAATCCTAACTGTTGAATATATTTGTAAATATTTGTGATTAAATTGTGTTTAGTTACCTATTTTATTATGTTATTAGTACTTTGATGTGTGAGAATGAGGAAAAGAACATTTCAGCAACCATTACTACTATATTGAAGTCCTACTATAATGCTTCGTAGCCAACTTGGAATGCTATCCCTGCTCGTAGTGTCGAAACATTTTGGTCAAAATTTCAGGTAATGTGTAATATTATACTTGTTACAAGTATGTCATTAGATTTGTTACAAGTATGTCAAAATTTCAGGTAATGTGTAATATTATACTTGTTACAAGACTCATAAGCGTGGAGATGGTTCATATGTGGACAATAGGTCTAAAACTGCTCACGTAAGTGATTTTCCAACAACTTAATAATTCTTTTCTAGGCTGAGATTTGATCCAAAATTTTAGTATATAGTAGTTTGAGGGGTAAAGTATGAATCTGGAAATTTTCATGGATTTGTAATAGCATTTGGATTTTTTTGCATTTTTCTTACACAAGGACAGCATGTTGGAAGTTTCAGGTTCTAAGTAAAATTTGGGATCTATTTTGAGGTACTTCTAGGTTGAGTTTTGATCTAAAACTTTAGCATGTAGTAGTTTAAGGGGTAAAGTATGAATCTGGAGATTTTCATGGATTAATAATTACATTTAGATCATTTTTACATTTTTCTTACACAAAGACAGCATATTGGAAGTTTCAGGTTCTAGGTAAAATTTGGGATCTATTTTGAGGTACTTCTAGGTTGAGTTTTGATCTAAACTTTTAGTATGCAGTAGTCCAAGGGTAAAGTATGAATCTAAAAATTTTCATGGATTAATAGTAACATTCGGATATGTTTTGCATTTTTATTGCATAAAGACGTCGTGCTGAAAGTTTCAGGTTCTGGTGAAATTTGGAATCAATTTTGAGGTATTTCTAAGTTGAGTTGAGATCTAAATTTTTAGTATGTAGTAGTTGAAGGGGTAAAGTATGATTCTGGAATTTTTCATGAATTAGTAATTACATTTGGATATGTTTTGCATTTTTTATACTGCACAAAGACAGCATGCTGGAAGATTTAGGTTCTAGGTGAAATTTGGGATCTATTTTGAGGTATTTCTAGGTTGAGTTTTGACCCAAAATTTTACTATATAATAGTTTAGGGCTAAAGTATGAATCTTGAAATTTTCATGGATTAGAAATCACATTTGGATTTTTTTGCATTTTTTTTACACAAACAGCATGTCAGAAGTTTCAAGTTCTAGGTAAACTTTGAGATCTATTTTGAGGTACTTCTAAGTTGAGTTTTGATCTAAAATTTTAGTATGTAGTAGTTTAAGGGATAAAGTACGAATTTGAAAATTTTCATGGATTAATAATCACATTGGGTATTTGTAATATATTTTTTTTAGGAGAATTATATTGCTGCCATGACTTTTGTAGATTTAACGTGTTTTTGTAAGTGGATAATCAATAAAGTGTTGCTGGTAATGTGTTTTGAATGTAATTGAAATTGCCTCTTTATGTTAGATGCTATTTGATAATGCCTGTTGATTATAATTTTTTTCTCAATGCTTTGTAGGAGAATTATACTACTGCCATGTCAGAGAAGTATGGAAATGACAATTCCACACAGCCTGAGTTTGATGCAACTACATGGCGTGAAGTTGTTGGAGGTACTGGTCATGGGCACTTATATGGTTTCGGGATGGAGAACCCAAAAAACATTTTGGGAACATCAAACAGGGGCCATGCAACTTCATCTCATTCAGGACCTAGTGCTCCTAATTCTCAAAATGTCAATGACATTGTGCAAAAAGTTATGGAGCAAGTTGCAGTACACTTGGATGCAAATGTGCAGAAACGTGTGGATGATGCATTGAGAAGTTTAGGAATTCAGCCTTCACATCCACCAGCAACAGATGGTGGTGCAAGGATTATAAATGGTGGAGATAATGCTGCAGAAGATGTTAATGGAGATCAAGATGATTGGGTCGACTTGAGATGAAGATGAATTGCACATAGAAGATGCTGACTTGAGATAGAATATTGCACAAAGATGACTTGATATAGGTGATGTCACACATTATTCCGTTTTAGTTAAGTTTGACTATGGATATGAGAAATGTTACTATATATTTTAGTTTATGACTGGATATTAGACTTCGTAATTAGGTATGCTTTTTTCTTTATTTTGCTAAAGATATTATTAAGATTATTTGAACATTATGTAAATTTGTATCACAAATTATATCAATGCCAGTTAATTTTTATATATTATATATTATTGTAGTAAAATTTGATTTAATTCCTTATTTAAATTGTGACTTATATCGTTGTAATGGATATTGTGAGAATTAAAAATAATTGTGACAGGTTGTGAAGGATAATTTGTTACAGTAATTATGACAGTTTCCTAGGAATTGTGGCTATTTTTGTCTAAAAAATGTGACTTTATTTAATAATTTGTGACAATATTTGTGATAGTTATCTTTTAATAGTGACTAAAATTTATGACGGTAATTGTGACAATTATATTATCTCGTGACAGAAATAAGGGACGATTTTGACCAAATTTAGTGACCGTTTATTTAATAATCTATGACAGTATTAACTGTCACAACAAATTGTGATGGAATTAAAAAATCACTGAGTATCTGGGACTTTCACAATGGCAACGGACTATTGTGACAAACTTTGCTGTCACTAAAATTTTTTGGTGACGGATCTTATGCTTTCTGTGACAAATTTTGCCGTTACTGAAGCCCTGTTCTCTTGTAGTGGGTGCTAGCAAAGTAATAGTATTATCTTAAAAGGGTTAAGGCCTTGAATGTCCATATTATTGAAGATTTTAGAATGTCTAATTTCGAACTCACTTTTGACTTTAGGTTTTTTAGACCAACAATAGTGGTATATACAAGTAACCTTGAATATACTACTTTAAGAAGTTGAAAAATAACTAAAAGTGATTGATTATACTAAAAGACCTTTAATTTGTTACAAAGCTATTTTAAAGGTCTAATCTTTTCTTATGTCTTATTCTTTCTACTATTATTATACGGAAAAATAAAGGCTAAAATCAATTCAGTCATACAAAGTTCAATGTAATTAAGGTTGTGAAAGTTGCAAGTTTAAGAGTAGCTATAACAGACCATGAAGGTAACATTTTGATTTGTTCTGCATATTACATTTCTCATATTTTGGTGGAACTCTTTATGCCAAAGAGCCATTCCTCTTTGATCTAAAAGTGGTTACTACTAGGGGCTATAGCAATATTATTGGATAGAGATTCAATTGAGACCATACGTAAAATCTTATTCAATTGAGATTCAATTGGATGGTGACAGACTATATTAAAGTGCATGCTTATCCTATATGTAAAATATATTAGCTAATTTGTTTGTTTGTGTATGCCAGTGTGACAGGCTCTCTTTTCCCTCTCTACCACATATTTAATTGGTGAAGACCTAAAAAACAAATAGTATGTATAGTAACTGAATCTTTTGCGACTAGGCTTGCTGTGAAAGAGATAAATAAAGTAGCAGCTAACTCCCATTTTGTAACCTGAAAGGGCTGAAATTTCAGGTTTTCTTTTACAATGGATGGCTTTGTTTATATGCTCCAACAATCATTTTAAATATCCTGTGGAGCCAATGATATACTTTGATGATGTATTCCTTGAGCACTATCTCACTTTTTATTTTTGGAAAGTGAAATATTATTAATAATTACTTATCAAATTACTCAATGGTTAATTATAATTATATCATATCATTTTGCCTAAATAGCTTTATGTGCAAAGGCTTTTTTGCACATATGTTGAAAGGCAATTGCCAATATTATACATATTTATCTGTCCATGAAACACCATTGTCATACACTTACATTGATTATCTAGGGAAATACATATCAAACAAACTTTCATATATACTCGTAGCGTTAGCGCGGGCAGCCACACTAGTGAACATTTATTTTAGTTTTTTTTTATTTAATCAAGGATATCCTCAAGTCTTTGCTCTAATATGAATCCTTTTAGAGTAGGGTTGGTCCACTATAGAAATAAAATTCTTCCAATAATAATTTTCTTCATTTTTAACACTCAAACTTAAGATCTTATATAAGTGGAATAAATATCAAATTGCTTGAGGTTCATTCTGGTTCTAGTCTTAATAACTGTAGTCCGAACTCAAATACTAAAACCAAACCAATCCAACCGGATCGCCCCCCCTCTAAACTGCCACAAGCCAAGTAGCCAACGCAGCCGGTTCTGATATATCTTTGGTTGTTCGAAGTTCAAAATGCGCGCATGAAACAATCGGCCGCCCGCGGTCATAAGATGCTCAAAGTAAGAGCCTCTTCACACCTGGTTTCCCGCCCAACTATCGTTCTTTCAAAAACCCAACCCAAGTTTCATGAACGACAACAATCTTATACAGGAAAGCTCCTGTTCCTTTTAGGAAAATGCACATCCATGAAACTCTTGCAGCAAATCCACACCCAAATGCTCATTAACTCCATTCAAAAGCCAAACTTCCTTCTCCCGAAAATCATTGACCTCAAAGATCTCGCCTACGCTTCTCTTCTCTTCTCCCGAATACCTCAACCGAATGATTACGCTTTCAATGTCATGATCCGTGGCCTTACGACCACATGGCAAAACTACTCTGCAACTCTTCATTTCTATTACCAAATGAAGTTTTTGGGCTTAAAACCAAATAAATTCACTTTTCCGTTTTTGTTTATTGCCTGTGCCAATCTTTCACAGCTGAGCCATGGGCAGTCAGCTCATTCGTCGGTATTTAAACTTGCGTTGGACGTTGATGCTCATACTACTCACTCTTTGATCACAATGTATGCTCGTTGCGGCGAATTGGATACTGCTCGTAAGTTGTTTGATGAAATATCCGAAAGAGACTTGGTGTCATGGAACTCAATGATTTCAGGATACTCTAGAATGGGTTACGCGAGTGAAGCGGTGGGTTTGTTTGGGAAGATGAGAGAGGAAGGATTTGTGCCTGATGAGATGACATTAGTCAGCCTTCTTGGGGCGTGTGGGGACTTGGGCGATATAAGTCTAGGGAGGTGGGTGGAGGGGCTTGTTATAGAAAATAAGATGAAATTGAATTCATTTATTGGCTCTTCTTTGATTGGTATGTACGGAAAGTGTGGGGATTTGATATCAGCGAGGAGGGTCTTTGATGCCATGCAGGGAAAGGATGCAGTCACCTGGAACGCAATGATCACTGGGTAAGCAAGTCTTATACTGTGGAATTATTATTATTACTACTTTTAATCAAATTTATGCAAGTGCCAAACCATAAGAAGCTTTTTTTTGTCAGCTTGACTAGTTAGGCCCCAGGTTTAGGTGTGCCAATTTGAAGTATGGGTACTAAAACAAAAATTGGTAGTATAAACATGGCCCAATTAAATAATCATATGATAACATGATGTTGTTTATTACTATTAAACATGATATATGACATGATACAAAAGGGCCTTTTTAATTAAAATGGTGTTTCAAAATTTTAATTTGAATTAACAAGATTAACCTGTTAATAAACTCGTTTAATACATATTTTATAATAAAATGGTTTGAAAGGGTTGATATTGGCCGACATTTTCATACAATTAATTAAGCTGATCAATAACATTCCATTTTTGGATTAAGCGGTTCAATTTCCAATTAGAAATAAGGTTTTAGTCATAATCAGTTGGCATAATTATAACATGAACATGATTATCTGAGACTCTAACCTGTCTATCTAAGTGTTGTGTTATTGGGTTGACTGATAGATTACCAACAATAGTTAAAACTGAAAACCACATGGTAAGAAAAGAGGACATATAATTGTATAAATCAGATAAGAGGGTGTTATCCTATTGATTGGAATATGCTAGAAACTGCAAGATTTCTTTTCATTGTTGTTTACCTTGCGTTTTGTATGTATGCAAGAAACTTTAATTTGTTCCCTACAGATTTTACCTTTCATAATTGTTTATTCTAATAAAAAGGTGCGGTAATTGTGTTAATCCATAAGTAAGTATGAAGCCTGTAAAAGTCGCTCTCCCTCTCCCTCAAGGTATCGAACTTTTGTTTTTCCTTTTTTATGGACTTGGGATATTAAATTATAACATATGGGATTTGCACAAAAATAAAGTCACTTCATGTCTTTATTAGATCCTTGAAATGATTATAAGGGCCATCTCAAAAGTAGTTGATGACGTTATTTTGTGAAATTACATCCATTAAGCATCCTATCTGCTAATTTTGGATCCTTTTATGTCAATTCTTTTGAGAAGTGATGGAAATTTATCCAACTGAGTTTTATTGTGATGTTTGAGTGTTGTGTCATCCTCATTCAAGTCAAAAGCTCTACTTTCTGTTAATTGCACTAAAAAGGCATGTTTGCCACTGTTCTGTGATATTTCAATCTATTAAGAAGCTTATCTACTGAATTTGGATCCTTTTGTGTCAGTTCTTTTGCAAAGATTATGGACATTGATCCAACCAAGTTTTATTATGGTGTTTGAGTTGTATGTCAATCTCATTCAAGTCCAATGCTTTAGTTTCTGTTATATAATTGCACTAGAAATGCCTGTTTACTACTAGCAAGAAGTTTCTCAAATAATTCAAAATTTTATGATTTTTTATATCAAATATTTATCTTTAGTGAGTTTGATGATTAGTGGCTATGTTGTCAATATTTAATAGGTATGCACAAAATGGAATGTCAGATGAAGCTATCAAATTGTTTCATGACATGAAGGATGTGGGACTTAACCCAAACAATATTACATTGGTTGGGGTTCTTTCAGCGTGTGCCTCAATTGGGGCACTAGACTTGGGGAAATGGATTGATGTATATGCATCACAAAGAGGCTTACGAGACAATATTTTTGTCTCTACTGCTTTGGTCGATATGTATGCTAAGTGTGGGAGCTTGGAAGATGCAAAAAAGTTATTTGACAACATGCCTGTTAAAAATGAGGTCTCATGGAATGCAATGATCTCTGCTTTTGCTTTTCATGGGCGACCTGAGGAGGCTTTATCACTATTTGAATGCATGGCAACTGAGGGTAGGGATGCCTGCCCAAATGATGTTACATTTGTGGGAGTACTTTCAGCATGTGTACATGCAGGATTGGTTGATGAAGGCTGGCGATATTTTGACTTGATGACCTCATATGGGTTGACACCAAAAATTGAGCATTACTCTTGCATGGTTGATCTTTTGGCACGTGCTGGTCAACTATATGAATCTTGGGACTTCATAGAGAAGATGCCTGAAAAACCAGATGAAATTGTATTGGGGGCACTACTTGGTGCATGTCGGAAGCGCAAAAATCTTGAGGTTGGTGAGAGGGTGATGCAACTTCTGCTGCAAATGGAACCTGCAAATTCTGGAAATTATGTTATCTCATCAAAAATATATGCAAATTCGAGAAGGTGGGATGACTCGGCAAAAATGAGGGTGTTGATGAGACAGAGGGGTGTCAGTAAAACTCCTGGTTGTAGCTGGATAGAAATCGAAGCTCAACTTCATGAATTTCTTGCTGGAGATGACTTGCAGTGTCATTTAATTGAGATACATCAAGTGTTTGACTTACTGAATGTGGAGATGAAGAGGGAAGGCTACATCCCAAAGGTTGATTGTTTATAGAGATTAAAAGGACTCAGAAATGGGCCATCCTCTTAATCTTTTCAACACTGAAGAAACATAGTTGAGTTTCTTAGTTGTCAGGTTTGTCAGTTTGCCAACATACTCTCAGTTATTTATTTAACCTTCTAAGTTGTTTATGTTTCCAAAATTTTCATGGATGGCCTATGATCGTAAAGTGCTGTTGTGTGAAGATATGTATCAATAGCTTAATTGTCTCAAATATTATGCTAGAGTAAATAACTAAAAGTGGAGGTTTCTTAATGTTACTCCAGTTAAAATACTGTGTCCTTAAAGTATCATTCTCCTGGTTATGGTTTTTATCCACTATTAGCCTGTCATCTTCTTAGTCTCACTGATAGTAAACTGTGCTCTATCTTAAGGTTGACATATTACTATTTATCTGCTTTATGTCCAAGCTAAATCATTCGGCTAAAATATTCACCAAATTGAAGAGCATGTCATTTGGAGTTATGGTTTTATTAGTCGCCAAAAATAGGTAGTTGTTTGTGGGCAATGACAGCCTACTGTTACCAGCTATTACAAATTTTGGAATTGAAACTCTGCTTATTTGTGCATTATGTAACTAGGGTGTTCCCTTTTTGATGCAGAACAGTAAGAAGCTAAGTGAGGGATTAGGCTGTTTAAGATTTTATTTTGTTACTTGTATTTATGAGGCTTAATTGTATATTTTTCTGATCTAGGGTTATGTTTGATGTTTTACATTTATATTAGGCTCTAGTATTTCGGGATCTTTTTTAGTGTCAAGCTTGTTCGTTGTTGCAGCCTCAAGTAATTTCTCTTCTTGGAATAGGGGTTCTTCTTATTTAATAGAGTTGGTGTAGACCCCAAAAGCTATCCTACATCAGATTTCCATTGGTTTCATGACCCAAAGAACCTTATTTGAATAGTCATCAACTTTATTTCTTAAAGTTAAATTTTTTACATAAGCAGATGAAGTATCTTTAGGACTTATGTAGTTTTACGTTCGCTGCATATTGATTAGATTTAGAACTTTGTCGGTTTTTTTTTCTTTTTTTTATTCAATTCATTATTGCTTTTCAACTTACTCATGTACATTTGTTTTCCCTTTGGAAAAGTGGGAGAAGATAAAAAGGAACCTTTAGAATTTGATACTTTCCGTCAAAACTTATATGCTGAAGTTTCACGCTAGTTGAATTACTGCCTTTTCTTTTTCAGAAGCTAGATTTCCTCCATGTGTGTGTGTGTGTGTGTGTGTGTGTGTGTATATCTTGGGAGTTTGCAGCTTTGATTAAATATAAATTTAGGATTTAATCCTTTATATGATATCACATAATCAATTGTAGTGTGGGAAGTCTAGGGAAAGATGGAAAAAAGGAGACTGTGGATGATATACATGTGAGAGATTCTATCTTCAATGGAACTCAGCATGGAGCTAGAATCAAGACATGGGCGGTAATTCTTATAATTTCTAAGAGAATTCAATTCTATTATCTTTTGATAGAATTAATGGTTTTTTATTATGTGTTTCTTTGGAGCTACAGGGAGGTAAGGAATCTGCAACTAATATTTCCTTTGAGGGCATTTCAACTCACTGACGTTGAAAATCCTATCATTAATTTATTATCGATCAACATTATTGCCCTAATCACCAAAAGTGTCTGACTGAGGGGGTAAAAGTTATTGTTATTCTTTATATATTGCTTGATTTTGTACTAATTTGTTAGTAAAAATAATAATAATAACAATAATAATAAAAAATATATGTTGTATGCAGAAACCAGCTGTAGAGATAAGCAATGTGACATTCATCAGTGGGTTTCGACGGACTTCTGCAGCTGATGTTGCTATCAAACTGGATTTCAGCAGCACTAGTACCACCATGAACAACAATAATATAACTTCATCAACTCCTGGAAGGAAAGTTAGTGTCGAATGCAAGAATGTTCATGGATCCTCCACCTCAACATTGCTTATCAGCCAAGTTACTACAGTCTACACAGGCGTTATGGAAAGTAGAAGGGATTAACTTATCCATGCTTTTGATATGATATTAATTAATAATTATTTTTATGACTTTGGTTTTATACTTGGATGTATATATAGTTATTAGTTTTTGCGAACTTTAAGTTACTCATGATCAAGAGTAAATAGCATAGCATCTGAATTCTATTTGGAGTGGTAGGAGTGTCTCTCCTGAGACAAAATCTCAGGTTCAAGTCACATTTGCATAAATCATGTGTGGATTTTGTTCGATTTAAATATTGATTTAGTTTGTTTGTTTCTTGGTTTGTAGTGTAAACCATGTGTGGGTTTTATTCAATTTAAATATTGGTTTAATTAGTTTGTGTCTTGATTTGTAGTGGTTTAGTTTTTTTTGTCTGATGATTTCTTAATAGATGTTTATGCGTAAAAAATTTACCTTTTTTACTAATAAGAATTCATTGTATTACTCTTAAAAAAGAAAGAAAAAGAATAGTAACTAGCACAAATGGTCTTTAAAGTTTGACTCAAATTCCTTTTTGGTCCTTACAGTTTAAAAAGTTTTATTGTGGTTCCTATATAACATATTTGTTATTATGATGCTAATTTTTTATCCATATAGTTTGATAATGAAACTGTTTTTGTCCTTTAGCTTTTTTGTTAAATCATAGTTAACTTTTTCAATATAATATATTATTTAGAAAATTTTGAAAACAAGCTCCATATTTTAAAAAAAAGGGAAAGTTTTCATGTATTTTTAAAACATTTTCATAACACGGGTAAATAATAACTTTTTAATGGCATCCTCAATACCTAACTAACATATATTTAGGTTTTTTTAATATATTTTTATGAGAAAATAAAAAACAAAATTATTTATCAAAACATGTTTTTGTTTTTAAAAAAATTGACAACGCAATTCGAAAATAAACCAAAAACAAAAAACAAAAAAATAGAAATGATATCAAACGACTCCTACGTTAATAAAAACACTAGTGGAAGAATCAAAATTGTTTGACTTTCAAAATGTAAGAGTGTGATTGGCTTGATAAAATTTAATCACTTTACATGTAAAGTTAAGGACGTTTTCAATTTTAACAATATAAAGTAAGTGATCAAATGTAATCATTTTACCTTTAACTAGAGAAAATATTTGCATAGAGAAGGTAAGAAAGTAGATTACATTGCAATTGTGAAAGTTAAAAAAATTTTAAATTACTTTACTATCCTTTATTTTTTTTAAAGAAAACATGAAATAAAAGGATAAATATAAGGTTTAAATAAACTTTACAAGAAAAGTATGTTTTAACCAAATATTGTAAAAAATATGTAATTTAATTAAAATTTTCATATGCTAAACTAAATGCTTCAAACTCACTTTGTATGCAAAGTGATTATAGCCCTAAAATTTATAAAGAATTACTTTGCATGTAAAATAATTCACTACAAAGTACCAAATAGACTCTGTTGATTAAAATATAACTTTTAAAATTATAAGAATTAAAATAGAATTTGAGCTAAACTTTATAGACTAATAATGATATTTACCCCATGATTAATTTTAGTTTAATAATATTTCTATGTTGATTATATATCATAAATGAATTGTTTAACTGTAATTGTGTTAATCAACCGAAACCTAACTAACAAAAGTTCACGGAATAAAAAATGGGAGAAGCCAATAATTTGATTTGCTTTTGGAAAATCTATCCGTGGCTTGTTCGAGCTCAAGAAATTCTAATTTCAAAAGCTCTCTACCCTTGGAATAGAAGAGCAGAGGTGCCCAATACTCGGATTAGGCCGAGCTTAGGTCTAGTGTTTAAATAGATTATAAATTATAGATTATAGATGAGTAATTTAAAAAAAATAAAATACTTTATCCATTTCAAATTAAATGTCTATTTAGTGAATAGTACAAAATTTTAGAAAAATGATATTTCGATAGTTACTTTTCATTTTTATCCCTTGAAAGTATAGAAAGTGACAGAATTTCTTTAAAAGTTGATATTCAAATAAATGGTAAGGTAGTAAAAATATTTTTCATTTTAGAAAGTGGACATTATTTTAAAATATCCTAAAATAGTAAAGTGAACATTTAATTTACAACAAAGACAATATATCAATTAATAAGTACCCAAAATCTAATAGTCACTTTAAATCCAACTAATTTAGGTTCCAATTGCCTCAAACTCCAAATAACTCTCCCATGAATGTGTTTTTATTTTTTTGAGTAACCAATAGTATCCCCAGGCTTTTGATTTAAAATTAATCCCTTTCAAATCGGGTTGGTCTACTATGAGGGTAAAACTCTCCTAACAATGATTTTTTCTACTCACATGACTCGAACTCTAGACCTTATTTAAGAAAAATAAATATCAAACTACTTGAACCAACTAATTGTTGATAAACCACCAAAAAGAAAAACCAATTGTTGGTATGAATGTTATTTTATAATATTAATATTGTGAAAACTTCTCTTAATGGGCTAGGCTAAATCCTAAAATAGGCTTCATATCTGGCCTTTAAATAGCTACAAAAAAAATATTCGTATACTGATGCTTAGCTATACTGGCAATTCTTTCTTTGGGTTTGTGGGCTGTAATGAATTTTTTTAAATAAAATAAATTACCAACGGAGTTTCAAATCATGGCCGGTGGTATAGATGGGCTAGTGGGGGCAGCCGCAGCCCATGCTTTTATGCCCTAGCAAGTCCTTCATCCGACACTGAAGAAAACAAAAGTTAAGCAACCAACCTAATCCAGGCAGCCATTGTTGTCTCCCTGTTCTGCAAAGATGAGGAAGCTGAAATTTCATGAGAAGAAGCTACTGAAGAAAGTAAATTTCTTGGAATGGAAAAGAGAAGGTGGCCACCGAGAGAATCTTGTCATGCACCGTTATCATGTCACTGGTCGAGACGATTACAAGAAGTATTTTCTCAACTTCCATCTCTTCTTTCTTTAAATTGGGTTTCGTTTTAGCTTTTGGGTAGTTTCTTTCTTTTTTTTTTTCTAATTATTTGTTCTCTATTTGATTAATTGTTGTGGGTTGGAATTGAAAACAGATATTCCAGTTTGTGCCGGATGGTGCAGAAGTTGGTGAACATATTGAAGCAGATGGACCCCCGAGACCCTTTTCGAATCGAGATGACTGATTTACTTTTAGAGAAGCTGTTAGTTCTCTTCATTGCTCAAACATGATTACATTCGTATTAGTTCAGGTTCTAGCTAGTTTATTGGGTAGTTTTTGCCATTGCCATTGGAGAGATTATATTGTAGATGGTTTTAAAGAATATTTCTTGTTGTTGAGATGTAGAAATACATAAAAGAATATGCAGAATACGATAATTTTGAGGTAGTGTTTAGGGAGGGCAAAATGAAACAAAAATCCTACTCAAAAAACCTGAGCCCGAACCTTATTTGGGAAAAGAAGGTCGAAGGCTAGAATTTGTACCATGCCTCGTTATAATCCCCAACTTAATACTAAAATTAAAGTGATTAAATTTGTAATTTAAATAATTGACAGTATTTTTTATTTATTTGATTTATAAATCAAATGGCATGAAACCTACCGGAATCCTGAGTTGACCCAGCTGGAACCTGCTCCTTTGCCACCTCTTTTAGTGTTTGTCAATGTTCTTCATTTGCTTAGATGAGTGATGCTGTAAATCCAAGTTTTAGTAAACCGGGTATTCCAGAATTGGTTCTAGACGCAAGTAAAAATCCTGATATTGCCCCAAAAGTTGCTTCTATCTATGATGCCTGCCTTTCTGAGTATGGCTATTTTTACGAAGGGAAAATGTTGTTTTAGTCATATTATGGAGCTTAGTGCTTTGTAATCATTGTATGGTTCACTGATGGATATTAATACTTTAGTTCCATATACATGTTTGTCATGAAATCATTCCACGATAGAGATCAAGAATTGGGATTTCTAAACATTTAATGTGAGATTTTTTTTTTTAACGCATGAGTTTGCTATCTGAGACAAAAGACTAGAGTCATCTGTTGTTTCCCTACTACTTGCAGATACAATATGGGTGTAATTCCAACCAGGAAAAGCTTGGCTCTATGTGATCGGTTATCAGTATCATCTTTCTGTAGGTAAGTGAACATTCAAATGTTGATTACTTATTGTCCTTTAGCTGTTTAGTTTGGCTTTTGTTTGAGCAGCAATTTTTTCCGTTGCAAGAATTAAAGTTGAATTTCTTTTTGCCTCACTAGTTATGGAAGTACCTGAGTTGCAATTTGCATTTCTTCTTTCATACATTTTCTTTTGGCCACTCTTCCATACGGTTTAATTTTTCTGTTATTTTTTGCTTGCAGACGCAGGCTTTCAACTGTCTTGGTGCATCTAAAGTTTGCTGAGCACTTAAAAGAAGCAGTCACATATATTGAGCAGGGCCATGTTAGAGTTGGTCCAGAGACAGTAATGGACCCAGCATTCCTTGTGACAAGGAACATGGAGGACTTCATTACATGGGTAGACACATCTAAGATACGGAGGAAGGTGCTGAACTACAATGAGAAGCTGGATGATTATGATGCAATGAACTGAAATATACACCTGAGTTTGAACCTATGATACTTCTTTTATAGCATTCTTTACAAAGATGTAGTCTGATCCAAGGTGTAGGGCAGGTGATGGGATACTCAATTAAGTTGGATTCCATGGTGCTGTAAACTGAGATCCTAATATTATATATGCTTAATTTTCATTTTTGTTTTCTATATTATCAGTTTTGTCTCTGAAGGTGATTGAGGGTTTTGTTGTATTATGTGTTAATTCAGTAGTTAAGGGAAAGAAAAGAGTTTGCTTCGTTATTTCAAGGACTATTTTCATTCTATAATCTAGATGTGTGACAAATTTCGCCGAACTGCAGTAATTTCAGCTGAGTTGTTGGGAGCCGTGTGCACAAGGGAAAGGGATTGTGATTGTGCAGAGAGGGATTGCGGAAATAAGAGGAAAGGGAAAAGTGGGAGATGAGAGGGTACTTTAGCAAGGTAAGTGTGCAGATGAATGGCTGAGCATGTAGGAGCTAGAGATATAGAGAATTGTCATCCTTATAGGTTGGTGTTGGCACGAATCATGTTCGCTGTTCATCCCAACAGAGAATCCAGGGTGGGAATAATTATTTTTGTTTTAGGATGCTGGCATGTATCATTTCTCGAATCTTCTTGTCTCCTAAATGCTGCGATTAGATATAATTTCTATAATCTTCTTGTCTCCTAAATACTGCGATTAGATGTTTAATTAATTCTAAAAGAACAGGCAAAATTCAAATCAAGAATTTCTAGGCTCCTCCTCCATGATGCAAGCCATTTGTGGGCTTGGTATCTCGTAATATATTTGTTGAGGTGGGTTTTGGTATCTAGGGATTATGGAAAGTAATGGGTAATCTACTCATTCATGGGAATGTAGAGGTGGCAAAAGCTGACCCGACCCGAGAAATTCGTCCAATCCGTCCGAATTCGAAACTAACCCAATCCGATTTGACCAAAAAAAGTAAACGACCCGAACTCGACCGATCCGAAACCCGATTGATCCGAAACCCGATTAACCCGAAACCTGTTTGATTCGAAACCCGTTTAACCCGAGAAGCTAACCCGAAATAACCCGAAAACCTATTTAAGTAATATATTACCTTTTCATTCTTAGATATTATTAAATTTATTTAATAAATTTTTTAAAAAATAAAAATAAAAATAAATGTCTTATTAAATTGAAATAAAAAACATATTTCATATTCTTAAATTTTAATCTTTGTCCTACAATTTATAAATTATAAGTTATACTTTAATATATCTCTTATTATATTATACTTCTAATAAGAGATAGAATGATAGATAGTTTATATTTGAAAAAATCTATTTAATTCTTATTATATGTAACGTGTGACATGTTACATGAGACATGTCACATGTCTCATAAACTATAAGTTAATATAATCCCAATATATTTATAGATTTAATACTTTAATTTGATTTTATCATTTATATATGTGTTAATATGTTGTATAAATAGTATTAAAAAACAGTAATGCATAATTTTATTTGTTTTAATTACTTATGATTACTTATTTATTTTGATTCAACTTAATAAAATTAAAGTTTACTATTGGATTAGAAATAGGAAGTGGAGAGTGGAAAGAAAAAACATAAAGAATTGAAGATTGAAGAGTTACTTATTAATTTGTTCCTTAATAATTAAGATTTATAAATTACAAGTTTAATGGTATTCAATTTATGTGCATGAAGACTCGTGCTAGCAGATGACAATAAATAATTGCTTGATTTCGATTAGTTGATTACTTGATATATTATTGAAGAGTTAACTTATAAATTTAATTTTTTTAAATAAATAATTGAAAAATCAAATGAAAATAATTTATGAATTAATCTAAAAATCCGAACTATACCCATGACTCATGTTAAAATGAATCAATGAACAAATTTGAAAAACCCAAAATCAAATGACCCATGGGTCAAACCCGAAAAACCCGGGTTTGAATGATCCGAAACCCGAATGACCCGAGGTCCAAACCCAAAAAACCCGAGCTCAAATAACCCGAAACCCGTGTGACCCGAACCCAAATGACCCGAAACCCGTATGACTTGAAATTTTCTTTGGGTCAAATTAACCCGATCCGATTGACCCGAGCCCGTAACCCGCCCAACCTGCCCATTTGACACCTCTATGGGAATGCAATGGTTAGTCTTTGTTGGAGTCATAAAAAGCTGATTTAATTTGGGAAATTCATTTAACTTGTTTAAACTTGAAATTAATCCAATGCGATTTAATTAAAAAAAATGAACGACCCGAACTTAGTCGATCTGAAACCCAATTACTTTGAAAACCAAAAAAGTCGAGAGGTTAATATGTAAAATTCGAGTGACTATCCCTAAAATAATCAAAGAGGCTAATTTAAATAACTAAAAGCCTGAACCTAAATGATTTAAAACCTTAAAGATCAAAGGGTTAAACACGAAATAATCAGAAAGGCTAATCTATACCATTAAATTAAAGGAATGACTTATGGAGTTTATAGGGAGTGTCATGTAAACAAGAGCATAGAGAGAAAAATATATCTAGACAATTTAAAAATAATTTTTATATTTTTAAGTCTATTAAATACTTTGTGTGGGTTATTTTTTATAATTATAATTATTATACTAAATACATTTAACCTATGATTTTTCATTCCCTCAAAAAAAAAAAACTATGATTTTTCATTTTTAACAATTTTTCTTTTCAATTTTTTTGTTTTATGATTATATTTATTTACCTCATATGTTATTTAATTTATCATATATACATGCATTTAAATTTCTTATATAATATAGTACAATTTCATATCTATACTATTAAAGAAAAGAAATGTTTTATGGAGATCATTAAGAGTGCCAAGTAGTATAAAAAATGGAGTGAAAAATAATTATATTTAATTAAAAAATATTTTTAGGCTAAAATTTTGATCATTCAAGTGTGTTAAATGTTTTGTGAGGTATAACCTTTTATTTTCCTTATAATTAAAAAACTGATGGTTCTTTCATTTTTTTTGTAACTAAAAAGCTTATGGTTCTTCACCTTCAATTAAGGTTCTTGTAAATTTTTACCTTCACCCTCCACTAGTCCACTATTGTTCTTTTGAGGGTTTTCTTCTTCTAATTACTATTATATTCAATGTATAGTGAAGAAAAAAAGGGTAAATTTCTTCTATTATATAACGCTTATTTTTGTAATCCGAAACGAAATGAGTTTACTTTTATAATTGCTATTTTATTTATAGTTAAAAAAATAAATTAGTTCAAAGTCATGTATTACATTATTTTTATTTTTGTAATTCGAAGCATCGTGAGGTGGATTCTCTTCTGGTTTAAATAATTGAAAACCTGAAAACTTGAACTTGAAAGATCCACGAGTTAAACCCCAAAAATTCTCAACTTGAATGACCTGAAACCTGAATGATTTGAAAAAATTTTTAGGTAAAATTAACCTTATCTTGAATGTCCTGAATATAAAACCTGCTCAACTCACTCATTTGACACCTCTAGTCTTTGTTCATTTTGCATTTTACGCCTCTAGGTTTCTTAATCTTCTAATTTATTTTGCAGTTAAATATCGAATCCCTTGAAGTGATTTCCTAACCAAAATTAGTGTGTTTTTTTTTTGGGATAATCGGAATTATTTTAAAATTTTGGTATATGCATGTATTTTCATTGAAATGATTACTTTCCCGTGAACTCCAATATCATTTGTTCCCGTTTGAGGTCTTTGATGTAATTCTGATCGGGTTCTTTACCTCAGAATATTCTGACTTTTGATCACTATTCCACCATTCAAATCTTGAGTCTTTAAACTGTCTTTCTTTTTAAGTTATTTGGAGTTTTCAATAATTTTCATATTGACACATTAATATGGACTCTCATTTGCCCAATGGATGAATAATTATGATTTCGGCCATAGTATGGAAGTGTTGATTATGATTTTTGTAATAATGTTTTACACAAAACGTTCAAACTTCAACCACTTGTGTTAACCCCGTTCTTAATGTCTCAATTTTTAGCAGCTTAGAGATGTCTCTGTGGTTAAAAATAGAAAATGTTGCTGATAGTCAATAAGCCAATTATTACAAATTTGATGTTGACCATTGTCGCCCAATTATTTTTCCCAATTTTTCTGTTACATAAGAGACGAGGCAAAGTTGGAGGATTTCTGACATACTCTCCACTAAGTCTGTGTTGCCTACTGAGAGATGCAACATATGGCACTTCAATTCGCCTCTAAAGAGATCCCTTGGTCAATCTCTTTTTGCTTGGCAAATCTTTGCCTCTGTAAATACTTCAATAATTCAAATGTGGGCTCAACTTACACCGTCATACACAACTCATAAAAGCCTTTTTTGTGCCTCTTTCGTCCAAAATTCAACCATCATTGCCTGCCTCCTATTGCTTGACAAATGACTTGGACTTCCAAAACTTTTGTCGGTTTGATTTAATCTTTCCTAATTGGTTTTTGTTCGCTTCCTTGCATGAAGTCTTATATATTGTTTGGATCATTATGTCAAAATCAACTTCTATCTCTCTTTAATTGAAGTGAATTAGGGATAACTTTATGTATTATAATATAACTAAAATCCAGTATCTCATCCCTTCTGCATGAGTTTGATTCCAATGCCTCGACAAGCTCAATTTCTATTAGCCTTTAGTTATAATTAGCTTTCATATATATTTAGTTTGGGCTATAACTAAAATGTTTGTTTCAATGAAAAAGAGTGCACATTTTTTTTTTAAATGAAGATATAGATTGAGTAGAATTCCCCTATTTGATCGAGATCATTAGAGGAGGGAATTCACTACGAAGATATCTCGACTGGAGGCCCGCTCTTTAGCTATAAATAGCCCCCTTTCCCCTGTCTCTTCTATAAATTTAATAATTAATAATCTTTTGAGTTATTTACTCTCTCTCTCTCTCTCTCTATATATATATATATATATATGTGTGTGTGTATGTGTGTTATTCAAATAATTTGTTTTGAATTGTAGTTGCATTTAGTATATTTGTTAATGTCAATTGTAGTTTTACATTTTTTTTGCCAAAAAATTTGCGGTTTTACATTTTAGTTGTCACACCCCAACCTGCCGGTCTGGCCACGCGACAACCGTCGTACCACGTCGAGATACATGCTGTCAAAAAGAGTATGGTCACTATAAAATCATTAAAAACTAAACTTTAGTTAGAAAATATTTATAATAATAAATATTAAAAAGAGCACCAGTGGATTGATTTGAGGGCTAACCTATGCAACGGAATCTACTAACTCCTACATCACCAACCACACTTATGAGCCTTCGATCCATCTAGTGCCCTTGCACGTGGGAACTGCATCAAACAACATTCGATATATGTGAATGACAGAGGTTTAATGTAAAGTCAAATAGGTTTGAGGGCTAACCTATGCAACGGAATCTACTAACTCCTACATCACCAACCACACTTTCGATCCATCTAGCGCCCTTGCACGTGGGAACTGCATCAAACAACATTCGATATATGTGAATGACGGAGGTTTAATGTAAAGTCAAATAGGTTTGGGGAGTTCGGGTAAATTCCAAAACAACTTTAGAAACATTACACGTTTCTTTTTAAAAACCATTTTCAAAATATTCTTTTAAAATCTTTTCTTATGAATAAAAAAAATATATATAGAAAGATATAGGTATCTCTCTCTAAACCCGTTCCCTCATCAGTGTCATTCGCTGTGTGGTCGCAGCTACACTAGCCCTAGCGAGTCTCCCTCCGCCCCTCTCTACTCCAGGGTCCACACACTCACCATGGCCCTTCTAAAAGGCGGTGCACGGTTACCTCACATGCATGCTCTATCTCAGTCCACTCGCTTCATCACATGAAGTGCCGAGTCTCATCGAGTCCTCTCTGGGACTCCGGTTCTCATACATATGATCATGCCCCGTCGGGCATTCACATCATATCTTTCATATATAAATATAAAAACATAACATACATGTCGCAACGTTTCCGAGGACGACGTGATTGGGACGAAATAAAACGGGGAGTCGCCACTAACCTCTTTTATTTAGGTGGGTTAGCCACCTTTTTAGGAATCTATCTAACCCGACATTGGCCGTAAAATGGCGTATCAAGCTAGATAGGTCCCGGTCTACGGAACCGGAGATTGGGTTCGGGAGTACAGTTACGTATGGGGAATGATTAGCACCCCCACAACGTTCGTCAAAAGACGGTACCGATCAATTAAACATTAATTAGGCCTTAATAATGGGTTTTCAATTTTTTAACATTGGAATTTGATTTTTTAGTCTTTTAAGAAGAATAACTACTAAAGAAATTACCATCACAATTCTTTTAGCAATTATATTTATTGATGATTAAAAAAAACACACACACACACATTTTTTTTTTATTTTTGAATTTGAAGGGATAATTAAAAGACATTTTTTTTATTTTCTTGGACACTTTTTTTATTATCTTTCAAACATTTTTGATTACCAATGAATAATTTTTAGGAACAATAGCCATCACTATTTCCCTAATAACCATCCTTTATTTAACTCAATCATTTCTTTTTTTGATTTTTCTAGTTTTTTTTAATTAATTCAAAATTACCCTTGAACAATTACTAAGGAAGATTGCCATCACAATTTCTTTAATAATTGTCCTCCTCTAACCAACCATTTTTTTTTGGGTTTTCTTAATTTGATTTTAAAAATTACCAATGAATAATTATTTAAAGAAAATTGCCATCACAATTTCTCTAACAATTACTCATTAATTATTTAACCATTTTTGATTGATTTTTTTTTGATCAAATTTTAAAATTACCATTGAATAATTATTTAAGAAATTGCCATCACAATCTCCATAATAACTATCCATTATTTAATTAATCTTTTTTTTGGATTTTTCTCTTAATCATATTTTAAAATTACCCTTGAACAATTACTAAGGAAAATTGCCCTCCTTTATTTGCTTGACCACTTTTTGGGTTTTTCTTAAAAATTAGAATATAACATGGATATTTACATATGGCCTAAGGACATGTAATATATGAATTTAAAGGATAGATATGTGTACAAATAAGACATGAAAATATAGCTTATTAACATCAAATGATCCTAAAAAGCCTAACGTAGAAATTTCTACAAATTAATATCAACATAATTTCATATTTGTGGAGATATATATATCTTGGAACATAAATTGAAACAAGAGCTAGCATGTAGGGGATGGATTTACATGTGACAAAATAAATGAACGTAGGCTGAAACGAATTTTGATATGCACTAGAATGTGTCGGGTCATGAAAGCATAAGCACTAAAACTATTAATTGAAACATGATATCTAAATAGCAATAACAGGACATCTATACACATGGGGTTTAAAATGAATAAGTCTAATTACACAAGAAACTACATATAGCAAATGGACAAATGTCAATGTGCATGGCAAATGATTTTTACAAGAGTTGGACATTTAAATGGACACTAACGACAATAGAAAGTCAAACAAATACATAGAAAAGTAAAATTATTTAAAATGATGGCGGGACTAATTAGAATCAAAACCAAAGTTAAAATTGGAATCAGGCTTGTGGTTAGACAAATTACCAATGAAAACCGGCCTGCTTAGTAAGCAAACTGATGATACTGCGAAGAAGACTGGTCCGCAAGATAAAAGGGGCCTGAAGTTGGATGCCCCAGCCTATAAAGGCTCTTTTGTTGACCTCTTCGGTCAAACTTGGACTTGCTTTTTCATTTTAGTTTCTGAACAAACCGACTCCTCCCTAAAATCGTAGCCCTTTTTGGTTATTCGTTTTCCAGCCAAACAATGACCGAAAACTGAAGCTTTCTCTGTTTTTTTAGTTCTTTGTGGCTTCTACGTTCGGGCAAAGTGATAATGAGAAGGCCAGGATGACAATGGATGTCTCGATGGGTGACAACTTTGAGAGTGTTGCAACAGGGAGCTTGGCTTAGATGAGAAAGGTAACTTTCTCTCCTACTCTGTATTCCCGTTTGCAACTGTCTGGAGACTTGTCTTTCTGAGTTCTTTTCTTGTGGTGGGAAGTGGAAAAAGGGATTCGTAGCCTATATTTTTTTTGGGTAGGGGGATGACCTTTTTTTGTTCTGGAAAATCAAAGGGGAACTTTAGAATGGCAATAAGGTACGAGACTGAAGAAAGGTTTTTGTTTCTAAGAGATAAAATGATTTTTAGATGTCGATGGGGTTTAGGAAACAGAAACTGGATGTGGAAGAGAAGAATAGTGTGAAGTAAAGCTCGACTTGAAAAGAAATGGTAATTTTTTTCTTTTGGCTTTTTCTCCCCCTCTTTTTTTTGTAGAGCTCTCTTTTCTTCTCCTTTTATTCTGAGGATTTTTGCCTTCTTTTAACTCCCCTGGATTTGCCAACCCAGCCACCAAAAAAAGGAATCTCCTTTTTGAAATCACTCGTCTCTTTTTTTCTTTTGGCTTTTGGCCATTTTGTTTTTGCCTCCCTTTTTTGACTTTTTTTTTTCTCGGCCCCCCTCCCCCCTTTTTGGTTGGTAGCCATCATTTTCTTGCAATCTTTTCTTCAAAATCACTCGTCTCTTTTTTTCTTTTGGCTTTCGGCCATTTTGTTTTTGCCTCCCTTTTTTGACTTTTTTTTTGTTTTTTTTTTCTCGGCCCCCCTCCCCCCTTTTTGGTTGGCAGCCATCATTTTCTTGCAATCTTTTCTTCAAAATCACTCGTCTCTTTTTTCACAGAGCTCTCCCCTTTCTTTTCTTCAGCCGTCCCCTTTTTTACGTTTTTTCTTCGCTTGGTCCCCCCTTTGTCTCCCTTTTTTTTTTGGTTGGTAGCGATTATTTGACGCCGTTTCAACATTGTTCTAGGCCGCCCCTTCTCTACATTTTTCTTCAGTTGGCCCCCCCACCTTTTCATTTTTTTGGTTGGTAGCAATTATTTGGCGCCGTTTCAACATTGTTCTGGGCCGCCCCTTCTCTACATTTTTCTTCAGTTGGCCCCCTCACCTTTTCATTTTTTCTTTGGCAGCAATTATTTGGCGCCGTTTCAACATTGTTCTGAGCCGCCCCTTCTCTACATTTTTCTTCGGTTGGCCCCCCCCTTTTCATTTTTTCTTTGGTTGGCCCCCCCATTTTTACACATTTTTTTGTTGCCTTGACATGGACGCAATGATAGGACTGAGGTTTCTAAGCCTTGACTTTGTGCAACTGATGGTACCCTATGCTTATTTCTTGCTGTCGGTATTATCTGGCTGTTTTGTTTTTGTCTTCTTGCATGAGGCAATAATTTTGGTTCAATGTAATGAGGGAATCTCGAAAGTATTGTCGGATTTGGGAGATTTTCTAGGTAGCCGTCCCTTCTGGTCTCCTTGCTGCTGTGCTCCAATCTTCAAAACCTGCTCAATTCCAAATAGCAAAACCCAAGAAAAAGAAAAAATAGAAGACTAAAGTAAGATTAAAATTAAAATTAAAATCTAATATAAATAAAGAAAGTAAGAAAGGTTGTAAGAAAAGAAATTAAATAATGAGGTGTCTACAGTTGCCCCTCTTGGAGCATTTTCTAATGATCGTGAAGCTTGCTTCTAGATAATTAGGAAATGGTTCAAGACGTAGACACCATGTCTTTTTAAAACTTTTCAAGAGCCAAAACTTGGTCTCAAGCGAATCAAATGCCATAAATTGGTCTTTAAATAGAACGAGAGCCGTGAGTCGGTCTTTTAAATGAACTAAATAGACTGTGATAACCTAAACTAGGTCTCAAAATGAAATAAGAGCCATGATTTGATCTCTTAAATGAGATAAGTGCCATGATTCGGTCACTAACTGCAATGAGAGCCGTGATTCGGTCTCTAAATGAAAAATTAAATTGTGAGAACTTAAATTAGGTCTCAAAATGAAACAAGAGCCGTGATTTGGTCTCTTAAACGGAATAAGTGCCGTGATTCGGTCACTAACTGCAATGAGAGCCGTGATTCGGTCTCCTACTAAACTAATTAAACTGAGAGAACCTAAATTAGGTCTCAAAATGAAACAAGAGCCATGATTTGGTCTCTTAAACGAAATAAGTGCCGTGATTCGGTCACTAACTATAATGAGAGCCGTGATTCGGTCACTAACTGCAATGAGAGCCGTGATTCGGTCTCCCAATGAACAAATTAAACTGAGAGAACCTAAATTAGGTCTCAAAATGAAACAAGAGCCATGATTTGGTCTCTTAAACGAAATAAGTGCCGTGATTCGGTCACTAACTATAATGAGAGCCGTGATTCGGTCTCCCAATGAACAAATTAAACCGAGAAAACCTAAATTAGGTCTCAAAATGAAACAAGAGCCATGATTTGGTCTCTTAAATGAAATGAGTGCCGTGATTCGGTCACTAACTGCAACGAGAGCCGTGATTCGGTCTCCCAATGAACTAAATGAATCACACCTTGGTTGAATGTCAAATTGAACTAAATTGAATAAAATGAATTTCAAAACCTTAACTGGGTCTCAAAAAAGAATTGAATGTCATACCTTTGGTTGCTTAAAGAAAAATAAGAGCCGTAACCTGGTCTCTTTCGATAAACAATCATAGTTGCTGGATTCTTGGAAATGGATACATCCATCTTGATCTGGAGTTGATGTATCAAATACCTGACATGTTATCTGAAAATCTGATGCTCTAAAATGATGCAATGATCATGTCATGATGCATGCAATGCTCAATGCTTGATTTGCAATGACAAATTTAGTATCTTTTTGTACAAAGCCTGATTCTTGTTTGTAATAACATGGAAACCTCTTGCTCAATCCCCATCTTCTTGCTCATTCATTCTGATTAACAATTTCAAACTGTATCAGTGCTCTTCCGATTCAAATTGCTCATTTCCATTATTTTTACACATTCCCGATGATTTGCCGCAAACAACTTCCATTTTCCTTTCGGATGACTGGTTAGTTGAAACCCTGTCTCTTAAACCTAACCTATGCCTTTGAAAATTAAATGAGCATTTTCACACCTATATGGTTTCTCGCATATTTATTCACATTTTGAAATCCATGACAAAATTTAATACAAGCAACAAACCAATTAACAATAAGATTCATCACATTATTAAAAAAAAGGATCAAAGAAAGAAATAAGCTTGATTCAACTTTTGCATTTCAGAAACAAGATTCATACAACGAAAGGAATTCAAACTTTAATTCACATTCAAAAATAGACTTAAAAAAATGAGAGAGTAAGTTCATTGATTCAATACAAGAGAAAGGATAAGAGGTACCTCCCAACAATGAATACTCAGAAACATGTGCGAATGAAACCTGAGTTCTTCCTTTGATCAATTAACGATACCAACAAATTTGACCATTCGGTTTATTGAGTGATCTGATCTGCCCCAATTAGACCACTGCATTTGATCTTGCTTCATTCAATAGCTGCGCTTATGCCTTTTTCCTTCTACTTAAGCCGCCTTTTCAGGTTTTCAACTTAATTAACCCCTCAATTGATCAAGCTGCCCTTTCGGGTTTTCAACTTGGATCTCTCCTTTTTCTTTTTCATCATTTTTTCATTCTTTTCATTTTTTTTTCATTTTTTCATTTTTTATTTTTCGTTTTTTTTTATTTTTTTCATTTTCATTTCATTTTTTATCATTTTTTTAGGCATAGTATTTCTTTACAACATCAGCATTGATAGGACTGGAGAATTCCTTCCCATCCATCTCTTGTAATAATAAAGCTCCACCAGAAAAGACCTTCTTGACAACATATGGGCCGTCCCAATTTGGTGGCCACTTGTCCCGAGAGTCACGTTGGTTCGGGAGTATTTTCTTTAACACTAACTCCCCTTCTTTGAATTGCCTCGGCTTCACTTTCTTATAATAAGCTCTCATCATTCTTTTCTGGTATAGCTAACCATGACAAAGTGCGGTAAGGCGCTTCTCATCAATCAAATTCAACTGATCATGTCGTTCTTGGATCCAATCAGCTTCATCCAAGTTCACTTCTCTAAGCACTCTGAGAGATGGAATTTCCACCTCGATAGGCACCACTGCTTCTGTCCCATATATCAACGAAAAAGGAGTTGCCCCAGTAGATGTTCGGACCTCAGTTCGGTAAGCAAGAAGAGCAAACGGCAACTTCTCATGCCAATCTCTGTAAGTTTCAGTCATCTTGGCCACAATCTTTTTGATGTTCTTGTTAGCTGCCTCCACCGCTCCATTCATTTTTGGCCGATATGGTGTGGAGTTGCTATGAATGATCTTGAAACGAGAACATAATGATTCTATCATTTTACTATTCAAATTCTGAGCATTATCGGAAATGATTCTCTCCGGAAGGCCATATCTACAGATAATCTCCTTCTTTAAAAACTTAGCAACTACAGATTGTGTAACACTGGCATATGAGGTTGCTTCAACGCATTTGGTAAAATAATCAATCATAACAAAGATGTATTGATGACCATTTGAAGCTTTTAGAGTAATTGGGCCGATAACATCCATTCCCCACATGGAAAAAGGCCAAGTAGAAGCCATAACATGTAGCGGATTTGGTGGAACATGAATCTGATCCGCATATATCTGACATTTATGACATTTCCTTGTGTAATTGATGCAATCCGATTCCATGGTTAACCAGTAATGGCCGGATCTCATAATCTGCCTAGCCAATTTGTGTCCACTAGCATGAGTTCCACAGACTCCTTCATGCACTTCACTCATAATCATTCGAGCTTCCTTAGATGCCACACACCTTAACAAGACCTGATCACGGGTTTTCTTGTACAAAAATTCCCCATCCAAATAAAAGTTCATCGACAATCTCCGGATAATCTTTTTGTCGTTCTCTGATGCATGATCAGGATATTTTTGGTACTTTAGGAATTGTACAACATCATGGCACCAAGGTTTGCCATCTTCTTCTTCCTCAACATTCATGCAATGTGCCGGTTCACCTCTCAACTCGATCTTGATCGACGGAATCTCTGTATCTGAATTAACTTTGAACATGGAGGCCAATGTGGCCAGGGCATCAGCAACTTGATTCTCTTCTCGAGGTAAATGATGAAAAGAGATCTCTTTGAAGTTCTTCACGAGATCTTTGATGTAGTCATGATAAAGGACTAACTTTGAATGTTTCGTCTCCCATTCTCCCTTCAACTGATAAATCACAAGTGCAGAATCACCATACACCTTCAAATTTTCAATTTTTCTTTCTATGGCCATCTGAATACCGAGAACACATGCTTCATATTCTGCCATATTGTTTGTGCACCTGAAATCTAATCTTGCAATGGCTGGGAAATAGTTACCTTCTGGAGATGTCAGCACTGCCCCAATGCCATGTCCTATTGCGTTTGATGCTCCGTCAAAATACATTGTCCATGTTTCATCCTCATCTAATTCTCCATCAACATGAAATACTGCCATCAAATCTTCATCAGGAAAGTCAAACTCCATAGGCTCATAATCATCGCTAGCCCTTTCTGCTAAAAACTCTGCGACAACACTTCCTTTGATGGCTTTTTGAGAAACATATCGAATATCATACTCGGACAACAATACTTGCCACCGAGCAATTCTTCCTGACAAGCCGGGTTTCTCAAATATGTATCTAATTGGGTCTAACTTAGCCACCAATAAAGTAGTATGGTGTAACATGTACTGTCTTAGCCGGTGAGTGGCCCAAGCCAATGCACAGCACATCTTCTCCAATGAGGAATACTTGGCTTCATATTCAGTGAACTTCTTACTCAAATAGTACACTGCATGCTCTTTCTTTCCAGTGTCATCTTGTTGCCCTAATACACATCCCATGGAATTTTCAAACACTGTGAGATATAAGATCAAAGGTCTTCCGGGTACTGGAGGTACCAACACTGGAGGATTTGTGAGATATTCCTTGATCTTTTCAAAAGCTTCTTGACAGTCATCATCCCATTCACCTGGATCTCACTTTTTAAGCAATTTGAAAATTGGATCGCATTTAGCAGTCAATTGCGATATAAATCTGGCAATGTAATTCAATCTCCTAAGGAAACCTCTGACTTCTTTCGGGGTTTTAGGTGGTGATAAATTCTGGATAGCTTTGATCTTATCTGGGTCTACCTCAATCCCCTTTTCACTAACTACAAAACCCAATAGCTTTCCGGAGGTCACCCCAAAAGTGCACTTGGTTGGATTCAATCTGAGCTTGTACTTCCTCAGTCTTCTGAACAACTTCTGCAAATTGACAATATGCTCTTCCACAGTCTGAGCTTTAGCAATCATATCATCGACATATACTTCAATCTCCTTGTGCATCATATCATGGAACAAAGTCACCATAGCTCGCTGATAGGTAGCACCAGCATTCTTCAAACTAAAAGACATCACTCTGTAGTTAAAAGTTCCCCACAAGGTGATGAAAGTTGTTTTCTCTTTATCCTCTGGTGCCATCTTGATCTGATTATATCCCGAGAAACCATCCATGAATGAGAATATGGAATAACGGGCAATATTGTCAACTAGGGTATCAATGTGAGGTAAGGGAAAGTTATCTTTGGGGCTGGTGCGATCTCTGTAGTCTACACACATTCGTACCTTCCCATCTTTCTTCGGTACCGGAACTATGTTGCCTACCCACTCCGGGTACTTTGCAACTTCAAGAAAACCTACATCTAACTGCTTCATTACTTCTTCCTTTATCTTCAATAGCATCTCTGGTTTCATCCGTCTTAACTTTTGTTGAACTGGCTTGCATTCCGGCTTAATCGGCAGCTTATGAACTACAATTTCTGGATCTAATCCCGGCATATCTTGATAAGACCATGCAAAGACATCTGAATACTCTTTCAACAAATCAACTAGCTGTTATCTTTCAGTTTCTGATAAAGTGGTGCCTATCTTCACTTCTCTTCTGTCTTCTTCTGTGCCCAGATTTATCAACTCTGTAGTTTCTTTATGGGGCACTATCTGTCTCTCTTTTTGCTCAACTAACCTCAACAAGTCTTGAGGTAGATCAGAATCATCAATATCGTCGTTATCAACCTCATCAGTATCAATCAACTTATCAAAATTGAACTTAGGCTCGCTACTTATGCTATCTTCGTATTCATTGACGGTGGACCTGCAAAGGGTAATTTGGAATGGATATATGTACAGAGTAATAGAATAGGAATGTATGGTAAGAGATAAATCAAAGAATAGCGAATTGGGAAACAATAGAAGAAAATATAGTGAACATATTGCAAAGTAATCTCATTATGTCAAACGTCTGTGCATGCATCAATTCATCATTGAAGTTCAAATTATATGTAAACAAGAAAGAAAGCCTTAACCAATTATGAAAATACCCATCAACATTCTTAGGCATAAGCATTGATTTAATAAACAAGAGTTTCAGCTAATTACATTTGCTCAGAAGATGAAAACACAGCTGGTATCTCAACAACAGACCAATTGTCTAATTCCGTGTCCATTTCAGCCACATAGATTAACCCATCTAGCTGATCTGAAACCTCGTCATCGACAGCACAAATAACCAAATTCTGCAATTCTGACTGAACAAACTGGACTGAAATTGGTGTCTGCCCATACTGATTAAGGTTGACCCAACCAGCTGATACAAAGGTTTGACTGATCGGTGGGAATTTCAATCCTTTCTCCTCTTCCATGCACACCCCATCCTTCTTAGCCAACCTCCGGGCCTTATTCTTCTCTTTCATTTGTTGTTTGTCTCTCCACGATGGCTTGAAACCCAGACCAAAAGTATTATCTTGGTGAGGCCAGTCTATCAATTCGGGATTCCCTTGCAGATTCTTTCCCAAACCCTTTCCATCAGACCATCCCAATTCTCGCATCTGTCTCTTCTGACTAGTCAAACCCTCAGAACTTTGGCTTGCGCCCTTTTCTGACATGACCTCCGCAATTTCAAAAGATCGAAAAGAGCAGTCCAAAGCTTCTTCGGCAGCTTCAATGTAAGGGGAGTCTGAAGATTGTGTCACCATGATATCCTCTTCTCCTCTAACTGTCACTATTGTCCTTTCCACCTGAAACTTTACTTTTTGATGCAGGGTTGATGGAACTGCCCCAGCCAAATGTAACCATGGCCGACCAAGGAGACAAGTGTAAGATAGGTTGATATCCATCACTTGGAAAACCAATTCAAATGTAACCGGACCGACCTGGAAAGGTATCCCTATGGTTCCATACACTTCCCTTCGAGTTCCATCAAAAGCTCTGACTATGAGGTTACTCGACTGCAGATAGGACAAGTCCACTGGTAGCTTCTGTAAAGACCTGAGAGGCATGGCATTCAATGCTGAACCACTGTCGATTAGAACCCTCACCATTGTGTAGCCCTTGCATCTGGTAGTAATATGAAGTGCTTTGGGAATTCCCCTCATTCCCGTAGGTATCTCATCATCCATAAATGTGATGTAATTAACTGCACCGATGCTTCCAACTATATGGTCCATATCAACAACAGAAATATTTCTGGACACATAAGACTGACTCAGGGCCTTCAATAATGATTTTCTGTGGGTCTCGGAGTTCAACAACAGTGCAAGTAAAGAAATACGGGCTGGTGTCTTATTCAATTGGTCAACTACACTGTATTCACTTTGCTTAATGATCTTAAGGAACTCCTCAGGTTCATTAACAGAAGCACCATTGGTAATCTCTTTCTCTGATATCATCTCCTGAACATTCATCAGCCCATCATTCATCTTAGCCTTTTCTTTAGAAGACTCACCATTTTCAGGACAATAAACCCTACCACTTCGGGTAATTCCACCAACATCAGACACCGGGGGAAATCCTGACTCCTTAACTCCTTCAATTGTAGAAAAACTGCATTCATACTTCCAAGAAACTTGGTGATCATCTTTGTACTCAAATGGTTGGGGAGAATTCACAACCACTGGTGTTGTTGGTTTTGGTGCATCATAGTGGATCATAAAAGGCTTAGGTGCCTCCGTGGGGGTAGGAACGAATGGCTTTTGTGCTGAAGGTGCATCATAGTAAACTACAAAAGGCTTAGGCTTGGGTAGCTCATCATAGTACACCACAAATGGTTTCTGTGTTCCCTCTTCACCTCCTACCATATTTACAGAATCATTAATTCGTTCCACATAAAACTCAATTAGGGACTGATCCATCATCCTTTGCACTAATTCACGAAAATATTTACAATTTTGTACACCATGTCCCATCTTACCACAATACTGGCAACCATCAACCTTCTTCCCACACTGAATCATCTGTGCCTTCTTTAGAGCTTTGAAAACTGTAGTCATTGAAGTTTTCACTTCACTCACAGATCTCTTCACATATTCACCATTACCAATCACATTTACTGCTGCCCCCCCATGATTCGGCAAAGGATTTTGCCCAACATTAGGTTGCGTATTCTGAGAGAAACTCAACCTTCCTTCTTTTACCAAATCCTGTACCTTAAGTTTTAGCACATAGCAATCTTCAGTTGAATGACCGGCTGCTCCGTGGTGATAGTCACAATGTTCATTGGGTTTAAACCAATCTGGGTATGGTGGTGTGTAAGTTTTGGTCATGCGTGGTTTTTCAATCAGCTTTTGTTGTAAAAGTTGTGGGAGCAAAGCAGTATAAGTGTATGGGATGGGATCAATTCTGGTATAAGTCCGAGCAGGCCTTGGATTGGTTCCGGCATTTGTGGCGGTGCTTGGTCTGTGTGTGAAAGTTGGTGCAGTAGGATGGAAACTTGATCCGGAAGCAATGTAGTTGGTGGCTAGTGGTTGGTATGGAGCATGCAATTGGTAAGAAATATGTGGTTGATATGCACCCCAAGGCCTATAAGAACCTGAGCGCCAGTTGTGGGAAGGCCTTTGATTGGGGTTGTGGTAGTTTTGATGCTGGTAAGTATATGGGTATGAATGGCTATCAGTAGCATGAACCTCCCCTTCTCTCTTCTTGGGATTATGCACCTTTTTCCCTCCAGATAAGTCTCCACCGTCTATCTTTCCACTCTTGATTGCCTTTTCCAAACACTCTTCTGCAACCACAATAACCGCAAATGAGCCCGAAATGCTAGTAACAAGCCGGTCATATAGTGGTCCTTTCAGAGTTTCAATGAAGGTATAGTTTGACTCTCTTTCTGTCAGTGGAGGGTCAACCTGAGCAGCCACATCTTTCCATCGTTGGGCATACTCCTTAAAGGACTTACTGGACTTTTTTTCCATGGTTTGAAGGGTCAATCGATCAGGAGCTAGATCAGTCATATGTTTATATTGGGTAATAAAGGCCTTTACCAAATCTGACCAAGACTGAACTTTAACCCTATCGAGCTGATTATACCACCTCAAAGCTGCCCCAGAAAGACTATCTTGGAAAAAATGAATTAGGAGCTTGTCATCATAAGCATAGGCTGCCATCTTTCTCACATAGCTAGTGAGATGTTCTTGGGGGCACCTGGTTCCATTATACTTCTCAAAATCGGGGACCTTAAATTTCGGGGGTATCACAATGCCCGGAACCAAGGTAATGTCAGCTGCATTCATAGCTCTATAATACTGTGCCCCTTCAATTGCCTTTAGCCTTTCCTCCAACATGTTCAACATTTTGCTATCCGAGGATGCCTCCTTAGAAATTTCTGGATCAAGTAGCACTGGATTTGTTGAAGTTGCACCCACATTAATGATTGGATTGTGAGTAGCTGGGTAGTTTGAGTGGGTAAAGTGGTGTAGACAAACCCACTAGCATTAGGTTCGGTAGGTGGTGGAGGTGGGTAAGGATATGCCCCATATGGCGGTGGAGGTGGGTACTGATTTTGAATATCTGGCACAACCGATGGAATAGGAATGTTGAGTGTTGGTAGGTTTTGCTGAGTTGTCTCGGGCGTATACCCTGGAGCATGAATTGGCGTCCCAGTATGAACAGGTGTATTCTCTCTGACCATCATACTCAACTCATTGATCCTTTCCATTGCCTCATTCAGCTTTTTTGTCAGATCCTCATTAGTCCGTTTCAAATTCTCCATTTATTTATTCTATTTTGCCATTTTCCTTGCCTGTAACCTAGTGTAGTATCGGGGAGGTTGGGATGCTATCTTGAAACCTTTGATTACCATGAACATAAATAAGGAGAATTATTGTGATTAAAAGAAAATAATGATGCTTTAATAATTTAAGCATGAGAAAATGATGCATGATAAGAATCCATCCACAACAAGTAAAACCATAAAAGATAACTGATCATTGCATGTAAGCAAAATCACCCATCATCCAAAATACTTGATTACAATCATCCGGCGAAATAAACTGTTGAGAAGTTTTACAGCAAACTTTCTTTCAAGCTGTCCATATTTAACCCGGAGCCTTTCTATCATGTGCTTCAATTGGAGATTCCCATTACTTTAATCAACGACTTTTCGGTAGATTTGGACTTCTCCCTTGAGCTCTTCTCTTCTGCTCTTCTCAGCTTCTAGCTTCTTCTTCAATACCCTTTTTGAGATCGTCTGGATGTGTACAGACCCTTTTCACTTCCCTTCTCTGCCTTTTGACCAAACGGAGCCACTTACCCTCTGCCTCACATTTTCTGATGAACATTTCCATCTTTTTCAAACGTGCCTCCTCTAGTTCATTTTTTAAACTCTGAATTTCTTCCTCTTTCTTCTTCAACTCCTCATTCTCCAATTCGAGTTGCTGACATCTCTTGGTTAGCTGGTCTATCACGCTTTCTTGTGTCTGCAAATCACTTAATGGATTGCCTTGTTCACTTGCCATGATCAATTTCCTTTTACTTTCCATGAAAAACAAAATATTTGCCCATTGCTAAATAGGAATACTAGAATGCTTTGATTCATTATAGACATCATTTTCGACTAATAAACTGTGCTCAAACTGTTTGTAAACTAAATCATCATCACTGGCTAATTATTTACAAATCATAAACTGTAGATCATTGGGAACCCCCAGTCATGTTTCTAAGCTTTTCTGCCAATTCATCCATTTCCTTCTTCACCTCACACCAATTCTCCACCAGCTTGGCATTTTCTGCAGTCAATTTGTTGATGGTGTTCTCGGCCTTAATGCGCAAGTTCGTCTGAATGCTACAGTTCAACACGGCTTGGCTTTTAAGATGCTCCAACTTGCGCTTCTCTTCCTCCCATTGACATCTTTCTTCGGCCCTTCCAATCTTTATCTTTGCCAATTGCTGTTGCAAAGCCTCTATCATGCTGATTACCTCAGACTCCATCAGTTGTTTCCCTCTTTCTTCTCACAGAGAATGTCGATATATGCCAATAGCTTCACCAGCCTGCTCACATTTATCTTCTAATGCATCCTTCTCCTTTATCACTTCAAAAATCTCTATTTCAGCTTTCTCGAGAGCTTCTTCTGCTGTCTTTTTCCCATGCTGAGCCATTTCTGTATCAAACAGGAACTTTCACCCTTGCTCATCAAACTCCATCTTCTGCTTCTTCAACATAGTCTGGCTTTCAACCAACTTCTTTTCTAAGTCATTCACCTTTAGTCCCTTTCGCATCAACTTGTTCTCATATTCAAGTCTGGCAAACATGTCTTCAGAGCGCGACCCCAGTTTGAATTTCACGCCCTCCTTTGGCGGTAGAGTCTCATTTTTCACTCTATCTCTTTGCCACTCCACATATTCAAGGGTACACAACCCCAATTCAGTTTCGGGCGGCATTCTTTCCATGTTGAGCCTTCCTTCCTCTCCCATCTTTCTGACTTTCCCTATCTCCTCATCATTGTCATACGAGATCTCAATGCTATCTAGCCCATGTGTAGCAGGAACAAATTGGCATATTCCTAACTGCCTTAGAAACAATAGCGGGGAGAAAGAAATTGCACTCCAAGGCCCAATTAGAATCACCCATGGTTTACCTCCATAACTATATACCGCACCTTTTGGTCCCATCCATTCGACTTTCCTAAGGACATCTTTGCTTGTCATGGTCTTGAGCCAGTCGATCCATCCTTGTTCGTCCTTTGTCTTCCATCTAATTCTCGAATACTCTTCCAGAATATCACGCCCTTCAATAAAAGGCCCCTTAAACTTCCGGAGAGAACATGGTTGATGACTTCTGAACCACACCATGAGCAACTGAGCGCAACCTCGAAAACGGCCTTTCCCATTCTTTCGACAATGCATCAAAGATTGAATTGTTTCCGCTAAAATTGCATGGACAGGACTACATCCTTGGTTAATTTGGGAAACCAACTCCACAATCAGATAATTTATCTCTCCCACAACTTTTGGGAAGATGACCATGCCGTATATCAAGATAGCCATAAACACATGTGCATGCTCCGTTGTCAATTTGGTTTCCATCATGTTCAACCAAGTGTCGGTTGATCGGTTCACCGGTGCTTCCACATGACCAAGAGCTTTTTTGAATATCCTAAAAGGGCGGATTAAACATGCTTCCCTCAAATAAATCCGGTCTATTGGGTCAGAGTTTGGCTTCAACAATTTTTGGTACTCTTCCACAGTTGGGAACATATCCACGTCATTAATCATAAAACACCTATAATCCGGATCAAAGAAATAGACCAAAGCACCTAGCAACTCCTGATCTACATCAATCTTCAACAGCGATCCTATGCAACCAAACTTCTTCACAAACTCTGGCTTCCCCGGTATCTCATCCCATAACTTCTTGAGTTTCGTAAGGTCATTCTGCTGAAGGTCCATCTCCACTATTTCAGGCAACTTATGTCGAGGCTGACAGGCTGAACAATCATCTTGCGTCTGACTCTCTTGTATGTCCATGGCTACTACCTCATTGACTTCCACTGCATTATCCTTATCTATCTCCATGACTCAAAGACGTCTAGATTCCAATTGGCAATAGGCAAATACTCTGGGAATGCATGCAAAGATGCAAAATATGATGCCAAAGAAAAACAAAAGAAAGAAAAAAGGAATTCAATTAGTAATCAATCAAGAGTAAAGGAAAATGAACAAAGGTAATAAACAACTGTTAAAACAAACAAATTTGCCCCTTTTTATATCCATCACATACGCACACGCATGCAATCTTTGATTTAGGACATTGATGTCCTTGGGGTCGGTAGTCTTTCTACTGTGGATGAAAATTTTACCCACACTACGGTCATAGCTCATTAATGAAAACAGAGAAAGATAAAGGAGTGTTCCTTCACGTGTACCTAGTATTGTAGTCACCTCACGGGTTCGGCTCTAACTAGGTTCTTTCACCAAAACTAGATGTTGGTTGGACTTTGATCCTCTGGAAAAGTTCTCGAATTGCCCCTACTAGCAGTTTGCTATCCTATGCTAGCAAGTACAATCCGAGTGAGAGTGTTCGCTCAACCCCCGGGGACAGAGTCCCTTGGAAGCCTGTTACTATGCTCTCTTCTAAAAGGTGATCCGACCATCATCGGATTATGCATGAATGCATGAATGCAAGAAGTGATGTGTGTGGAAGGAACATACAAACCTTTACCGATCACTGTGATATACCAAACATTACCAAACTCATTCACCTTTCTCTTTGCACGAGGAAAACAAATACAACAAGTCAGCAACAAACCAGTAAGATAATATAACAAGCATAACAAATAAGCGCACATAAGCATAACAAGCAAACAGATAAATCAATAGGGCGACAAGATTTAAAAAAAAAAAAATCTAAAGGCGATTCCTAAAACTAAACTCCCCATAGGACTTGAATTTTTTTTTCTTCTCTTTTTCCTTTTTATGTTTTTTTTTTGTTTTGTTTTGTTGTGTTTTTCTCTTAAAAAAAAAATTATTAAGGCCCAATTAAAATCAATTTCATCTCGGCTCGACTCTCGGACTCTGTCCCCAGTGGAGTCGCCAAGCTGTCGCAACGTTTCCGAGGACGACGTGATTGGGACGAAATAAAACGGGGAGTCGCCACTAACCTCTTTTGTTTAGGTGGGTTAGCCACCTTTTTAGGAATCTATCTAACCCGACATTGGCCGTGAAATGGCGTATCAAGCTAGATAGGTCCCGGTCTACGGAACCGGAGATTGGGTTCGGGAGTACAGTTACGTATGGGGAAGGATTAGCACCCCCACAACGCCCGTCAAAAGACGGTACCGATCAATTAAACATTAATTAGGCCTTAATAATGGGTTTTCAATTTTTTAACATTGGAATTTGATTTTTTAGTCTTTTAAGAAGAATAACTACTAAAGAAATTACCATCACAATTCTTTTAGCAATTATATTTATTGATGATTAAAAAAAAACACACACACACACACACACATTTTTTTTATTTTTGAATTTGAAGGGATAATTAAAAGACATTTTTTTTTTATTTTCTTGGACACTTTTTTTATTATCTTTCAAACATTTTTGATTACCAATGAATAATTTTTAGGAACAATAGCCATCACCATTTCCCTAATAACCATCCTTTATTTAACTCAATCATTTCTTTTTTTTATTTTTCTAGTTTTTTTTAATTAATTCAAAATTACCCTTGAACAATTACTAAGGAAGATTGCCATCACAATTTCTTTAATAATTGTCCTCCTCTAACCAACCATTTTTTTTTGGGTTTTTTTAATTTGATTTTAAAAATTACCAATGAATAATTATTTAAAGAAAATTGCCATCACAATTTCTCTAACAATTACTCATTAATTATTTAACCATTTTTGATTGATTTTTTTTGATCAAATTTTAAAATTACCATTGAATAATTATTTAAGAAATTGCCATCACAATCTCCATAATAACTATCCATTATTTAATTAATCTTTTTTTTTGGATTTTTCTCTTAATCATATTTTAAAAATTACCCTTGAACAATTACTAAGGAAAATTGCCCTTCTTTATTTGCTTGACCACTTTTTGGGTTTTTCTTAAAAATTAGAGTATAACATGGATATTTACATATGGCCTAAGGACATGTAATATATGAATTTAAAGGATAGATATGTGTACAAATAAGACATGAAAATATAGCTTATTAACATCAAATGATCCTAAAAAGCCTAACGTAGAAATTTCTACAAATTAATATCAACATAATTTCATATTTGTGGAGATATATATATATCTTGGAACATAAATTGAAACAAGAGCTAGCATGTAGGGGATGGATTTACACGTGACAAAATAAATGAACGTAGGCTGAAACGAATTTTAATATGCACTAGAATGTGTCGGGTCATGAAAGCATAAGCACTAAAACTATTAATTGAAACATGATATCTAAATAGCAATAACAGGACATCTATACACATGGGGTTTAAAATGAATAAGTCTAATTACACAAGAAACTACATATAGCAAATGGACAAATGTCAATGTGCATGGCAAATGATTTTTACAAGAGTTGGACATTTAAATGGATACTAACGACAATAGAAAGTCAAACAAATACATAGAAAAGTAAAATTATTTAAAATGATGACGGGACTAATTAGAATCAAAACCAAATTGAAATTGGAATTAGGCTTGTGGTTAGACAAATTACCAATGAAAACCGGCATGCTTAGTAAGCAAACTGATGATATTGCGAAGAAGACTGGTCCGCAAGCTAAAAGGGGCCTGAAGTTGGATGCCCCAGCCTATAAAAGCTCTTTTGTTGACCTCTTCGGTCAAACTTGGACTTGCTTTTTCATTTTAGTTTCTGAACAAACCGACTCCTCCCTAAAATCGTAGCCCTTTTTGGTTATTCGTTTTCCAGCCAAACAATGACCGAAAACTGAAGCTTTCTCTGTTTTTTTAGTTCTTTGTGGCTTCTACGTTCGGGCAAAGTGATAATGAGAAGGCCATGATGACAATGGATGTCTCAATGGGTGACAACTTTGAGAGTGTTGCAACAGGGAGCTTGGCTTAGATGAGAAAGGTAACTTTCTCTCCTACTCTGTATTCCCGTTTGCAACTGTCTGGAGACTTGTCTTTCTGAGTTCTTTTCTTGTGGTGGGAAGTGGAAAAAGGGATTCGTAGCCTATATTTTTTTTGGGTAGGGGGATGACCTTTTTTTGTTCTGGAAAATCAAAGGGGAACTTTAGAATGGCAATAAGGTACGAGACTGAAGAAAGGTTTTTGTTTCTAAGAGATAAAATGATTTTTAGATGTCGATGGGGTTTAGGAAACAGAAACTGGATGTGGAAGAGAAGAATAGTGTGAAGTAAAGCTCGACTTGAAAAGAAATGGTAAATTTTTTCTTTTGGCTTTTTCTCCCCCCTCTTTTTTTTTGCAGAGCTCTCTTTTCTTCTCCTTTTATTCTGAGGATTTTTGCCTTCTTTTAACTCCCCTGGATTTGCCAACCCAGCCACCAAAAAAAGGAATCTCCTTTTTGAAATCACTCGTCTCTTTTTTTCTTTTGGCTTTCGGCCATTTTGTTTTTGCCTCCCTTTTTTGACTTTTTTTTATTTTTTTTTCTCAGCCCCCCTCCCCCCTTTTTGGTTGGCAGCCATCATTTTCTTGCAATCTTTTCTTCAAAATCACTCGTCTCTTTTTTTCTTTTGGCTTTCGGCCATTTTGTTTTTGCCTCCCTTTTTTGACTTTTTTTTTGTTTTTTTTTTCTCGGCCCCCCTCCCCCTCCCCCCTTTTTGGTTGGCAGCCATCATTTTCTTGCAATCTTTTCTTCAAAATCACTCGTCTCTTTTTTCACAGAGCTCTCCCCTTTCTTTTCTTCATCCGTCCCCTTTTTTACGTTTTTTCTTCGCTTGGTCCCCCCTTTGTCTCCTTTTTTTTTTGGTTGGCAGCAATTATTTGGCGCCGTTTCAACATTGTTCTAGGCCGCCCCTTCTCTACATTTTTCTTCAGTTGGGCCCCCCACCTTTTCATTTTTTTGGTTGGCAGCAATTATTTGGTGCCGTTTCAACATTGTTCTGGGCCGCCCCTTATCTACATTTTTCTTCAGTTGGCCCCCTCACCTTTTCATTTTTTCTTTGGCAGCAATTATTTGGCGCCGTTTCAACATTGTTCTGGGCCGCCCCTTCTCTACATTTTTCGTCGGTTGGCCCCCCTTTTCATTTTTTCTTTGGTTGGCCCCCCCATTTTTACACATTTTTTTGGTTGCCTTGACAGGGACGCAATGATAGGACTGAGGTTTCTAAGCCTTGACTTTGTGCAACTGATGGTACCCTATGCTCATTTCTTGCTGTCGGTATTATCTGGCTGTTTTGTTTTTGTCTTCTTGCATGAGGCAATAATTTTGGTTCAATGTAATGAGGGAATCTCGGAAGCATTGTCGGATTTGGGAGATTTTCTAGGTAGCCGTCCCTTCTGGTCTCCTTGCTGCTATGCTCCAATCTTCAAAACCTGCTCAATTCCAAATAGCAAAACCCAAGAAAAAGAAAAAATAGAAGACTAAAGTAAGATTAAAATTAAAATTAAAATCTAATATAAATAAAGAAAGTAAGAAAGGTTGTAAGAAAAGAAATTAAATAATGAGGTGTCTACAATACATACATACATACATCTTAAAACACCCTGCCCATGTGGCATACAATAACGAGTGTAGCAATGTGAGGGAATACCTGAATCCCAAAGCATTTAATTAAAACATTTTTATAATAATAAAAGCATTTAGCCATAAATGGCTAAACGCTGAACACAAAGCCACTCACGGTGTTGGGAGGTTCGTATACTCCCAATTGTCCCACGAAGATTGATCTCCAGAACATCACCGCACTCGATCGTCCAGAACCCTAATTACACGGAAATACACGTTAGTATTCATAATCAATCTATGAATGCACCTATGAGGCTCTACTATGACCTAAGATGTTGTTTGGATGTGTTTCAGGGCTTAGAAAAGTGTCCGGGAAGGTTTCGGGTCAAAATCGAACACTTAGTGCAAAATTACAATTTTACCCCTTGGCGAAATTGACTCCCGCGTGAGATTGGACCAAGTCCTATGTGGGACTTAGCAAAAATGATCACTCTTGGGAGGATTGACTCGGCTCCCGTGTGGGAGGCAAGCTGTGGCTCGAATTTCGAGGTATTTCTTCGATTTTCGGGCCCATTACTCCACGGTTTGGCTCGAAAATTGAAACATGCAATCCCCGCAACTCACATGACACATTTACCGAAACAAAAACGAGAATCATCGACTCAAAGTTCTTAAATCTAAAATCTAAATCTAAATCTAACTAAAAAGCTAAATTTAACTTTGAACTGAGACTTCTCCTAGACCAATGCATGAAAATACATGCAAACTAGGGATAACATAGATTAAGGTGAGTAGAACAACTTACTAGAAACTCACCTTGATTTGTTGATCGGTTTGCCCGGATCGGCCAAAAGTCCGAAGTCGCTCCGAAAGAGCAAAAGAGAGAAAAGAGAAATGAAAGAAAAAGAGAAAGAGAGAAATGAGGGGGAGAGGCTCGGCCTCCCCCCATTTATAGGGAAGCCCGGTAGCGGGCCTACTCGGACCCTAGGCCAAATTTTCTCTCCTCTTTTCAATCTCTTCTATTCTCGATCCTTGGCTTAATCCACCGACTTTTACACCAATGGATATCCAATCCATTGGCTATGGACTTAAAGAAAGTCCAATTGGAGTTTAGTTGCTTCCATGCATGGTCAATCACCTCATCTTCCAACTCCATCTTATCCTAAGCTTGATTTCTCTTAATAACTAGACACATCCAGACCGAGGTATTGTTTGAATTAAAACACCGTCTACACTGTTCCGTTTATACGGAAAAGTTGAACTAGGTCCAGGTGTGTCATTTGTACTATTTATTTTTACTTTATAGAAGCTTTAATGCTATGAACTTTTAATTCAAATCATTATAAATTAAGGATTTAAACCTTGATAATTTCAAGTAAAAAAATAAACAAAAATAAAAAAATTGTAGTTAAAAGAACTACTAATAATTGACCAAAAACAAACATTATATTTCAAAGATTGCAAGTTACACTCCAATGTATAACTAAAACCTAATTAGTTGCCAAAAGTAGCAAGTATAATGCGTTGGTAGAGTGTCAAATTTTTAGTTACAGTGATTCAAGTTCAAATCTTAAAAGTTTTAAGTAAGAAAATATAATAACAACAATAAAAATAAAAACCTAATGAGTTTTCACACCATGTGAATGTTACAATCCACGCAAGGACGAATTCGTAATGGGGCCAACGAAGGCAGCTGCCCCCATTGGGATCTAAGGGTGAATATAGGGGGTTCAAAAAATTATCAGCTTTAGCAAAATAGATAATTTGCCCCCATTAATCCATTGTAAAATAGAGATGGAAATATTTTAACCCCAAATTCATGCACCTCTCTCTACCTTCCAAACATATCTTGCCATGTTGCATCAATAAAGAAATGAAAATGTTATCAATGTTGACAGTTTTAAGCCTTTAACATTTAAACTTGTTAATTCTATTAGCAAATGTACTTAAGTTTTATGCATTAAAGATAACAAAAGAAGCTGCTTGCTAAATTTACCCCACTAGAAAAAAAAATTCTTGGATCCGCCCCTAAATCTGGGGATCCTAAGTTGATGTATATTATTTGTATTTTGATGGGTTGAAAGAGAGTTCGCATACAAAATTAAGAATTATTTTAAACTTTGGATAGCAAATCGAGAATTTTAACCTAACTCAAGTACTAAACTTTAGACAAGAGCTGTAGAACATATACATACATACATGCGTACATACATACCTGTAGGATTTTAATCCCCTTAAAGCAAGGATCTATTCATACTAAGTTATCAAGTATCAAATAAAATAGAAGTGAAGCATACTTGAATTCTCCATTAGTAAATCTTCCTTAGAGTCTTTGTGTTTGTCTTCCAAATTAGAATATAGCTCTTAGCTTCCCTCTGATGATGGGATGTCAAAGCGTACGTTTAATTTGAGGACCACAACTACTTATATAGGGTGAAACTCTAATGTAATAATTTCTAATTTAGCCCATCATTAAATTAGAAACTATAGTCCTGTTTCTACACATAGGAAGCCCACACTTAATTAGATCCATAATGCCCAAATACCTTAAACCATATTAAATCACTTTAATTAATTGAGCTCAACCTTATGTGACAGCCTTTATACACAATTATACATATATAAGCCCACCTGGAATATTTAAAATTCCCAACAATATCTACTTGACAACTCGTGTTTCCGTATCGTGTAAACATATATCATTAATAGTCATTAATTCAAATACAAACACGACATGATTCGACACGATTAGCTTTCGTGTCGTGTAATCGTATTGTGTAAACACGTATAATTAATTAAAATTATTATATTATTCCTATAATAAATATAAAATTCATAAAATTCAATATATTTTCAATTATATTAAAGGTAATCATGTTTAACGTGTTTTAGGCGTTTTAATTGTGTTTGATACGCTTAAGACACGAAATACGTTTAATCTTAATCGTGTTGACACGATTGAAACACAGAACACATTAAGGTTAAACACTAATACGGTAACTTCGTGTCGTTCACGTATAGTGTTAATGTGTCATGTCCAAAATTGTGAGGTCTACATGCATACATTTATGTGCGTGTTTGTATATGTACATATACTTATACATATTATACATATATACATACGTATGTATATGTATAGACACACGCACATACACACATACACACATGTATCTAAAGCAAAGCTCGCATCTCTCGATATCTTCCAAGAGATATAGTTTCTTTAGAAAAATTGAGTGGCATACAACGGGGCCAAAAGGAGAGATAAAGACAAAGACAAAAGAAGATGGTGTAATGCATTCGGCAAGCAAACTTTGCATTTGGTTTAAAGCATATACCATATAAGCAAAGGCTAGCTAGCTAGGCAAAGTATACGAGTGGGCAACCCACTTTGTTCTACGAATCATATTGCACACCAATTCGGTCTATCTTTTTTATTATTGCAAGTTTAAATATTTACAACATGATAATGATTAGTAAATGGTGGTGGGGATGGTGGTGGTGTTGTTGGTGACTTGAGGACTAATATTCTTTGTTTTTTTTAGGGATCATAATATACATCGAAGACGATCAATGTCAAAGAATAATCTCTTCTAAACATTGGGTTTAATTTGCAATAATGATAATCTAATTGGCCTCCACCATTTTTTATCTTTTCAATGGAAAATGAGAGAAAAAAGGGTATATGATGTTGTTGAACAAAAATGCTTCAATAATAAATAACAAAAAACACCAACGTGCACGTCGTTGTTTACCCTAACTCCTATCATGTGCATCCATCACTTTGTGGACAAGCAAAAATATTTATTATTAATATTTAATAAAAGTAAAATTTAAAAGGAATGAGAACTTACTGTCTATAAATCTAAACTTTGCATTGAGTAAGCCAATTGGAAAGACTAAGATTCCATCATATTTTATGGAAGTATGGTAGTAGAAATGGAAAGTTCCAACTATCTAGGAACTTACTATAAAAAGAATGAAAACAAATATACTTTTTGTCGCATTAATGCAAGCAGGTGGTGGAACAAATATAAGTTCATTCAATATATTTGTCCGAGGACAAGGAACATTAGGTACGTTCTTATATATATATATATGAAGGTTTTGACATTATTATTTTTTAAAATATACAAGTGATCAAGAATATAGCCGCATCATTTGCCCGTGACGAGACAAAGCAAATCCAATAGACAAATCTTATTGGGATTTTACTTTTTATGCTTGGATAATCTTTAGACGAAAAAAAGAAAGAGCCACGATCGATGTGACAAGGGAAAATGAGCTTGCGTGCATCTACTTTATTCAAAATAATTTGTCAAGTATATAGACTCCATATAGGATGATGAAAAGAACAATTAAAAGTACGAATCATGCTACATGATTATATATATATATATATATATAATGATAATGTATTATATAGTATATATTTGTAGTTATTGGTTGCTATGACAACCTCAACTGAATAATTACTCCTAATAAATTTTACCTTCTTTATAAAATACTTTGGTGGTGGAATAGTTTATATAATGACAGATAATTATAGATCAAATATAGCATGATTCGGACGTTTGGCGATAGTGGAGATTTAGGATAAATAGAGGTTTAATATCCAAAATAACCATCAAACTTGTAAGAAATTGTCATTTTAGTTCTCCAACTTTTATTTTGAAATTTTTTGCTATCGTGCTTAGATTTTTTGAACAATGTAACTCTTAGAGTTGATATAACACACCCATAAATTGACATGCGGAATTTTCATATTATATACATATTATTTCCATATTGCAACATGTCATCACCAAAGATTACATTGTTCAAAAATCAAAGTACGAGGGTTAAAAGTTGCAGGGCTAAAATGGCCCTTTCTTTTACAAATTTGAAGATTATTTTTTGAATTAAGTTGAAAAATAATGGGAGAATTATCACTAGGTGTATTGGTGGGTTAAAAATGTCATAATGATGCAATAAACAAACTTTTATCCATTTTTAGTATAATTTCAACTTAGTTATCTATCAGTGTAATAAGATTTTATACGCTTTACCATTTTATCCTTTTTAAGCATTTCCCTTTTCTTTTAATAACTATTCTTTTGTCTTTTTTTTAATGAATTTTTGACTTTTTGATTATTACATTAAATTTTATTTTTAATACTTTACCCATTAAATTCATTAAATAAATTTTACATACTTTACCCATTTTATACTTTTTAAACATTTCTCTTTCTTTTTTAATACCTATTTTTTTTTGAATTTTTGGCTTTTGGATTATTATTAAAATAAATTTTATTTTTAAACTAATTTATAATAACTTCAAATATAATGGAATTTTTTTTTATCAAATGCATATATTTATTTAAATTAAAAATTCTATTTTATTTTCTTCTATTACAACTTACAAGAAATTATAATGGATGTATGTTGAAAATTATAAAAAATTTAAAAATAAAATATAATCAAAGAATTAAAAATAATTAAGTTTTGTGTATAAATTTCATCCTTTAATAAAATGGTTACAATGGATGAACATGTTTTTTTTAAAGCAATTGATTTTTTTATTTAAGAAATTACACAGTAAAATGGATAAAGAATGTAAAATATATTATACTTAAAATGAACAAAAGTTGACTCACTACATCATTGGAGCATTTTTAATCCAACAATACACCTAAGGATAATTCCCCAAAAAATAATTGAATATAATGAATTATTTATACGAACATATGGGATTCTAATGCATAATTTGCAATGAAAGACATTTTTTTTTGGAGAAGAAAAACATTTTTTTTTTAAATAAAAGATCATTGTATTGATTAGAAGATAAAAGTAGATCCCTCAAAATGCATAAATAAGTTCTACAATTTTCAGGAAACATTAAGTGTATCATTAAACAGATTTGGTGATAAATCCATAACATAAAACTACATTTATAAAATGTTGGGATTCAAGTGCGAGCTTATGTCATATATTTAAACTTTTACTTGTGGATTTCTCAATCATACGCACTTTTGTGTATAAGCTATATATCTCTAATATTCTAATGCTGGCCCTATCATTTAAGGTCCAACTGCTGCTCATGCCAATTGGTTTCTGAATAATGTTTTTCAATCAGCCACTCACCTTTCCTTTTTGGCTAAGAGCAGTTGGCCTTTTGAATTAGATAAGATGCATATTTTTCTTGAGACATGAGTTATTAGGTTCTAGTTCCATCATATGTTGGTTTGATTTAATATATATTATATTGATTTATTATATATTATTAGTTTGTTTGTTGGTATATTAGTTTAATAATTTCTCAAAAGATGTATATGCTTATATGCGATTTTTTTTATTTTAATCAGATTTCTATTGATTATTGTATATAATAATAAAAAAAAAGAAATAGATTTAGATGATCAGATGCCATTATTTTAATGTGTGATCAGTTATGCAGTGCAAGGGCTTATCTTAAGAGTTTGGTGGCGTTGCAAAATAATGTAAAATATATAAGGTTTTTTAGGATTAAAAGTATTGTTATTGAATATATATTTAGCTCCATAGCAAATGCGTTGTAATTTTACCGTTCAAAAAATTTCGGTTTGAACCTTTTTGTTTTCTAATTAATATTATACTAGGTTTAAGTCATCATTCCGCGTCGAAATCGTTATAATTTAACTGTAAAACTTTAAACAAATCAACAAAAGAAGTAACAAAATAATTACCATCAAATTTTATAATCCTTATACAAAAATTGGATGATATATAAAAATAAAACATTGAGAAAAAAATTACCATTAAAATCTTTTAAGGAAAAGCAAAAATCTTTTAAGATATTATTATAATCTTTTTGTTATTTATCCCTTTGGGTATTTATCTAAAGACATTAATTGTAAAAAAATAATTTCTAAAATCATTTAATTCAATAAAATATTTTAAAAAAATTAAAATTATCATTTGGAGCTCTTTAGAGTCAGATTTTGCAACTACTTTAAATGTATGTAAGATATATTTGATGAGCATATACATGACATGAGACCAACTAGAGATAAGTGTATTAAATACAGTTCACATGTCACGCCCCGACCCGCAGGCTCAGCCACGTGACAACCGCCGTACCACCTCGAGATGCGTGCCTCGTCAGGCGGGCAACCAAGATGGCACAAGACTTGAAAATAAAGGATATTCGAGCAATATATGAAAACATACGGAATTAACATAAACAATATAGTTTAAAAATATTTAAAATAAAGTAACACATCTTACGGTGCTCCATGCAGCGAAAAGTATTATTTATAAATACACAAATATATATGTAAGATGCAATAATATTCCGAGCCAAGATACACAAAGCAAAAGGGTGGCACCTACAATATAGTGTCCACAGAGACGAACTGGGATCACTGGCCACCAGGACGTCCGCCGTCCAAAGACTGATGATCTAACAACAAAAGTGAATGGGGGTGAGTACAATAAACTTGTACCCAGTGAGAGACTCGGTTATAAAGACCGATCACCTCAGGCTGGGGATATGAAATAATCCAAATATTAATTTAACAAACCATTTACTGAAATATATGAAATCCCAAACCAAATCCAATATCAAATCAATAATAATATATCCAAGTGGGCTGGCATCTGAAATCATCCCAATAAGGTATACCCGTGCACTGGGTATCCACTGGACAGTCAAGGGTTACTTTATACTTTTAAAACATTTTTCTTTACTCTCTGGCCCATTCCCTTGACGTTTGCCTTGCTGTGGTGGAACACAGCACTCTGGAGTCCTGGCGAGTTTCCCTACGCGCCTCTCGCAAACAGGCCCGACTTACCGTGCCCCTCGATAGGCGGTCCATGGCTGAGTAATAACGCATGCTCTCAAACTCGGTCCACGCTCCCGCAAATCGGAGCTCCGAGGAATCCCACTCAGTCTCTCATCTCTAAAGGGTATCGTTCCCTAATAATAATCAATAATATCAATATATCAAATTTATTGAAATTCCCACCCTTTAAATCATTTGTAAACTCAGTGTGTGAGGGTGGACAATTCATACCCCAAAACATATATAAACAATTTAATAAAGCATTTATAAATAAATTTGAAAACGGTTAACCCTCAATGGTCAACCAATATAATCCAAGCCACTCACAAGTGAGGAGAGTTGTATACTCCCCGATTACCCACGAATGCCTTAGCTCAAACAGCAACCGGTCCAAAACTCGTACAATCACGTACCTAAATAATCAAATTAAAATCTAATTTGATTAATAAAGGCATTCAACCAACAATTAAATCATAAAACAAAACCAAATAAAGGTCTCGGAATAAAATTGGCAAGTCCGGAAGTTAATTGAAGCTAATTGGAGTCAATTGGGGTCAAATGAGGTCTAGGGTTGCAAAATTACCAAAATGCCCCTAATGCTACAGTGCCCTTGTCGGCAGGTGGCTCACTCCCGGGCAGGAGTGAGCCAAAACGGCAACTCCGGCGCGGGACACACCAGGTCCGGCGCCGAACGTGTCTCCAGAACATGGCCATGCTCGGCCATGCACCAAATCGAGCTCGGTTCGAGTTCGATTCATCACCAATCCGCACCAAAATTGAAACACAGCAAGTTAAACACATGATCTATGAATTTACAGCTTCAAGAACGGAATCAAACAACCAATCATGCTCGAATTTTGGATCAAATCACTAAGGATTAACATATCTCCGGTAAAACAGAAATCTCAACTTCAATCATCAGATTCTCTTAGCACAGACCATGAAATCAAGCGTGTAAACTATCAAATTAAAGCTTGATGAGTCTAGAACAACATACCAAATTCTCAGCCTCAACCCACGGTTGAATCAAAAGATATGAGCTGATGAACAATCTGTCGCCAAATTTCCAGATTTCTAGATTTGATGATTTTCTTGGAAATCTTGGTGTTTTAATCCTCAAGAAAGCAAAAGAAGTTGATATTGATGATTGATGAAGTGTTTGAAGAGAGATTGAGGGTTTGATTCAGAGGGAAATGGAAGAGATCTCGGAGAAAAAATGAAGAACAAGGGAGGAGTGAAAATGGGGGTCTCGGGTGGCCGAGACCCCTTATAACAACAACGGGTCCGGCGCCGGACCTGACCCTGTCCGGCGCCAGAGCCAACAATTTCTGAGTTGACTCCAGTCAACTCGGCCCAATTTCCTCGGGTCTCGATTCCAAGTGGGGCCCACATCTCCAGACTTTAATTTTAGGGTTTTTAAGCTTGAAATTGAGCTAAATGAAGTTTAAAACATCCATGGGAAGTCAAATTTGGTATATTGACAAGACAACAATACATAATTTTACAACTTGACACGTGCAAACTAGGTCCGGGCGTGTCAACTCTCCCCTCCTTACAAAAATTTCGTCCACAAAATTCAAACAAACTAAACATGAAACAAATGGGGGAAATCACGTCTCATGTCGTTCTCGGGCTCCCAAGTCTGCTCCTTAATCTGCGAGCTTTTCCACAAAACTCGCACCAAAGGTACCGATTTATTCCTCAAGGATCGAACCTCTCGATCCAATATGGCTACAGGTCGAACTCTGAAGCCCAAACTCTTCTTCAACTTCACAGGTGGTGCTTGAAGAACGTGTGACGGATCAGGTACATATTTTCGGAGCATAGATGTATGGAAAACATCATGTATCCGAGTCATGTCAGGTGGCAACTCCAAGCGATACGCCACCGGTCCAATTCGTTCAGTAACTAGGAATGGACCAATGTACCTCGGATTAAGTTTTCCCACCTTGCAAAATCGAATAACACCTTTCCATGGAGAGACCTTCAAAAACACTTGATCTCCCACTTGAAACTCCAAAGGTGTCCTCCTTCGCTGTGCATATTTTCTATCTCGATCCTGGGCTGCCTGTAGTCGTTCACGAATGAACTTTACCTTCTTAGTTGTAAGTTCAATCTCTGCTTTGTCAAAGATGCGGTTCTCGCCCACTTCATCCCAATATAATGGGGTTCTACACTTCTTTCCGTACAGAGCTTCATATGAAGCCATACCAATGTTAGATTGGTAGCTATTGTTGTAAGCAAACTCTGCTGCTGCAAGATATGTGTCCCATCCACTAGAAAACTCAAGCGCACAAGCTCGCAGCATGTCTTCCAATATCTGAATGGTACGTTCTGACTGGCCGTCAGTCTGCGGATGGAAAGCGGTGCTGAAACGAAGTTGAGTTCCCATCGCTTGCTGAAAGCTGTCCCAGAACTATGAGGTAAACCTCGGATCTCGATCTAAAACTATAGAAGCTGGGACTCCGTGAAGTCGAACTACTTCGTTCATGTAAAGCTGGGCTAACTGATTCACACTCCATCTCATGCTTACAGGGAGGAAATATGCTGACTTGGTAAGTCGGTCAACAATTACCCATACTGCATCAACTTCTCGTCTAACACGCAGAAAACCGGTCACAAAATCCATGGTGATGTGCTCCCATTTCCATTCGGGAATTTGGAGAGGTTGAAGTGTCCCAAAAGGCTTTTGACGTTCTGCTTTCACTTGCTGGCACGTCAAGCATCTCGCTACGAAAGCAACTTCTCTCTTCATTCCAGGCCACCAATAATGGTCCTTGATAGTTCGATACATCTTAGTGCTACCTGGGTGCATAGCAAACAGAGAAGAATGGGCTTGCTGAAGAATGGTGCCTTTAAGATCAAGATCGTGCGGCACACAAATTTGACTCCGAAACAAAAGAACTCCATCACTGCAAACTGAAAACTCCGATGGTTCTCCCAACTGTAACTTCTGAAGTTCTTGTTGCAGCCTCGGATCAGACTTTTGGAGATCACGAATCCGATCATCTAGCACTGGCTTAGCTAGAATCTGGGCAATTAATGCACCGTCATGATGATCATAAGCCAATCTGGTTCCAGTAGATCTCAACTCCAACAACTCTGGTAAGTGAATATCTCTGATCGTCACCAAGGACGTAACTATATTTCGGCTCAAAGCATCAGCAACTACATTCGCCTTGCCAGGATGATAATCGATTACGAGATCATAATCCTTGATGAGATCTAACCATCTCCTTTGTCGCATGTTCAACTCACGCTGGGTCATAAAGTGTTTGAGGCTCTTATGAACAGTGTAGATACGACAAGTTTCACCATATAAATGATGACGCCAAATCTTCAAGGCGAAGACTATGGCAGCAAGCTCAAAATCATGTATCGAATAATTGACCTCATTCGATTTCAATTGACGTGAAGCATAAGCAATTACCCTCTCGTCTTGCATCAGCACACAACCAAGTCCGTTGCCTGATGCATCGTTATACACAGTGAACTCCTTGCCACTCACAGGTAAGGCAAGTACCGGTGCGGTCGTCAATTTGTCCTTCAGTTTCTGGAAACTCTCTTCACATTCCTCTGACCAAACGAACTTAGTGTTCTTGCTGGTCAGTTTAGTCAATGGTGCAGCAATCGTGGAAAATCCATCCACAAATCTCCGATAATATCCTGCTAATCCCAAAAAACTTCGAATCTCCGTAGGAGTTGTAGGATGTTTCCAGTTGGTGATTGCCTTAATCTTGCTGGAATCAACATATATGCCGTCCCTAGACACAATATGTCCAAGGAATCCAACTTGCTGCAACCAAAACTGGCATTTGGAGAGCTTAGCGTAAAGCTGATGATCTCGAAGAGTTTACAACACAATGCGAAGATGATTTGCGTGCTCCCGCTGGTTCCTTGAATAAACCAATATGTCATCAATAAAGACGATGACAAATCGATCTAAGTACTGATGGAATATACGATTCATCAGATCCATAAATGCTGCTGGAGCGTTGGTAAGTCCAAACGACATCACACAGAACTCGTAATGTCCATATCTGGTACGAAAAACGAACTTATGGATATCTTCTTCTCAGATTTTCAACTGATGATAGCCTGATCGCAGGTCAATCTTAGAAAACACTCCGGCTCCTCGAAGCTGGTCGAACAAATCGTCGATGCGAGGTAATGGATATCTATTCTTCACAGTCACTGCATTCAGCTTGCAGTAATCGATGCAGAGTCGCATAGAACCATCTTTCTTCCTCACAAACAAAACTGGGGCTCCCCAAGGTGAAGTACTCGGTCGAATGAATCCTTTATCCAGTAATTCGGTGAGTTGCTTCTTCAGTTCAATCAATTCAGTGGGTGCCATTCGGTATGGAGCCATAGAAATTGGGTCCGTACCGGGATAAACTTCGATTGGAAAGTCAAAGTCTCTCTCGGGTGGCAATCCAGGTAATTCATCAGGAAAGACATCCGAAAACTCATTAACTACCGGGATATCTTCAATGTTAGGCTCTTCCACTAAATTATCTACTACATGGGCTAACACAGCTTTACACCCTTTAAGTAGTAGCTTGCTTGCTTTGATGGCGGAAATGACATTCGGTGTGCCTCTGCGCTCGCTGTAAAAATTGATCATGCTGCCGTCAGGTCGTGGAATCCTCACCAAATGGTGCTCGCAAAAGATCTGAGCACGATGTCTCCCAAGCCAATCCATTCCCAAGATGGCATCAAAGTCAAACATTTGAAGTGGAATTAAATCTGCTTTGAAATTCAGGTTTTTCAACTTCACTGCACACTCTTTGTACACCGTATTTCGAACCATTCTCTCACCCAATGGTGTATTCACCAACAGCTCGTACCCCAAGGGCGATAACGCTCGATCCGCATGCACGGCAAACTTAGTATTAACGTAGGACTAAGCAGCTCTAGTGTCCATAATCACATATGCCGGTTGATCGAAAATAATTACCACGCCTAACGTTCAAAAATTTTCTAAAGCGGTTACTTTTACTCGACAAGCAGTTACGAGTACCATGATATCTTTATTCACAAAAAATAACCATCCATGAATATTTAAATATTTACTTATCGGTGACTACATTAGGACGTGCGTCGGCGTCCTCCTGCGACATAGCGTAAACCTGAGTATGTTGCCGCTGTTGCTGCTGCTGTGGAGGTCGTCTCGGGGTTGCAGAACTACTACCAATACCCGAATGCTGCTGAGAGGTAGAAGGTGCTGCGAAAGAATGTCACGCAGGTTGAAACGGACGAAAACCTCCATAGTTGCTCGGTCTGACAGGTGGCTGACTAAAACTCTACCTGGGTGGTACAGAAGTAGTAGACGGACATGCACGTGCTACGTGACCCATGCCTCCACACCGAAAACATCGAGGTCCAGCCCTACACTGGCCAGAATGAAAACGCCTACAGTTTGGACATCGAGGCCCAGACTCCACTCTCTTCTTCCCAAACCTTCCTTTGGCCATGGAACCAAATCCAAACTTCTCTTTTCCTCGACCACCTGATGGAAGCGGTGGCTGAGAAAGTGACATCTGTGGCACTGGGGACTCAACTGAACTGCCCCGAGATATTCCTCCATGGGAAAATAAACTCTGAGTCTATTTCGGCTCCAGGTTCATCGGTACATCAAAAGATCTTTGACCGCTCGAACTCGATCCTCCTGGTCGACGCTGAGTAATCATAGCTTCTGCCCACAACGCATCCTGTCGACACTGCTCAAAAGTGGCTTTAGAAGTAGGCTTCATCATCTGTACAATCTCCCACCGAAGACCATTGACAAACTGAAGACAAAGGGCATCCTCAGTGATGGATGGAAGATGATGTGAAAGTCTCCGTAACTCTGTCTCAAACTACTCGACTGAACTGTTACCTTGTTACAGTCTGAGGAACTCACCATACCGTCTCATCCCCATCTCTTCCGATATGAACCTCTCTCGGAACTCAGTAACAAATGTCTCCCATGTCACTGGTCCAGTGGCTCGGCTCTCAAGATTAGTCCACCAACTCAGTGGCTGTCCCTGAAGATATCGAGTAACCACACTCACTCGCTCCTCTGAAGTCATACCCAGACCTTGTGTATTCTTTGTAACGAAATGTAGCCAATCCCACGCTGCATCAGCAGACGTGTCGGAAAGCTTTGGGGTGTCTAGTCCCTTCATGATACTAAGGAACCTCACCAAGCGATCCTCTGAAGACATAGCACCAGCAGAAGTGCTCGCTGCATCGTTCGGCTGAAAGTGCGACGGCATCGGTGGCGATGGATGAACTGGTGGTGTAATACCGGTAGTCGGTGGTGCACCAGTGGCCATTTGTGACGAAAAGAATTTACTGGCCCAAGTATCAAACATGCGCTCAACATCAACGGGCGTAAACTGCACCGGCGTGGCAGTCGTCGAAGGTGGGGGTGGTGGAATTTCAGTACGAACATCCTGATGATGCATCTCATCAACAGGTGAAATAGGTGCAACAGGCTCATCCGGAATCTCAGTGGTCTCCGGATCTACAGTAGGCTGAATCTCAGGCTGCCTACGTGGTCGACCTCTTCTCCTCGGTACAGAGGGATCAGGGGTAGGAACAGAAGAATTCGGAATACTCTTCCTTCTAGGTGGCATGGTGCAACTATACATAAAATCTAAGTCAGAAGACGAGAAATGTTTCTATACCAATCATACCCTCTACTTTTAAACTCAAAATCAGAAATCTCAAAATTACATGAACTCCTTGGCTCGGTATAATATAGATATATTATATATTTTAAAATTTGCTCTGATACCAATTTAATTTTCACGCCCTTACCCGCAAACTCGGCCACGTGACAACCCCCATACCACCTCGAGATACGTGCCTCGTCAGGCGGGCAACCAAGATGGCACAAGGCTTGAAAATAAAGGATATTTGAGCAATATATGAAAACATACGGAATTATCATAAACAATATAGTTTAAAAATATTTAAAATAAAGTAACACATCTTACGGTGCTCTATGTAGCGGAAAGTATTATTTATAAATACACAAATATATATGTAAGATGCAATAATATTCCGAGCCAAGATACACAAAGCAAAAGGGTGGCACCTACAATATAGTGTCCACAGAGACGAACTGGGATCACTGGCCACCAGGACGTCCGCCGTCCAAAGACTGATGATCTGATAACAAAAGTGAATGGGGTGAGTACAATAAACTTGTACCCAGTGAGAGACTCGGTTATAAAGACCGATCACCTCAGGCTGGGGATATGAAATAATCTAAATATTAATTTAACAAACCATTTACTGAAATATATGAAATCCCAAACCAAATCCAATATCAAATCAATAATAATATATCCAAGTGGGCTGGCATCTGAAATCGTCCCAATAAGGTATACCCGTGCACTAGGTATCCACTGGACAGTCAAGGGTTACTTTATACTTTTAAAACATTTTTCTTTACTCTCTGGCCCATTCCCTTGACGTTTGCCTTGCTGTGGTGGAACACAACACTCTGGAGTCCTGACGAGTTTCCCTACGCGCCTCTCACAAACAGGCCCGACTCACCGTGCCCCTCGATAGGCGGTCCACGGCTGAGTAATAACGCATGCTCTCAAACTCGGTCCACGCTCCCGCAAATCGGAGCTCCGAGGAATCCCACTCAGTCTCTCATCTCTAAGGGGTATCGTTCCCTAATAATAATCAATAATATCAATATATCAAATTTATTGAAATTCCCACCCTTTAAATCATTTGTAAACTCAGTGTGTGAGGGTGGACAATTCATACCCCAAAACATATATAAACAATTTAATAAAGCATTTATAAATAAATTTGAAAACGGTTAACCCTCAATGGTCAACCAATATAATCCAAGCCACTCACAAGTGAGGAGAGTTGTATACTCCCCGATTACCCACGAATGCCTTAGCTCAAACAGCAACCGGTCCAGAACTCGTACAATCACGTACCTAAATAATCAAATTAAAATCTAATTTGATTAATAAAGGCATTCAACCAACAATTAAATCATAAAACAAAACCAAATAAAGGTCTCGGAATAAAATTGGCAAGTCCGGAAGTCAATTGAAGCTAATTGGAGTCAATTGGGGTCAAATGAGGTCTAGGGTTGCAAAATTACCAAAATGCCCCTAATGCTACAGTGCCCTTGTCGGCAGGTGGCTCACTCCTGGGCGGGAGTGAGCCAAAACGGCAACTCCGGCGCGGGACACACCAGGTCCGGTGCCAAACGTGTCTCCAGAACATGGCCATGCTCGGCCATGCACCAAATCGAGCTCGGTTCGAGTCCGATTCATCACCAATCCGCACCAAAATTGAAACACAGCAAGTTAAACACATGATCTATGAATTTACAGCTTCAAGAACGGAATCAAACAACCAATCATGCTCGAATTTTGGATCAAATCACTAAGGATTAACATATCTCGGGCAAAACAGAAATCTCAACTTCAATCATCAGATTCTCTTAGCACAGACCATGAAATCAAGCGTGTAAACTATCAAATTAAAGCTTGATGAGTCTAGAACAACATACCAAATTCTCAGCCTCAACCCACGGTTGAATCAAAAGATATGAGCTGATGAACAATCTGTCGCCAAATTTCCAGATTTCTAGATTTGATGATTTTCTTGGAAATCTTGGTGTTTTAATCCTCAAGAAAGCAAAAGAAGTTGATATTGATGATTGATGAAGTGTTTGAAGAGAGATTGAGGGTTTGATTCAGAGGGAAATGGAAGAGATCTCGGAGAAAAAATGAAGAACAAGGGAGGAGTGAAAATGGGGGTCTCGGGTGGCCGAGACCCCTTATAACAACAACGGGTCCGGCGCCGGACCCGACCCTGTCCGGCGCCAGAGCCAACAATTTCTGAGTTGACTCCAGTCAACTCGGCCCAATTTCCTCGGGTCTCGATTCCAAGTGGGGCCCACATCTCCAGACTTTAATTTTAGGGTTTTTAAGCTTGAAATTGAGCTAAATGAAGTTTAAAACATCCATGGGAAGTCAAATTTGGTATATTGACAAGACAACAATACATAATTTTACAACTTGACACGTGCGGACTAGGTCCGGGTGTGTCATCACAATTTTAATTATGATACAATTGTGGTGCCTAACGGCTTTTTGCAAAGTCATTATATATAATTACATAATAACATGAGTGCACCAGGAAAAGAAATGACTTACTGTGTATTTTCAGCCATAAAATCCATCCAACCTCGCAAGGACCTTCCGTTTGCGGGAAGATGTGACTGGATCATTTCCTTCAAGCTCATATATAGGGCAAGGTTTTTTTATTTTTTTTGAATGGTAGATAATGCAAGTTATTTATATGTCGCGATATTTTCCCTATGATATGTACTAATGTTTAATTAATTATTAAGTTTTTATCACAAGATGAGAAGAAATTATTTGGTAAGTCTGGCCTATTACGTCATCTCTAAACTCTATCAATAAATTTGTATTAACTTAGAGATTATGATACAATTATTAAAACCTTATCATAATTATAGCATAAATTTTAGGACCTACTTTTTAAATTCTTTCTTTTTATAGTGTGGTACTAAACTTATGGTCAAATTTCTACCTTAAGTTTAGGAGACTTTTGAGTTGACCTAAATTCATTGATAGGATCTATGGATGATATTGTAAGTTGAGGCCACCTAATAATTTCTCTCTGAGACAAGTAATAAACACAAATTTAATTTGATAATATTATTAAAATTTGAAATTAATTTATAACAAATAGATAAAATTAAGGATTTGAATAAAATTTTATTTTTCTCTAGATGAGTATTTCATATTTTTTTATTGTCCCTTTTATCTTTTTACTCGTAATTGTCCTTTATTTTTAACATGATTTTATATATTTTCAGACGTCTATAAGACTGACAAAACTAACAACAAATGAAGTGTCATGCCCCGACCCGGAGGGTCGGCCATGTGGCAACCGCATCGCTACCTCAAAGTAGTGCCGGCCGGTCATGCATCTGAAGCACCACAAGACATAGAAATGGATATCATCGCTGCAAAATAAAATTAAAATTTTAATTAGCAATCATTTAATAAAATAATTAACTATAAAAGAAGTACCAGTGGATTTATTTAAAAAAAAACCTTCACAGCGGAACCTACTACTCCTATGCCACCGATGCCTCCTAGTGAGCCTTTGATCTATCTGCTATCCTCGTACGCGGATCTACATCCATCCACATTGGATACAGGTGGGTGACAAAAGTTCAATGAATCTTCATCAGGAGTTAGAGAAAACTGGAGTAATCCAAAACATAATAATAAAATAATAATTTTGTTTTCAAAACCTCTTTTCAAATTCTCCAAGTGAGAATTTGATTTAAAACCATTTAAATAAATATATAAATAAAGTGGGCTGGCCTCAAATATACTGAAAGCTCGACCTGCCGGTCGTATGCCTTACTACATTGAGGGCTATCTCTTTTCTTTCTAAAACATCTTTATAATCTATGCACAACTCTTAGAGACCTTAAATATATAAATTACATATACCTAAGTCCAATGCAATGTATGCGCAACTTGGGATAATCTACTTAGAGACCCTAAATATATAAATTAGGGACCCTAAATATACATATACAAATATGACAATCTAGAGTAATAACAAAAAAGATTACGATATTATATTAGAGAATTGGAATAAAAAAAAGGAAAGAGATCTAATCTAAAATAACTTTTTCCTAAAATTCTGGTTCCAGTTTGGTCCATTTTTTTTTATTATTTATATCATATTTCCCCTCAATGAATATTATTTTTATATTGATATTGTTTTTGTTTATTCAATTTCAATATTATGAGTCCTAATTTGAATAGGAATTCTTATGGTATCAAGTTAGGGCCTATGATTTAAAAAAAGCTGTTCTTTCTATAGAATGATTCCCATTTCAGTCAATTTCATTCAATTTAACGATTGACCAAAAGAAAATTTTAATAAATAATAAATTATTTTAATAAATAATTATATAAAATAGAAATTCTTTATTTATTTTTATTATTATTTTATTTATTAAAATTAAAATTTATTAAAATGAAAATTTATTATACTTTTTAGTTTTTTTATATATTTTCTATTTTGGTCAGAAGAATCCTTTGAATATTCTGGTCTTGGATTAGTGATGTAATACCCGTTCCGAATTATTGTTCCTCTTAGTCCGTCCAGCATGCATCATTTAGTAGGAAATCATGAAAAATATAGTTTAAGCCTTACTTAAGTTATGGATAGGATATAAATGAAATTAAATGAATTGTTAAAGTTTAGTAGTAAGGTTAGAAATTTAGATTGAAACTATTAACAATTGACAAAGAATTTAAAATTTTCACTGCCAATGGAATAAAAGGAAATTGTCTGAAGAATAAAAATATACACTGAAAATTTTATTACACTGATTTAGGATATAGATGGAATTTTGGTGATTTTTGAAGGGTAAAATGGTAACTAAGAGCAAAATTTTCTTTTATGGATTTAATCATATGATGACAAGTGTCAAAGCTTTAAGAATGGAGGGCTAGGATTGAGCCAAATTTCCCCCACCCTTGGTCTTCAAAAATTCGGCCATGCATAAATAAAAGGCTAGAAAATTCTTGAAATCTCCATTGTTGTCTTCAACCTTTAGCTTGGAAGAAAAAAAACTCCATTGTTGAATACTTGAAAGCTTCCCCCATAAACATAAGTCCTAAATTCTTCAAACAAGCCTACCAAAATTCCCTATCAAATTAAACCTCTAGGTTAGCCCATTAATATTCCCAAATCAATTTCAAGAAATTCAAGCTAGTGTGGGAGGAATTTCATTTGGAAATTTTAGGGTTCTTGGTGGATTTTCACAAATCAAGGTAAGCATGCCTAATTTTGATGTTAGAATGTAGATTATGACATGCTAAACATGAATATAAGGTTAATTTAACTTGAAATCATTTGTAGGAGTGTGAATCTAGAAAATTAGGAAAGTTATGGAGGATTTTTGAATTTGAGATTTAGGCCAAATTTAGATTCAAGGAAGCTTGAGGTTGAAATATGAAATTTATGGAAGCTTACTAAATTAGGAAATGCCATCAAATTACAATAGAAAAGAAAATTTTGATTTTTCAATATTTATGCCGAAAATTTCAAGGAAAAGGACATTTTTGTCATTTTAGAATTTAAATAAAAATGTAGTTGTTTTGAAGAAATTCTAATGTGAATATATTAAAGAAAAATGTTGGAAAAGAAAAATGTGGAAATTGGGTGAAGTTGGAGCAAAGGTCGAAATTTTCAATGTATTATAGCCATGGGAAATTCCCAATCTTTAATAAAATAAAACGTGAATTTTGAAGAAAAACTGGGTAGAAAAATATTAGTAAGAGTAGTGGCTAGTATTTGAATTACTAAATTATTGCATAGCATGCATGGCATTGCATGTAGATTAAGCCTTTAGCCCAATTTAGTAATAGTTTGGAAAACTAAATAAATTATGAAAATTGAGAGTGCTTGCACCATTAAAGGACAAGGAACTGAGTGAGGACGGTCAAACGTAGCGAGGACCTCACTATGAGTGGATGACTAACTCAAATTTGCTTTCATACTTGATTTAATATTTTTAGATTTAATGCTTCTGTTTACTTGGATTTCTCAAATTAAAGTATTGATGAACGGTTTATGAGATTTTACAAAATCCTACTCTGTTAAGACGAAATTATTTCTTAATTTATGGATTGAGAAAGGAACTTGTGTTTTTGGGAAAGTGTTGATGGCAGCTCAGATGGTGAGAGGCATGTCCTTCTGGGTAGTGAATTAGGCTGGTGACCTGGGCTACCCATATGGATCCGTGGTCTGCCTTGGGGACAATAACACCTGGGTAGTGAATTAGGCTGGTGACCTGGGCTACCACGCCTTGGGGACAATACCTGGGTAGTGGATTAGGCTGGTGACCTGGGCTACCCATGTGGATCCGTGGTCCCAAGGGAGACGGCTCTCACAGTGTGATGAAATAATACTGTGGAAAGGCCACCTGGGTCGTAAGTTTGTTACTCGCGGCAGCCCCACGAGGGGAATTTATCGTTATTACAGTAACTAAGTTTAAGCAGCCTGCGGACTGCCTTTTGAGGGGTGCGGGTGAGTGTGCTTAGCCTTGGATCGGGAGGCGCGGAAGGTAACTCACAAGGCATTTAGGAGTTCATTCTACGGCACTGCCGGGTAGGATGGAACTCAGTCACCCAGTGTCGACCTTAGGCCAAGGTGACAGCTTGGATAGAGGAATTGACGGACATTATCTTTGACCCATGGGCCTATTTTCTGGAAATCTCCTTTCCTAATGGGTTCTTTTATATTATTTTGAATATTTGAATTATTAAAGTATGTAAATTTATTTTTGGGTGAACTTCAATACTTCTATAACTGTTTTATTGGTTATCCACTCACTGAGTAACCTAGTTATTCACACTCGTTTTCATAAAACTTATTCTCCAGGTTGTAGCTATTTGACCGCGTTACTAGGGTACGTTATGGTGGGAAAGTAATTGGAATCTTGCACCAGTTTGACCAGAGGTGAAAAAGTAAACTCTTTTGTATTATTTTTAAAATATTCGTGTAGGTCCCACCGGGTATGAAAATATCGTTTTAAATAGCCAGTTCTTTTCTTTAATAAGTCTAAGGCTCTTCAAAATTGACATGATATTTTTCTGAGTGCTGAAGGTCCGTAAATAAATTCTACAAAAATATGTCAAAAAACCAAATGGCATTTCCATAAATATTTTGAAGTTTTGGTGTCTTGTGTTTACATGAATTTTTATGCCAAGACAGTTTGACATTTGATCTGTTTTGATTTGTCTACATGTTAGTTAAATGTTTTAACTATTGAACTGGATGAAAACTGTATAAGAGAAAAATCGGAAAAATGACCGTTTTAGCCTTGCAACCCTTGGGGTGTATTCTAACCTAATAGAATACATTTCGAGAGTTACGGTGATTGTTACGTGCTCGATCATGGTGTCGAGGTGTGACAAGTGATCAGTTTCGATATTTTGGAATATGAATAGAGAAAAGAAGGAGGGGGTAAGCTCATTTCATTAGAAAAAAAAAAGATATGGGAATTCATTTTAATTCCTAATAAATTATAAATAATTAAGCGTGCGAGCCAAATGAATCGAAAAATTTATATTTGGTTTGGGAAGGGATCATGGAATTTTTGAAATAAAAAAAATGAATGTAAAGATAATCTACTTTCATTAAGTTATTTATTAGATAATCGAAAATTATTTTTCTTTCTCTAGCCCGTTCTCCCGGTGGTGCCAATCGCTGTGGGTGGAATACAGCTACATCGAGTCCTGGCAAGTTACCCTACTGCCTCTCCCAGGGTCTCACACTAACTGTGCCCCTTGATAGGCGGTCCACGGAAACTTGGTTGCATGCATGTCTCGCTCGGTCCACTCGCTCCCTTTCATTAGAGCACCGAGATCCACTAAGTCGCTCATCTCTCTCCTATCCTCATCTAATATCTCATATATATATGTATAAAATATATATATATTTAAAACATATAAACATAAACATAAACAAACACACATAAATCTTTATATTTTCTTTGAAAACATCCCACTCTCTATGTAGGTATATCATCAAATAAGTGTGTGTATGGGTGGTGGATTCCCCGTATTCCAAAACCTTTGAAAATCATTTTATATTTTTAAAACGTTTTATCCTAGTGGCTAAACAGTGAAATCTAAGCCACTCACACTGCTGGGAGGTTCGTATACTCCAAAATGATCCACGTAGAACAAACTTCGGAGCATCACTGCACTCGATCGTCCGGAACCCTAATACACGGAAAGACGTGTTAGCATTCATAATCAACTATGAATGCACCTATGAGGCTCTAGCATGACTTAAGACGGTGTTTGGATGTGTTTCGGGGCTTGGAAAAGTGTCCGGGAAGGTTCAGGGTCAAAATAGGACACTTTGGGATAAAATTACCATTTTACCCCTAGGGCGAAAGTGACTCCCACGCGAGACTTGGCTTTAGGCCACTCTGCATGGGAGACAAGCCAAAAGGCTCGGGAATCGAGCCTTAGCCTCGATTTTCATGTCATCTGACCTCCTTTTGATGCGCAAACTTGGACAGGCGATCCTCACGTCGTCCATAATAGATTTACCGAAAGAAGAAAGAGAATCACAAGCTCAAAGTTCCTGGATCTCGAATCTAAACTAAAATTTAACTAAAAAGCTAAACCTAACTTTGAGCTTAGATCTCTCCTAATCGATGCATGAAAATGCGTGAAAATGTAGAAAAACATAGATTAAGGTAAGTAGAATAACATATCAAGATCTCACCTTGATCCTTCGGTCGGTTTGTCTGAATCGGCCAAAGGTCCGAAATTGCTCCGAGAGAGCAAATGAGAGGAGAGGAAGAGAGGGGGAGAGCTCAACTCCCCCTATTTATAGGCAAGCCCGACAACGGGCCTACTGGGACCCTAGGCCAGACTTTCTCCTCTCTTTTTAACCTTTCCTAATTTTGATCCTTGGCCTAATCTACCGACCTCTACATCAATGGGAATCCAATCCATTGGTTATGGACTTAAAGAAGTCCAATTAGTGCTTCCATGCATGGTTACTTATCTCATCTTCCAACTCCATTTTTTTCTAGTTTTTCACTTCTCTTCTTCATCAGACACATCCGGACCGACGTATTATTGAGTTAATACACCGTCCTATACTATTCCATTCATACGAAAAAGTTGGATTAGGTCCGGGCGTGTCATGAAGACTAACATTGATAGTGTATTATAAAACTTAGTTCAGCCTTACAAGTTCGCTATTAAGTCTCCCTTTGATAACTTTACTGCTTTGGTGGTGGCAGTGAGATTGTCCACTGCCACCATTTCTCACCAGTTGCCCACCACAATTTCCTCTAATCTACGTAAGATAATCGCACCTCACCGCAGCTTACACTTAAAGTCATTTTATATGATGGTACAACCCTTGAAAGCTTAAAATTCTCACTGCTCTCACTGCATGGAGTTACCAAAGGGGGTCTAAAATGATCATCCAAATTAATCATTATTGGAACATGATGTTTCTAGTGATCCTATCTTAAGGTCATAAGCAGTTTATAGGAAGTTTATATACCAAAATGAAAATGATTATCCAAATTGATATTAAATTATTTTCCAAAGTAAAAGTAAAAGAGGATTCAAGTGAGAATCCAACATTTCATTTTATCAATTTTTTCTTTGTCACCTACATAATGTGTCTAAATAGTTAAACCACTTGAGAAATTACTCTACTATCAGAATTTGTTCAATTTAGTCCAAGCACTCCAATTTTAGTCAATTTAGTTCCACTATATTGAAAATGAAAAAAAATTAATTCCTCACCTGCCATGAGGTCAATTTTGCCCACTAGAATCAAGAATTATCTTCTTGAACATGACCTCTCAGGGTTGCATGATATTTATATTCTTAGTGTCCCACCAGAGGTGCCAAAATTGTTACACCAAATTTTAGTTACATGAGGAGGGGAGTTACCTCTGTATTCAGATGATCACAAGGTCCTCACCTCTATCTTTTTTTTATAAAGGGGGGAGTTCTTCATAACCAAAAACCATAAAAAATAATAAAAGAATAAACGGGTTATGTAACTTAAGAGCCACAAGCTTTGGGTTGCCGATGGAAGGGTAGGGTGTAGTGATGGAAGGTTAACTTATAATGTATCACTACAAGCATATGTATGCAAAAGAAAAGGCATGGAAAAATAACAATAATAGGAACTAACATAAAGATAAACTGCAGGTAAAATACAGGAAACATTTAACCATAAAGTGCAAATAAAATAAAAGGTAGAAGAAGATTAAAGGTAAAAGATAAACAGCTGAATTCATCAACTGGTCAAGGACGTCTTTTACATTATCAAAATTTATTTTTATACTAAGAAAAAGAAATTAATCTTAACTACATCTTTATCCTTTTCTTAGAAAACTTCCATAAAAATGTGCGTTAAAGAGTAAAAGTTACCCACATCTAATAACTGCTTCTATTACATTAGGTAACTTTTTTTGGGTAACTGCTTCAACTAACTGCATTTTGTTCAGGACAGACTCTTGAGACAACATTATCTTCAACAAGAAAGCAACATATATCTAGAATAATTAGAGAAAATTTCTCTAGTTTTTAATACTACAAAAAATAGGGTCCTACATTTGATACATAATGCAAGTTATTTATGTGACATGATATTCTCCTTATAATATATACTAATGTTTTGTTAATTATTGAGTTTATGTCATGAGATAAGTAGTGAACACAAACTTAGTTTGGTAATATTATCAAAATTTAAAATTAATTTATATCAAATATATAAAATTAAGGATCTACGTTAAATTATATTTTTTCATAAATGAAGATTTTAAAATTTTTTTATTTTCTCTTATCTCTTCACGTATAATTGTTCATTAGTACTTTTAACATGATTTTATCTTTAAAGCATGTATATATTGTTCATTACTCCAAATGGCTGACCAGAATTAGTATAAGAATAAGACAAAGAAATTAGGGTTAGAGACAAAACCTAGGTGAGTAACTTAGAGATAGATTAAAGAAGAACATGAAAAGGAGATTAAAAGAAACCTAGAAAGAGGACTAAGAAAGACCTAATGAATAAAAGCAAGTAAAAGACTTAGAAACAGATGTTGGTTAAAGAGAGTTGAGCATAATAAACCCCAAATGTGAGTCAAGCCAAGGCACTACATCATCCTACGAATAAGTCAAAGGAAAGATATGAATAAACAAGGATTATTGGAGGTTGGAACTAAAAAAAAGAGGAGTCAAGAGTATGAAAGGAAAGAAAGGAAAATCCTCGACTACTTGAGTGTGAAAGAAGAGAACAGAAAGATTAAATTTGTGAATTGGTGAAAAGAAGGGAAAGGAAAATCCTTGATTATTTAAGTGATAGAAGAAGAGATAAGGAGATTGGATAGAAAGAAAAAATTGGAGAAAACACCAGAGAAGAAGCACTCGTAGGAAACGAGTGAATGGGGGTAATTGTATTCTAATGGATGATATCAGTAAAGAATGAATGAAAGAGAAAAAGGGAGAAATAAAGAAGTGAGGATATCAAATCATGATGGAGTAAACAAAGGTAAAAAAGGATGACGATGGAAATTTTGAGGATAATTGAACACAGTGATGAGAAAAGTGAATCGACCTAAGTAAGAGTTGAAGAAGGAGTGAGGATAAAACAAGGATGAATAAGGTGACAATTGAAACTGGAGAAGACAAAAAGGTGATGCAGCTTAAACCAGAATAATGGTTGGAACTGAAGAAGACAAAAGATCAAGACCTGGCAAAAGTGTGGAATAGAAGGAATTAAGAGTATAAGATTGAGAAATATGAAGGATAAGTTAAATTTTTTAGAATGAGGGGAGTAAGCTAACTTTGAGGATAACCTCCCCAAAGAATGATAAGTAAAGAAAGAATGTGGGACATGAAGTCGAACCAAGCTAAGATGGAGTCAGCTTGGCATGGGCAAGATAGTGAGGCAATGGAGAATAGAGAAAGGTGTTGCCCACGATAAATAAACCACGATATCAAAAGACAAAGAAGAGATATTGATGGATTAAGAGCCGAAGATGGCTAAGATAAAGGAAACCCACACATGGAAAGCAAGAAACAAGGAAACGGAGATAGAAAAGATAACAAGAAGGAATCCTCGTACTCCTATGAACAAGGGATAAGCAAAGGAATTGATCAAATTCACAAACTTTTACGAGCACAACCAGTGTAAGGAGCAGAAAGGAAATTCTAACACCAAGAAAATCAAAGGTGTTAGAAGAAAAGAGGAATAAGGATGAGAAAGATGAAGAAAGTCAGAGAAGAAAGCAAAGAAAGGGAAGAATGAGGCCAAGGTAAAGGAAACCTTGGATACAATGTGAAAGGTCACGTGGATCAAGGTAAATGAGTCTGGATAAAAGAGAAAGGCTACGGAGATGACCTTAAGAAAAAAAGGAATAAAGATGACAAGAGCTGCAAGTGATGCCTAAAAGTGGCAATGAACCCAAGAGAAGGTCAAGTCAATTGAAGAACAAGATATCTCAAGAGAGAGGAAAGCAAGATGGAAAAACTATCAAGAATGCTGCATGAGTGTGACAAGCGTGAATTACGTTGTTCCACGTTAAGGAGAAGACAAGAAAAGGGTGGAACCCACAAGGGACATAGGTGGATGGAAAGAAAGAAAAGGTTAGAGATGGGGATATGAAAACCCAGAAAATACTGTTAATGAAAGGAGGAAAAGAGATTGACCATTATCAAGGAAGCTAATATGAAGGAAAGAAGTCGAAAGGAAGAGAACCGCGCGGCACCTCTTGAAGTGAATGCTCTAAGGGAGTGACAGATGGGAGAGAGAGCCTAAGAGGCTAGAGAAATGATATGGATGGGTATGAGGTTGAGGCTCAAGTGTGATTGATTTGGGAGCCATGTGAGGTGTCCCTATGAGAGAAAGGATCAGAGATCGAGATCTTGAGGATCTCTGTGATGACCACTCGAGAAGGTCGGCCCAATGTGTGATTGGGGTGTGCATGAGACCACCCAGAGTTCTCCATCCCAGAGAGGATGAGAGATAAGATGTGATGGGCCATGGGCCCTGTATGTGATGTGATGGGCCGAGGGCCCTATTTGTGATTATGATGGGCGGTCAGAGAGTGGGTCAAATTGTGAGAGCCGAGAGGGCATGATCTCTGATTCCTCTGTTATGATGAGGCCGAGTGTGGGCCAGTGTATACAAGAGCTCGACTCATACGCCATGAAAAGAGAGAATGAAGTCAGAGGCGAAATAAAGAAGCGAAACCAAGGTAGGGGGAAAGATAATTAACTCACCGCATCCTCGCCGTGGAGGCGAGGGAGTTAAGCGAAGGTCTTTCCCAATAGCTTGGTTACAAAGACAAGTACAAGACCACGAAACGACGAGAAAAGTGTTGGAGGATGGTCTCAAATTGAGAGGCAGTGGCAAAGAAAGGAGAAGGAACTCCTAAGAAGAGTAAGAGGTGTGGAACCTCAGAAGTAACAAAAGGATCGTCTAGTCAAGAGAGACTTGGAGGATGAGACAAGAACAAAGCAAGAAGATCGAGTAAACACGAATGGAGTGAAGAAAGCCTAACCCATGAATAGGTAAGGGTAGGCTATATTAAGGAAAAGATGAGGTTCAAACTCAAGAGTAAAAGGGTGATGAAACCACTCTTGAGGAAGAGAATGATCAGAGTGCGCAGCGGAAGCGTGGTGAATTTCAGCGACGAATAGTGATGCGAACACTTTTCGAAAACGGAAAGAGGGCTTCAAATGGAAGCCAAACCTCCCCAAGTTATCTTGTTTAATTTCGAGGATGAAATTTTTAGAAGGAAGGGAGAGTTGACACACCTGGACCTAGCACGACTTTTCGTACAAATAGAATAGTGTAAGATGGCGTATTAATTAAATAATATGTCGGTCCGGATGTGTCTAATTAAGAAGAGAAGTTTAAATTAGGATAAGACGGAGTTGGAAGATAAAGTAATTAACTGTGCATGGAAATTAGTAAATGCCAAAAAGACCTCCAAATAAGTCCCTAGAAATTTATTATGGGCCCCGTTGGCACAAGAAAGCAAAGAATTTAGCCAACGGGTGAAAATGAAAGTTGAAAAAGAGGAAAAAGTTTGACCCTGGGCCCGAGTGGACCCGACGTCGGGCTCCCCTATAAATAGGGGAGGGGGGCCGAACCTTTCTTCATTTTTTCTTTCTTTTTCTTCTTCTTTTCTCTGGAGCCGACCGGAGGCATTTTGGACAATTGGCAAATCGGGACAGTCCGGCCATCAGATCAAGGTGAGTTTCCAATATGTTGTTCTTCTCACCTCAATCTACATTATGTTAAGTTTGCACGCACATCCATGCATCGGTTTAGCCTAGATCGCAGTTTTCAACTTTTAACCGGATTAGAACTTTATACTCAAATAAGTGGATTTCGGTAGATGGATTAAGGTGAGTTTTTAGTAGGTTATAGTACTCACCTTAATCTACGTTATATTCCATTTTTACGCATTTCTGTACACCGGGTGTGAATAAATAGGAGATTTAGTCAATTTGGGATAAATCTCGGTTTATGGGAAAATTGAACCGGTGTTTCTCGTTTCTGCCTCGGCATATCCGTCGTGGATGCCATGAGGATCGCCTCTCTAAGTTTGTACGTCGAAAGGAGGAGAAACGAGTACGAAAAATGGGGGAGAGACCGGCCAAAGAACTGGCCGATCGAGTCCCTGTTTAGATATTTTTAATATAATATTATTATATTAAAAGATATTTATATATTATATTAATATATTTAGATATTTATATATTATATCATTATAATATATAAATATCTCATATGTGGGCTTTTTGAGCTCGATTTCGAGTAGAACTTGACCCAACCCGTGTGGGGCCCACGGGGGCATTTTGGTAATTTTTCATCGAGAGTCCGATTTTAGCCCCGAAACCTCCCATATACTTTTCTAAGTGCCGGGCCCAGCCCGAGTGGCCCATAGACCCGTAGGGGTATTTTCGTATTTTCACCAAGTGTCCAATTTTTACCCTGGAACCTCCTGGACACTTTTCTAAGCCCCAAATCACATTCAAGCCCAGTCTTAAGTCATGTTAGAGCCTCATAGGTGCATTCATAAATTTAATTATGAATGCTAACGTATTTCCGTGTGCTAGGGCTCCGAGTGAATCGAATGCGACGATGCTCCGGAGGTTGAGCTACATGGAGTGCTTGGGAGTATACGAATCTCCCAATACTGTGAGTGGCCTTGACTTCTTTGTGTAGCCACTGGGGGAAAAGATTTTAAAAATGATTTTAAAACATAAATGTTTTTCAAAAAGGTTTTGGATATGGGAAATCCACACACACACACACTTGTTTGTGATATAATGTTTTAAAAAGAAATATAAAACTTATGTGTGTGTGATTTATATGTTCTAAATACAAATGTTTTATACGTATATATATAAATTTTTCAAATATTATTATTATGATTATTGAAGGTACAATGCCCTTGGGAGATGAGTGATTGAGAGAGTTCCTCGGGGCTCCAATTTGTGGGAGCGTGGACCGAGTTTGAGAGCTTGCATGATACTCAACCGTGGACCGCCTATCGAGGGGCACGGTGAGTCGAGCCTGGTTGGGAGAGGCGCGTCAGTAAACTCGTTAGAGCTCCAGTTCGCTGTGTTCCACCACAGTGAAGCACCACCGAGGGAAAGGGCTAAAGTGATAGGAAAGAGAAAATATTATTGAATGAGAAAAGAGATAGCCCTCGGTGCAATGAGGCATATGACGCTGACGGGTCGAGACTTCAGTATAAAAGAGATGCCAGCCCATTTGAGATATATAAATTTATTTTATTTAAAATGTTTTTAAAAGAGGGTTCTTGGAAGGAGAACCAGAAAAGAGTTTTGGAAAGAAAATATTATTAGTATTATTATTATTATTATTTTATTTTGGATTTCCCTTATCTGTCCTAACCCAGATGGAGATTTTTAGAACCTCTGTCACTCACCTGTATCCAATGTGGATGGATGCAGATTCGCGTACGGAGTCAGCTTTAGAGAGGCTCACTAGAAGACGTCGGTGGCTTAGGCTTAGTAGTTTTCCACTGCATAGGTATTCCTTTTAAATTAATCCACTGGTGCACTATTTAAGTTTTATTATTTTATTAAATGATTTTAATCAAAGTTTTAAACATTTTGCAGCGATGGTATCCATTTCAATGCCTTGCGGTGCTTCTGGTGTGTAACCGATCGGCACGTATTTCGAGGTAGTGCGGCAGTTGCCACGTGGCCGACCCGGGCGGGTCGGGGCATGACAACTTTAGAGATCTAGCCAAAATTCTCATGGAAGCAACCACATTCACACTCAAGTAGGTGATTTCCATATAATGTACATTGCAACTTAATACACCAGCCATAAAAGGCTACGGAAATCATTAAGATTTACTATGGCCTCTGTATTATTGTAGTTTTGGATTTTGACATCTTAGGAGGGATAAAATTTACAATGCATCAATAGTCATCAACAAATAACTTGGTATTACTCAGAAGAACCAAATTCATGAGATTGCTAATCACATAGGTTGGTTACCATCACTGTTGACATTCTTTAATTGGCATACGTCTCATTGTCACACCCCGACACGACAGACGAGCACGTAACAATCGCCACAACTCTTAAAATGCATTCTATTAGGTTAGAATACACTCCAAGGGCCGCAAGGCTAAAACGATCATTTTACACATTTTTCCATCACACAGTTTTAATCGTACCAAATAGTTAAACCACTTAAAGATCATTCGAACAAATCAAAATAGAGAAAGCATCAAACTGCCGTATCATAAAAATTCTTTTATACATAAGATATCCAAACTTCAAAATATTTACGAAAATGCCATTAGATTTTTCAACATATTTTTGTAGAATTTATTTACGGATTTTCAGAACTCATAAAAATATCACGTCAATTTCGAAAAGTCTTAGACTCATTAAAGAAGAGAACTGGCTATTTAAAATGATATTTACATACTCAGTGGGACCTACATAAATATTTTAAAATTAATACAAAAGAGTTGACTTTTTCATCTCTAGTCAAATTGGGGCAAAGTGCCAAATACTTTCCCACCACAACGTACCCTAGTAGCGCGGAAGACTATCTACAACCTGAAAATTGTTTTTAAGAAAACGAGGGATGAGTAACTAGGTTACTCAGTGAGTGGATAACATATTTAAAACAGTAGTATAATAAAAATCTTAATTTGAAATAAATAAAGAAAACTTAATAGCATAAACAAAGTAAGAATTTCCAAACCTTGGCCCACGAATCATCTATTTTATTCCGTCAATTCCTCACTCGAGTTGTCGCCTTGGCCGAGGCCGATAACTGAGTGTTGAGTTCCATTTTGGACGGTGGTGCCACAGGACGAACTCAAAGTACCTTGCGGGTTTCCCTCTGTGCCTCCCGTCAAGGTATGTCTACTATCGCCACACCCCTCAAAAGGCTGTCCGCGGCTACTTGGCTATTGCAATAACTTAATATCCTCCCATGGAGGCCGCCGTATAGTTACATCTCTTGGAATTGTGATGACTTGCAAATCTCCTTTTTATTTGTTTCAACTAAAACAATGCCTTTGAAAAATCCTTTGAAAAATCATATAACAACCTTTCAATGTTTCAAAACTAATAGTACTAATTTATTTCAAAACCATTTTTCATATCCATGTCTCAAAATCTAAATCTTCAAATTTAGCCATCACATTCCATGGGCCATTCACGATTACTCTCAATCACCATTTAACACCTTTTTAACTAAATCATTTTACTAAATAACATTTAACAAAATAACAAAACTGTAATTTGAACATTGTCATCCACTCACAGTGAGGTCCGAGCTATGCTTGGTCGTCCTTGATCGGTTCTTTATCCTTTGAAGGTGTTCGAACTCCTAATTATTCATACATTTATTAAGTTCCCATAACCTTATGAAATATTGAGTTAGAACCTAAACTACATGCAATATGATGCAATTACTTGGCAATCTAACACTTAATTAATCTTCCTCATTAATAATCTCATTTCAATCTACTCCAAAATAACCACATTTCACTTAAATCCACAAAATGGCAAAATGCCATCTCTCCTAGACAAATTCGGCATGCCACATTGAAAAATTGTAATTTCCTTTCCAATGTAATTCAATTGCATTTTCTAGTCCAGCACACTTACAAAGACAACATACTTCAATCCTAAACTTCCTTGGATCCAATCTAGCTTGCAATTCCTAATTCAAAAATTTTTCCATAACTTTTCTAATTTTCTAGATTCACAAGTCTACAAGCAAAATCAAACTAAATTGACTTGATATTCATGTTTAGCATGCCAAAAACTATATTCTTGGATCAAAATTAGGCATGCTTACCTTTGATTTGTAAACTTCCACCAAGAACCCTAAACCTTCAAGGCAAAATTTCTCCCACACTAGCTTGGATTTCTTGAAATTGGGTTGGGAATATTAATGGGCTAATCAAGAGCTTTAATATGGTTGGAAATTTGTGGGGACTTGTTTGGCAAATTTTGGACTTGTGTCTTATGGGGTAGGCTTTCAAGCACTCAATAATGGTGGAAGGTGTTCATCTTTTTCTAAGGTTGAAGACAACATGGATTTTGCAGGAATTTTCTAGCATTTTCTAAGCCATGGCCGGATTTTGTCTTCCAAATGGGTGAAGAAATTTGTTCAAATCCTAGCCATCCATTCCTAAAGTATTGACACTTGTCACTAGATGGTTAAGTCCTAAAAATGAAATTTTACTCTTAGTTACCATTTTACCCTTTAAAAATTACTAAAATTCCACTTATATCCCAAGCCAATAGAATAAAATATTTAGTGTAGAATTCTATTCTTCAAACCGTTTGCTTCTGAACCATTGCAGTGTAATTTTCAAATTCCCTTTCATTTGTTAAAAATTTCAGTCTAAATTTCTAACCTTACTACTAATTCTTAACTAATCATTTAATCTCATCCATGTCTTTTTCATAACTTAAGTGAGGCTTTACCACATTCTCTTACTAACTAACGCACGTTATAATTAGAGTAAAGAAATAGGTATTTGGTATGGGTATTACACTCATTCCCCTTAATATGTCAATAACAAAATTTCTACCTAAGGGTTTAGTCAAAGGATCGACCAAATTTACTCTGACTTCATATAGTCAATAAAAATAATCCAATCTCTAATCAGTTGCTTTACAACAACTTGTCTTAAACGAATGTCTATTTTTACCAATAAAATTGTATTGTTTGTAATGTCAACTGTCGCTTGGCAATCACAATACATAGATACTGAAAGTGTTGGTTTTATTCTTAATGGAATATCTGCTAAGAGGTTTCTGAACCACTCAGCTTCATTGTTAGTCAACTCTAGAGCAAAAAACTCGTATTCCATGATGGATTTAACAATTATTTTTGTTTCTTGAATTCCAAGTTACTGCACCATCGCCAAGGGTAAAAATATATTCACTAGTGAATTTTGTCTCATCTATGACATGCTCGGACCTAGTTTGTACGTGCCAAGTTCTTTATTTATTAAATTCCTAAGTTGTATGGAGAATTGGATTGTATGAATTTTTGTTTTGAACCACCTTTGACCTTAATTACACTCTAAGAAATCCAAATTAGGTGTGTTGGAAATTTAAACACAAAACAAAACAAGGAAGAAGAAGTGAGTAAGAGAAAAGAGAGTGGAGTCCGTTGTCGGACTGGGTTGGCATCATTTTTATGGGGGGTCAAAAACCTGAGCCCCCCATTCTTGTCCTCCTCCTCTTTTTTCTTCTTCCTCCTCTTCCACCTCTTCCACCTAAACCACCACCTCAAACATCCTATAAACACTCCATTGAACTTCCCAAATCAAATCTCTAACCCCTTTAAGTTCAAAATGAAATAGAAGAAAAAAAAATGTAAAAAGAGCTTGAAAGAGTCACTGTTGTTGCCAGAAAGATCTGGCCATATCTCACAATCCGACCTTTGGATCAAGGTGAGATTTTAGTATGTTGTAGTAGGCTCTTTAAGCTTTCCAACACCCTTAAGTTTTCCTCAATCCATGCCTAGGTTGAAAGTTATGCCAGCTCAATTTTAGGTATTGGTTTTTAGGTGTAAATGGAGCTAGGATAGAAAATTATGGCTTTTGAGTTGATGATTCTAAGATTGGTCTCATTAATCTTGTTTTAGATGTTGCTAGGATGTTTTGTTTCAATTTGTAGGCTGATCCATCGAGAAAAAGAGGAGAAACGGGATTGGAAAGTAGTGTAGAAACCCATTTTCGAGATTCTGGCAACGTCTCTCGCACATAGTCGATTTGTATGGCCAAAATGGCCACCTCGACTAAGTCCTACATGGGACCCATTCGGTTTCTCGAGGGCATTTTCATAATTTTTTTGAAAAAACCCCGCTTTTTACTTAAAACCTCTTGGGACACTTTTCTAACCCCCAGATCACTTCCAAACACTAATTTTGACCATATTAGAGCGTTGAAAACCTTTAGGAAAGTTTGAATTAGGTTTCTAATGCCTTTATTTGCGTATTAGGATTTTCGGGCGATTAAATACGACGACGCTCTAGAAATCAATTATCGTGGATTCTTTGGGAGTATACGAACCTCTCGGTACTGTGAATGGCTTAGATTTCATTGCTTCGCTAGTAGGGTTAAACGTTTTTAAAATGTTTTAAATAAAAATAATTTTCAAAATGTTTTATAAATGTTTTGGGATATGAGAAATCCTTAGCACACACACTCTTGTTTTGTTATACACCAATTTTAATGGGTGGGATGCTTTTAAAAACCTATAAATGTTCATGTGTATGTTTTGTATTTATGTTATATATATATATATATATATGGAGATGAGTGATGATGAAATGACACCATCCGACGAGAGTTGTGGTAGATGAGATGAGGACTCGATGCTGAAATGCGAGCGGCTCCCTCCAAGGGAGTAAGTGGATCAAGCGGGGCATGCCGTCGACTCCCGTTAACTGCTTGAGTAGAAGGGCATGAAAGAGAGATTTAGACATTGAAATTGAGGCCTTAGACAAGGGCCGTGGAGAGAGCTTGTCTAGGTCTTGTAGTTGTGCTCCACCCACAGTGAGCGGCACTGTCTAGGGAACGAGCTAGAGTGAGAAAGGGAAATAAATGTTTTAGATTAAAATAGAGAGCTTTCGACACAGTGAGGCTTACGACCATCACGAGGTCAGGCCTTCAGTGTTTTACGTCTAGCCTAGTTAAGAAATTATTTTTATTTACTTTATTTAGTTTAAGTAAATTATTTATTTAATTATTGATTTTATAAAAAAGGTTTTGGAAAAAGGATTTTAAAAATAAAATAAATTGTTTTATAACTCTTTTTGGATTACACCCATTTTCCTAACTCCTAGTGGACATTCATTGAACCTATATCACTCACCTACAGCCAACTTTGTTGGATGCAGCTTCTGCATGCAAGGATTAGTAGACGTGTTAGTGGCCAATTAAAAGTTTTTCGATTTATACTGCTTAGGCATTCCTTTAAGTTATTCCACTAGCACTCTATTTTAATTTAAACTATTTTATTAAATGGTTTTGTATTATAAATATTATTTCTAATTAAAGTTAAGTTTAAATTGTTTTACAGCGATGATATCAAATTCTATGCCTTGTAGTGTTTCAAGGTGTGCCACGGTTGACACATACTTCATGGTAGCACGACGGTTGCCACGTGATTGACCCTCCGAGTCGAGGCATGACAATCTAAATCAAAGACCCAATTAGCATCATCGTATCTTTCTAATATAGCAAGAAACCCACTAAAGAAAATATAATACTTAATTAATGATTCCTCTTAAACATTTCAACACTCTACTCAAGGTAGTCCAATGATCTTGGTTAGACCTTTAAGTACATATGCTCAATCTACACACAGCATATATAATATTTGGTCAAGTATAATTCATTATATGCGTCAGTTTCCCAATAACCTAAGCGTACTTTGACTAAGACATTGTGAAGACTCGGCCCAACCTGCGAGGTATTGTCCGCTTTGGCATGACAAGCCTCACGGTTTTGTCCCACTCAAAAGGCACCTCACAGTATTGGGGTTGGGTCTCAGCTTATATAGCACACAGAAATCCCATATCTTGATGATGTGGGACTAGGGCATTACAATCACACCCCCTTAAAGGCTTAACATCCCCGGCAAGCCTAACACACACAAATCCAGGACCACACCAAGCATCGAGATTCTAGAGGTGGCTCCCACCGCGCTTACGCGATGTAGCACTTAGTTCCCAGCTTACTTGGCGCCACCAGGAGTCGGGATTCTAAAGGTGGCTCCTATCGTGCTTATGCACTATAGCACTTAGCTTCCAGCCCACCCGGTGCCTGCTCTGATACCAATTGTGGAGACCCAGCCCAACTTGCAAGGTATTGTCCGCTATGGCATGAAAAGTCTTACCATTTTATCTCACTCAAAAGGCGCCTCACAGTATTGGGTTTGAGTCTCAACTTATATAGCACACAAAAATCCCACATATTGACGATGTGAGATTGGGGCGTTACAGACATACTATCACCTTGATTTTTCTTTAATTGAGTTTTAGTATTATGAGGAATACTCACAGGTTTGGCATTAACGTGCTCAAACTTCTTATGTAGCCTCTCAATATAATACTCTTGTGTTAGCATTAAGCTACGATCACATCTTATTTATGATTTTTAACACCCAAAATGACATTGGCTTTTTCCATGTCTTCTCCCATGTGACACACCCGGACCTAGTCCGCACGTGTCAAGTTATATATTCGTGTATAGTTGTGTGGCCAAGAAATCATATTAGACTTCCCATAGATGTTTTGAACATTTTTTAGCTCAATTATGAGCTTAAAAACCCTAATTTAGTAGTCTGGAGTTGGTGGGGCCCGCACTTGCACACAAAACGAGGAGTTGGGGGCTCTAAGAAGATCAAAATCACCAAAATCATCGAGTTTTCTTCAAATCTTCAAAATTGTCAATTCGGTGAAAGTTTGTTCTTCAGCTTATATCTTTCAATCTAACATTAGGAATTCGCTGAGATTTTGGTATGTTGTTCTAGACTCATCAAGCTTTAATTTGATAGTTTATATGCATGATTTCGTTGAGTGAGCTGAGAGAAATAATTGAATTGAAGTTAGAATTTCTGCTTTGCTCAAAAACACTTAAACCCTTAGTGTTTTGATTTAAAATTTGAGCATACTTACCTATTTAATTCCGTTTTTGAAGCTGTGATTCCTTAGTTTAGGTGTTAAACTACATGTGTTTCAATTCTTATCCAATTTGATGAAGAAACAAGCGCAAACCGAGCTTGATTTGGTGCAAGGCCACTCCCGACCTGGACTCATTGAGTCCCTACAAAAGTTGACCAATTTTGGGATTTTGGGGTACTATAGTAGGAGTATTTTGGTAATTTTGTAACCCTAGACCCCAATTAACTTTAATTGTCTTTCGGACTTGTCCAATTTAGTTCCTAGACCCTTGAGACCTTAATTAGGTCTTGTTGTGTGATCTAATTGTTAGTTGAATGCCTTTATTAATCAAATTAGACTTTAATTTGATTATTTAGATACGTGATTGTACGAGGTTGGACCGGTAGCATTTGAGCTAAGGCATTCGAGGCGTAAATTTGGGAGTATACTACTCTCCCTTACTTGTGAGTGGCTTGGATTATATTGGTTGACCATTGAGGGTTAGCCGTTTTCTAATGGCTTTATAGTTGTTTTATAAATTGTTTATAACATTTTGGGGTATGAATTGTCCACCCTCACACACGAGTTTATAAAAGGATTTAAGGGTGGGATTTTCAAAAGAATATATGAAATACTATTATTATGATTATTGAGGGTACGATACCCCTGGGAGATGAGTGATTCAGTGGGTTCCTCAGTGCTCCAATATGCGGGAGTGTGGATTGAGTTTGAGAGCATGCATGAGACTCAGCTGTAGACCGCCTATCGAGGGGCACAGTGAGCAGAGACCTAGGGGGGAGGCGCGTAGGGAAGCTCGCCAGGGCTCAAGGTAGCTGTGTTCCACCACAGTGATGGTTAACGTCAAGGGAATGGGCCAGAGTGTAAAGATAAAGGATCTAAATTATGAGATAGCCCTTGACGGTCCAACGGGCACATAAGTGCACGGGTGTACCTTTGGTATGATTTCAGATGCCAGCCTATTTATTAATATTTGATATTTGTTTCGGTGTGGGATTTCATATGATTTTACTAAATGATTTAATAAATGAATTTTGGATTATTTCATATTCCCCGCCTGAGGTGATCGGTCATTATAACCTAGTCCCTCACTGGTTACATATATATTTGTACTCACACCATTCACATTTTGTTGTCAGGTCATCAGGCTACGGACGACAGACGTCCTGGTGGTCAGTGATCCTAGTATCTCACTGAGGACATGATTTTTTAGTTGCCACCCATTTTCCCTTGCGAATCTTGGCTCGGAATAGTAGTGCAATTATTATATTATTATTTCTTTTCACTGCACATTTACATCATAAAACGTGCCACTTATACTTGATAAATACTTTAAATAATTTTTTTTATATTATTTCGCATATGTTTTCATATATCGCTTGTATACCCTTTATTTATGCCTTGTACCATTTTGGATAGCCCGCCTGACGAGACACGCATCTCGAGATGGTATGGCGGTTATCATGTAGTTGAGCCTGCGGGTTGGGGCATGACATTTTGATTGGTATCAGAGAAAATTTTAAAATATATGCTATATCTATATTATACCGAGCCGAGGTGTTCACATAGTTTTGAGATTTCTGATTTTAGGGTTAGAGTTAAGGGTATGGTTAGTATAGAGATATTTTCGTCCATTGTCCTAGATTTTATGTAGAGTTACGCTATGCCTCCTAGATGAAAGAAAACCACTGATACTTTGGTACCCACTCCTAATCCACCGGTGCCCAGGATGAGAGGTCGGCCACGTAAGCAGCCTGACACACAGCCTAGCGCAAATTTGGAGACCACAGCGATCCCGGACAAGCCTATTCCGCCTATTCCACCTATTCCACCCATTGATGAGACGCATCATCAGGGTTTTCATATTGAGGTTCCACCTCCCCCCACCTCCGATGACTGCGACGCTGATGCAGTATACGCCCGCTGATCTTGAGTGAATGTTCGATAGTTGGGCCACCATATTCGTTTCGACATAGATGGCCACTGGTGCGTACCCACCTAATGGCACTACGCCACCCGTACATCCGACGCCACCGATGCCGACACCAACACTATCACACTTTCAACCGAGCAGTGCAGTGAGTACTTCTGTGAGTGCCACTTTTCCAGAGACTCGTTTGGTGAGGTTCCTTCGCATTATGAAGGACTAGACACCCCAAAGCTCTCCAACACATTCGTTGATGAAGCTTGGGATTGGCTGTATTTTGTTACCAAGAACACGGAGGGATTGGGTATGACTTCTGAGGAGCGAGTGAGCATGGTTACCCGATATCTTTAGGGGCAGCCACTGAGTTGGTGGACCAACCTTAAGAGTCGAGCCACCAGACCAGTGACGTGGGAGATGTTCGTTACTGAGTTCCGACGGAGATTTATATCGGAGGTGATGGGGATGAGGTGATACAGCGAGTTCCTCGGACTACAGTAAGGTGTTAGGTCTGTTGAGCAGTATGAGACAGAGTTGCGGAGACTTTCACATCATCTTCGGTCCATCACCAAGGAGGCCCTCTGTCTTCAATTTATCAACGGCTTTCGATGGGAGATTGTACAGTTCATGACACCTACTCTTGGAGCCACTTTCGAGCGGTATCAACAAAGTGCGTTGTGGGCTGAGACTATGATTGCTCAGTATCAGCCAGAAGGATCAAGTTCGAGCGGTCAGTGATCTTTCGATCTACTGATGGACCTAGTGTCGAGAGTCTCAGAACACCTTTTCTTACAGTAGGGTATCTAGAGGTAGTTTAGCCAAGTCCCCACCACCACAGATGTCACTTTCTCTGCCACCGCCTCCATCTGGTGGTCAAGGAAAAGGGAAGCTTAGATTTGGATCCATGCTAAAAGGATGGTTCAAGAATAAGAGAGGAGAGTTTGGACTACGGTGTCCAACCTGTAGACGCTGTCATTTTGGTCCGTGCAGGGCTGGACCCCGATGTTTTCAGTGAAGAGGTATGGGTCACATGTCTTACACATGTCCATCCACCGCCTCTGCACCTCTCAGGCGGAGTTTTGGTCAGCCTCTGGTCAGACCAAGCAGTTATGGAGGTTTTCATCCTTTCTAGCCAACACGACATTCCTACGTCGCCCCCTCTTTTTTCTCAGCAGTATTCGGGTACTGGTAGTAGTTTCGCACCACCGAGGTGACCCCCGCAACAGCAACATACTCATGTTTACTTCATGTCACAAGAAGATGCCAATGCTCGTCCTAACGTAGTCACCGGTAAGTATATATTTAAATATTCATGGATAGTTATTTTTCACGAATAAAGATATCATCGCACTCGTAACTGATTGTCGAGCGAAAGTAATCGCTTTAGAAAATTTTTGGACGTTACGCATGGTAGCTATTTTCGATCAATCGGCGTATGTGATTATGGACACTGGAGCTGCTTTGTCCTACATAAATACCAAGTTCGCTGTGCATGCGAATAAACCGTTATCACCCTTGGGATGCGAGTTATTGGTGAATACACCTTTAGGCAAGAGCATGGTTTAGAATACAATGTATAAAGGATGTGCAGTGAAGCTGGAAAACCTTATTTTCGAAGTGGACTTGATTCCACTAGAAATGTCTGACTTCGGTGCCATCTTGGGGATGGATTGGCTTGGGAGACATCATGCTCAGATTTATTGTGAGCATAATTTGGTGAGGATTCCACGACCTGACAGCAGCATGATCGACTTCTACAGTGAGTGCAGAGGCACACCAAATGTCGTCTCTACCATCAAAGCAAGTAAGCTATTACTTAAATGGTGCAAAGCCGTATTAACTCACGTAGTAGACAATTCAGTGGAAGAGCCTAACATTAAGAATATTCCGGTAGTTAATGAGTTTCCGGATGTCTTCCCTGATGAATTACCTGGTTTGCTACCTGAGAGAGACTTCGACTTTCCCATTGAAGTCTATCTTGGTACGGATCCAATTTCCATGGCTCCATACCGTATGGCGCCCACTGAACTTATTGAGCTAAAGAAACAACTCATCGAATTATTGGATAAAGGATTTATTCGACCAAGTACTTCACCATAAGGAGCTCCAGTATTATTTGTGAAGAAGAAGGATGGATCAATGAGACTTTCCATCGACTACCGCAAGCTAAACGCGGTAACCGTGAAGAATAGATATCCATTGCCTCTCATTGACAACCTATTCGACCAGCTTTGAGGAGTTGGAGTGTTCTCCAAGATTGATCTGCGATCGGGCTACCATCAGTTGAAGATACGAGAGGAAGATATCTACAAGTCTGCCTTTTGTACCAGATACGGACATTAGAAGTTCTGTGTGATGTCGTTTGGACTTACCAATGCTCCAGCGGCATTGATGGACCTGATGAATCGTATATTCCAACCGTATCTAGACCGATTTGGCATCGTTTTCATTGATGACATATTGGTTTATTCAAGAAACCGGCGAGAGCACTTCAACCATCTTCGTATTGTGCTGCAAACTCTTCGAGAGCACCAATTGTGCGCCGAGCTCTCCAAATGTCAGTTTTGGTTGCAACAAGTCGGATTCCTTGGGCACGTTGTGTCTAAGGATGGTATATTTGTGGATTCCAGCAAAATCAAGGCAATCACTAATTGGAAATGTCCCACAAATGCCACTGAGATTAGAAGCTTCTTGGGACTAGCTGGATATTACTGGAGATTCATGGATGGATTCTCCGTGATTGCTGCACCATTAACTAAACTGCACCATTAACTAAACTGCACCATTAACTAAACTGCACCATTAACTAAACTGACTCACAAGGATACCAAATTTCTTTGGTCAAAGGAATGCGAAGAGAGTTTCCAAAAGCTAAAGGATAAGTTGATGACAGCATCTGTACTTGCTCTACCAGTAAGCGGCAAGGAGTTCACTGTGTATATCGACTCATCATACGATGGACTTCGATGCATGTTGATACAAGATGAATGGGTAATTGTGTATGCTTCTCGCCAGTTGAAACCGAACGAGATTAAGTATTCAGTACATGACTTGGAGCTTGTAGCCATAGTCTTCGCCTTAAAGATTTGACGCCACCATTTATATGGTGAAACTTGTTGCATCTACACCTGTCACAAGAGCCTCGAGCACTTCATGAATCAGCATGATTTGAACATAAGGCAAAGGCGATGGCTGGATTTCATCAAAGATTACGATCTAGTAATCGACTATCATCCTGGCAAGGCGAATGTTGTTGCTGATGCCTTAAGTCGAAATACAGTTACTTCGTTGGCCGCAGTCAGAGATATCCACTTGCCAGAGTTGGTGGAGCTTAGGTCAACTGAAACCAGATTGGCCTACAATTATCACGATGGTGCACTGATTGCCCAAATTTTAGCTAGGCCAATGCTAGATGATCATATTCGAGATCTCCAGACTTCTGATTCGAGGTTGCAACAAGAGCTTCAAAAGTTGCAGTTGGGTGAATCGTCAGAGTTATCAGTTCGTAGTGATGGAGTTCTACTATTCCGGAGTCGAATTTGCGTGCCGCACGACCTTGACCTTAAAGGCACCATACTACAGCAAGCTCATTCTTCTCTATTTGCCATGCACCCAAGCAGCACTAAGATGTATCAAACCATCAAAATCATTATTGGTGGCCTGGAATGAAGAGAGAAGTTGCTGAATTCGTGGCTAGATGTCTAACGTGTCAGCAAGTGAAAGCAGAATGTCGAAAACCTTTCGGGACACTTCAGCCTCTTCAGATTCCTGAATAAAACTAGGAGCACATCACCATGGATTTCGTGATTGGTTTTTTGTGCGTTAAGCGTGGGATTGATGCTATGTAGGTAATTATGGATTGACTTACCAAGTCAGTGCACCTTCTCCCCGTAAGTATAAAATGGAGTGTGAACCAGTTCACAACTTTACATGAATGAAGTAGTTAGACTCCATGGAGTCCAGGCTTCCATAGTTTCAAATCGAGATCCGAGGTTTACTTTATAGTTCTGGAGCAGCTTTCAGCAAGCAATGGGAACTCAACTTCGTTTCAGTATCACTTTCCATCCACAGACCGACGGCCAATTGGAATGTACCATTCAAATATTAGAGGACATGCTGCGAGCATGTGTGCTTGAGTTTACTAGTGGATGGGATGCATATTCAGTGTCAGCGGAGTTTGCCTACAACAACAGCTACCAATCTAGTATTGGTATGGCTCCGTACGAAGCCTTGTATGGAAAGAAGTGTAGAACCCCATTGTATTGGGATGAAGTGGGTGAAAACCAGATCTTTGACACGGCAGAGATTGAACTCACCACTAGGAAGGTGAAGTTCATCCGAGAACAACTTCAGGCAGCCCAGGATTGAGATCGAAAGTATGCACAAAGGAGGAGGACGCCTTTGGAATTTCAAGTGGAAGATCAAGTATTTTGGAAAGTCTCTCCTTGGAAGGGCGCTATTAGATTTCGCAAGGCGGGAAAGCTAAACCCGAGGTACATTGGTCCATTGCTTATAACCGAACAGATTAGACCAGTGGCATATCGCTTGGAGTTGCCACTCGACATGGCTAGCATACATGATGTCTTTCATGTATCTATGCTTCGGAAATATGTGCCTGATCCGTCGCATGTTCTTCAAACTCCACTAGTGAAGCTCAAGAAAAGTTTGAGCTTCAAGGGGTGCGACATGTAGCCATATTGGATCGAGAGGTTCGATCCCTGAGGAACAAATCGGTTCCCTTGGTGCACGTTTAATGGAAAAGCTTATAAATTAAGGAGTAAACTTAGGAGCCAGAGAACGATATGAGACGTGACTTCCCCAATTTGTTTGAGAATTAGTATAATTGAATTTCGGGGACAAAATTTTTGTAAAGGGGGAGAGTTAACACACCCGAACCTAGTCCGCAAGTGTCAAGTTATATATTTGTGTATAGTTGTGTGGCCAAGAAATCAAATTGGACTTCTCATAGATGTTTTGAACTTCCTTTAGCTCAATTCCGAGCTTAAAAACCCTAATTTAGTAGTCCGGAGCCAGTAGGGCACGCACATGAACGTAAACCGAGGAGTTGGGGCCATGTTGACTGAAGTAAACAAGGAAATTGTTGACTCCGGTGCTGGACCTGGTCAGGTCCAATGCCGAACCCATTATATCTAAGTGGCCGAGACCCCCATTCTTCACTCTTTCCTTTCTTTTCTTCTTCTCCATCAAATTCTCTAAACTCTCTTTCAAAATTCAACACTTGAAATCCCTTTCAAACTCCCTTCTAAACATCGTCATTGAATTTGTTGGCCTCCAAGAAGATCAGAAACACCAAAATCATCAAGTTCTCTTCAAATCTTCAAATTTGTCAATTCCATGACAGTTTGTTCTTTAGCTTATATCTTCCAATCTAACTGTAGGAATTGGCTAAGATTTTGTTATATTGTTGTAGACTCATCAAGCTTTGATTTGATAGTTTATACGCATGATTTCGTTGAGTGAGCTGAGAGAAATCATGAATTGAATTTAGAATTTTTGCTTTGCTCAAGAACACTTAGACCCTTAGTGTTTTGATTCGAAATTCGAGCATGCTTAGCTATTTAATTCCGTTTTTGAAGCTATGATTCCTTAGTTCAGGTGTTAAACTACCTGTGTTTCAATTGTTGTCCAATTTGATGGAGAATCGAGCTTAAACCGAGCTTGATTTGGTGCAAGGTCGAGCTCGGCCTTGCACTAAATGCCACTCCCGGGCTAGACTCGTTGAGTCCCATGCGGGAGTCTACTAATTTTGGGATTTTCTCCCAAATTGGCTCACTCCTGACTGGGAGTGAGCCACCAGCAATGTCGGGGTATTGTAACATGGGGTATTTTGGTAATTTTTGAACCCTAGACCCCAATTGACCTCAATTATCTTCTGGACTTGTCCAATTTAGTTCCTAGACCCTTGAGACCTTAATTAGGTCTTGTTGTGTGATCTAATTGTTAGTCAAATGCCTTTATTAATCAAATTAGACTTTAATTTGATTATTTGGGTACGTGATTGTACGAGGTTGGACCGGTTGCATTTGAGCTAAGGCATTCGAGGGCTAAATTTGGGAGTATACTACTTTCCCTTACTTATGAGTGGCTTGGATTATAGTGGTTGACCATTGAGGGTCAACCGTTTTCTAATGGCTTTATAATTGTTTTATGAATTGTTTATAACGTTTTGGGATATGAATTGTCCATTCTCACACACGAGTTTATAAAAGGATTTAAGGGTGGGATTTTCAAAAGAATATATGAAATATTATTATTATGATTATTGAGGGTACGATAACCCTGGGAGATGAGTGATTGAGTGGGTTCCTCGGTGCTCCAATATGCAGGAGCGTGGAGCGAGTTTGAGAGTATGCATGAGACTCAGCCGCGGACTGCCTATCGAGGGGCACGGTGAGCAGAGACCCTGGGAGAGGTGCATAGAGAAGCTCGCTAGGGTTCAAGGTAGCTGTGTTCCACCACAGCGATAGCTAATGTCAAGGGAACGGGCCAGATAGTAAAGGTAAATGATCTAAATTATGAGATAGCCCTTGACGGTCCAGCGGGCATCCAAGTGCACGGGTATACCTTTGGGACGATTTCAGATGCCAACCCATTTATTAATATTTGATATTTGTTTTGGTGTAGGATTTCATATGATTTTACTAAATGATTTAATAAATGAATTTTGAATTATTTCATATCCCCAGCCTGAGGTGATCGGTCATTATAACTAGGTCCCTCACTGGGTACATATATATTTGTACTCACACCATTCACATTTTGTTGTCAGGTCATCAGGCCACGGACGACAAGCGTCCTAGTGGTCAGTGATCCTAGTATCTCACTGAGGACTTGATTTTGTAGGTGCCACCCATTTTCCCTTACGAATCTTGGCTCGGAATAGTAGTGCATATCATTATATTATTATTTCCTTCCACTGCACATTTGCATCGTAAAACATATTAAACTTATACTTGATAAATACTTTAAATAATATCTTGCATATTATTTCGCATATGTTTTTATATATCGCTCATATACCCCTTATTTATCCCTTGTACCATCTTGGATAGCCCGCCTCACGAGACACGCATCTCGAGGTGGTACTGCAGTTATCATATGGCTGGGTCTGCGGGTCGGAGTGTGACACCATGTCTTTTATATCAAAATTAGAAAACTTTTGTTTCATTCACAACATAAATGCATTCACTAAAAAAAAAGTATATCATCAGCATATAAACTGATAATCACACAATCATGATCAACAATTTTCGTAAACATACATTTATCTACTCTAACAGAAGTAAAGCTATTACTGACAATAGAAGCATAGCTATTTTATTTTTTATAATATCTTTTCAAAATTGACTTTCTTTAGAAAAACAAAGCATCAAAATCAGTTAAAGAGTCATTGTCAACAAGATATATGTAAAATTAATTTCCAAATCACTTCTTAAAATTACTGTCATTTTTGTTAAAGGGTGAATGAAAAATTGATCAATTCTTAAAGGAAAAATATGTTTAATGAATTCGGCAATTTTTTTTTCAACAATAATAGTATACTTAATAGCATCAGTTTTTAACATAAGAAATTTATATACAGCATTATGTTCAACATAACTAATAAACATACAATTAGATGTTTTAGAACCTATCTTTCTTTTTTTTGTATCAAGCAATAACACTTTACCAAGATACCTCCACACTTTGAAATATTTCAAATTAGGAGCATATCTCTTCCATAATTCAGAGTGTTTTATCAGTTTTCTTATAAGGAATTTTATTTTGTATATGATATGCAGACAAATTTGCTTCACCCACAAATTTTGATGTGCATTAGAACTAACTATTATAACATTCATCATTTCTTTTAATATCTTATTTTCCATTTCAACTACTCTATTTGATTCAGAAGAATAAGGAGGATTGATTTTATGAATTATTCCCTCTTTTTCATAAAAATCATTTAAAACTACATATTCACTACTTCTATATAATCTAATTTGTTTTTATCTTTCTATTCAACTAGCTTCCTACTTCAGTTTTATAACAAAGAAACATATCAAAAGCTTTATTTTTTTTTACTAAGCAAATAGACTTTAGTAAATTTAGAATAATCATCAATAAATGTAACATAATATTGCTTACCACATTTAGTCATAGATTATTTTAATCACCTAAATCAGTATGAATTAAACTTAATAATTCAGATTTTCTATTTATTGAAATACGAGTCTTTTTAGTTAATTTTATTTTAGTCGTGTTAGACATTTATCAGAGCATGCCTTATAATTTTAGATATTGGACCTAATTATTGCATCTTTTTAATATATAAAACACTAACATGTCTCAACCTACTATGCCATAAATAAATAAAGTAACTAAAAGAACTTGTACTTTCATTAATAACAAGTGAATGTGTAGAATGTGTAGGGTTATAGAGACTAGATTTGCCCTTATATTGAGAATGTGTAGAACATCCTTCAAGACCAAGGTCTCGCCAAATGTGAGTTTGATAAGAACTTTTCCTTTATCCAACACTTGGGTAGTTCAAGAATCACTAAGATAAATTACTTCTTCTCCTTCCATTATAGGAGTGTAAGAGGCAAAAGTAGTTTTGTTGGCACAAATGTGCCTTGTAGCACTAGAGTCTACCACCCATTCTTTCACATTGGCCTTAATATTAACTTAGCAAACAACTACAACAATTATACCATCAGAATCATCCACTTCAACCGAGTTGACTTTTGATTTGGTAGATTTTTTATTTCCCATTTTTCTCTATCTGTATTGAGCTGCATAATGCCATAACTTGTCGCAAATGAAACAAGGACCTTGCTTTTTGAAGTTGGAATGAGTTCATTTGGGTTTACAATCAAGTTTCTTATTTTTGTACCTTTGCTAATGTTGCATGATGTTGGCCTTTGTCGCTCTCCTTTGTTTTGGTTGCCTTGATTTCCTTTCAAGTTTTATCTCAATGATGACGTAAACAATCAGGTGTACAAGGGATAGCTACTTCTACTTGTATTTCAACTGTTGCTTATAATTATTCCAAGATTCTGGTTGCTTTTCAATTAAGATTCAAATAACGAACTCTTTTGGCAGTTCAATGTTTTCAGCCTTCAAGTCATCCACCAGCGTGTGGTATTCATTAATTTACCCTTTGTTAACTTTATCATTAATCATCTCCTAAAGATAAAAATTTCCAATCATGAACCTTTGTTATCCCACACCTTAGTAGTGAATTTCACCACCATGGAGTTCCATATTTTCTTTGCTTTCTTGTAAGGTCTATAGACATCAAACAACTCATTAGAAAGTGTGTTAATTATTGTGTGTCTACATACTTTGTTGGCATAAGTCCATTGATCCATCAACTTTGTGTCATTTAGTTTGGCATCAGTAAAACCAAATGTCAGTCCATGCATATCAATGGCTAAAAATATTTTTTCCATCCTTATTTGAAAATTGTTGCCATCAAAGACCTCAATCTTTGAAATCTAAAGGAAAGGCTTAGTGCATGTGATAGCTTAGATAGGTAAGGGAGCTACGTTGGGGTTGATAGCATCATGACAACCAACACTATTGGCAAAATTGGCAATAATAACATTGATAGTAATGATGGTGGCAGTAGCAACATCATTTAAACCTTCCATAATTATCCTTAAGATTGTTAGGGAAAATTAACCAATTGAAAAAATAATATTTAAAGTTTGAGGCATGGAACATCGTCCTTAAGTATAATTTTGGCCCGTCTCAAAGTACAACTTGATGTAGAAAGGGCAATAACGGTTACCTGCCAAATACATCAAATTCTTTTAAGTAGTCTTGCATAAATGCCCGAGACTATAAGAACAACAAAAGGCAGAATCCATTAAGAAAACACAGAGTAGAGAAGGAAGAAGTAGAGAGAAAAGGACTATTTTCTCTGGTGCAAATTGAAAGAAAAGCTATTAAAAGAATGACAGTGGATAATGGGCTGACAATTTGGAGGGAAATTCTGAAATCTTTAGTTGAAAAAATTGACCAAGTCAAGATATAAGCTGTTATGTTTAAAATAAAATAAAATCAATTATTAATTATTAAGGACAAAAACAAAAAGCATGGGCCTAGCCAACTCGTGCACCATTTTGGGGGGGGAGGGGGGAGGGGGGAGGCTACAATTTATAAATGCTTTGCCTGATCTAGTGCATGCAATCCCATCTTAGGCTCCCTTTGCTAAGTCTGCATGATTTATTGTGATGAGAAAAAGCAGCCTTAGGTGCATGATCAGCAATCACAACTTAAGCAGTCATCCATTGCCACCTCCCTAACCAATGAAAAAAACTGTAATTGATTGCCCATGTAGGACAACCTCACAGCAGCTCTATAACCTTTTACTATCTCTTTTCCAGTGAAAAGCTGAAAAAAAAAAAAAAAAACACGGCATTGAGTTAGCTAAGGAAGCCTTATTGTCTAGCTTCTGACATGCAGATAATCCACTTCTATATATAAGGACCCTTTTATGTGGAATTGAACATTTTGAAATACTATTGACATATCTCATATATGTCCAACACTTTTACGCTGATGAAATTCAGTTTTATTAATATATTATTTGTCATAACCCGACTTGTTGGTCTGATGACGTGACAATCACCATGCTATTTAGAAATACGTGCATGTCGGCATGCACCTCGAGACAACACAAGGTATATATGGGATATCATAGCTGCAAAAATAATTAAAAACTAAAACTTAATTAGTAGTAAGCTAAAATAATGATAATTGTAGAAAACCATTTAATTAAACAAATTGAAATAAAGTCAAGTACTAGTGGATGTATTTATGGAATAACCTACACAGTGAAACTACACCACCAATACTCGTATCGAGCCTCCAGACACATAATCTGAAAAACATAAACAAATGAGTACCAAGTGCACATTGTGTATCAAGTGAGTGACTCAGATTCAATGCAAAGTCAAATAAAGTTTGGGGAATCAAGTATAATAAAAAACAAGTTATAAAATATATTTATATTTTCTTTTATTAAAAACAAATCCCAAAAGCATATCATTTATAAAATATTATTTTTGAAATGGGCTAACAAAATCAACTTCGACGTGTGTAGCTATCACACTCAACTCATCGAGGGCTATCTCATCATATCATATGTATATAGAAAATATTTTAGTAAGCTCGTTCCCTCGACGGTGCCATAGTTGTGGGTGGATACAGCTATCAAACCCTGGCAAGTTACCATCTACGTCTCTCTGTCCCAAGGTTTCCATGAACATTGTGCCTCTCTACTAGGTAGTTTATAGCTACTTAAGAAATCATGATCACCGCAACTCTCCATTAATGAGTATGCAGCTTTTTAACTTGTAATCCTAGTTTCTAATTAATCTAATTTTAAGCCATAGATTGATGTAATAAAAGTTTTTATACTTAATATGTATATAGATGTACTCTTAGTAAGAATAAGAACAATTTCTTTCTAGTGAAATTTTTTTCCATTTTGAAGAATTAGACTTCTAAACATCTAGGACAAGTTTTGACCAAGGAGGTAAAAGTCAACCTTTTTGCACTATTTTTAAAAAATGCCATACATCTCACCAAGTGGGTATGCGTACCTCTGAATTACGTATTTTTCTTCTTTATTGTGTCTAAAACTTTTTGAAGCTGTTACAGTATTTTTCTAAACATTTTAAGTTAACGAAAATATTGTTGAACAAAAATGTCACAGTGTCTAATGGTATTTTCATAAATAATTGTAAAATTACAAATTGAAACTTGAAAACAGTGTGGTTGCTGCTTAAATATCTAATGTATAATTATCATTTTGCCCTTGAGAAATTTAAAAATGTATTTTAACACCATAGGGTGCATTCCTTTAAATAGTTTAACTGCATAGTTATTTTTGACTACTTGACCTTTTCATGAAGTTACTTGGTTCCAAATTAATTTCATAAGATTCCTAAGTTAATGATTTATTTCATGGGACAAATGGAAATTAATGAAATTCATGAGGGGTATTTTTTGTCATTCAAAGAGTTTTGATTTCTCTAGAAAAGTCAGGATTTCTTAAACAAAATCTTTTTCTTTTCCCCATTTTCTCTCACCTTGGCCAAACCCTACCCCAACCCTTTTCTTCCTCCATTTTCTTCTTGCTCCTTCAATCTACTACTCCACCATCTTTTCCAAATCTCTCCACCAAGCTTTTCTAAGCAAGAAAATCTTCATTAAACCTACAAATTAAACACTTCATCAAAGAATTTTACGGTGCAATTTCAAGTTTCCTCAAGCTAATCCAATTTCAACTTTTATAAGGATTTCAAGGAGTTTTCTTTTTTTTTTTCTCCATCATTTCATCTAGGTATGTAAATTACCTTTAAAAGCTTTTGTTTTGTAAGTTTTAATTTATGCAAATTCATGCATATTAATATAGTTTATAGTTACAAAACCCTAGGATGTTTTTATTTAATAAGGCTAGGGTATAAGTTAACAATTTGTATTCTTAGACGCCTATTTGAAACTAGAAATATTTAATTTGATGAAAAACTCCTTAAGTAAGGCCATTACCTAGTTAGTTGACATTATGTAGTAAAATACCATCTTAGAGAAAGTATGGTATTTTGTTAAAGAGCCATACCATTTTATTTCATGAATAATGATTCGATGAAATTAGGAAGGAATGTGAGCCAAGATATTGAGAAGAAAATTTGTAGTTTTAATAGGTGTAGAATAAACTTATATTATGCCATAATGTAACCACCTTAGACAAGTAGAATATAAAGACTCCATTGGACGCAGTTCAAGGATTGCACAAGTTGCAAATGGAGTGAGAAATGAATATGGATAGTTAGTTTAATCATGGGAACCTCATGGGGAAAAATGGCCATTTCAAGTCTATGAAAATTTAAGCATTTTTGCTTCAAACCCTAATGTAAGCATACAAATTTAGCTCCCTTGTGTTTTGATCGCTGGTTCGCAGTGGAAAATTAGGAACGGCATGAGTGTAGACATTATGAGGCATCGTTGGCTTAGTAAACCCCCTCACCATCCAACTTCCTATCATGATGGTGTCCTTATTTCCAATCGAGTTGCTGAGTTGATTAACCAGGAGGACAGAACTTGGAATGAGGACTTAATCCGATCAGTGTTTAACCAGTATGATGCGTTGGAAGTACTGAATATCTCCTTGAGTTCTCGAGCAAGAGAGGACCTACTCTGCTGGACAGCATCGCCGTTGGGACGTTTTCTCGGTCAAGTCTGCCTATCATTTGGCTCGAGCGGTTCTGGGTTTTGAAACAAAGGATTTACAGTTACGAAATCCAGTGTGGAAGTTGTTATGGACGGCAGGTGTGGCACCAAAGATTAAATTCTTTGGTTGGAGACTTTTGCATGGGATTTTACCGGCAATGAGTATACTCCGGGCTTGTAATATGGAGGTTCAAGATTTATGCAGTGTTTGCTGTAGTCTGGGGGAGAACTTATATCATGTGTTTTTTTAGTGTATGATGGTGCAGGAGATATGGATTAGTGTTGGTAATTGGGTTTCGAGTTTCTTGGAAGAATGGGCTGACTCGACAGATTTCTGGTTGAATTTTTTTGTAAAATCCAAACAGCAAGGATGTTTAGAGTTGGTTCTATTAGTTCTATGGTGTTTGTGAAGTAACAGGAACAAATGCTTGCATGAGGGGGTGTGTTGTATGCCAAACCAGTTGGCTTTACAGGCTCGGCATTATCTGCATGATTATGAAGAGGGGATGGTTTGCCTATATGGTGAAAATCCAATGCCTAGAGGACCTTTTCCTACCCCGAGATGGCTTCCTCTAGCAGTAGGAAAATTAAAGCTTAACACAGACGCCTCCTATAATTTAGCTTCGAAACAGGCTTCTCTTGGGATGGTTCTGAGGAATACACTTGCGGAAACCATTGTATGTGGTGTTTGCTGTGTTTCAAATGTTCCAACTACTCTTCATGCGGAAGCTCTAGCTGTTATTTTTGGCCTTGAGATAGTTTGGGAGCGGGATTATCTGGAGGTGCAGGCAGAAACTGATTCCTTGGTGCTAGTATCTGAAGTTCAGAGTACAGAACCATCTCTATGGGTTAGAGGGTACCTGATAGATGAAATTCAAACGGCTATGACAGTTTTCGACTTTTGTTCTTTGTCTTTTGTTAAAAGGGAGGCTAATAAATTAGCACATGCTATTTCAAAATTAGACTGTGTTGTGGATGATCATAAAATCTGGGTAGGATCCTTACTTGCTTCAGTTTGTAATCCGGATACAGTTTAATTCAATGAATTTTGCCTCTTGCTTTAAAAATTTAGCTCCCTTGTAGTTATTGTACTTTAGTAACGTGCCTAAACCTTGAAGAACCAAAATGGCTGGATTTCCCCACCTTAAACTTATTAGCCGAATTTTCACCTTCTAGGGCTAAAATTGTCCAAAATTTTCATTTTACATAATTATGTCAAATAAGGTCAACAAGCAAGTTTTGTTAGATAAAACAAACTTACTTATTCCCTAACTTTATTTATCTAAACCCTAGAACAGAAAATCATTTTAGAGCTCAAGTTAGAAATTAGCAAGATGTGCATTTTGCATACTTATCTAACACCTTTTTTCCATTGTCATGTGCTAACACATTATTCAAACATAAATATATAGGTGGTGAATCAACTCTAAGAATAAAGGACATGTAGAATAGTGGTAGTGTAAACCCTCTCCAAACTTGTAAGTGAAACTTTATGGCTTAATATACAAATTCACCATTGAACTTTGGCCAAAAAAGCAGATGAGCCCTCGAACGTTTAATTTGGTCAATTACACATCTGAACTATCAATTTTGGTTAATTGAGCCCTTAGTTGGATGGAAAATGCTGACTGGACTAACGGATCCCTTTGTCTCCTGACATGTCGGCAGAAATCGCCATGTGGAATTTCTTTTATCTACATGGAAAATCCACGTAGACAAAGAACCCACTGAAAAGTAGAAAAAAAAAGGACCGAAATCAAAATCATTCTCCAGCCTTCATCCTTTTCAGAAACACGATTCAAGTGTTTTTGTTTTTTTGTGATGCCATTCCTATTCTTTTTCTTTCGTTCTCCTTTCTTCTCTCCTTCCTTCTCTTCTTTTCTTTCTTCGATCCTCCTTTCCCTATCTTGTTGAATCGCTGCCCTCAGATGCGACTACGACGGCAGAGGCCTCTGGCTCCGATGTGGCAAAGGCAACATGGGTTTATGTTATTTTGGTCTGATTTTGGATCTTTTACTTGTTAGTTGATTTCTTTGTGATGTTTTGATAATTGAGTATTTGTTGATTCAGCCAAAGATCGTATCTTTTCATTGGTTTGATTGGAGATTTGTATGCTCTGTTTGATTTAATCTCTCATCTATGTGTTTGTCTTTTAATCTCTTGGTTCATATGGCCTTCAATATTTACGTATCAGATCCAAATATCTATATTTCAAGAGTTGTTGTCCTTAGTTGAGTTTTTTTTTTTTACCGAAAAAAGAATTTTTGGATTTTTTGGGTTTATAGGCTCCTTCACTGGATTTTTTAGCTTTGTTTTCTGATTTTAATCTTCAAAAAGGCAAAAGACATAACTACAAGTATATCTCTTTGGTTTCACTACCTCTGGTTTCATTACCGGAGTTGTTTTTTCAAACTGAAATTTAAGTTTAGAAGATATAGGGTGACTTTGCTTAATCCCAACGGTGAATGGGGAGCCCTGAGGGAGGAGGACAACATATTCAAAAATCGCCGCCATCCCATGGTGCACGGCACCGGATCGAAAGGTTGAAGTTTTGGGCTTTGGGTTAATTTTCAGAGAGTTACAAGCATTTTCGAGGAAAACCAAGCCCGAAATCATGATAAGGAGGTCGGAATGATGTGGTTTGCACTTTTTTTACGTTAACAAAACTCATTGTTGTTGGTCAATGCCGGTCAACGGTGGTGCTAATGTAGGAGGCGATTGCCGGATTCTGGGTTTATTTGAATCTACTTGGTTTTGGTGAATTTTAGAGAGAAGAAGGAAAAGATTTGTGGTTTAGATAGAAAAAAATTTGAAAAAAAATTGGCGTGAATTCCATGTAACTTTTTTGCTGACATGGCAGGAGACGAAGGGATCCGTTAGCCCAGTCAGCATTTTCCATCCAAATAAGGGCTCAATTAACCAAAATTGATAGTTCAAATGTGCAATTGACCAAATTAAAAGTTCGAGGGCTTATCTGTTTTTTTTACAAAAGTTCGAGGGTGAATTTATATATTAAGCCGAAACTTTATTGGACCTAGATTCAAGTTTGAATAAATTAAAATGTTTTACTATTTAAAATAACTTTCTAACACAAAAAGTTTGGCTTTCTTGAGTTTAAATTTGATTTATGGTAATTGATAATTACTTATGAATCATGAATATTGATGTTTTGGAATGAATAAATTTACTTCATACAGTTTGCAGTCAAATGTTTGTGTATGAGATAAATTGGATTTGATTCCGATAATGGGCTAGTTGGCCGAATGGTATATGATTGAATTATGAAATTTTATGTTATGTTGTTGGTGGAAGAGTTGTTAGTCACTACAGTGGCGTTTCTCACTATCCGACTTTGTGGAGGCGGTGTGAGTAAGCAGTTAACTCCCACATGGGATGGATGGTATAGGGGATTGATTATGCACATTATTAGATGATTATTTGATCCCTGTGAGAGTACATGGACATAACCATGTACCACCCACGGTGAAGGTCCACGCCAACGTCGAAGTTAGGCATTTTGATGAACCCCAATGAAACTTAAGATCCCTCGACGGGCTCAAACCCCATTTATGTTGAATGTGAGTTTGGGTACAGTTTTGACAAGCTCAAAAATAAATTTTCATAAGTTTATTGTTTATCTATATATACAATTAATTATGGAATTTTTGAGTACTTGAACTAATTTTTCTCCTAGTTCCAAAAAAAGTAAATATACATTTTCAATTAAAGTGATAATTAAATATTTTATGGATTGTTACGTTTTCTAAATTTCTAACTCTAAAAATGTTATATGCTTATTTATTTAAAAGCAAAAATAGTCTAGATTCATTCACTGAATATATTCTATATACTCACTCTTTCCTTTTCCTTTTTAAATTGTTTTCAGGCCAGAAGAGCGCATCGAGGAGGTAGATTGCTAGAAGGTGTGACTTGTCGATAGGAAGTCAGCACGACTTATCTATTGTTGATTGGATCCACTGGCATGGTTTTAAGTTCATTTTAAACTTTGGTCTATATATATTTTGAAACTGTTATATGATATGTAAGCATCACTTATCCTCCCATCTATAAAATCTAATCTATTAATATTTCTTACTTCTACAACTTTAATATGAATGAATACTTAGAAAGATAAATATGTATGTGAAATTTATAAATTAACTATTGTTATGTAAATTTTAAATTGTATGTTAGTTTTCAAACTGCACCTCTTATTATATACGAAATTGAAACTTTATTTTTACTAAATGTGTTCAAATTATTATAAGCCTTGCGGGCTTCAAATTGTAGGCGAAACTCGTTGTTCATAATTCGTAGCATGTGATGATTATCATATTCTCGACCTTTAGATCGAGGTATGACATAATTGGATGGCATGCCTCCTCTCTTAGCCCACATGTTCTAGAACAGCATCGAGTAATGTCCTAAAGCAACCCCACACATCACAATTCAAAATCTTGCACTAAAGGGTGCTCATCTCATAATTCATATATATATATATATATATATATAACAAAATCATTTAAATTGTATAATACACACATATAAAACAACATTATCAAATCATTCCTCCCACTAAATTAGTGTACCATAAATTTTTGTGTGTACAAGGGACTACCCAAATCCCAAACATATAAAATAATTTATAAAACATTTAATATTTGAAAACATAAAAATGTTTAGGTCTAAATAGCTAAATATTGAAACTAAGTCACTCACACAGTATTGGAAGATTTGTATGCTTCGAAGAACTCCACGACAATTAGTCAATAGAATATCACTACACTTGTTCGATCTAAAATCTAGTTACATAGGAAAACATGTTAGAACTCTAATTTGAACTTATGGATACATCCATGAGACTCTACTATGCTCTAGTATGAGGTTCAAAGGTGATATGTGGTGTTGCTAAGTGTTTCATGTCAAATCGACTCGATTTAGGGCTAAAAGTGTGAGATTACCAAAATGCCCATTAGGACCAAGACCAATGTCGGTCCTAGGGTGTTCCCGTGCCAATTCATGGTGGCAAAATGGGTCCCATGATCCTTTTGCACATTTGGCTCCATTTGTGTTGTCCTAGAGGGCGGGATATGAGTTGGGTTTTCACCAGAAAATGCTTCATTTTCTTCCTTAACTCAAAATCAATTCAAGTCTCCTCCAATCAAGCTAAAAATTGACACACAATATCTTCACAATATCCACAACAAGATCATAGCTCAAAAATTAGAATTTTGGCTCATAATACATAGATTTCTAACCTATACTCAATGATACCTCAAAAACTCAACTCTAACTTTGAGCTTTGATAACTTTTGATCTAGTGCATGAATTGATGCAATGGATAGATTTCTAACTATGCTGAATGATACCTTAAATATACGTTTTTAAAGTCTAGAATAGTATATTCGAAATCACCTTGATCTAATGGCTAGATTGGGAGAACCATATGAATTCCTGAAATGTCTCGAATGGCTCCTTTTTGCACCCTTCTGAGATTTTCTTGGTTTCTCTTTGATTTTCTTACTTAGAGAGGTTGGGGAATTGTTTAGAAAGGTTTAGGGAGATGGTTTGAGGGTGGATTAAGTGGTGGTTTGGGTGAAAGAGGCAGAGGAGAAGGGTGATTCTAATAGACTCCGAGTCCACTTAGATCATAATTACACTTAATCCTCGAGTATACAATAAATCAATTCCTTAGCTACACATTGTACCTATAGACCTCAATAGCAAATTTAATCTTACTACCTTTATAAGGCTACAATCATCTTCGTCCATTCCTCGATTCTATTTTAAAAGACCTCAATTTAACTTTTGATTTATTTTTTCAACTCCATTATTGACTTTAGAGTTAAATGAAACAATAACATCGTGTATGTGTATATGTATGTATGCATGTATGTATGTATGTATGTATGTATGTATGTATATCTTTAAACCATTTTAAAGCATTCTCCTCAAGGAGATTCAATGGATGGAGGGGGCAAGGGGGAGAGGGAGTGGAGTGTATTTGGCACCCCCTACTTGTTGCCTTTTCTTGCTCTTTTCTTTTTATTTAATTTCATTTTTTTCTTTTGTTTTATATTTTTAATTTAATTATTTTTTGCTTTTTCTATTTGGGGGAATTTTGGCACACCACCATTGGTTGGGCTTTCTTATTCTTTTTTTTATTTATTTTCTCTTTTTCCTTTTGTTTCATTTTCTTTTTTTAATTTAATTTAATTTTTTACTTTTTATAATTATTTTAATTTTATTTATTATTTTAATGACACATGGAGTGTGACTATTGAAAGAAAAATAAATAATTTTTTTGCCCAAAAAAATCAAGATATAGTATGATAAAATTAACTTTATTATAAAATTCAATTAATAAATAAAATAGCAATTACTACAGTGATAAATTTTGGTTAATTACTAAATCATATGTGTACTAATTTACTAAAATGTGGTTGGTTTTTCCTCAAAAAAATAATTAACAAACTAACAAACCAAACATATAAATTAAACAATTAACAAACTAACATATAAATTGAATAAAAACAACATATAGTGTATATACGATGGAACTTAAACCTGAGACTTAAGGTCTTAGGAAATATATACCTACTGTTTGAATTGAAAATTTGGTATTTTTAAGTTTTCGAACTTTAAAATTAACCAGAATTACTAGAAATAGTGGTTTAATTGGAAAGTTGTCATTCTTTTTTCTTTTTGTTATATTTTTTGTTGAATGCGGTCATAAACAATTATGTAATTTAATTTGTTAAATTTAAGAATATAATATTAGGCAAATTTACTTAAGAATTCTGAGTATTACCTTTATTTTTTTCAATTTTCTTGGAATTCATTTGATTATATAGAGTTCAATGAGGTTAGATATAAAAATTATACTTAAAAGTCTAACTGTCAACATTATTTCCTTATATGACTAACTTTTCAACCATTAGTAAAATGTAAAAAAAAAAACAAAAACAAAAACAACAATTAGCTAGCCAAAAATGAAAAAATAAAAAACCTCACGTAACACTGGTTCAATGTTTAGTGTGTGTCTATATAAAATATTAGAGGTGACAAATGGGCGGGTTCGGTCGGGTTCGGATTTGGTCACTTCGGGTTCGGGCGACTCCGGGTTCGGGCAGTTTCGGGTTCGGGTATTTTCGGGTTCAGGCTATTTCGGGTTTGGGTTCGGTTAGGCTCGGGCTCGGGTTCAAGTCGGATTCAGGTTCAAGTTTGGTCAGATTTGAACTTAGGTTGGGTTAAATTCGAGTTTTTACTTTTTAATTAAAAAATTTTTTTTTGTTTTATAAGTCGAATTATATTTTACTACTTTTTGTTTTTTATTTGTTTTAGAAGTATTCCCTCCATTCCTAAATAATAATCGTTTTAACAAGTTGTTTTTAATTCAAATTAATTGTAATTTTACAAAATCAAGAAAGCATTTATTACATTTTTATCAATTTTAATATTTTTTCTCAACATTATTTTTAAGTTATTTTTATGAGTTTTTAAGTAATTTAAAATCTCAAGAAAATGATAATTTAGTCACATAGCTAATTTTTTGTCTAAACTTTAGGAGATTTATTAATTTTCTTAATCCTTACTCTCTGTATTTCAAAATAGATGTCACTTTGAGAAAAAAAATTTTGTATTAAAAGATTTGCCATTTTTACAAAACCAAGGTAATATTATTGTATTTTTTTAAAATTATCCTTGTAAGGTTAAAATTATCATGTCTCATCTCTTCAATGAATGATAGAAAAGTTAAATTAGGGAGAAAATAGATAAATAAGTGAAAAATACAAAAATTAAAAAAAACTATTTTTCTTGGTCTTATAAAATACTCTCTCTGTCCCTATATAGATGTCATATTCTAGAAAGATTCCTTATCCCCTTTTATCCGTTACTTTAGAAAATTATTAAAGCATTAATTAGTTTTTTTCCTATTTTACCCCTAATAAAATGAAGAATATTGTCAATTACTCAAATTAAATATTGCAGATAGTATTGGGCAATGAAGAAGCCTATTCAATTTCTTTTTGTTCCCAATGAAGGATTAATGACTATAACTGTTGCTCTTTGTTAAGTTTTCTTATAAATTTGGATCTAAATAAAACATTACTGCATACATTTTCAAAGAAATTGATTTGATGGCTCAGTCACTTAAGAACTCGGACTAAAGTGGAGGTCAGCAAGAAAACTTTCTTCTATAGTAATGTTAAGATTTGGTAATTGATGATTTTATGATTCCATTGAAACAGCTTGTTGGCTACCTTCATCATCAATATTTGAAGGCATCAAAATTACATGTAAATCTATTTTAAGGAATGGCATTTGATGTATCTCCCCTGAAGTCATGATTAAAGAATGTTAGTAAGTTCTTGTTTGATGAATAAATAAGAACCAATATTTAAGTCGTGAATGTTTTAGATTCTAAAACAAATTTTGGCGGGAAAAACTTCTAAAAAAATTTAGAGAAAAAAATTGGAGGGAAATAGAATTAAAAATTTTAATTCAAACAAAATTTCAAATTGCAAAACAAAAGAATGAGGGAATATTTTTTTTGGAAACATACATATACTAAAATTTGGGGAGAGTAATTAGTGAGAAGAGATTAGATATATTAAAGTTGGAGAGAAAAATTAGGTAAATTAAAGTAAAGGGTAATATTGGAAAATTATGATAAATTTGGCCTAAATCAATAATAATAACTATTTTTAACTGATTTTCTTAATAAGTGTGATTCAATTAACTATAACATCTATATACAGATAGATGGAGTAGTTAAAAGTGACATATATTTTGGGATGGAAAGAATATATAACAACCTTAAATGACTATTATTCAAGAATAAAGAAAGAGTATTTATTGGATAATATTAAAAATATTTATTATCTAATAATTAATTTGAGTTTAAGTAAAAGGGAATTTGAAAATTATTACTCCCTCCCTTCCTAAATAATAATCGTTTAAAAAATTTTTTTGTTCCAAATTACTTGTCATTTTATAAAATCAAGAAAATATTTATTTTTTTTATCAATTTTACCATTCTTCCTTTATATTATTTTCAAGTTACTTTAATGAATTTTTAAATAATTCATAATCTAAAAAAGTGGTAGTTTAATCACATAGTCAATTTTTTGTAAAGATTTTAGGAAATTCATTAACTTTCTTAATCCTTATATAACAACTTCAAACGATTATTATTCAGAAATAGGAGTGATTATTTTATCATTGAGTATTAGAAGATAAAAAATTATGAATAATTAATAACTTATGTACTAATTCACATTAATAATTAATGATTTTTAGTAAGATTAATTTTAATTGTTAAATATTAAAATTATTTATTAATTTAATATCCTTATATATATAATATAAAAGTATGAATATTACAAAACTTTTCAATTATCTAAAATACCATTGTTTTTCAAATATGTTTCAAAAATATAATTGTTATTGTTGAATTAAATTAAAACTCTTTTAATTAAATATTTTTATATTTTATTTATTAAATGAGAATGATAATTAACCAATTGACATATTTTAGAAATGTAATTAATAGTAATTAATCAATTTTACTTTTATCATAATTAACTTATTACTATATATTATCTTAAAGAAAATAATAGTTTAATAACTTATAAGATATGACACATAACTAGTAATAATATTAAGAAAAGAAAAAAAAAGAATGCATTATTTTAAATAATTATTAACATTAAAACTAAAATTTTGATCTTATAGAAAATATTATAAGATTACTTTTTTTAATATTAAATTAAAGTTCATGTTCAGGTCGGGCTCGGACTCGGGTTCAGGTCGGGTTCGGGCTCGGGCCTTGTCGGGTTCGGGTAATTTCGGGTTTGGGTTTCTTCGGGTTCGGGCTCAGGCGGGTTCGGGTCGTTGACTTTTTTTGGTCAAATCGGGTTTGATCGGGTTCGGATTCGGACGGGTTTTCGGGTTCGGGTTCATTTTGCCACCTCTATAAAATATATATATATATATATCTCTCTCTCTAAGATTAGGTGCTCGAAACTAGATAGGGAAAATAGCTATAAACAGTCTTCAAAAGAAAAGAACAAAAGGACAAAAAAAAAGAGAAAAAAGAGTTTTTGAAAATTCGTATAGATGAGTCAATGATTCTTGAGCTGAAAAATGAAAAGGCACATTTTCTTTTCTTTTTCTTATTCATTTAAGAAAGAACATTGTTTTTGTCCCTTGAGTGGTGTAGAGGTCATACTTCATAGGAAATGCAATACCATGATGTATCGCCGTTGCAACTGATGACGCTTGCTGTACCTTCTAATGTACTCTTAAAAGTCAACATTGTTAAGAAAATATGTTGATGTATCGATGACCAAATGAGATCCATGCACACCATAAAGTAATTAAAAGAAAAATCCACGTCTAATGTCTTGAGTAAGATATAAAGGCACTTGGAACACACTTGATATATAATCCATTAAATAATTTAAAATTCATTTTAAAAATAAATAATTTTAACTTTTTATGAAATGTAAAACAGAAAAAAAATCTAAAGAAATTACATATGTTTTTATAATAAAAATAAAAATTTTATTTATTGAAAATTGAAAGAAAATAAAAACTTTTAAATTTTTTCCTTGTACTTTCTCTCCTCAAATTCTGATTTTAATAACTGTATATTAAAAATATTTCTTAAAATTGCTCGTTGCATCACAAGTATTATAATATATTACGTCCATTCCAGAGAGAAACAATTTGATCAGAAATCAGAATATATATTTTAAGAGGTATCCAATTCAATCTTGTGAAAACAAAGTATAAGATTCTTTTACATATTCACATTGAAAATTCCCTCATAATAATGAAGAAACACTATAAGCAACTTCCCGCAACCAATTCTCCACTATTAGGGATTTTTTCATATTAAAGTAGTAACTAGTAGAGCTAGAGACTCTGACAAATTGACAACGGCCGCTCACTATGGCTTGTGCTGGTCATGGGCTTCAAATTGGGCTTAGTGGAAACCATGGGTTTGACCATTTTGCCCATAGCTTGTGGCCTCCCCAAAATGGACAATTGACTTTAAAAGAATATGATCTGATCTATCAAATTCATGGTCCCATTATCCTCATTATCCTTCCGTGGAAGTCATTCGTAAGATGCTTGATGATACATGGAGATGCTTGATGATACATGGAGCTGGAAGCTGGAGTACATTCCTAGAGAAAGAAACATGGCAGCAGACTGGATTGCTAAATGAAGTGGGCGGGAACGGAAAGGCTTGACTACCCTGAGTCGTCCCCCTCTAGAACTTAGGAATATTTTAATGTCAGATGCTATGGGAATTGGCCACCCGAGACATATGGCTCTCTAATTGATTGGGTCTTTGACCCCGTTTTCTTACCAAAAAAATTCATGGTCCCATGGAAATTATGTATGGGTAGGGACGAGGCAAATCAAAGGCTGCGAGTGTGACCCCAAAACAAAGTACAATCATAAATGGATGGCATGCAATTTGTCTCTAAGTTTGTTTATATTTGCTTACATGGATTTTCATTTCTAAAATTGTGAGTTTAGATAGGATTCAGGATGAATAGAGTGAGATTTATGCGATAAGGTTTTACATTGGGTTTGTATCAAAATATTTAATGAGCATGAATGTGAAAAGTCAATGCATCTATAACAAAAAAAAAATTCAATGAATCTATAAATCTTAGTATGAGTTAATGCGATCTATCTTAATTGTGAAGATGGATAATCCTTTAATCTTTTTTAAACTTTCATTCTAAAAAAAAATCAATATATTTTTTTAATTAAGGGAGGGTTTGATTCAAGGTATCTTAGATTACTAGAATTATATGATTACCAAGTTAAAACTTATAACATAACCTAATGCAAATTCCTGAAATGTGCACAATTTCTGTTTGGTTATGATTCTCGGAATCTAAGATTAACCTATTTGGTTGGGGGATATATTTTCTGTTAAAATGAATAGTTTACTATAATACCCTCAATACAATACTTAGGTTTATTCCTTATTTGTTCAATATTTTGTACAATTGTTGTAATTTTGTTAAATTTGATAATTAAACGTGACTAATATAAAAATTATTTAAGTAATAAACTTAGTAAAATATTATATAATTAATTTAATGATTATATAAGTTAAGTTTAATTATGCTTTTAGTTTAATTGAACTAACATATAGTTAATAATTTAATAATTATATAAACTAAGTTTAATTATATTTCTTAATCAAAATAAATTATATCAATTACGTAAGGTTATTAGGGTCCAAAAAGATAAAATAGTTTAATTAAACTAACATACAATTGATAGTTTACTAATTATATAAGCTAAGTTTAGTTATATGTGTTTCTTACCAAAAAAAATTATGCTTCAAAAAAATGTTATAATTTACCAATCACTTAAGGTTATTAGGGTTAAATGGGTAAAATATGAAGGGCAAAAAAGGAAAAGATTTTAACATAATCTGATAATCTCACATTACCTAAGAATTTGGAGGTTATGAGATTCCTAGTAATCTTATCAAAATAATGATGTGGCAGGAATATGAGATTATTCAAATTATGTAATTCTCTTAAACAAAACACATGAATCTTACATTCTTAAAGTCACATTACCAGAATTATGATACATTACCTTCAACAAAATGTCTCCTAAGGGTATTATCAAGTTTGTTAACTCAAAACTTTTTGAATGGAAGACGTGAAAAGTAAAGACAAATATTTTAGATTTTATTTTGGTTCCTAAAAGTGTGTAAAGGTTAAGGTTTTTTTTTTTGGGTATAAAGGTTAACGATTTATTAATTTACAGATTAGCATGCTTAATTATTTTGACTTTTGAGGCGTTTTAGGATATGTAGACAGGCGGAATAATAAATATAAATGTTGTACGTTGTCATAGATTAAAAAAGCATTCGACTAATTAATTAATCTTGTGTTCTTACGATAATTGCCAGTAGAAAAGAACAATTTTTATGTTTAAAAACTTTTCAAGATTTTGATATGGTTCTTTCGTTTCGGATTCCTCAGACATTTTATTTAATAAAGAAAATTCTGATAAGTTTTGACATTTATTTGATTCTTTTTACGTCTGACTTCTCTATTTAAAATGTCAGTTTAACTTAACTTTGTTCAATGTTTCTAACAAAGATAAGCTAATACAATTAAAATAAGGTAAAGGTTGCAGTCCGGTTTCTATGGTCCAGATTGCAGTCCAACCCATGGTGATTTGTCATTTTTAGCCTTTGACAAATTTAAGTGCAATTTTCTTTTATTTTTTAAATTTATTTAGGATAAAGAAAATTAATTCTTAGCTTATCTCTTAACCTTCTTTTTTTACCCAAATCTAATCGTCACAACTAATGAATTGCACTAGTGGGAATTCTTCACATTTTAAGGATATTTAATTTTAATTTTGTTATTTGTGATTAGTCATCCCCAAACATACCATTTTTGCTCCCAAAAGTCATATTCATTATTTCAATACTATATTTATATTTTGACTACGAAATAATATTTATCATACCCCAAATTAACATGTAATATTTATCCCAAAATAATCTTCATCATCCTCAAAAATATTATTTGTCTCAAAATAATAATTACTATATATCCCAAAACATGTGTTATTTATAATAAAAATAATGTTTATAATCCTTAAAATTGGTGTTCTCTATCTTCATAACTTTTTTTATTATTTAAACAAAAAAATTAGCCATCCCAAAAAGTGTGTTCTTCTCAAATATTATAATCATTATCCCAATAATATTTTGTTGATCTAAGAAATAAAACTCATTATTCTCGGAACGTGTATTCTTTATTCTTAAAATAATATTCATCATCACCCAAACAAGTGTTCATCATCCCCATAATCTTTTTTTTATTTAAACAAAAAAATTATTATTAGTCATTCCGCGAACATGTGTTCTTTATTCTATAAAATCATGTCACGCCCCGACCCGCCCCGGGTCGGCCACGTGGCAACCGCCGTGCTAACTCAAAGTACGTGTCTGCAGCCACGCATTCGAGGCACCGCAAGGCATTGAAATGGATACCATTGCTGCAAACAAAACTAAAATTTTAATTAGAAATCATTTAATAAAATATTATATTTTTAAGTAACACCAGTGGAATAATTTAAAGAATACCTATACAGCGGAAACTACTAAGCCTGAACCACCGACGCCTCTTAGTGAGCCTCCTTTCTAAAGCTGACTCCGTATGCGAATCTGCATCCATCACAATGGAATACAGGTGAGTGACAGAGATTCAATGAGTCTCCATCAGGGTTAGGGAAAACAGGGTAATCGAATTACCATAAAACAAATAAAATAATTTAAATTAAAAACTTTGTTTTCAACACTTCCTGTATCAAATTCTACAGGAGTGAATATAATAAATTTTGTTTTCAAAACCTCTTTTGCAATCCTCCCAAGGAGTATAAATTTTAAAACCTTTAAAATAATATATAAACTCATGGGCTGGCACCTAATACACTGAAGGCACGACTGGCCGGTCGTATGCCTTACTGCACCGAGGGCTATTTCTTTTCTCTTCATATTCATTTTCTCTTTATCTCATACACTAGCCCGTTCCCTCGGTGGTGCCTCACTGTGGTGGAACACAGTGAACTGGAGCTCTGGCGAGTTTCCCTACGCGCCTCTCCCAACCAGGCTCGACTCACCGTGCCCCTCGATAGGCGGTCCACGCTCCCGCAAATTGGAGCCCCGAGGAATCCCACTCAATCACTCCTCTACCAGGGGCATCGTACCCCAGATAATCATAATAATAATAATAAAGTTCTTTATAAATATTAAAACATGTAAACACACACAAGCTTTATATTTTTAAAATCACCCCACCCCCATAAGTGGGCATATCACAGAATAAAAAGTGTGTGTCGTGGATTACCCTTATCTCAAAACCTTTGTAAAACCTTTTTAAATCAATTTATATTTTTAAAACATTTTTCCCTAGTGGCTAAGCACTGAAAACTAAGCCACTCACAGTAGTGGGAGAATCGTATACTCCCAAGCGCTCCATGTAGCTCAACCTCCGGAGCATCGCCGCACTCGATTCAACCGGAGCCCTAGTACACGGAAATATACGTTAGCATTCATAATCACAATTTATGAATGCACCTATGAGGCTCTAATATGACCTATGATGACGTTTGAAGGAGGTTTCGAAGACTCGAAAGTGTTTCGAGTCGATTTGGGGTCAATTTGGGTTTTGGGAGGCGAAATGACAATTTTGCCCCTAAAGGGCAGAAGCGGCGCCGGAATTGGGCAGAACCGGCGCCGGTTCTCTTCGACAAAACTGTCGGTGGCCGGGAATCAGAAACGGCGCCGTTTCTAGACAGAAGCGGCGCCGGTTGTGTTCTGGGTTTCAACCCGAGAATTTCTTCAATTTTTCTTAAAATTCGTAACCGATGCAATCGGCCACCAATTTAGCTACAAATTGAGATGCATACACCTTAATGCATCCTCTACACGTTTACCGAAAGAAAAATGAGAATCTCAAGCTCAAAGTTCCTAGATCTCGAATCTAAACTTAAAATTTAACAAAAAGCTAAACCTAACTTTGAGCTTAGATCCCTCCTACACCGATGCATGGAAGAACGTGCAAACCTAACAAAACGTAGATCGAGGAGTTAAGAATAACTCACCAAGATCTCGCCTCGAACTGGCGGTCGGTTTGTCCGGATCTGCCAATTGTCCAAAATGCCTCCGTTTGGCTCCAGAGAGAAAAAGAAAAGAAAATGAAAGAAAAAGAAAAAGAGAAATGAAGAAAAGCTTAGGCTCACCCCTATTTATAGGGGAGCCCGACACTGGGTCTACTCGGGCCCCGAGTCAAACTTTTCTCCTTTTTCAACTTTCTTCCATTTTTACCCGTTGGCTAAATCCTTTGATTTCTTGTGCCAATGGGGCCCATAATAAATTTCTAAGGACTTATTTGGAGGTCTTTTTGGCATTTTACTAATTTCCATGCATGGTCACCAATCTTATCTTCCAACTACGTCTTGCCTTAAGCCTATCTTCTCTTCAAACTTGACACAGCCGGACCGACATATTGTTTAGTTGATACGCTATCTTATACTATGCCGTTTGTACGAAAAGTCGTGCTAGGTCCGGGTGTGTCAACTCTCCCCTCCTTCAAAAATTTCGTCCTCGAAATTAAACAAGGTAGCTTGGGGAGATTGGGCTTCCATTTGAAGCCCTCATTTCGTTTTCGAATAGTGTTCACTTCATTATTCGCCGCTGAAGTTCACCACGCTTTCGCTGCACACTCTAATCATTCTCTTCCTCAAGAGTGGTTTTATCACTCTTCCACTCTTGAGTTTGAACCTCATCTTTTCCTTAACATAGCCTACCTTTATCCATTTGTGGGTTAGGCTTTCTTCATTTCAATTGCGTTTACTCGATCTTCTCACTTTGTTCTTGTTTCATCCTCCAAGTCTCTCTTTTCGAGACTATCCTCTTGTTACTTCTGAGGTTTTACACCTTTTACTCTTCTTAGGAGTTCCCCTCCTTTTTCATTTCCATTGCCTCTCACGACGAGGCCATCTTCTAACGCGTTTCTCGTCATTTCGCGGTCTTGTACTCGTCTTTGTAACCAAGCTATCTGGAAAGATCTTCGCTTAACTCCCTCGTCTCCACGGCAAGGATGCGGTGAGTTAATTATCTTTCCCCCTATCTTGGTTTCGTTTGTCGTTTCGTCTCTTACTTCATTCTCTTTCCTTAACTCTTCTTCCATTCAAATTTCATGGTGTATGAGTCGAGCTCCAACATACACTGGCCCACACACGGCCACATCATAACAGAGGAATCAGAGATCATGCCCTCTCGGCTCTCACATCTGACCCACTCCCCGATCGCCCATCACAATCACAAATAGGGCCCTCGGCCCATCACATCACATATAGGGCCCATGGCCCATCACATATCATCTCTCATCCCCACTGGGATGGAGAACTCTGGGTGGCCTCACGCACACCCCAAATCACACACTGGGCCGATCCTCTCGAGTGGTCATCACAGAGATCCTCAAGATCTCGACCTCTGATCCTTTCTCTCATGGGGACGCCTCACACGGCTCCCAAGTCAATCACACTTGAGCTTCGACCTCATACCCATCCATATCATTCCTCTAGCCTCTCGTCAACACGAGACCAGGCCAATCACGCATGTCAAACCCTTGCGGTATCCCTTGTGGCTTCATTATCTTCGCATTCTTCTCTCTTGAGGTATCTCGTTATTCATTTAACTTGGCCTTCTCTTTGGTCCATTGCCTTCCTTAGGCATCACTTGCAGCCCTTGTCACTTTCGTACCCTTCTCCCTTAGGGTCATCTCTGTATCCTTTCTCTTACATAACCTTGTACCTCGATTTACGTGACCTCCCACGTCTTATCCGAGGTTTACTTTACCTTGACTTCATTCTTCCCTTTCTTTGCTTTCTTTTCTGACTTTCTTTATCTTTATCATCCTTATTCCTCTTTCCTTCTAACACCTTTGATTCTCTCGGGTGTTAGAATTTCCTTTCTGCTCTTCACACTGGTGTGTTCATAGAAATTCATGAGCTTAATCAATTCTTCTCCTTATTCTTGTACTCCTTCCATTGAGTACTCGGGGTTGTCTCTTATCACCGTTTCTGTTTCAGTTCCTTCATCTCTTGCTTTCCACGTATGGGTGTCCCTTTATTTCAGCCGTTCTTGGCTTTTGATGCCTTTGATTTCCCGCTATATCTCCTTTGTCTTTCGATGTCATGGTTTATTTATCGTGGGCAACACCTTTCTCTATTCTCCATTATTTCTCTATCTTACCCACGCCAAGCTGATTCCATCTTAGCTTGGTTTGACTTCATCTCCTACATACTTTCTTCACTTATCATTCTTCGGGGAGTTTATCCTCAAAGTTAGCTTACTCCCCTCCTTCTAAAAGATTGAACTTATCCTCCATATTCTTCAACCTTTTACTTTTAATTCCTTCTATCTCACTCTACCTTTTTGGTTCTCCACCTTTCATCTCTTTCGGTTCCAATCATTATTCTGATTTATCCTTAATCACCTTTTTGTCTTCTCCAGTTTCAATTATCACCATATTCATCCTTGTGTTTGTCCTCACTTCCTTTACTTATCATTTTCTTTCATTCATCCTTTGCTTGTATCATCCACTATCACCCCTTATTCATTGGGATGTGATCATCTTCCGTCACTCGTTTCCTACGAGTGCTCCTGCTCTTATGTTTTCTCCAATTTTTCTTTCTATCCAACCTCTTTATCTCTTCTTTTATCATCTAACTAATCAGGGTTTTCCTTTCCCTTCTTTTCACCATTCCCATTCTTAATCCTTCTGTCATCTTCTTCCCAAAATCAAATAGTTGGGGGTTTCTTCTTCCTTTCACCAATTTATATCCTTTACCCTGTTTTTCTCTTTCTTAGTTCTGGCCTCCGATAATCCTTGTTTACTCATTTGTTTCCTTGATTTATTCATTCTAGGATGTAGTGCCTTGGCTTGACTCGAGTTCGGGGTCCATTATGCTCGACTCTCTTTATCTAACATCCGTTTCTAAATCTTTTATTCATTTTCTTTCACTAGATCTTTCTTATTCCTCTTTCTAAGTCTCTTTTAATCCCCTTTTTATGCTCTTCTTTAATCTATCTCTAAGTTACCTATCTAGGTTTTTGTCTCTAACCCTAATTTCCTAGTCTTATTCATTTACTAATCTTGGTCAGCCATTTGGAGTTATTAACCTACGGTTCATTATGACATTATCGCCAATTTAAGCTAAAGTTTTCTAAGGTGTGTTATGCTTCTCTTCTTTTAAAGCTCTACTCTTTATTAGCCTATACTTAGTTCATCAACTGAACTAAGTCTCTCTTTCTTATTAGGCCTTGTTCTTCTTTTATTAACCTAGGATCTTCTTTTACCTAGGGTTTTCATACTTTCTTTCTTCATTAAGAAAGCCTCCGCACTACATTACCACATTTCTTGATCCTTTGATTAAGGGTTCGCGTTTCTTCTCCTTTCCTCTTCTTCTTCCTCGCCAATTTCATCTGATGATGTCTTCTCAATCTTCGAAGAACGTTCTTTTCGTGCCCTTCATTCGCACATATGCAAGCATTCCTATCATTACCGTGCGTTACACTCTTTCTTTGCTTACTTTCTTCCCATTCATTTTGTTCTGAATCATTTCTTATTATCCTTTAGGGGTCTCCTCCTCCTTACTTTCTTTATTCCACTTCTTCCATCTTCATTTCCTTTCTCTTTTATCCATTATCCTTCTCATCATTGGTATCCAATGGTCGGACAAGTAGTAACAGATGTACTACTCGTTGACCACTTGGATGTAATCTCCTTTCATTCTTTCATTCTCCATCGTGTCATCCTTGCCTTATTCCTCCTCATCGTTTCCCAAGAATAGCTTCTCTCTTATTCTCTTTCCTTACTCTTCCTTTTTGCCATCCTTGAATCCTTTGGGGTTTCCTCTTATCAATCCTTTCCTTTGGGTGGTATGTCTCACCCCTTACAACCCACAGTGTAAGAATAATTGAAGTTAGCTAGCCCTTGCTGCCACTTCTCTCACTTCGTGCTCACTCCTCGGAGCATTATCCAGGCAATCTGTGGGCTTATCCCACCAGACTTGTCAACTTGTAGGCTTTTCGGCAATCGCTTGTCTTCATCTCCACTTGATGCTCTGTGAACTCCTTCTCGATCCTTCATCTGGTTGTGCGGGTGCTTCATCTCACGTCTTGAAACTTTAGGTCAACCACATCTTCCGTGATTGACTCCTTCGATTTCTTCACTCCTAACCCAACTCTCTCTCCTAGGCTACACACCAATGGTGTAGAAAACAAGAGAAGTGAGGTTAGCGTTCACGCACGTTATGCCCCATCTTCATCCCTTGCCTCGTTCTAGCCGCATCATTTCCTCCCAAGTCTTACACGTCACTAGTGTAAAGAATTGGGGCAACGCATCTAATTTACGCTTGACACTCGCTGCTTTACTAGCGAGTCTCGATGTTCACAACTTCAAGATTGAACATCGAAGATTGTGGGCATCGAACCAGTTTCACTGCTGGTAAGCCTCTAACTAGGCTTCGTTAGAAATTCGGACGAAACATTATCTATCTCGTCGTCTCAAGGGAAATACCATCCCTTGCACAGTTCGGCTATCGAGTAGAAGGAACATTGAAAGTTGAAAATGTGAGTTTGGGGGGTTTCTTGGAAAGCGTGCCTTACTTGCACGAATCTCGAGGAAGAAGGTGGTCGTGATGTCTTCTCACTTAAGACCACACTCGAGAACACTATCTGGTGGCTTGCTGCTAAAGAAGGTATTCTAAGAGTAGGTATGATTATTTATGACGCTTTCGAGTAACTACATACTCGAACTCTGGAATTTTAAACCTATTTAATCCACTGGCTTCAAAAACGTTTGAAAACGTTTGAAAACTCTTTAAAAATATTTTATAGCTTTTGAAAACTATCAGAATCTTTTAATCGCTCTGATACCAATCAAATTGTCACGCCCCGACCCGCCCCGGGTCGGCCACGTGGCAATCGCCGCGCTACCTCAAAGTACGTGTCTGCAGCCACGCATTCGAGGCACCGCAAGGCATTGAAATGGATACCATTGCTGCAAACAAAACTAAAATTTTAATTAGAAATCATTTAATAAAATATTATATTTTTAAGTAACACCAGTGGAATAATTTAAAGAATACCTATACAGCGGAAACTACTAAGCCTGAACCACCGACGCCTCTTAGTGAGCCTCCTTTCTAAAGCTGACTCCGTATGCGAATCTGCATCCATCACAATGGAATACAGGTGAGTGACAGAGATTCAATGAGTCTCCATCAGGGTTAGGGAAAACAGGGTAATCGAATTACCATAAAACAAATAAAATAATTTAAATTAAAAACTTTGTTTTCAACACTTCCTGTATCAAATTCTACAGGAGTGAATATAATAAATTTTGTTTTCAAAACCTCTTTTGCAATCCTCCCAAGGAGTATAAATTTTAAAACCTTTAAAATAATATATAAACTCATGGGCTGGCACCTAATACACTGAAGGCACGACTGGCCGGTCGTATGCCTTACTGCACCGAGGGCTATTTCTTTTCTCTTCATATTCATTTTCTCTTTATCTCATACACTAGCCCGTTCCCTCGGTGGTGCCTCACTGTGGTGGAACACAGTGAACTGGAGCTCTGGCGAGTTTCCCTACGCGCCTCTCCCAACCAGGCTCGACTCACCGTGCCCCTCGATAGGCGGTCCACGGCTGAGTATCATGCATGCTCTCAAACTCGGTCCACGCTCCCGCAAATTGGAGCCCTGAGGAATCCCACTCAATCACTCCTCTACCAGGGGCATCGTACCCCAGATAATCATAATAATAATAATAAAGTTCTTTATAAATATTAAAACATGTAAACACACACAAGCTTTATATTTTTAAAATCACCCCACCCCCATAAGTGGGCATATCACAGAATAAAAAGTGTGTGTCGTGGATTACCCTTATCTCAAAACCTTTGTAAAACCTTTTTAAATCAATTTATATTTTTAAAACATTTTTCCCTAGTGGCTAAGCACTGAAAACTAAGCCACTCACAGTAGTGGAAGAATCGTATACTCCCAAGCGCTCCATGTAGCTCAACCTCCGGAGCATCGCCGCACTCGATTCAACCGAAGCCCTAGTACACGGAAATATACGTTAGCATTCATAATCACAATTTATGAATGCACCTATGAGGCTCTAATATGACCTATGATGACGTTTGAAGGAGGTTTCGAAGACTCGAAAGTGTTTCGAGTCGATTTGGGGTCAATTTGGGTTTTGGGAGGCGAAATGACAATTTTGCCCCTAAAGGGCAGAAGCGGCGCCGGAATTGGGCAGAACCGGCGCCGGTTCTCTTCGACAAAACTGTCGGTGGCCGGGAATCAGAAACGGCGCCGTTTCTAGACAGAAGCGGCGCCGGTTGTGTTCTGGGTTTCAACCCGAGAATTTCTTCAATTTTTCTTAAAATTCGTAACCGATGCAATCGGCCACCAATTTAGCTACAAATTGAGATGCATACACCTTAATGCATCCTCTACACGTTTACCGAAAGAAAAATGAGAATCTCAAGCTCAAAGTTCCTAGATCTCGAATCTAAACTTAAAATTTAACAAAAAGCTAAACCTAACTTTGAGCTTAGATCCCTCCTACACCGATGCATGGAAGAACGTGCAAACCTAACAAAACGTAGATCGATGAGTTAAGAATAACTCACCAAGATCTCGCCTCGAACTGGCGGTCGGTTTGTCCGGATCTGCCAATTGTCCAAAATGCCTCCGTTTGGCTCCAGAGAGAAAAAGAAAAGAAAATGAAAGAAAAAGAAAAAGAGAAATGAAGAAAAGCTTAGGCTCACCCCTATTTATAGGGGAGCCCGACACTGGGTCTACTCGGGCCCCGAGTCAAACTTTTCTCCTTTTTCAACTTTCTTCCATTTTTACCCGTTGGCTAAATCCTTTGATTTCTTGTGCCAATGGGGCCCATAATAAATTTCTAAGGACTTATTTGGAGGTCTTTTTGGCATTTTACTAATTTCCATGCATGGTCACCAATCTTATCTTCCAACTACGTCTTGCCTTAAGCCTATCTTCTCTTCAAACTTGACACAGCCGGACCGACATATTGTTTAGTTGATACGCTATCTTATACTATGCCGTTTGTACGAAAAGTCGTGCTAGGTCCGGGTGTGTCAAATCATATATGTTATCCTAATAAAAATTTTTTTAACCCAACAAATAAAATTCGTCATCCCTAAACATGTATTTTTTATCCTCAAAATAATATTCATCATCCCAAGACAAGCCAAGTGCTCTTCATTCCTAAAATATTAATCATTATCCCAGAATATTTCTTCTTTATAACAAAAATAATATTCACCATCCCCAAAACTGTTGTTCTTTTTCCCCATAACTTTTATTTTTAAATAAAAAAATAGCCATCCTTAAAATAATATTCATCATCCACAAAAATTTTGTTCTTTATTCTCATAATTTTTTTATTTAGACTAAAAAATAATATTAGTCATCCCAAAACTTGTGTCCTTAGGTGCATAGATTCAAAAGTTTTCGCTATTGTTGGAACCATCTTTAAAGTATATATATTCTTTGACATATGGTAATTCAAAAGTATTCACCACCAAAGTATACATGGACATACATTTCATTTACATTATAAATGAGATATAATAATTGTTTTCAGATAACTTTTACATTATTCATTACTCATATAATAAAATAGTTTTATTGATGATTGAAGATGGAATATGTTAAATACAAAAGAAATGCATAGAATCTATCCACATGACTTGTTACATTAACAAAAATTATTATGGGTATAATAGGTATGATTTTTGTGGACAAAGATTTGGCATGTTTTAGAGATAAAGAAGACATATTTTGAGGATGAAGATTATAAATTTGGGGAGAACATGTATGATTTTTGGATATGAAGAATAAATATTTGTGGGATGAAGAAAAATATTTTTAATTTTAAAAGATATATTATTGGGACAATAAATACTATAATTTTTGGGAACAAAGAATACATATTTTTTCGGGGATGGCTAGATTAAAAAAAATAAAAGCAATTGGGATAAAGAACAACAGTTTTGGGGATGATCATGAATATTATTTTGATATGAAGAAGAAATATTTCGGGGATGATGATTAATATTTGGGGAGAATGATCACACATGTTTTAGGGATGATGATTATTATTTTAGGATAAATAATACATATTTAGTGATGATGAATATTTTTTTGGGGATAAAGAATACATGTTCTAAGAATGATGAATATTATTTCTTGGATTAGAAAAATATTATTGGCATAATGAGTATAATGTTTTGGAATAAAAGAGCACATATTTGGGGATAGCTAATAATATTATTTTTCTGTTTAAATAAAAAAAAAGGTGGGGCTGTGAGGATAAAAAAATACAAGTTTTGAGGATAAAGAAGACATGTTCTAAGGATTATGATAATTATTTTGGAGATAAAGAATATATGTTTTTGGGGATAATGGATATGATTTTGGAATAAAGAATACATATTAAGGGATGATGAATATTATTTTAAAATAAGGATGATATGTTTGGGGTACGATGAATATTATTTCTTAGTTAAAGAAATATTTTTTGGAATAACAAGTTTGATTTTTTAAAACAAAGAATACACATTCAGGGTGACTAATTGCTAATGGAATAATTGAAAGAACCTTAAAAATGTGAAGAAATTCTGACTACTATGTTTAGTCGACTGTAAGGATTAAATTGTATGAAAAAAGATTAAGAGAAGTTAAAAGCTAATTTTCTTTATCCTAAATAAATTTTAAAACATTTCACTTAAATTTATCAAGACAAAGCACCATAAGTTGGACCGTAGTCCGGACCATAAGAGCCGGACTGCAGCATTCACCTTAAAATAATACTAATATTATTTTTTTGAGCATCTGTGTAACCTCAGTAAATTCTAAAAAAATAAAGTTGATTTCCTCTTCTTTTTTTTTTTGTGGTCGGTAATAAAGTTATTTTGAATTCAACTCTTTGCTTTCCTTTTCGATACAGATCAGCCTTTCGGCAGCAACCGTCAGGCAAATGATTAAACAAATAGTTTTGACCCTAATTAATTGATCAATCAGTTTCGAACATATCTAGAAGACCCGCAAAACCTCTCTTTGACGATTGTGTTGCGGGGAGGAGCGACATCATCTCTCATTCAGCATTTTTTGTTTTACTTTCTGTTTGTTGGATGTTTTTCTTTTGTTTATAATACATACATATATACGGACCAACTTTGACTAGAGATATAAATTGACTGGGCATTGGGCAAAGCTAAGCATGGTTGACACCTTTGATGCTGCCAGGCATTGACCCAAAGCCCTATAAATTTCTTTTATATATTTTTCTAATTATAATATTAATAGTTTTGAAGAATAGTTTAATATTAAATTTTTTGGTTACAGGAACAATAAAAAATTTGAAATGACCAATACTATGAAAACAACACTAATGTGGCATGAACTAGACCGGTCTGTTTTCGACCTTTAATTAATTAGAAGTAAAGGAAATTAAATTTTTAATAATAAAATATTTGTTATGAAATAATGGGTTTTCATACCTCAGGTTTATTTATCTTGTCGAGAAGATAAATTCATATTGAAGAAAATTAATATAAAAAGAAAATCAATGAGAATATATCTAGGATTTTAAGAATTGTTATTTTACTTGGCCTATATGTAAACTTGACTTGTAAATTAAGTTAAATATATGTTATTTGTAAATAGATTCTCTAATATAAATAAGAAGCCCTTCACCATTTCTTTCATCTCGTCTCATACAGAAAAATCTCTCAATAATATTCTCTCTCTTTTCTTCGTCTCTTATTTCTTGTTCTTATTTATTCTTCAATATTTTAATATTTCATAACACGTTATCAGTACAAAGAAGCTTTTAAGGTTTGATTTTATGGTAAAAGATCAGATCTCTCCATACTTATTTTTATTATTCAAATTATTTTGTTTTTATTCCTTATTTCCATTATACTAACAATATTATTCTTTTTGACAAAGTTAAACCCTATTGATTTTAATCTCAAGGATTACTAGACTTATTTACTTTAATTTTTAGCTTGAGTGACACTAGTTGTTATATAAAATATTAGGAATATTTTCCTTCATATCACAATCCGAAGTTGCATAAAAAATTTTTGAGATTAATTTTCCTTCATATCACAACTTGAAGTTGTGCAAAATCCTTTATTTACACTTGAAGTATGCAAAATTTCTTTATATCGCAACCTGAAGTTGTACAAAATTCTTTACTTACAACTAAAGTTGAAAAATTTCTTGTTAAATTCTTCTATATTAAAAGGATATCAAAACGAGGAGGAGATTTTAGACACCCAAAGTTATCTAAATTTTAATCAAATATTAAACACCAGAAGTGTTCTAGGTTTTAATCAAATATTAAACAACAAAAGTTTTGTCTAGATTTTAATTAAAGAAACGAGACACTCGAAGTAGTGAGTTTTGAGCAAAGATTAGACACCTAAAGTTATCGAGTTTTAAAACAACAATTAAACACTTGAAGTTGTCACCCGAAGTTGTCTAGGTTTTAATCAAAGATTAGAAACGTGAAGTCATCTAAACATGGCTTTCTTTAAAGGAGAAGAAAATTCTAAAGATAAACAATATTTCAAGGCAATTCTCGACAAAATTTGATACCTGAAGTTGTCATACAAAATATTAGAATTTTTTTTTTTCATATCACAGAAGTTGTGCAAATTCTTTATTTATACCCGAAGTGTTCAAAAATTCTTGTTAAAGTTGATTGACCATTTACCCCTGTAGTGATAAAAAGTTCTTATTAACGATTGATTGGAAGCTAATTATGGACACCTAAAGAGTTCAAAATTCTTGTTAGATTTATTGTATTGATTTTGATAATCAAAAATTAATTTTTTATTGACATCTGAAGTTGTCATATTGGTTCTGTTTATTTTATTATTGACACCTGAAGTTGTCATACTTATTAAGTTAATTTTTGTGCTCTTGTAGACATCTAAAGTTGTCATTATTAATTACTAATTTTTGAAACCATCTTTTACAGAGTTATGACCAACGTTGAGAAACTCAAATTATAGAACTTGGATAGTTTATAGCCAACGTTGAAAAGACCAAATTCCAGATTTTGGATGTTAGTAGAAATAACTATTTGTATCGGTAATTTTTGTTATAAATTGACACCGGAAGTTGTCATAGGGATTTTTAGTCTGGCAGTTTTTGTGTTATAAACTGACACAGGAAGTTGTCATAGTAATTTTTAGTGCTATTGTTGAGTAAACCTATTGACACTCGAAGCTATCATAGTGATTTAAGTAATTTTTAGTGCTTTTGTTGGGTAAAACTATTGACACCTGAAGTTGTCATGATTTTGATATTAATTACATGTCTAGGAAAATTTTGTCTAAGAAATATGGAACTTAAGTGGGACCATTTGTGAACCCACTATTCTTTCTTAGGAATTTACCTGGTGTAATTTTTATAATTATTCATATTGGCTTTGAGGCTATTTACCCGTGGATGAATTTAATATGCCCTTGACACCAGAAGTTGTCAATAACGTGGATAAATTTTGTTGACATTTAAAGTTGTCAATATAAGTGCCTATCAAGTATTTATTAATACAAGTTAAAGGCATTTGAAGCCAGAAGTTGTCAATAAAATGCAAATGGACAAAGAGAAAAAGCAAATAATTTGCTTACTTGATAGTGCTATAACACATACCGCATTGTGTAATAAAGATTTTTTCTCAACTATGACATTGTGCAAGGCAAATGTCCATACCATATATGGTCCTGTTAAAATTATAGATGGCTATGGAAATGCCACAATTATTTTACTTAATGGTACTATCTTGCATATAGAAGATGCATTATTGAGTGGTAGATCAAAGAGGAATCTACTTAGTTACAAAGATGTACACCTCAATGGGTATCATCTCAAGATAATGAATGAGCAAAACGAAGATTCTCTCTGCATTACTTCTTAGAAGATGGGCCAGAAGATTATCCATGAGAAGCTAGAAGCTTCTAATACAGGATTGTACTATTTCCCCATATGAGCTATAGAATTATATGCTATTATGCCTTGGAAATTAGAGAACCTTCATGTGTTTGGACTTTGGCATGATCGCCTTGGTCATCCAAGAGCTACAATGATGAGTAGAATCATCAATAATACAAAAGGACATCTTTTAAAAGGCTCGATGCTCTTATTGTCTAAGGATTATTTTTGTGACTTTTGTTCACAAGGAAAGCCCATTACTAAACCTTCAATTACAAAGGTTGATCATGAATCACCATCATTCTTATAGAGAATTCAAGGCGATATATGTGGGCCAATAGAGCTCGCAGTGGACCATTTTGATATTTTACGCTGTTAGTGGATGTATCCTACAGATGGTCCTATGTTTCTCTATTATCCACATGTATAGCAAATCATAAAGCTTCAAGCACATTTCCCTAATTATCAAATCAAGAGCATAAGAATGGATGATGCAGGTAAATTTACATCAAAAAGTTTTAATGCATATGTACAACATTAGGAATTGAGGTTGAGCAGCCAGTTCCACATGTTCATACTCAAAATGGATTGGCAGAATCCATGATTAAATGGATTCAAATAATCTCTAGAACTTTATTCATGAGAACAAAACTTCTTTCTTCGGTATGAGGCCATGCAATTTTGCACGTTGCAGCACTTATTAGACTACGGTCTACTGCTTTTCATCAATATTCCCTCTTTTTAGTTAGTATTGGGTCAGAATCCTAATATTTCACATCTTCGTACCTTTGGATGTGCTGTGCAAGTGCCAATAGCACCACATTAAAGAAATGAAATGGGTCCCCAACGTCATTTGGGCATTTATGTTAGGTTTGATTTACCGACATTATTAGGTTTCTTAAACCATTGACGGGAGATTTATTTATCGCTAGATTTGTGGATTGCCACTTCGATGAGATAGTATTTCCATCACTTGAGATACCAAAAGCTTCCATAAATGGAACGTAGAAAAAGGATAATATTTTCTCATTGAATGAGAAAAGTTTGTCTCATTTAGACCAAAAAACACCTAAATGTGAAAATAAGGTGTAAAGATTGATTTATTTACAAGCTGTTGCTAATAGATTGCCTGATGCATTTAATAAAATTTCTAAAGTTAAAAAATCCTATATACAACCTGAAAATGTACTAGCTAGGATAAAGGTTCCTGTAGAACCATTAGAAATAGATCTAAATGTCTCCCACCTGAAGTGTGGTAGACCGATGGGATCAAAAGATAAATTCCTAGAAACAAAAGTGAAAGGAATTCAAAATCTGCTCCAGATGAGCATGTTAGTCTTTCTCTAGAAAGCAATTTGCCCTTGAAGTGGCACAGCATAATACTCAGAGAGGGCACATGCCCTAGAAGCGGCACAAAATAATGAGCCTATTATCACTGAAGTGACACAAATCCATGAAAAAATAGCAACTTCGAGAATATTAAAATTTCCATAAATTATTGTAATGAGATATGGGATAGGAATGAGGTTATCATCAATGATGCATTTGCTCTCACAATTGCTCATGAAATTATGAATGATGATTATGAACCTCGGTCTATAACCGAATGTCATCAAAGACATGATTGGCCGAAATGGGAAGAAGCAATATATGCTAAATTGAATTCTCTTGCCAAATGTGATGTTTTTGGACCTATTGTTATAACCCCCGACAATGTAAAACCTATTGGATACAAATGGATCTTTGTTCGGAAATGAAATGAGAAAAATGAGATCGTAAGATATAAAGCCCGATTCGTAGCCTAAGGATTCCCTCAAAGATATGGGATAGATTATGATGAGATGTATTCACCTGTGATGGATACGGTTACCTTTCGTTTCCTCATAAGTTCGGTTGTCCTAAAAAATTTGGACATGGGTTGTCACGCCCCGACCAGCCCAGGTCGGCCACGTGGCAACCGCCATGCTACCTCAAAGTAAGTGTTTGCAGCCATGCATTCGGGGCACCGCAAGGCATGAATCGAGTATCATTGCGGCAAAACAAGACTAAAACTTTAATTAGAAATCATTTAATAAAACAATTAACTATAAAAGAGATATCAGTGGATTTAATTAAAAGAAAACCTACACAGCGAAAACTACTAAGCCTATGCCACTGATGGCTCCTAGTGAGTCTCTGATCTATCTGCTGGCCTCGTACGCGGATCTGCATCCATCCACATTGGATACAGGTAAGTAACAGAGGTTCAATGAATCTCCATCAAGGGTTAGGACAAACAGGGGAAATCCAAAACATAATAATAATAAAATAAATAAATTTGTTTTCAAAACCTCTTTTCAAATTCTCCATGTGAGAATTTGATTTTAAATCATAAAAATAAATATATAAGTAAAACGGGCTGGCCTCAGAGGGCACGACTGGCCGGTCGTATGCCTTACGGCACCGAGGGCTATCACTTTTATTTTTAAAACATTTTCTCTTTTTCTCTTTCTCTAATCCATTCCCTCGATGGTGCCAGGCGTTGTGGTGGAACACAGCTACATCGAGCCCTGACGAGTTTCTCTACGCATCTCTCCCAGGGTTTTCACTCACCGTGCCCCTTAAAAGGTGGTCCATGGCTACTTCTATGCATGCCTCTCAACTTGATCCATGCTCATTCAAATCAGAGCCCCGAGGAACCTATTACGCCCCGACCTGTGGGCCCAGCCACGTGACAACCGCCATACCACCTCGAGATGTGTGCCTCATCAGGTGGGCAATCCAAAATGGCACAAGGCATAAAATAAGGGGTATACGAGCAATATATGAAAACATATAAGAAATAATATACAAAATATTATTTAAAATATTATAAGTGTAAGTGGCACGTTTTACTGTCCAAACATGCAGTGGAAAAAGATAATATATATAATAACATGCACTACTATTCCGAGCCAAGATTCACAGGAAAAGAGGGTGGCACCTACAAAATCGTGTCCTTAGTGGTATACTGGGATCACTGACCACCTAGACGCCTGTCGTCCATAGCCTGATGACCTGACAACAAAAGTGAATGGTGTGAGTAGAAATATATATGTACCCAGTGAGGGACCCGGTTATAATGACCGATCACCTCAGGCTGGGGATATGAAATAATCCAAAATTCATTTAATAAATCCTTTAGTAAAATCACATGAAATCCCATATTAAAATAAATATCAAATATATTGTTCATAAATGGGCTGGCTTCTGAAATCGTCCCAAAGGTACACCCATGCACTTGGGTACCCAGTTGGACCGTCAAGGACTATCACATAATTCAAATCCTTTATCTTTACTTATTGGCCCGTTCCCTTGACGTTAGCCTTGCTGTGGTGGAACATAGCAACTAGAGCCCTAGCGAGCTTTCCTACGTGCCTCTCCCAGGGTCTCGTCTCACCGTGCCCCTCTATAGACGGTCCACGGATGAGAATTATGCATGCTTCTCCAACTCGGTCCATGCTCCCACATATATTGGAGCCCTGAGGAGCACACTCAATCACTCATCTCTCATGGGTATCGTACCTCTAACATTCATAATAATAACAATTTATAAAGTCTTTCGAAATTCTCACGCTTTAAATCCTTTATAAACTTTGTGTGTGAGGGTGGACATTTCATACCCCAAAACGTTATAAACAATTTAATAAAGCAATTTATAAAGCAATTAGAAAACAGTTAACCTTCAATGGTTAACCACTATAATCCAAGTCACTCACAAGTGAGGAGAGTTGTATACTCCCCGATTATCCCATGAATGCCTTTGCTCAATTTGCTACTTGTCCAAATCTCGTACAATCATGTTCCTAAATAATCAAATAAAAATCTAATTTGATTAATAAAGGCATTTGACTAATAATTAAATAACCTAACAAAACCTATTTAATGTCTCCAAGGTCTAGAAACTAAATTAGATAGGTCCGGAAGTTAATTAGAGTTAATTAGGGTATATGGCTATAAAATTACCAAAATGACCCCATGCTACAGTGCCCCAACCTTGTTGGTGGCTCACTCCCGGGCGTGAGTGAGCCAATTTGGGAGAAAATCCCAAATTTACTTGGCTCCCGCACGGGAGTCACCTTCAGTGCAATGCCGTGCTTGGCCTTGCACCAAATCAAGCTTGGTTTGAGCCCGATTCCTTACCAATTTGCACCAAAATTGACACATAGTTAGTTTAACACCTAAACTAAGGAATCACAGCTTCAAGAATGGAATTAAACCACTAAGCATGCCCGAATTTTGAATCAAAACACTAAGGGTTAACATGTTCTTGAGCAAAGCAGAATTTCTAACTTCAATCCATGATTTCTCTTAGTTCAGATAACGAAATCATGCATATAAACTATCAAATTAAAGCTTTATGAGTCTAGAACAACATACCAAAATCTCAGCCAATTCCTACGATTGAATTGGAAAATATGAGAAGAAGAACATATTGTCACCGAAATGACAATTTTGAATATTTGAGAAATTCTTAGTGAATTTGGTGTTTTTGATCTATTTGGATGCTACGAAACTGATAATGATGATTAATTAGTGTTTATAGAAGGATTGAAGGATTGAGTTTGAAGAAATTCGAAGAGAGAGCTCGGAGAAATTGAAGAACAAGAGAAGGGAGAAAAGCATGGGGATCTCGGGTGAGCCGAGACCTTTTTATACAAGTTGGGTCCGGTGTCGGACCCGACCAGGTTCGATGCTAGAGTCAACAAAAATTAAGTTGACTCAGGTCAACTTACTCCAAACTTATTGGGATTCGTGCCTAAGTGGGCCCCACAACACCGAACTTCAATATTTAGGTTTTTAAGCTAGGAATTGAGCTAAGGGAAGTTCAAAACAGCTATGGAAAGTCCAATTTGGTTTCTTGGCCATACAACTATACACAAATGTACGACTTGACACGTGCGGACTAGGTCCGGGCGTGTCAGATACTCTCAATCGCTCATCTCGCGTCCCATCCGCATCAATATAATAAGTATGTATATGTATAAAACATATATATTTAAAACATATAAACACACACACACACACATAACTCTTTACATTTTCTTTAAAATCATCACACTCTCTACGTGGGTATATCACCAAGCAGGTGTATGTGCGTGTGGATTCCTCGTATCCCAAAACCTTTGAAAATCATTTATATTTTTAAAATCTTTTTAAAACCTTTGGCCCCAGTGGCTAAGCAGAGAAATCTAAACCACTCACAATATTGGGAGGTTTTTATACTCCCAAAAATCCACGTAGATAAGTCTCTTGAGCATTGTTGCACTCGATCATCTGGAACTTTAATACGCGAAAATACGTGTTAGCATTCATAATCAAACTATGAACGCACCTATGAGGCTCTAGCATAACCTACGAGGGTGTTTGGATGTGTTTCGGGGCTTAGAAAATGTCCGGAGAGTTTCGTGGTCAAAATCAGAATTTGAAAAAAAATTACCAAAATGCCCCCAAGCGCCCTTGGGCCCCTACGCGGATTAGGCCAAGCCCTGCACCGATTTGGGCCTAAAAGCCCTTGCCCGCTCGGCCTGGGCTGAGTCCCCCGTGGGAGTGGGTCGACTCCTGCGTAGGACAGGCCACTGCCGCTCTGGAGATGAGACAGGGGGCTCGAGATTCGAGTTCCACCTGGATTCTCTTGCCATTCGACCTCCGTTTGTCATGTAACTTAGACAAAAGATCCTCACGTTGTCTACGACACGTTTACTAAAAGAAAATCGAGAATCACAAGCTCAAAGTTCCTAGATCTTGAATCTAAACTAAAATGTAGCTAAAAAGCTAAACCTAACTTTGGGCTTTGATCTCTCTGATACTTGGATTTTTGCAAGAGAACATAATCGGTGTAGCAAGTAATCTAGGAGTATTCCTAGATATCGAACCCAAGGGAACCAGATTAGTACTAATAATTAATTCTAGTAAATAAATAAGATATTTGAATAGAATTTGTAATAACTAAAACTAAATACAATGAACAGGGCTATCAAGGTTTAGGCTTTTTCCTATGGTAATTCAAATTAATTAAACATGATTGATTCGGATTAGAGTAGCAATCACTAATCTAGTTAAAGGTTCTCCCAAACTCACTTAAGCTTTCTCAACTAAGTGATTATAACCTCCCAGTTTATAGCCTAATTAATCGAGAACTTTAAGATTCTAGGATCTATTGCTACCACAAAAAATTAGATTATCCCTAATCTAATATCTGAATGTTTTCTTTCCTAGTGCTCGGATACTACTCCCCTCCCAGTTCATAAATTCCCAAAGATTGATTACTAGATGATCAAGCTAATAACCAATGATTAAGTGCAAAGAAGAAAAATCTAACCATAAGAACAATATAAAATCAAATCATGTTTTCATTAAAATTGAAATTCCCATCAAAATATGTCTAAATCCCAAATAGGGTTTAGTTATTCATAATGAAAATAAAACAAATAAGATAAATAAAATAACCATTAAGAAACTAGTGAAAACAAAATTCTAAAAAGAACTCCCCAATCGATCTTGCTGAATTTCTTCTCAAATCTTGATCTCTCTAGGTTTCTTGAGCGGCTCCCCTATCGAGCACCTTTTCTGATAGTTTCTCTCTCTATTTGTAGTGTCCTAGGTTGAAAATTACAAAATCCCGAGTCCAAGATGTGCTAAATTTCCAATCAGGTTCGTCACTTTAAAATTCCCGACCAGACCCTGGTCGAGTCTCGTCTTGACCCTGGTCGAAGTCTGGAAATCATCTTTTGCTAAAAATCATCTCGACCGATCCTGGTTAAACTTCATCCGACCCAGGTCGAGTACGTCTCTTAGTTTTCTTCAACTTTTCATGGAATTAGGCACCAATTAGCTTCATTTTTCCTCCAAAGCACATATTCTTCCTACAAAACAAATAATTAACTAAAGTGAGGAATAATTAAGCAAAATGACCTTAAACTACACAAAATATGCACAATTAACACTCTAATAAGGTTTAAAATATAGTTGTTAATCACACCTATTACTCTCCTAGACCAATGCATGGAAATGCGTAAAAACTTAATAGAACGTAGATTAAGGTGAGTAGAATAACATATTAGAAACTCACCTTGATCCTTCAGTTGGTTTGTTCGGATCAGCCAAAAGTCCAAAATTGCTCTGAGAGAGCAAATGAGAGGAGAGGAAGAGAGGGAGAAGAAAAATGAGAGGGGGAGAGCTTATCTCTCCCTATTTATAGATAAACTCGACACTAGGTCTACTCGGATCCCAGGCCAAACTTAATTCCCTCTTTTTCACCTTTCATAATTTTGATCCTTAGCGTGATCCATCAACCAATTCACCAATGGTTATCCAATACATTGGCTATAGACTTAAAAAAGTCCAATTTATGCTTCCATGCATGGTCACTTGTCTCATCTTCCAACTCTGTCTTATCTTAAGCTTAACTTCTCTTCTTAATTAGACACATTTGGACTGACGTATTATTTAATATGCCGTCTTACACTATTCTGATTGTACGGAAAAGTTGGATTAGGTCCGGGTGTGTCATGCGTTTTATGGACATCGTGACTACATACTTGTATGGTTCATTAGATTCCGACATTTATATGAAAATTCCTGAGGGATTGAAAATGCTTGAAGCATACACTCCTCGCAACCTATTCTCGATAAAGTTACACAGATCTTTGTATGGGTTAAAGCAATTCGACCGCATCCGGTATAAACATTTGAGTAAGCATTTAATTAAGGAAGGGTACAAAGATGATCCCATCTGTCTATGCATGTTTATTAAGAAATTTGAAATCAGATTTGCTATAATAGCAGTTTATGTTGACGATCTGAATTTGATTGGAACTTCTGAAGAGTAATCTAAAACTATTGAATATTTAAAAAAAAAAAGAGTTTAAGGGTAAGGATTTTAGTAAAACCAAATTATGCTTTAGTCTATAGCTTGAGTATAAATCAAATCGAATACTTGTCCACCAATCAGCATACATAGATAGATTGCTTAACAAATTTTAACATGGACAAGTTTCATCCATTGAGCACCCTTATGGTTGTAAGGTCTCTCGATCCCCAAACGGATCCACTTTGCCCTAAAGAACCTCATATAGATATTTTTTTCCCTAAAGAACCATATCATGCCCCGAGCCAGAGGTTCAGCCAAGTCCCAACCGCCACGCTACCTCGTAGTACGTGTCTACAGCCACTCACCTCGAAGCATCGTAAGGCATGAATTGAGTATCTGCGTTGTAAAATGATTACTAAAACTTTATTAATAATAATATAATAATAAATTATTTAATAAAATATTTAAAGAAAAATATAAAACACCAGTGGATCAATCTAAAAGAACACCTACGCAATGAAAACTAATACTGCTATGCCACCGACCTTTCCTAATGAGCCTCTGAACTATCTAACGTCCTCGAACGTGAATCTGCATCCAACAACATTAGATATAGGTGAGTGACAGAGGTTTAATAAATTTTCACTAGGGATTAGGGAAATAGGTATAATCTAAAATAAATTTTATAAAACAATATTTTTAATAATACTTTAAAAGAAAATAAACATCTGAAATGGGTTGGCAATCAAACCACTGAAGGCTCGATGCGTCAGTCATATGCCTTACTGCACCAATGGCTATCTCTTTTCTTTCTAAAACATTTTCATAATTTTCTTTCTCTAGGTCGTTCCCCTCAGTGGTGCTAGTCGTTGTGGGTGGAACATAGCTACACATGAGCATTGGTGAGTTTCCCTACACGCCTTTCCCAGGGTCTCCACTCATCGTGCACCTCGATAGGCGGTCCACGGCTACTTAGTTGCATGCATGTCTCACTCGGTCCACTTGTTCCTTCTCATCGAAACACGGAGATCCACTCAATCGCTCATCTCGCCTCTTATCATCATCAAAAATATAAATACATAAATATATATGTAAAACATGTAATATGAACACACACACACATAAACCTTTGTATTTTCTTCATAAACCCTCCCACACTCTACGTGGGTATATCATAAAATAGATGTGTGTGTGGTGGATTTCCCATATCCCAAAACATTTGAAAATCGTTTTATGTTTTGAAAACATTTAACCCTAGTGGCTAAGTAATGAATCTAAGCCACTCACAGTGTTGGGAGGTTTGTATACTCCCAAAGGATCCACGTAGATAAATCTCCGAAGCGTCACCGCACTCGCTCGTCCGGAATCCTACTTACACGGTAAATCGCATTAGCATTCATGATTAAACTATGAATGCACCTATGAGGCTCTACCATGAGATGATGTTCGGATGTGTTTCGGGGCTTAGAAAAGTGACCGAGGAGGTTTGGGTCAAAATCGGACACTTGGGTGAAAAATTATGAAAATGCCCTTAGGGTTAGGGGCAGTCCTGCATGAACAGGACCACTCTTGTGTGGGACAAGACCAAGTACTGTGTGGGGATCGGCCAACAGGCCACTCTCTCACGGGAGCAACTTGGCTCTCACGCGGGAGACGAGTTTAAAGGTTCGGAAACCGAGCCTTTTACCTCGATTTTCGTACCGCTCGATCGCCAATCATCCGACGAACTTAGCTAGGTGATCCTTGTAACATTCACAACGGATTCACCGAAAGAAAAACGATGATCACAAGCTCAAAGTTCCTAAATCTCAAATCTAGACTAAAATTTAGCTAAAAAGCTAAACCTAAATTTGAGCTAAGATCTCTCCTAGACCAATGTATGGAAATGTGTGAAAACGAAGTAAAATATAGATTAAGATGAGTAGGATAATATATTAGAAACTCACCTTGATTTAATGATAGGTTTGTTCAAATCAGCCAAAAGCCTGAAGTAGCTTCGAGAGAGCAAAAAAGAGGAGAGGAAGAGAGGGAGAATTGAAAATGAGAGGGAGAGTTTGGCTCCCCCTATTTATAAGGAAGCTCGACACCGGGCCTACTCGAACCCCGGGCTAAATTGTCTTCCCTTTTTTCAACCTCTCCTAATCTCTATCCTTGGCTTATTCCACCGACCTCTACACCAATGGATATTCAATCCATTGGCTATGGACTTAAAGAAGTCTAATTAATGCTTCAATGCATGGTTACTTATCTCATCTTCTAACTCAGTCTTATCCTAATTTCCACTTATTTTCTTCATCTGACACATCTAGACCGACGTATTGTTTGAATTAATATGCCATTTGCACTATTCCGTTTGTACGAAAATATTGGATTAGGTCCGGATATGTCAACTCCCCCTACTTAAAAAAAATTTTGTCCTTGAAATTATCGAGGTAGCTGTGGGGAGATTTGACTTCTATTCCAAGCTTTTCTCTTATTTTCGAATAGTGTTCGTATCGCTATTCGCTGCTGAACTTCCTCGTTTCAGTTGATGCCAATCAAATTGTGTTTTAATCTCTTTGGCACCTTCTCTCAAAAAGAACCTTTTTGCTCTTCTATTCTTGAGTTTGAACTTCACCTTTTCTTTAGTAGAGCCTATCCTTTTCTTTAGCAGAGCCTATCCTTAACCATTTATGGGTTAGGCTCACTTCCTTTCAGTTCTATTACTTGGAGATTCTTACTCCACCTCAGCCGTACTTATCTGATCCTCTCGCTTTGTTCTTATTCTCTCTTTAAAGTCTCTCTTAACGAGACTATCTCCTTATTACCTTTGAGGTTTCACTCTTCTTATTATCCTTGGAGGTCTCTTTTTTGTTCTTTAACATCGCCTCTTATTTCGAGGCTAATCTTCGACATGTTCGTCGTCTTCTCGATGTCTTGTACTTATCTTTGTAACCAAGATGTCAGGGAAGACTTTAGATTAACTCTCTCACCTTTAAGGCGAGATGTGCATTTAGTTAATTTTTTCCTTCCTTTACGTTGATCTATCTTCTCATTTTGTCTCTTGGTTCTCTTCTTTTCTTTTGATCTCTCTTATTCATCACATGGCATGTGAGTCGAGCTCTCATAGACACTGGCCCACTTTTAGCCATATCATATCGAGGAATCAGATATCATGCCCTCTCGGCTCTCACAATCTGATTCATTCTCTAACCATCCATCTCTATCTCAAATAGGGCTTTCAACCCATCTCATAGCATCTCTTATCCTCTCTGGGATGGAGAACTCTGGGTGCCCTCATGCTCTCCTTAGTCACACTCTGGGTTGGTTCTCTCGAGTGGTCATCACAAAGATCCTCAAGATCTCGATCTCTCATCTTCCCTTACATAGGGATGCCTTACATGGCTTTCAAGTCATTTGTACTTGAGCCTCGACTTCATGCTTATCCATGTCATATACTCTAGCCTCCTAAGGCTCTCTTTTGTCTTTTATTTTCTTTGCTATAGTTCGTTTTTGGGTTTTTCTTTCCCCACTGACACTTCTCGTTTACGCGAAACATAGCCGATTACACACATGTTGCGATCACTGTCGCTCCTTATCTTTGTGTTTCTTTCTTTCACTCATTCATCCACATTCATTGTGGGGTCCACCTTTCCCTTGCATTCCCGTCTATAAGGGACTAGATGAATCATGCACGTTGTAATCATGCGGCATTATTTGTAGCTTCCTTTATGTTCGTATTTCCCTCTCTTAGGGTTTTTTATCCTTTCATTTGATTTCCCCTTGTCTTGGGCCCATTTCCATCTATTGGCATTGTCTATAGCTTCCATTATCCCCATACTTATTCCATTAGGGCTTCGTGTTCGTTGCTAACTCTATCTTACCTTGGTTTTCGTGATCATTCATGACTCATCCAAGGTTTCCTTTGCTCAATATTCATCCCTTTTATTTTTTTGTTTTCTTTTCCTTACTTTTTTTATTACTTTCTTTACTTTTCTTTTCTTCATTACTTTCTTTCATTACGTTCATTACTTTGCTTTTCTTCTAACACCTTTACTTCAATCAAGTGTCAGAATTTTCTTCCTCTTTTCTTATACTAGCTGTGCTCATAAAAGCTTATGAGCTTGTCCAATTCCTTACCTTATCTCCGTACTCTTTCCATTAAGTACTCGGGGTTGCCCTTGTCATTCTTTCTGTCTTAGTTCCCATATCTATTGCTTTTCGCATGTGGGTCTTCTTTATCTTAGCCTTCCTCAGCTCTTCTTTCCTTGATATCTTTTCTTTGTCCTTCACATCAAAGTTTATTTATCACGAAAAACACCTTTCTTTACCATTAACCATTTTCTAACTTTGTCCGCGCTTGGCTACTTTCAATTTACCTTGGCTTAGACTTCTTTTCCCATAGTCATTCTTCACTTATCATTCTTCGAGTAAGAGCTATCCTTAGGGTTGAGTTGATCCCCTCCTTCTAAATTTTTTGATTTATCCTTTTTATTCCTTAGCTCTTTACTCTTAATTCCTTCTATCTTACATTACTTCTTCCTTCTTATCCTTTTGTCTCTTCTAGTTCCAACCATTATTCTGGGTCACCCTCATTCATCTTTATTGCTTACCCGAATCAAACCATTTTCAACCTTAATTGCATTTGCAATATCGTCTTAACTCGGGTTATCCTCATGGTTGTGGTCGTTCCTCCTTCACCATTTATTTAGCTTAAAATTTCCTCCATCATATTCCAAGGCGTCCGTGCTTATATTTTCTTATTCTTCTTTCATGTTTGTTTTCCTCTCACACTTGTAAGATTAACAAGTCTTGAGGTGTCTATTGCCCACCATCCCATACCAAATTGGTACCTTTATTTCTCTATCTCTCTTTTCTTCTCTTCCATTCTTTCATTACTCGTCATCCTTTAGGATTACAACCATTTCCATCCACTCGTTTCCTTCGAGTACTTTCCTTTTGTCTCTTCTCAAATTTTCTTTCTTTCCAATCTTCTTATCTCTTTTTATTTCTTAACTAGTCGGGGGTTTTCCTCTTCCCCCCAATTCATCTTTACGTTTAACTTCTCATCTTCACACTTCTTGCCTCCGTTTCCTCCTACTTATCTCTTTCCTTTACTTAATTTGGTCATGATGTAGCACCTTGGCCTAGCCCTGACTTGGGCTTGTTTTGTTTGGTTTCTCTTAGCCAGTTATCTAGCACTTGAGTCTATTATGCACTTCTTTTCACTAAGTCTTTTATGAACTTCTCCGTTACTAGGTTTTCTTTAACTATCTTCCTTAGCCCTACAGGCTCTTATGCGGTTTCTTTAATCCTTAGAGGGGCATTTGGTTCAGGTAATCTGAGATAACTTTAGGTTATGTGATTAGCTCCATCGAAGAAAACCTATACATATAACCTGAAAGATTACCAAATTGTATTTGGTTCAACAGTTGTCAATGTTAGATTAATCTGTTTGGTTGGGGGTTATGTTTTTTTTTTTGTCAAAATTGATATTTTATTATTACGTCCTCACTTAAAGACTTGTAGTTTTTTTCTTTTTTATACTATGTGTCCTATATTTTTTGAGTCTTTTTATTTCAACAATTATATATGACTAACAAAACAAGTTTATCTTCATTGAACTTAACAAAATAATATTTATTTGTTTCATTAAATTAAATTATACCTAATTTACATAAGGAAAAAATAGATATTATATACTTGAGCCTTGTGAAAGAAATTAATTGGGTAAGTCATATGCACAAAATATTATATAATTAATAATATTTTAATGATTATATAAGTTAAGTTTAATTATGTTTATGACAAAAAAAATTATGTTTCTAGTTTAATTGAACTAACATATATTTAAATAGTTTTTTTAGCCAAAATATACTTAAATAGTTTAATAATTACATAAGTTAAGTTTAATAATATGCTTCTTAAAAAAAATGCTTAAAAAGAATGTTGTAATTTACCAATTACATTGGGTTATTATGGTCGAAAGGAATAAAATAGTGAGGGCAAACTAGTAAAAATTTTAAGATAACCTGATTATCTCAGATTACCTAAGAATTTGGAGGCTATTAGATAACCTAATTTTGAGGTTATATGCTGACGTGGCAGTAATATTTATGAAAATATTACGAATTAAGGGTTAATGTTTTCTAGAAGTTTATGATTCTAAGGTTTGTTATGCTTTCATCTTTTAAGGCTCTACTCCTAGTTAACCTACATCTTAGTTCATCAACTGAACTAAGCTTTTCTTCTTCCTAGGCTTTATTCACTTTCAGTGAGCCTAGGGTGTCATTTTACCTACGTTTTATGCTTCATTATTAACAAGGCCTATGTACTACATCATAGCGTCTTATATCTGTAAGTAAGCGTTCGTGCTTTTCTTACTTATCACTTCTTCTTTCTCACCATTCTCTCTGATGTTGCATGTTGTGTGATGAAAAGAAATTCTCTTCACTTCATCACATGCATGCAAGTCTAACTATTCCCTACCATAGTTATTCATTTCTTGCACTTCGGTTGGTTACTTCCCCTTAATCTGGTCAGGGTTCTTTTCTTACTACTGCCTCACGTCTCCTCCTTACTTCGTTTATCAATCAATTAAGTGATGCGAGGTCCATCACTTACCAATTATTTAGGTTGGAGACTTCTAACTTATCTTTCTTCTTATCCCATTCCTTACATCACAGATCCTTTCCCTGTCTTTTGTTCCACGAATTCTCTTAGTACTGGTATTCAATGACTGGATGAGTAGTGTAGGGTCTATTACTCGTTAGCCATATGGATATAAGATCCCCTTCCTGTTCTTTTTTTGCTATTCATCATTTTTACCTTTTTCTTCATGCGGTTTCTCAAAAATGGTCTTCTTCAAGGTTCTTTTACCATAATTTCTTTGCCATTCTTGAGTTTTCTGGGCTTTTATTTATTGGTTTTCCTTCCGTCCATTGGCGGCTTTCTCTTTGCTTATCTCACACGATCTCGAGTTTATTCGATTTCTTCCGCACTCTTAAAGGAGAACGTCCTCTAAGCACTCGATTAGTGCAAATGATGGAGGAAATAATTTGGTTCGTTGGAAGTCTAGTTAGCCTTATTCCGTAGCCTTCTACTTCTTTTGCCCACATTCAATGGTCGTAATTTACTGATCTAGGGTCTTTCTAACCTCTTTCGTGTTCTTGTACAACTTACTCCAAAAATCTGCACTTGGATAGTGTAGATAGGGGAAGATGTCAGTAAGTTTGTTGGAGAGGGTCGACCTATCCTCTTCCTGAGGTTTTCCGCCTTTATCGCCCTTATTTGCGATCCTTCATTTCACATCTTGAAGTTCTCAAACGTCAATCTTCTTGACTCTGAGTGGTTTTCACTTTTTCCACCTTCATCGTACTCTCTCTCAAAACCTACACACAAATGGTGTAGAAATGGGAGAAGTCGAGCTGCATCATCAAGGGTCAAGCTAATCTTCCCTTGACGTCTTTTGTTCAACTTGCACGTACTTTGAAGTCATCATTTGGTGACCTAAAATCTTAGAGTGTTGGTTCTTCCAGTTCCAAGTGACGTTCCTTTCATCTGTTTCCACTGAATTCTCTTCTCAAAATCTACTCGTAGCAGTGTAGAGAGTTGAAGAAGTCGGCTCACCATGCTTAGCTCCTTTGTCGATTTCTTCTTCTCACTATTTCCTCTTCGACTTCAGTACAATTCATAGGTTGCCCCTTCCACTGAAGTCCTTGCCATTCTTTTGTCCCATTCCATGGACGATTTGTCTCACCTCTTGAAGTTCTTCAAACCTTGTCCTCTATGCTATCGTATCTTTTCAACTTCTTTCCTCTTAACCTAACGCTTCCTCATAGTCTACACGCAAATGGTGTAGAGAATGAAAGAGGATGCGTTAGTCTTCTTATATCGTCTAATCCATCTTGGCTCCTTGTCTTGATCTTATCGCCTCAACCTTTTCCCAATCCTACACATTAAAAGTGTAGAGAATGGGGCAGTCGCATTTGGATTGGGTTGGACATCAAACTCACTTCTTCACTAGCGAGTATCAATGTCCATTACCTTGAAGGTTAGACATCGAACCGGTTTTCTTCATTGGCAAGTCTCTAAATGGGCTATCTTGAAATTGGACGCGATATCACATATCTCGTCGTCTTAAGGTACTTATTATCCCCTGTTTGGTTTGACTAACGATAAAGAGAGGAATTAGAAAATGAAGGGTAAATCTTGGGAAAGCTCACTTTGCTTTCACTAATCTCGAGGAAATGGTGGTCATGGTGTCATTTCACCCAAAGACCACACTCGAATACTCTATATGGTGGCATACTGCTAAAGAAGTTATTCTAAGAGTAGGTCCAGATATTTATAACACGTTCGAGTAATTACATACTCGAACTTTGGAGTTTAGGACCTAAGTAATCTACTGGATTTTGAAAACGTTTAAAAATGTTTGAAAACACTTTTCAAATGCTTTATAACTTTGGAAAACATTAGAATCTTTTATTCGTTCTAATACCAATTAAATTGTCAAGCCCCGCCCCAGAGGTTCAGCCTTGTGGCAACCACCACGCTACCTCATAGCATGTGTCTGTAGCCATGCATCTCGAAGCACTGCAAGGCATGAATTAAGTATCTTCGCTGTAAAATGATTACTAAAACTTTATTAATAATAATATAATAATAAATAATTTAATTAAAGATTTAAATAAAATAATAGAATACTAGTGGATCAATCAAAGAGAACACCTACACAACGGAAACTAATACTCTTATGCTATCGACCTCTCCTAATGAGCCTCTGATCTATCTGACATCCTCATACGTGGATCTACATCCAACAACAATGGATATAGGTGAGTAACAGAGGTTCAATAAATTTTCATTAGGAGTTAAGGAAGTAGGGATAATTCAAAATAAATTTTATAAAATAATATTTTAATAATACTCAATTTAAAAGAAAATAAACATCTGAAATAGGCTGGCAATCAAACCACTGAAGGCTCAACTCGTCGGTCGTATGCCTTACTATACCGAGGGCTATCTCTTTTCTTTCTAAAACATTTTCATAATTTTCTTTCTCTATCCTTTTCCCTTGGTGGTGCCATTCGCTGTGGGTGCAGCATAGCTACACATGAGCCCCGGCGACTTTCTTTAAGCGTCTATCCCAGGGTCTTCACTCACCGTGCCCCTCGATAGGTGGTCCATGACTATTTAGTTGCATGTATGTCTCGCTTGGTCCACTCGCTTCCTCTCATCGAAGCACCGAGATCCATTCAATCGCTCATCTCGCCTTTATCATCATCAAAAATATAAATACATACATATATATGTAAAACATGTAATATAAACACACACATACATATAAAACCTTTATATTTTCATTATAAACCCTCGCACACTCTACGTGGGTATATCATAAAACAAATGTGTGTGTGGTGGATTTTCTATATCCCAAAACATTTGAAAATCATTTTATTTTTGAAAACATTTAACCCTAGTGGCTGAGTAATGAAATCTAAGCTACTCATAGTGTTGGGAAGTTCATATACTCCCAAAGTATCCACGTAGATAAATCTCCGGAACGTCGCCACACTCTGTCATGCCTCGACCCGCGGGCCTGGCTACCTGACAACCGCCATACCACCTCGAGATACGTGCCTCGTCAGGCGGGAAATCCAAGATGGCACAAGGCATAAAATAAGGGGTATACGAGTAATATATGAAAACATATAAGAAATAATATACAAAATATTATTTAAAATATTTTTAAAGTATAAGTGACACGTTTTACGGTATAAACATGCAGCGGAAAAACATGATATATATATATACAATGTGCACTACTATTCTGAGCCAAGATTCACAAGGGAAAAGGGTGGCACCTACAAAATCGTGTCCTAAGTGATATACTGGGATCATTGACCACTTGGACGCCTGTCGTCCATAGCCTGATGACCTGACAACAAAATTGAATGGTGTGAGTACAAAAATATATGCACCCAGTTAGGGACCCGGTTATAATGACTGATCACCTCAGGCTGAGGATATAATTAATCCAAAATTTATTTATTAAATCATTTAGTAAAATCATATGAAACTCCATACTAAAACAAATGTCACATATAATATTCATAATGGGCTGGCTCCTGAAATCGTCCCAAAGGTTCACCCGTGCACTTGGGTACCCCGCTGGACCATCAAGGGCTATCTCATAGTTCAAATGCTTTATGTATACTCATTGGCCCGTTCCCTTGACGTTAGCCTTGCTGTGGTGGAACACAGCAATTGGAGCCCTGGCGAGCTTCCATACGCACCTCTCCCAGGGTCTCGTCTCACCGTGCCCCTCGATAGGCGGTCCACAGTTGAGAATCATGCATGCTTCTCTAACTCGGTCCATGCTCCGACATTTATTGGAGCCCCGAGGAGCCCACTCAATCACTCATCTCTCAGGGGTATCGTACCTCTAACAATCATAATAATAACAATTTATAAAGTCTTTTGAAATTCCGACCCTTTAAATCCTTTATAAAGCTCATGTGTGAGAGTGGACAATTTATACCCCAAAACGTTATAAACATTTAATAAAGCAATTTATAAAGCAATTAGAAAACGGATGACTTTCAATGGTCAACCACTATAATCCAAGCCACTTACAAATGAGGAGAGTTGTGTACTCCCTGATTACCCCTTGAATGCCTTAGGTCAAATTGCTACCAGTCCAAATCTCGTACAATCACGTACCTAAATAATCAAATTAAAATCTAATTTGATTAATAAAGGCATTTGACTAACAATTAAACCATATAACAGAACCTAATTAATGTCTCCAAGGTCTAGAAACTAAATTGGATAGGTCCGGAAGTTAATTAGAGTTAGTTGGGGTCTAGGGATGCAAAATTATGAAAATACCCCCATGCTACAGTGCCCCAATATTGCTGGTGGCTCACTCCTGGGCAGGAGTGAGCCAATTTGGGAGAAAATCCCAATTTTCCTTGACTTCCGCGCAGGAGTGACCTCCTGTACGGCCTTGCACAAAATCAAGCTCGGTTTGAGCTTGATTCTCCACCAAATTAAACAAGAATTCAAACACAGCTAGTTTAACACCTAAACTAAGGAATCACACCTTCAAGAACCGAATTAAACAACTAAGCATGCCCGAATTTTGAATCAAAACACTAAGGGTTAACGTGTTCTTGAGCAAAGCAGAATTTCTAACTTCAATCCATGATTTCTCTCAGCTCAGACAACGAAATCATGCATTTAACTATCAAATTAAAGCTTGACGAGTGTAGAACAACATACCAAAATCTCATCCAATTCCTACAGTTGAATTGAAAGATATGAGCTGATGAACAAACTGTCGCCGAATTAATAGTTTTTGGAGATTTGAGAAATTCTTGGAAAATTTGATATTTTGATCTTCTAGGGAGCAAGAGGAGCTGGTAATGATGATTAATCAATGTTTATAGAGGGATTGAAGGGTTAAATTGAAGAAATTCAAAGAGAGGGTTGAGAGAATTTGATGGGGAAGAAAGAAGGAAAGAAGATGAGCAAATGGGGTCTCGGGCCCGAGACCCCTTTTAATTTTATTAAAATCCACCACGGGACCCGACCAGGTCCTACATCGGAGTCAGCCAATTTTGGTTGACCACAGTCAACCGTCTCTAATTGCCTCGATTTAAGTGCACACGCAGGGCCCACTAACCTTAGACTCCAAATTTAGAGCTCATAATTGAGCTAAAGGAAGTTCAAAACATCTATGGAAAGTCCAATTTGGTTTCCTAGCCACACAACTATACACAAATACAAGACTTGACACGTGCGGACTAGGTCCGGACGTGTTACACTCGCTCATCCGGAATCCTAATTACACGGTAAATCGCGTTAGCATTCATAATTGAACTATAAATAAATCTATGAGGCTCTACCATGAACTAAGATGATGTTCGGATGTGTTTCGGGCTTAGAAAAGTGTCTAAGGAAGTTTGGGTCAAAATCGGACACTTGGGTAAAAAATTACAAAAAAGCTCCTATAGGGGCATTTTTGTAATGAATAGGACCACTCCCTTATGGGACAGGACAAAGTCCTGCTCGAGACTCGGCCAACCGGCCACTCCCGCGCAGGAGTGATTCAACTCCCGCGCGGGAGATGAGCTTAAAGGCTCAAGAACCGAGCATTTTGCCTTGATTTTCATGCTATTCGATCGCCAATTGTTCGACGAACTTAGCCAGGTGATTCTTGTGACATTCACAACTGATTCACCGAAACAAAAATGAGGATCACAAGTTTAAAGTTCCTAAATCTCAAATCTAGACTAAAATTTAGCTAGAAAGCTAAACCAAACTTTGAGCTGAGATCTCCTCTAGACCAATGCATGGAAATGTGTGAAACGAAGTAAACTATAGATTAAAGTGAGCAGGATAACATATTAGAAACTCACCTTGATTTAATGGTCGGTTTGTTCGAATCAACCAAAAGTCCAAAATCGCTCCGAGAGAGCAAAAGAAAGAAAAGGAAAAGAGGGTGAAGAGAAAATGAGGGGGAGAGCTCGGCTCCCCCCTATTTATTGGGAAGTCCGACACTGGGCCTACTCAGACCCCGGACCAAACTTTCTTCCCTCTTTTCAACCTCTCCTAATCTAAATCATTGGCCTAATCCAGCGACCTCTACACAAATGGATATTCAATCTATTGGTTATGGACTTAAAGAAGTCCAATTAATGCTTCCATGCATGGTTACTTATCTTATTTTCCAACTCCGTTTTATCCTAATTTCCACTTCTCTTCTTCATCTGACATATCTGGACAGACGTCTTGTTTGAATTAATACGCCGTCTACACTATTTCATTTGTACGTAAAGGTTGGATTAGGTCCGGGTGAGTCATACCATATCTTAATGCTATCGGTGAATTGATGTACTTGGCACAGTGCACGAAACCATATATTGCTTTTGCGGTAAATTTATTGGTATGATTTAGTTTTAAGCCAACTTTGAGACATTGAAATGGAATCAAACATATTTTTCGCTATCTCCATGGAACCATAGATTTGGGGTTATTTTACTGTAAGAAAACCACTAACTCTAGATTAGTGGGATATGCTAATGCGGGATATAAATATGATTTGCATAAACTCACTCTCAAATCAGTTATTTGTTTTGTTATAATGATACAGTCATTTCTTGACATTCCACTAAGCAAACACTTGTAGCTATATCCTCCAACCACTGTCGAAACGTCTAAAGAACCGTCCGACGGGAAATTTGGCGAATAAAAAGATTTGAAAATTTCAAAAATAAGAAAAGGAGTCGCCACTAACCATTTGGTTTAAGTAGGTTAGCCACCTATTCTGACTCCATTTAACCTAACGTAATCTACAAAGATTACCTTAGGTCAAACAAGTATTGGTCTATGAAAACAGATTTTGGATTCGGGAGTCGGTTATGTTCGAGGAATGATTAGCACCCCCGAGACTCCCGAAAATCGGTACCACAAAAGCCTTTTTGAAAATCAATTTTAAGGTTAGTAACGAAATGCTTTCAACATTAAAAAAAATGTAAAAAAAGTTTGAATGTTGGAGTAAAAACTCCTTTCGATATAAGTTAGTTCACCCTTTGAAGAAAATCCAATTTAATGAGATCCGTATTGAAATTTGGTTAGAAAGTTCCCAATGTTAAATAACCGAATTAAGAGCTTTCAAAAACAAACTTTAAAAATCAAAATATTAAAACAAATAACTTGTTGAAGATAAATTTTAATTTGAAGAAAAGTACGGGTTTTGAAGAAGATTGGATTAAGTTTGGAAAGACTTCAATCATTGAGGACTAAATTGAAGCCTTTCAAAAATGTTTTTTTTTGAAAAATTTTTAAAACTAATGTCGGAATTATTAAATTCCTTTTATTGATATGTAGATTTTAAATAAAGCAAATTTCGAGAAAAACGAATTTAGGTTTAATTAGAAAGATTTCAATGTAGGGGTCAAATTGAAATCCTTCAAAAAAATATTTTTTTATTTTTGAAAATAATGTCGGAATAATGAAATTCCTTTTATTTTTGGATCTCGTTTTTTAAAACCTTGATTAAAGAAATTAACCAAAGTTTAATTTTGTAAGAAAAACCTCAACTATTGATTAAGTTTGAGATTTTCCAAAAAAGGTATTTTTAAACTTTTAAAACTATGTCGAAGTTAAAATTCCTTTTGCTGATAAAGGGGATTTTCTTTTAAAAATATTTTTAGGGGTTTGTTTGAAGAAATGAAATTTGTAGAAAAACTTTTGAAATTTTAAAGAAATCATAAATATGATGTGGTATGCAAATGATCTTTTAAAAGAATGGATAAAATCATTTTTTTTTACTTTTCAAAATAGACGGAAATCTATATTAAAGTCTTTCGAGGCCCGATCGGAATCCCGATAAGGTTATCTCGAAAAACCCTCACCTAAAAGAACCATTGAAGTCCTCGTAATCACGAGGTCCCCTCTGATCCCCTATCATCGGGATTTCCAATGTACATGATTTTTTTTTTTGAAAACGATGCACTAATTTCTAAATGCATGAAATGATGGAATAAAATAAACTAAGGACATGGGTTAGCATAAAAATATATTAAGTATGTATTAAACGAATAATTAAAGATGCATGAACTTAATTTCTAAAAGGACATAAACGATGTAGATGGCCCTAAGCTAAATGGCATAAATTAAAACGCTAATGGGCCTAAGCTAAATGGCATATTAAAATATTAATGGACCTAAGCTAAATGGCATATAAAAATGTTAATGGACCTAAGCTAAATGACATATTAAAATATTGATTGGCCTAAAACCAAAATGCAAATGGATTTGATTCTAAAATGCAAATGGGCCTAGTTACTATATGGTATAAATTAAATGAGATGGGTCTAGACTAAAAATGTGAATGGGCCTAATTACTAAATGACATAAATTAGATGAGATGGGCCTAGACTAAAAATGTAACTGGGCTTAATCCTAAAATTCATATAAAGATCATCAAAATATTTTGGACAGAAAATTAATGCAGTCGAACTCATGGACATCATTTACATAAAGAGCTAACTGATCATAAGACTCTGAATAGATGCACATACACAGAATAGTAAAAATGGCAAGTTTGATGAGAATTTGCGACAAAAAATATGAGCTTTGACAGAGATTCATGTGCATATTGATAAAGATATAAACTTGGACAACATACGTATAAAAATCAACAAAAAAAAAGACTGTAACTTTGACAGGTATTCAAGCACAAAGCAGTAAAATTGGTAATTTACACAAGAACATTCATAGGGATCAACGCATATAAAAGAGGAAACTTTGAGCAATACACAGAGATTAACGCACATATATATAAAAAAGAGGAAACTTTGAACAGAGATTGGTATAAATAAAAATGAAACTACAAAAATGAAAACTTGAACAGGCAACCACATAAGAATTAATGAAAATAACAACTTGAAAAGAAAATTGTATGAGATTTAACAAGTTAAAAAAAAATTAAACCGAAATTTACAAGAAGACTGAAGTAATAAAAGTTTAGACAGACAATTACCCAAGCTTTAACTCAAAGTGTAAGCTGATGAAAATAATAGAGACTGGTATGAACTATTACAACGGAGGAGGTAAGCGTCTATTTTTTAGAGAGAAAAGAATGGCTCTAGCTTGGAAAACCAAACTGCAATTTCTTTTTTATTCTCCAGACGATTTACTCTCAAGACAAAGAAAAATCAAATTGCTCTGTTTCACAAAACTGAAAGAGGAAAACTTCTTCTCTTTTTTGATTAAAAAAATCGTTGCTTTTTTGTAAAACTCGTTTTTAAAACCATAAAGGTCCTCTTTTTATTGAGGAAAATCTCTTTTTGAACTGAGACTTGTTTCTTCTCTGTTTCCAAATGGCCAAAGAAAACAAAAAATGACCGACTGCTTGCTTTTTTAAAAAAAAAAACCAAAGCTTGTTGCCCTCTTTCTTCAGAAAATGAAAAACAAAACAGAGAGCCCATTCTCTAAAACCAAAAGATGACCGACCCTTCCTTTTGAAAACCCTAAGTTCGCTCCCTTTTTTCAGCAAAATGAAAAAATAAAAAAAATAGCGGGTCAAAAAAAAAACAAAAATGGCCGACCTCCTTTTTGAAAACTCCAACTCCCTGCTCTCTTTCTTCATCAAAATGAAAAAATAAAAAAAAACAGATGGCCCAAAAAAAAATAAAAATGGCCGACCTCCTTTTTGAAAACTCCAACTCCCTGCTCTCTTTCTTCAGCAAAATGAAAAAATTAAAAAAAAAACAGCGGGCCCAAAAAAAACAAAAATGGCCGACCTTCTTTTTGAAAACTTCAACTCCCTGCTCTCTTTCTTCATCAAAATGAAAAAATAAAAATAAAAAAAAAGCAGCGGGCCCAAAAAAAAACAAAAATGGCCGACCTCCTTTTTGAAAAAACAAAGTTCGATGGAATTATTGGACATCTCTTGAGACATTGGCTGCATCCCCCCTAGAATGTCCCACTTTTTAGCCTTTTTGAAAATCTCACACACTTGGTACAGAGTATTAATACAAAAACCAAGAAATGTGACAGGTTTAAAGCTAGAAAGTTGATGCTCTTGTCATATCAGAAGAGATGCATGACCCAACCTCTCTTTCTTTAATGGCGTAACCTTTGTTCTTCTTTGTGGCTTTGGTTTCTTTCTTTTATTCCTCTGCATGGGCAAGGTGGCGTGGCTTTTGGTTGCTTTGAGAAGTTAACTGCTTTATTAGCGACAATAACTGCAGAAAGTTTGAAGAGTTGAAACTCTTTTTTCAGGATCTGGAGTGTAAAAATTTCGACTGATGCTCCCAAATAAAAAATAAGGACATAATATTTAAAATGGGCACATTAATAACAAACCAAGTTAAAATTGAAATTAAAATTAAGACTAAGATTAAAATGAACATTAAGATGCAAATGAATAAGGAATGGATAAAAATAAAAAAAATAGTGTCTACAGTTGCCCCTCTTGGCACGTTTCTTGATTATCTAGAAGTGTATACTTCTCAATAATCAAGGAATGAGCCAAGACGTAGACACACTTTGCTAGTTTTAGACAAAACTAAACTATTTGAAATAAAACAATGAACGTGGACATAAACAAAATAGAACAACTATCTAGAATAAAAAGAACTTACCTGACGATAACCAAGATAAGGTAAGATGACGAAATGAAAACTGATGATATGGTAAATAATTAAAAGATAACCCAGGATATGGTAAATGATTAAAAGACAACCTTCAAATAACGGCTCAGGACAGGGCAAAACCTTAAATAACGGCCCAGGACAAGAAAAAACCTTAAATAACTGCCCAGGACAGGGCGAAACATTAAATAACAGCCCAGGACAGGGCAAAACTTTAACTAACAGCCCAGGACAGGGCAAAACTTTAACTAACGGCCCAGGACAGGGCAAAAGGTTAAATAACTGCCCAGGACAGGGCGAAACATTAAATAACAGCCCAGGATAGGGCAAAACTTTAAATAACGGCCCACGACAGGGCAAAACCTTAAATAACTACCCAGGACAGGGCGAAACATTAAATAACAGCCCAGGACAGGGCAAAACTTTAAATAACGGCCCAGGATAGGGCAAAAGGTTAAATAACGGCCCAGGACAGGGCAAAACTTTAAATAACGGCCCACGACAGGGCAAAACCTTAAATAACGGCCCAAGACAGGGTAAAACTTTAAATAACGGCCCACGACAGGGCAAAACCTTAAATAACGGCCCAGGACAGGGCAAAACATTAGATAACAGCCCAGGATAGGGCAAAAGGTTAAATAACGGCCCAGGACAGGGCAAAACTTTAAATAACGGCCAACGACAGGGCAAAACCTTAAATAACGGCCCATGACAGGGCGAAACATTAAATAACAGCCCAGGACAGGGCAAAACTTTAAATAACGGCCCAGGACAGGGCAAAACATTAGACAACAGCCCAGGACAAGGCAAAAGATTAAATAACGGCCCAGGACAGGGCAAAACTTTAAATAACGGCCCACGATAGGGTAAAACCTTAAATAACTGCCAAGGACAAGGCGAAACATTAAATAACAGCCCAGGACAGGGCAAAACTTTAAATAACGGCCCAGGAGAGGGCAAAAGGTTAAATAACAGCTCAGGACAGGGCAAAATTTTAAATAACGGCCCAGGACAGGGTGAAACATTAAATAACAGCCCAGGACAGGGCAAAACCTTAAATAACAACCCAGGACAGGGCAAAACATTAGATAACAGCCCAGGACAGGGCGAAACATTAAATAATAGCCCAGGACAGGGCAAAACTTTAAATAACGGCCCAGGACAAGGTGAAACCTTAAATAACTGCCCAGGACAGGGCGAACATTAAATAACAGCCCAGGACAGGGTAAAACTTTAAATAACGGCCCAGGACAGGGCAAAAGGTTAAATAACAGCCCAGGACAGGGCAAAACTTTAAATAACGGCTCAGGATAGGGTGAAACATTAAATAACAGCCCAGGACAGGGTAAAACCTTAAATAACGGCCCAGGACAGGGCAAAACATTAGATAACAGCCCAGGACAGGGCGAAACATTAAATAACGGCCCAGGACAGGGCGAAATATTAAATAACGGCCCAAGACAGGGCAAAACCTTAAATAACTACCCAGGACAGGGCGAACGATTAAATGAATGCCCATGACAGGGCAAACGATTAAATGAAGGCCCAGGACAGGGTAAATGATTAAAAATGAATACCAGGACAAGGCAAATGATTTAAATGAAGGCCCAGGACAGGGCAAACGATTTAAAATGAATGCCCAGGACAGGGCAAATGATTTAAATGAAGGCCCAGAACAGGGCGAATGATTAAATGAAGGCCCAGAACAGGGCGAATGATTAAATAAAGGCGCAGGACAAGGCGAATGATTAAATGAAGGCCCAGGACAGGGCGAATGATTAAATGAAGGCCCTGGACAGGGCAAATGATTAAAATGAAGGCCCAAGACAAGGCAAATGATTAAATGAAAGCCCAGGACAGGGCAAATGATTTAAATGAAGGCCTAGGACAGGGCAAATGATTTAAAATGAAGGCCCAGGACAGGGCAAATGATTAAATGAAAGCCCAGGACAGGGCAAATGATTAAATGAAAGCCCAGGACAGGGCTAATGATTAAATGAAGGCCCAGGACAGGGAAAATGATTGAAATGAAGGCCCACGACAGGGCAAATGATTAAATGAAGGCCCAGGACAGGGCAAATGATTAAAATGAAGGCCCAGGACATGGCAAATGATTAAAGTGATGAAATGATGACAGAAGGATGGTAGAATGATGATGAATAGATCACATTGCAATGATATGGTGCCAATTTGACTTGGCTTACTCATGGCTAACTATATTGGACTTAAACCTCATGTCATGTAAACTTGACTAGGCTTAATCTTCATGTCGTGCCAACTTGACTGGACTTACCCGTGGTCAACTACGTTGGGCTTGAACTTCATTCTAATGCCAGTTTGACTAGGTTTACCAATTGCCAGCTACGTTGGGTTTGAACTTCATTTTGATGCTATCTTGACTGGGCTTACAAATTGCCAGCTGCATTGGGTTTAAATTCCCATTTGAATGCCAACTTGACTGAGCTTACAAATTGCCAGCTATATTGGGTTTAAATTTCATTTGAATGCCAACTTGACTGGGCTTACAAATTGCCAGCTACATTGGGCTTAAATTTCCATTTGAATGCCAACTTTCCTGGGCTTACAAATTGCCAGCTATATTGGGTTTAAACTTCATTTTGTGCCAACTTGGCTGGGCTTACAAATTGCCAGCTACATTGGGCCTAAACTTCATTTGAATGCCAACTTGACTGGGCTTACAAATTGCCAGCTACATTGGGCCTAAACTTATGTGAATTATGATCTCAAATCTTTCAAGAGTATGTCATTCTTAATTCATTCTTTTCATGTCTCAAATTGTCTTATCTTCATCAATTCTCTTTCCTAAGAAAACACCATGAATTGTCAATGTATGCAAGCATGATATGATGTATATGGATGCATGTATGTCCAGTTTAATTTTGAAATAAAAAGAGAATGATACTCATTGAACTTCCCTGATCTTGGTGCTTGCTCCAACATTAGTTTTCTGAAATCTACTTTTAGTGGTAATCTTGATTTCCTTTGGCATCTTCATTTCCTCACTCACATTCTACATTTTTGTTATTTCATTCCTAAAACAAAAATTAGCAAAAGGATCAGAGTTCATATATGTGTCAAGTAAAATTTCAATTTCATATCTGAATCAATGAATTTGATCATGGTTCAAGAATTGCCCCATGCTTGAGTATTCTTTGTTTGTGAAAAGATTTTGAACTGTTTAATGCACAAAGCGTACAAATATCTTTTATTCATCATGAAATTTGAATCTCTTGAAAGTTGGTGGCTACTATCCAAAATGTGCTTGTAGGTGAACAGGCAATTTTTGGTTTCCAAGTGCATTTCAATAAGGTTTTCAACCATTCGGCTTCTTTTGGTAAGTTCATAAATGCTCATCCTCGTCTCATCAGAAAGGGGATATCAAAATATCTTCATCTGGATTTCGATTGAATTTCTTTCGAAATCAAATCTTTTCATTTTTTCAAAAAAACTTGATTTGAAAATAAGACCAAATTGACACTTGCTTAATCTCTCAATATGACAATCTTGATATGAGTTAAAACTAGCCATGAAAGGCTCAAGATTTTGGAAGTTTGGTATCAAAGAGAAAATGGTCCAATGTCTCAGCATGGAGATCTGATGAAATACACCACTTTGATGGGTTTGTCAATTTTAGAAGCCCGAAGTGGGCACCTATTGCTAATTTTGAAGCTCTCTTTATTGTTTTATTCAAATCGTGGGTGGTTTCATGAATTCTCATTTCTACTCTAGACTGCCCTTTCGGGTTTTCACCCTAAAGCCACATAATTTCTTTTTCTTTTTTCTTTTTTTCTTTTTTCATTTTTCCCTTTTTCTTTCATTGACTGTCTCACCATGCATATAAGAACTCAAAATTCATCTAAACAATCTTTTGAGAAAATTGGTTTAGTGTTAAAGGCCTATTCTTCCAAGGAAGTGCTTCACAATTTAGGTATCCATACTTGATCCCAATGGACTTTTCAAGGCATACAATGTAGGCTGTGGTCAAAGGTTCCGAAAGAAAGGATAACAGGCCCAAAATAGTGTTTCAAGATAATTGAATCAAGGATCACTTTAGACCAGATAAAGAACTCGTTTTTTTTTCTTGACTTTTCATTTGCCTCTATCCCATTCTTATTCTCATTTCAATTTGTCATTTCTTTCTTTCTTCTTCTTTGATGATTATTTTTTATTTGATTTCTGCTTCTTCTCTTTCTTCTTTTTTTTTTGACAAAATAAGTTCAAGGCTTTTCTTCAAATTTGTCTTATCAAGCATTTCTTCACCATTTTGGGGCGTCATTTCTTTAGCCCGGATGCAAGAATTCTTTCATTGAACTCTTTCTTTGCATTTGCCCCCAATGTGAGGGGTTATCCTTGATTGGGGTAATAAGAAAGAAAATTCATTTGGCTCAAAAGGGACAACAATGGATAATCTTCTCAAAGTGAAGGGAATATGAAAGATGGCCATTTGTCTTCTCTAGTATGGCTACTTTTGTTGAAAAGTAATTCCTTAGAGAAATGTGACTTCAAAACTTTTGAAAACCTTGTTCAAAATCCTAATGAATGTCTCATGTGCATGATGATGCTGTCAATTTTCTTCTCTCTTTTTTTTATTCATTTCTTTCTTTTTTTTCATTTTTTCACTATTGATTTTTATTTCAAATGAGAATTTCATGAAAAATGTTGTCTTCCACCCCTTTCAAACAACAATTAAGGCAGTGAATTTAAGCAAACTCGGATAAAAACTATCTCAATAGCAAAGGTGATGAGGTATTCTATGAAAAAGGTGTCAGGACCTTACAAAGTGAATTTGGTCTTTTTGATATTTTTCCCCCATGAGTGAGTGAACATGTTGGCAAAAAGATTGTTCTTTTTAGTCAATAAAAGAAATAGGAAACAAAGGTCCGTGTTAAATTCAAAGAGTATGAGTTTATTTTGAGTCAATAAGAGAAACAGGAAGCAAAAGTCCAAGTGGGATTCAAAGATCATGAGTTTATTTGGAGACGAGGAAGAATGGATTCAAAGTCTTGGCGCAATTTGACACATATCAACATGTCAAACTTTAAAGTTTAAGCAAGCATTTCCTTAATCTTTTTTCAAACCATACAAAAAAAACAATTTTGTTTACCGCACCCCGATGAAGAATATTGATTCTGTCGGGCGAATTTTCAAGGTTTATGTCCCATCCTTGTTTTGGGTTTCAATTTTTGTGGCTTCATTTGAATGACAAGAAGTGGCAAGAAAAATGGTCTGAAGGACTCGCTAAGAACTATTTTCGATAATAACCACCAGCTTTTCACGAAATCCTTCTTGTTATTAAAAAAAATTTCTTCTTTTTTTTTCATTTTTTTTTTCAATTCATCAAATGCGACCATGGAAGATTGATAACACAAATATCTTATTTAAAGAAAAACGAATATTTTGAAAAGAGGTCAATATCAACAAGGATAACCAAAATCAAAGCACCATGACATGATTTTCAAAATTCAAAGTTCATCCATTTCTATTTTACACCAAAAGAAAAAGAAAATTTCATTTTTTGTTACTTTCAAATGACATTATGTACAATACTGGAAAAGAAAACACTATATATAAGAGTGAAAAGGAAGAAATTGCCCCGGATTGGCATACTATTTACAAAGTTCCGCAGTTCATGAAGAGTTATCACGGAATGATGACACCTGTTGACAAAGATGTCAATCTTTTTCTTTATTAACAAAAACTCTTGCATGCGTGTATGAATGAAATGTCATGTATGAATGGTTGGATGAATGTATGGACATGTAAATTACTAATGATACGAAATGCAGAGAATGAAATTTTATTATGAATGATGTGATGTGAAATTTCAAGATGTCATTGACAACATGTTATCAAACATGATAGAATGCAATTGAGATGCTGAGATGTTGAAAAATGATTAAATGATAAGCCTATCATGTATGCAACTTAAATGCGCATGACAAAACAAAACCCTTTCTCTCTTTTTTTTTCTTTTTCTCTTTCTTTTTCTTTTGTTTTCGTTTTTCCTTCTTTTTTTGTTTTTTTGCTCTCTTTTTTTTTTACTGTTCACTCTCATTTTTCTTTGCTAAATAAATAAGCCCACAAATGCCTTCCCAATGTTCTTAGGCATAAACACCGGGAATTGCCTTCAATTTTTGTTCACGAGGTATATCAGAGGAGCTTATTCGTACTCTTGCATAATTAGACAACATGTCCTCTAATAAGCTCCCGGTCATGTTCTCTTCTAGAAGCTCATTCGGCCAAACTTGATCAGAACTTGTGTTTGCCTTTTCAAAGTCATACCACTAAATGTCCCCAGATAATCGTTTGGTGTTCATATCGGGCGTTGACACCAAATCACTTTAAAGGTTGTAATGGTTCTAGCTTCAGTTAGAAACTGTTGCTGAAAAAGTTGAGAGAGCAATTCAGTGCAAGTCAAAACTTGAACCAACTGGCTTTTCTCTTGATAGCCCTCATGCCATTGCCACATGCCATGTAGAATGGTTGGTTTAGGAACAAGTTGGATTGCTGACATTCGTGTAGATAGCTGAGCAATTGATACCATGGGAGCTGGTCTGGAAGAAAAGCTGGTTGAGACATGGGTGCAGATTGCTATCGGTCACACTAACATTTGGTTTATGGCAACACAGAGATGACCAATAATGCAAGGTGTTGTGGGCAAAAAGATGATAATGGATAGGTGAACCATTGACATTTGGCAGATGGAATGATTATTATTGGTGGGTAAGGCCAATGACATTATGATTATTATTGGTGGGTAAGGCCACTGACATTTGGAGGATGGAAGGAAGATAATTGGTGAGGCAAAGTACCGATTCTTACTTGGTAATGTGAAACACTGACATTTGGTGAATGAAGAGATGGTAATTGGTGAGGTAGAGTATTGGATTGTGGACCAAGGTCTTGGAATTGCTTCACCCAAAATGATTTTCAAGCCAGAGGCGACTTCATTGGTGTGTTTTGACCATTGTGAACTTGTACATTCAAACTGATGGGAACCTGAGTAAGTCCGTTATGGTGTGATTTCTTGAAGAAAAGGTCCTTATTGCCCCAATTTTAACCATTTATACCAATCCATCTATTTGTTCCCTCAGTTTATGCGCTTCAAGTCGAAACTTCCCTTGAATATTCTCGAAGGCACTTATCTGAGCTTTCATCTTTTTAACTGTGCTCCAAAAACCTTTCATTTGTTGGAGTTTCCTCACCAAATTTTTTTTCAAACATGTTGGATCACTGAAGTGACATTATTGAAGACTTCATACCGATTTGCATTCTCTTTATCTTTTCAAGTGACCAATTTATTGAAAAAAAATGAAGTATGTACATGAATGAAAGAATCTGTAGATATGTGATGATATGCTAATGGATGATATATACAAGATGCTCTCCTAATCTGTTATGTGAATGGATGCATGTATGAATATGCTTTATATGCAGTGTACATATGGTAATTTAAATGCAACCATGGGACATAAAGATAAATCAGAAAGAGGGATAGAAGAAACAGACAAAGAAATATGTTAGTACACCATAATAGGAATAAATAAATAAACTAATTTTTAGAAATAAATAGGCATATATACAAATAGAACACTAAATAGAATAAAATGGAGATGAATATATACAGAAAAATTGTCATGAAGCATAGATAGAAAAAATAAGCATATATACAATACGAAATGAGTTGATAAAGGTTAGAAGGCGTTCCTCTTTGTGTCCTAAAAGAATGGTTCTCTCGAAAGACGGTTTGGCTGTATTTAGGCTTGTTATCCTCACAAAGGTGCTACGTGCTGGTTTCGAGGTTCTAAGACTCATGGGATCTCAAGTTGTTCTTACGGAACAAAATGAGGTGAGGCATTCCCCTAACTTTCCTAGAAAGGGTGACTACCGAAATCCCGGGCCTCAGTGCAAAGGGTGAATCCGGAATCCTGGACTTTTGTGAATTAATGTGGTGTGTGGGAGGAACAACAAACCTTTATCAACCACTTTCATTGTTGCCTAAATAATGAAGGAACAGAGCATAATCACTAACAAAGATTGAGCAAACGATCAGTCCAATTCAAACAATGACTATAATGAATAAAATAAGTAAAAGAAACGGAAAACAAGCATGATTCATATTCACAAATATGCACATCAAGAAATAATGAATAAAATGTAAGATGCGAAAGTAATGAGAGAATGTGGATGCATCATGCAATTTGAACAGCCTCCTTTTTTCTTTGGGAAATGTGAAAAGAATATGCAAGTTTTTTTTTTTTGGGGAAAAGGGAGAATGCAATAAAGAACATAAAGTGCAATGCAATGCATGATATTGTGAAAACATTTTATTATTAACCCAAAAACAGAACAAGACTTTGAAAAGTGGCTTGACTCTCTGAGGTGTCCCCAGTGGAGTCGCCAAGCTGTCGAAACGTCTAAAGAGCCGTCCGACGGGAAATTTGGCGAATAAAAAGATTTGAAAATTTCAAAAATAAGAAAAGGAGTCGCCACTAACCATTTGGTTTAGGTAGGTTAGCCACCTATTCTAACTCCATTTAACCTAACGTAATCTATAAAGATTACCTTAGGTCAAACAAGTATTGGTCTATGAAAACAGATTTTGGATTCGGGAGTCGGTTATGTTCGAGGAAGGATTAGCACCCTCGAAACGCTCGAAAATCGGTACCACAAAAGTCTTTTTGAAAATCAATTTTAAGGTTAATAACGAAATGCTTTCAACATTAAAAAAAATGTAAAAAAAGTTTGAATGTTGGAGTAAAAACTCCTTTCGATATAGGTTAGTTCACCCTTTGAAGAAAATCCAATTTAATGAGATCCGTCTTGAAATTTGGTTAGAAAGTTCCCAATGTTGAATAACCGAATTGAGAGCTTTCAAAAACAAACTTTAAAAATCAAAATATTAAAACAAATAACTTGTTGAAGATAAATTTTAATTTGAAGAAAAGAAAGGGTTTTGAAGAAAATTGGATTAAGTTTGGAAAGATTTCAATCATTGAGGACTAAATTGAAGCCTTTCGAAAAAAAAAATTTTGAAAAATTTTTAAAACTAATGTCGGAATTATTAAATTCCTTTTATTGATATGTAGATTTTAAATAAAAGCAAATTTCGAGAAAAAAAATTTAAGTTTAATTAGAAATATTTCAATGTAGGGGTCAAATTGAAATCCTTCAAAAAAACATTTTTTTATTTTTGAAAATAATGTCGGAATAATGAAATTCCTTTTATTTTTGGATCTCGTTTTTTAAAACCTTGATTAAAGAAATTAACCAAAGTTTAATTTTGTAAGAAAAACCTCAACTATTGATTAAGTTTGAGATTTTCCTAAAAAGGTATTTTTAAACTTTTAAAACTATGTCGGAGTTAAAATTCCTTTTGCTGATAAAGGGGATTTTCTTTTAAAAATATTTTTAGGGGTTTGTTTGAAGAAATGAAATTTGTAGAAAAACTTTTGAAATTTTAAAGAAATCATAAATATGATGTGGTATGCAAATGATCTTTTAAAAGAATGGATAAAATCATTTTTTTTTACTTTTCAAAATAGATGGAAATCTATATTAAAGTCTTCCGAGGCCCGATAAGGTTATCTCGAAAAACCCTCACCTAAGAGAACCATTGAAGTCCTCGTAATCACGAGATCCCATCTGATCCCCTATCATCAGGATTTCCAATGCACGTGATTTTTTTTTTGAAAACGATGCACTAATTTCTAAATACATGAAATGATGGAATAAAATAAACTAAGGACATGGGTTAGCATAAAAATATATTAAGTATGTATTAAACGAATAATTAAAGATGCATGAACTTAATTTCTAAAAGGACATAAACGATGTAGATGGCCCTAAGCTAAATGGCATAAATTAAAACGCTAATGGGCCTAAGCTAAATGGCATATTAAAATATTAATGGGCCTAAGCTAAATGGCATATTAAAATGTTAATAGACCTAAGCTAAATGACATATTAAAATATTGATTGGCCTAAAACCAAAATGCAAATGGATTTGATTCTAAAATGCAAATGGACCTAGTTACTATATGGTATAAATTAAATGAGATGGGTCTAGACTAAAAATGTGAATGGGCCTAATTACTAAATGATATAAATTAGATGAGATGGGTCTAGACTAAAAATGTAACTGGGCTTAATCCTAAAATTCATATAAAGATCATCAAAATATTTTGGACAGAAAATTAATGCAGTCGAACTCATGGACATCATTTACATAAAGAACTAACTGATCATGAGACTCTAAATAGATGCACATACACAAAATAGTAAAAATGGCAAGTTTGATGAGAATTTGCGACAAAAAATATGAGTTTTGACAGAGATTCATGTGCATATTGATAAAGATATAAACTTGGACAACATACATATAAAAATCAACAAAAAACAAAAAAAAAGACTTTAACTTTGACAGGTATTCAAGCACAAAGCAGTAAAATTGGTAATTTGCACAAGAACATTCATAGGGATCAACGCATATAAAAGAGGAAACTTTGAGCAATACACAGAGATTAACGCACATATATATAAAAAAGAGGAAACTTTGAACAGAGATTGGTATAAATAAAAATGAAACTACAAAAATGCAAACTTGAACAGGCAACCACGTAAGAATTAATAAAAATAACAACTTGAAAAGAAAATTGTATGAGATTTAACAAGTTAAAAAAAATTAAACTGAAATTTACAAGAAAACTGAAGTAATAAAAGTTTAGACAGACAATTACCCAAGCTTTAACTCAAAGTGTAAGCTGATGAAAATAATAGAGACTGGTATGAACTATTACAACGGATGAGGTAAGTGTCTATTTTTGAGAGAGAAAAGAATGGCTCTAGCTTGGAAAACCAAACTGCCTTTTCTTTTTGATTCTCCAGACGATTTACTCTCAAGACAAAGAAGAATCAAATTGCTCTGTTTCACAAAACTGAAAGAGGAAAACTTCTTCTCTTTTTTGACTAAAAAAATTGTTGCTTTTTTGTAAAACTTGTTTTCAAAACCATAAAGGTCCTCTTTTTATTGAGGAAAATCTCTTTTTGAACTGAGACTTGTTTCTTCTCTATTTCCAAATGGCCAAAGAAAACAAAAAATGACCGACTACTTGCTTTTTAAAAAAAAAACCAAAGCTTGTTGCCTTCTTTCTTCAGAAAATGAAAAACAAAACAGAGAGCCCATTCTCTAAAACCAAAAGATGACCGACCCTTCCTTTTGAAAACCCTAAGTTCGCTCCCTTTTTCAGCAAAATGAAAAAATAAAAAAAAAACAGTCGGCCCAAAAAAACAAAAATGGCTGACCTCCTTTTTGAAAACTCCAACTCCCTGCTCTCTTTCTTCATCAAAATGAAAAAAAAAAACCAGTGGGCCCAAAAAAAAATGGCCGACCTCCTTTTTGAAAACTCCAACTCCCTGCTCTCTTTCTTCAGCAAAATAAAAAAATAAAAAAAAAACAGCGGGCCCAAAAAAAACAAAAATGGCCGACCTCCTTTTGAAAACTTCAACTCCCTGCTCTCTTTCTTCATCAAAATGAAAAAATAAAAATAAAAAAAAAAACCAGCGGGCCCAAAAAAACCAAAAATGGCCGACCTCCTTTTTGAAAAAACAAAGTTCGATGGAATTATTGGACATCTCTTGAGACATTGGCTGCATCCCCCCTAGAATGTCCCACTTTTTAGCCTTTTTGAAAATCTCACACACTTGGTACAGAGTATTAATACAAAAACCAAGAAATGTGACAGGTTTAAAGCTAGAAAGTTGATGCTCTTGTCATATCAGAAGAGATGCATGGCCCAACCTCTCTTTCTTTAATGGCGTAACCTTTGTCCTTCTTTGTGGCTTTGGTTTCTTTCTTTTATTCCTCTGCATGGGCAAGGTGGCGTGGCTTTTGGTTGCTTTGAGAAGTTAACTGCTTTATTAGCGACAATAACTGCAGAAAGTTTGAAGAGTTGAAACTCTTTTTTCAGGGTCTGGAGTGTAAGAATTTCGACTGATGCTCCCAAATAAAAAAAAGGACATAATATTTAAAATGGGCACATTAATAACAAACCAAGTTAAAATTGAAATTAAAATTAAGACTAAGATTAAAATGAACATTAAGATGCAAATGAATAAGGAATGGATAAAAATAAAATAAAATAAAAATAAAAAAATAGTGTCTACAACCACTATGAGATTATTTTTCTCTATAAGGCCGGAATAGAGTATGTTTGGTTAAAATCTGTGATATCACATATTTAGAATGCTGGTGGATTAAAACGGTTATAAATTCTTCTACTATAATTTATGAAGATAATGCTGATCGTATTGCACAAGTAAAAGGAGAATATATTAAAGGTGATAAGACCAAGCAAATCTTGCCAAAATTTTTATATACTTATGAACTCCATAAAAGTGAACAAGTTGATCTTAGGCAAATTCGCTCCAGCAATAATTTGCAAGATTTATTTACCAAATCATTGCCAACATTAACATTTGAGAAACTAGTCTATGGCATTGGTATGCGATGAATCAATAAGATGCAAGATTAAAAGCCCGAGAATAGGTTACACATATAGATATTAGAAGTGGTAATACCTAGTGACCCTGGAAGTGGCAATAAATAAATGCCCTAGAAATGGCAATAAATATATATCCCAATAATGATTGTTTGAGGGGGAATAAATTATAGACATAGTGCACTATACTCTTTTTTTTCTTTTTGTCTGGTTTTTGTCCGAAAGGGTTTTCCCAGCTAAAGGGTTTAATGAGGCAGTAATAGTACATCTGAATATCCTGAAGACACATTAGAGGAATTCAACTGCTCTATACTCTTTTTTCCTTATGATCGATTTTGTCCAACTGGATTTTTTTGACTTAAAAGTTTTTAACGAGGTGGTAGCTATACATCTAATAAGACCTTTTAAAATGGTATTCTATCCAAGAGGGAGTGTTATGGAATAATGGACTTTCACACCTCAAGCCCATTTATCTTGTCCTGAAGACAAGCCCATATTGAAAAGAATTAATGAAGAGACAAAATAAGAAGAATATATCTAAAGTTTTAGGAATTGTCGTTTTCTTGGCTTGTAAGTAAACTTAGCTTGCAAGTTAAGTTAAACCTATGTTATTTGTAAAAAGGTTCTCCAATATAAATAGAGAGCTCTTTCACTCTTTGTCTCATCTCATCTCACACAGAAATATCTCTTAATAATATTCTCTCTATTCTCTTCATCTCTTATTTCTTGTTCTTGTTTGTTCTTCAATATTTCAATATTTCAATATTTATAACAATACTTCTCAATTTAATTTTATGTATGAGAATTTACAGCACATCCGAATTGGGCCCAGATAGTAGGCCTGGCGTGCTATGAGGTCTATGGGAAAGCCTAGCCTAGAAGCGACTTATGGTTATGGAATGTTTCCAGCTTTGCTCAACATGAGGCACAATGAATTCTAGAAGTTAGATCAATATTAGTATGGCAATAGATGGATATTAAGTACATATCTATCTTGTTTAGAATCGTTTAAAACTGTAAACTGTATAAATTATTTAATAAATAATTTTGGAGCGATTTTGGATAATAAAATCATTATACATAGTGGATTCGGAGCGATTTCGATTTGAAGGCCTCGGATATCCACTATCTATCTAGAAACCATTTAAACTTCGTTAATTTAATTTAGTTATTTATTGCAGTACATCAATTTCATAATATTTTAAAATTTTGACTTAAAAATTAGTGGTTTTAGATTTGGATTTAGATTTTAGATGGATATCCGCTTATCCACTTAAGTTAAACGGTTATGTGCTGCGGATTTGAATATCATTAAACGGTTTCGATGTGAATTCGGATAGCAGATAGTTAAATGGTTTCGGTTATGGATAGTGAAAATTAAGTGGATATTCGAGCCTGTACCAACCTTAATTGATACTACTATTACGATAAATTAGGTTCCAATAAGACTAAAAATATTGATAGTGGCATGATTAATTATTGTACTAGTGCGATTAAAATTGTAATTATAAGATATAAATGGAAGATTATTAATTATTGTACTAGTGCGATTAAAATTGTAATAATGTGATATAAATGGAAGATTAATTATTGTAAATGGAAAATATGTTCGATTAAATCAGTGGTTTTGATAAAAATATAAGAAAAAACCAATAATATATTAATCAGAAAAAAGGTGGATATATATTTATATTTATATATATATATTATAATTTTATAAGATAAAGATAAGTCAAGAATAAGAAAGATTCCAAAGGTATTCGGTGCATTGAAGAGTTTTGCCGCACAGACAAACTCCACGCACCATCATCAAGCTCAAGCACCGTTTCGGTGCAACCGGCTCCCAGTCTCACTTAGTTTTCGTTTGAGCGCAGAATCTTGAAGGTGAAATTGTGTTTTGAGTTTCAGCACATATATGACCTATAAATAACAAAATCTTTGATGTTGGGATTCACATGTGGATTCCATTCTAACCTTTAACTGATTCTCCACTATTTCTCCGTCCCATCCGCAAGGAAAGGAAAAAAAAAGTAAGCGAGGTGAGAAGAGTCCATTATATTCATTATTCCATTTCCGCACACATTCAAAATCAAATCAAATACACTAGTTTGGCCACAATTCTTCTTTGATTTCTTAAAATATTCTCTCTTTTCTTTCTTTTCTAAGACAAAAAAAAAAATTATATACTTGTCATTTGTCATCTCAATCACAGTGCCCCCTCCCTCCATCACCTCTATTTAAACCTTCTAGCTACCCCCTTCTTCTTGCCTTTGAACCAATTGTGAAAGCCCTATTCGTATAAGGTGCTGTTTTTTACTTCCAAAACCTTCCTTTGGGATAACATCCACGTTTACATTCTTATGATTCAAAATTATAGCTACAAATATCCTTCTTTGATCCTCGCATCAGTTTGTTTTTTGTTCTTCCTTCCGTTATAACATGACATAGCTAGATTCCATGAGTTTTCTTTCATGTTCTTGGACCACACCTCTCTCTGTTTCTCTGTCGGAGTATTTCAATGCTCAGTTTCTGTTCCTTGTTGCTTCCAGACAAAAAAACTCGAACACCCAGTTCCAAAAGCTTCATCTATTTTGCAGTTTCTGAAAGAACTTTTCTTGTGGTTTTGCAGCAGAGTTTTAGCAGGTAAAGAATAGAGTAAAAATGGCTGCAAATAAACAACTGCAGAAGAGCTACTTCGATGTGCTGGGAATTTGCTGCTCCTCTGAGGTTCCTTTGATAGAAAACATATTAAAGTCCCTGGAGGGTGTGAAAGAAGTATCTGTGATTGTTCCAACCAGAACGGTCATCGTGGTTCATGACAATCTCCTTGTTTCTCAGCTTCAAATCGGTAAATCCAACAACCCCATCTTCCTTCTTTGTTATTATCTTTATTTACTTATTACAAATTTAATGTTTCTGAAACAATTTGAGTACTGGTTGGGTAATCCTGGTGAGAAAAACATGTCTTTAGATTATAGAGCATAAGCCTAAAAAGTGTATAGCTTTGCCAGATAGTGTAATCATTTTTTTTGAATTCAATTTTGACGTTTTTGATAGGTTAATTTTATTGCCAAAATAATTGGATGCTTACATTAATAATTGCTGATGTTGAAAGCTGCGGTTTTGATGGTTCTTTTGTTTTTTCTTTTAATTAGAAATACTTTGTTTGATTTTCCTTTCCAGTTTTGAGTTCAGTGTTAATTGGCACAGAAAATAGGTAAGAGGGAGGGATGATCCCATGTGATTCACATGACCTACGGGACTCCACCTCTCTCCTAAATATCTTTACTTATTTCATACTACTCCCTGGAAATCTTTGTTTATCATATTATAAAATTTTTTAAATGTTTAAAATTATGTATCCTTCCGTTTTTTTTTTTTTTTCTAAATGTTCATTTCAAGGCCCAATTTGAGTATAATGGACATCTAAAATGGATGGTTATACATTAAAAATGTCGATCATGTGTTAATATCTTAGCATGTGAAATCTTTATTTGGGTAATTTTAGAAATCTTAGACTGTTAATCAATCAAATTGAAAGATTAGAGATCAAATTGAACAATTGTACAAAAGTCACACCCTAAACTGAGTATTTAACATTTAGAAAAGAAGTTGATTTTTTTTCTTTCAAAAAGTTGGAAAAGTATAAATTTCGAGAAGATACAATTTACAAAATTTTTTTGTTTTCAATGAAAATGAGATATAGATTTTGAGGAGGGTATTGCCGTATTGGAATTAAACTGATGAAGCCACCAAAAAAAGAAGGAGAAATACATAAAAAAAAAGAGGGAATTGTTTTTCTTTTAGCATAAAGTGGGCATTGTTTTGTTAGTGACGTGCTTAATGAGTTTTGCATTCGGGGGCAAAGGAGAAACATTTGTGTATGAATGAATAAGATAACTGTTGGAGGTGATTAAAGCTAAAATTTGGGCCGAATGATGGATCAGAGTGACGTGTCAGAATCAATGGTGGGGTAGAAGTTTCGTTATACGTAATTAACAAATCGCCACTTTGCGAGAAGAGATGTAGGAAAAGTGTTGTTTTAGTAAAATTGTTATATAAATACTGTATAAATAATTTAAAATAATATTTGGTAAATTTAACATGGAAGTGCTATAAGAAGTTAAAAGTTGTTTGGTATTAATATTATAAAATTACTGTGAGATATTAAAATTATTAAAAAGAATTTTTTTTATTTTTGTATAAGTATTTGAAAAAATTTATTATCTTTCACATATTAACTCTTATATATATATGTATATTTTTATATAAATTATATAATAATAAAAATGATAAACAAACATTTTAATCTATAGATTATTTTCAAATCATTTTAAAATTAATTTATGTATAAATTTTCGATCAATTGGAATTCTTTTATATAAATATATATATATACACCTTTATTACTTGATAAATTTAATGTACGTTCAAATAAAATATAATAATATCAAAAATCTAAATTATAAATTTTAAAATAAAATAACTATAGCTAAAAGTGAAAAAAAATAAAAGGTGAATAGTAAAGTTATTTTGTCATATTGAAAACACGATAGGAGCATTAAAAGTACATACAAAATTTTATTGGAAAAAATCAGCTTCTCGCATAAGTAAAAAAAAATGATTTTAGGAAAAATTTCAAATTGTAACTTTAACTAGAAGTAGAAAATCAATTTCTTTGATAAGTTAAAAAATGTAAAAACTATATATCCAAATACCTAATTTCAACTTATAGAATAGAAAAGTTATTCAAAAAGTTAGGCCAAACACCCACGTAATATGTAACAGGATCTTAACAAGGATAATAATAGTATTTGTTTTGCCTAAAAAATCATGCATAATTCTACTGTAAAATTTAGTTCAAGTTAGTTTATTTCAATGATTTCTAGGTATGTGCTTATATAAAATCTATCTTACTTATTTTAAAAAACAAGTTGTGCATAATTCTATAATTCTAAACATTATAAACATTTGACACATCAATCAATACAGATAACTTATTTCATATTGGATTCAAACACACTCTTCTCCAACTAAAAAGATATATATATATATATATATATGTTCAGATAATCACTTATTTAAGATCCGATGCGATTCGAACAGAATTAATCGTAGATTGTTAAACGGATATGAATATTTGTAATCATACATTAAAAAAAGGATATATATATATATACATATATATATATATGCGTTCTTAAACTAAGTGATATTTACATATAATAGTTATAATAAGATCAGGAGTTCAAGTAAAACCCTTGCCATCTAGGTACCAACCCTATAGCCTTTGGGCATCTAATTAAGCCAAAGAAGGGCTGTTGAAAAAAAAAAGAAGAAAGAAAAAAGAAAAAAGATGGAGATATATCTTTTTTGATTGAAAAATGATAAATAATGATTTTTACACGTTTGATTATGTTATTTCTCTACTTAGTTAAAACGTTAGATTGATTTTTTATTGTATTAATTAATTTATCATTTTTAAGGGACTCAAGGCGTATAGCCTAGCTGATTCACCTATCTCTTTAGGACACGGATTAAAGTATCGAAACCCGGCTCCGCCAGTTCCTTCCTCATGATAAAACCATATAAAAAATCTTACAATTGAACATTTTCAATTTCTTTTTTTTTTTATAATTAAAAAAAGTATGTTCATTTTATTTTTGAAAAAAGGTCCGTTCTTGTTCGTGATTCCAATTCAAAAAGGCTTATTCATTTCATATGTATATATATATATATATATATATATGCGCTTTCATGCTACAATGATACCGATTTAATAATTCGTAGAGTGGCCGACAAACATTAACATTAAACATGGTATGACTAGTTGACAGAGAAGAGAGGATTCTTCTTTGTTAATTTTTGTCAATGCTGAAACCAATTCCCTTACTTTATTTATAAAAGAAAATCAATGAAATTTTTTTTCCTTAATGCAGTTAAGGCTCTAAATCAAGCAAGATTGGAAGCTAATGTAAGAGCACATGGGGAGATAAACTACCAAAAGAAATGGCCAAGCCCTTTTGCAATGGCTTGTGGGTTACTGCTTTTATTATCATTTTTGAAGTATGTGTACCATCCATTGCAATGGCTAGCCGTAGGAGCTGTGGTAGTTGGCATCTGCCCCATTCTTTTGAAGGGCTATGCTGCCATTAGGAATTTGAGGCTGGACGTCAACATCCTTATGCTAATTGCAGGTAATTATTCCATTTTATATTCTTTTCTTCTTTATTTCATATTTCCCACATGTGATTGCAAAATCTTTTCCAAAAACAAAAAAGAGATTGGAAATTTTTTCCCTTCATCTAGATTTCCAGTGCTTTTTTTTTCTTTTTCCCATAAGTATAACTATTTGTAAAAAAGAAGAGATTCAAACGTAAATCTTTTCGAGAAGAAACAATGCATAATCTATACCTTTTGAACTCAATATTCGTCAATTGTCTCAAAAAATATTCTCAAATTACATCTTAACAAAGGCTAATTAATAAGTAAATAAGTAATGGCGTTCAAGGTAGTGCTAAGGACTGAACTAGAGGGGGTCCAAAGTTCGTAGATAAGTTTCCTTTTATTGTCTTTGTACAAACTAAAATTTTATATTTTGGTATTAAATAAATAAAATTATAATATCTCTCCTAACTTAAATTAAATATAAAATTTTATATTGGTTTTTTGTTTATTGAGAATAATTAAAATTACATAATTTTCACCATTTAACATGCAAACTAAAGGACCCATATTAAATTTTAATTATATTAACTATATATATATATATATATATACTACATGTAAAAAGTCACTTCTCTTCTCAGTAATTTTAGTTAATTTATTTTACGTAGAGAAACAAAAATTCCAATTTTAAAGGCAAAACTTTTCAAGAATATTCTTAATCAAAAATTTCATTGCCGTATTTTGACAATAATATATATATATGTGTGTATATATGTGTGTGCAAGGGTGTATATGTTAAAAAAGCTTTTAGGGGAGGAGAGGCTTTTAGAAAAGTGAGAGTACAATGCTTTTATAAGAAAAAATTGATTTGAGCTCCACAACAAGGCTTGTTTGGTTTTATGTGAATATAGTGAAATCTTAACCATATAAAATATAATTGCAAAACTTAGTGGCTTTATAATTGCGTAACTTTTTCTTTTCCTTTTATAAGTGCATAACTTAGTGGCTTCGCAATCACCATTTTGAGCTGGATTCCAACCCTTCCTTCCAGGTCAAGGCTATCAGATCTCTCGTGATAAAAAGGTGCAGGTGGGAGGGAAAAGCCAAACCTTGCCTTGTTCTTTTCCCCTTTTTCCCAGACTTGCGTCCTAAAATGTCACCAAACTAAATATCTTAGGGCGCCAATCAATTTTAGGATATACTACAGGAATTATTGTGTGCAAATGTTATCGGGGTTTAGACTTTAAACTTTGATCACAGAACTAAGAGTCCAGCCTGATTGACTAAAAATGATTTTGTTGAAATTTTGTATGATCAGTTGATTGGTTTGAAAGTTAGTCAGTTTTTTCTTTGGTCAAAATTTTCTCATTAAACACTTAGAAATCTTGAATTTAGTTAATAGACATTTTATAGGTTAAAATATTGGATCACATCCGAACATTGCATACTCCCTGATATATTGAGGTTTTAAATTCAAGTCTCATCATATATGACATTTGATCATGTTGGAACCTCATAGTTTTCGTCTTTCAGTCTTGTGGAGGTCTTTAATTTGACAATCAACTAATCGAAGAAAAAGAAAGTTTCAAGATATGGAGAAAAGGATATTATATACGCTACTATACGCAATTAAAGAAATTAAGGTAATTCATAAATATATACATAACTGCTCAAAAGTTTTAAACAAAAAAAAATGATACTATTTCTTCCTGGGAACAGTTTTTTTTTTAAATTATTATTCTTATAATAAAACGGTACCTTAGTATCAAAAATTGATTATTTTGTTCTTTGCTTGACAATTAGTCTGCTTGAGGCTTTGTGGGTTAGAGCCCTTTTGACATTGCAAAATTGCAATTAGAGCTGATTGATAATTAATTGTTAAATTTGATCGCCAAAACAATGTCAACCATTATGAAATTTGTTAATGTAAAAAATTTCAACTGTGATTAATTTGTTTTTAATTTGCTAAAAGACATACTTTTGTGTCATTGTGATTTTATCACCTTCAGATTTTTTTTATATAAGAAAAAAAAAATCTCAACCATAGGATAAAAATTTTGGGTCATAGCCCATAAAGATGTATCCTATTCATAGATTATTTCACTCTTAATTTTAGTAATCAAAATTTAAAAGAAGATTTCAAGTAAAAATAAAAAATAAAAAAATTTCAAGTCATAATCAAAATTTAAATGACGATTTCAAGTAAAAATAAAAAATAAAAAATTTTAAGTCATAATGTTAAAGTTTAGCGTCTATAGCCAGCTTTGGAACGTAGCGTCCATTCATAGCTTTCCGTGGATGGTAAGAAACCTCAAAGAAAAATAGAATTTTATGTCTCTTAAGATATCCCTATATAGTTGTTGATTTTCCCCTCTACCAATTTATTTTTCCCTTTGCTTCTTTCTCCTCCTTTTTTGATTTTATAAACTTTCATCTTGCTTTGAACAAGTCTCCAATTTGATATATGTCATCAATTTGGATGCCTTTAATGTAATTTTGTTTAGCTGGTCAACTTTACACCTCATTATGTTGCTACTTTTTTGTCTTGTCCACTTTCATCCTGCTTTTAAGCTATCTGATTTGTCCAACCTAACTCAACCCAAAGAAAGAAAAAAATAATGAACAAGCTGAAATTCTAGGATTGACATTAAAATAAAAAAATTACATTTCGGTTGGTGAAAGAATAAAAATAAAGCTAAATAGTTCATATTTTGAAGGAAAATTAAACCCTTCATATTAGTCTCAGGTAAAAAAAATCTTGTTATTTGGTCTTTGAAAATTACACCTGCTGTGAGGTTCTCAATTGTTAATTATGTAATTGGGTATTCATTTCCGCTTTTCCAATCTTCCAAATAAAAAAGTATCTGAGCATTTGTCTCCTTGATAACTACATTTATCCTCCTATTCCAACAATTGAATTCAAATGATCCCCGCCTTCAAATCAAAAGGAAAACAACAGTAAAAGAGGTTCATGCATTGATTCATGAGCCCAAGTTACTACAATGGAAGATGCTCAAATGGATTTTAATTTGTTTTTCTAAGTATTGAATCAATGTTCACTGTTTATGGACTTATTTACTTGTTGCTTAAGAATTTGAATGTTGAATGTTAGTTTTGGGTATTGGTCCGTTTGTCTTAGACAAAACCTGTTATTGTTTTTACAGTAATGGGGAGCGTTGCAATGAAGGACTACACTGAAGCTGGCACTATAGTCTTCCTCTTCACCACTGCAGAATGGCTTGAATCAAGAGCAAGCCATAAGGTGTGCTATACTCTCGCAACACTGAGAATGTACTCCGAATAATTCAAATTTTGTAATTGTTCTTGACTAAGAAGCTAGTAATATCTATGTTGCTTGGACTTGGGGTGCGTACAGATATGTGTCTAACAAGGATTCGTTCGATTTTTCCTAAGCTTTCTCATATATTTAGTGGTTTGGACCTACGTGCTTCTGTCGGATACAGGTACTTCATGGAAACGAAGGGTCAAGGCAACATGAATAAATCATAAATATGGCTAAGAGCTAGTATATGCAGACAACTGATCTCTTCATTATAAAAGTTAATTGGCAGAAAGCATGCAACGGGGTTATCATATATAAGATGATCATGTTTAAACCTTTAACAATATAATGTTTCAGGCTACCGCGGTTATGTCGTCATTGATGAGTATAGCTCCACAAAGGGCAGTTATAGCCGAGACCGGGGAAGAAGTGGATGCCGATGAGGTCAAATTGGACACCGTTCTGGCAGTTAAGGCTGGTGAAGTTATACCTATTGATGGAGTTGTTGTAGATGGGAAGTGTGAAGTGGATGAGAAGACCCTGACTGGTGAATCTCTTCCAGTTACCAAAGAAAAGGATGCAACTGTCTGGGCTGGCACCATCAATCTAAATGGTACCAACTCATTTTTCCTTTTATATTCTGTTTTTAAGTTCTACAAATTTGGGTGCTGACAGGGTTGCTCTGCTTCTAGGTTACATTAGTGTAAAAACTACTGCTGTTGCTGAAGATTGTGTAGTCGCCAAGATGGCAAAGCTGGTGGAGGAAGCTCAAAACAGCAAGTCTAGAACCCAAAGATTCATAGACAAATGTGCCCAGTTCTACACTCCAGGTTGGTTAACTTCAATATAGATTTACAAGGTTTTGTTTACCATCTTGTAGAGAAGAAATTAAATTAGGTAAGATTTTGACTTGATCACTAAAATATAGTGAAGTAATTCCCTCACCTAGACTAGAATTATGGTATTATCTTCTTAATCAAAGTTTCTCAAAATCTCCTTGTTAGTCATTAGACATTAGTACTCTCTTTTAGATTATAATGCAGGTTTTTGTTTTCTTGGAAAAGTCCAAACAGAGCACTAATTTATTTTTAATGGTTATTATTTGCAGCGATTATAATTGTATCAGCCGCCATTGCTGTGATTCCAGCTGCACTTAGAGTGCATAACCTTAAACAATGGTTTCATTTAGCATTGGTTGTCTTGGTGAGCGCATGTCCATGCGCTCTTATCCTTTCTACACCTGTGGCAAGTTTTTGTGCTCTTACAAAAGCAGCTGCATCAGGGCTTCTCGTTAAGGGTGGCGACTATCTTGAAATTCTTTCCAAAATTAAGATCACAGCTTTTGACAAAACTGGTACACTTACGAGGGGTGAATTTGTTGTCACCCAATTTCAATCTCTCTGTGAAGATATAAGCTTCAACACATTGCTTTACTGGTACGGCCTTTATGTCCTCCTTCGCTTTTTTATAAATAATGTTTGCTTCCATAAAACCATGTGTAAGATAACAATATGCAAAGATCTGAGATATCAAGCAACTTCAATTTGAAAATCATTCAAATAACCTTTAATAGATATGTATGATAGAGTTCATTTATGTACTGTTATAAGGCATCTTGGTTCAAATAAATATTGAACTACACCCAAAAGTTTGCATTTCACTAGATGTTGATATTAGTTGCACTACGTTTTTGAAGGGTTTCAAGCATTGAGAGTAAGTCAAGTCATCCAATGGCAGCTGCACTTGTAGAGTTTGGAAGGTTACAATCCGTCGAACCAACACCTGAAACTGTGGAGAATTTTCTGAATTTCCCCGGAGAAGGTATATATGGAAGAATTGACGGCAGGGATATTTACATCGGAAGCAGAAAAATTTCAGTGAGAGCTCAAGGAACAGGTGAAAACTTTTGCCTCCTGTAGCTTCAAATTGGTAGCCACCTTGGTTCAGCGTAATTTTAGTAAAGTAAATAATATTTTATAGTCGTTTACGAATTTTCATTTTTAATTGCTTTACCTAAACTGAGAATGTATTCTGCTTTCATTTTCAATTATTGTATTTTTGGATTTGCAGTTCCAGCTGTAGAGGGCAATACGAGGGAAGGAAAGACAATAGGATATGTATTTTCTGGAGCAACCACTGTTGGTGTCTTCAGTCTCTCAGATGCTTGTAGAACTGGCGCTGCAGAGGCAGTCAATGAACTAAAATCAATGGGGATAAAAACCGCTATGCTTACAGGAGATAATCAAGCAGCTGCAATTCAAGTACAAGAACAGGTGCATTTCCAATCTTTAACTTTTTGCCTCCATTTATTAGGACAGAATAACATGGCACTAACTACAATTCTTAAAATAGTTTAACACAATCCAAATAGTAATGATGAGATCTGGAACTAAATTGAAATCCTCTCATCCTGTGTAGAAATTCTTTATTGGACATGCTGTTTAGCTTATGCTGAAAATCTGAAATCTTTGAACTGATACGAAGATATCGATGTGCAGCTGGGGAATTGTCTAAATGTAGTCCATGCAGAACTTCTTCCTGAGGACAAGGCAAAAATAATCAAAGAATTTAAGGAGGAGGGCCCGACGGCTATGATTGGAGATGGCCTCAATGATGCACCCGCACTTGCTACAGCTGATATTGGTATCTCAATGGGCATTTCAGGTTCAGCACTTGCGACAGAGACAGGGCATGTGATTCTTATGTCAAATGACATTAGAAAGATACCGAAAGCTATCCAACTAGCTAGAAAGGCTCATAGGAAAGTCATTGAGAATGTCATTTTGTCCATCAGTACTAAGGCTGCTATTCTTGCTTTGGCGTTCGCTGGTCATCCTCTTGTGTGGGCCGCAGTTCTTGCTGATGTTGGAACATGCTTGTTGGTGATCTGTAATAGCATGCTACTTTTGCGAGGTACTCACAAACATGCAGGAAAATGCAGCAGATCTTCAGCTGTATCAGATACAGAGAAACATGGATGCAAAACCAGCCATTGCCACTCATCTCATGATCACCAGCATGCTAGCATAAACGAAAAAGTCCAAAAGGCATGTCAGCCTAAAAAATGTTCCTCACAGAAGTGTGCCTCAGAATGTCAATCTAGCACTTTCAAGTCAGATTCATGTTCAAATTCATCTGGGAGCAATAAATGTGCAGACTCAGCAACCACACACGATGGTTCTGTTAATAGTGGATCTCATGAAGCAAAGCACTGTGACAGAGGAAGCTGTAACAATCGCAAGACTGAGGCACACAATTTGTCTGGCAATTGTTGTTCAGGCCATTCCAGTTCAGGGTTGCGCACAGAAAAGCACAAAAAAGCTAATTGCGGTGCAGAACCTAATGATCTCCACAGGGCGAACCACTGCCACCAGGGGCATTTACATCGTTCTTCTAGTTCAGGAGAAGACGAGCGAGAGACAAAGAACGGTCATTGCCATTCCACTCATTGTGGTGAAAACCATTCCAAGGACCATACTAACCATAAAGGTTTAGGAAACTTGGTAGAACATAGTTGTTTGGAGAGCCTTAACCCGAAGGTTCATTCTCATTCACACAATTCATGTTGTATAGACCACGGTGATCAGCCACCTCACACTGCCATAGACATTCCAATGAGCCATGACCATGAGGTTGTGCATGCTTGTACGAGCCTGGAGAAGAGAGAATTTGGCGGTTGTTGCAGGAGCTATATGAAAGAATGTTGTGGTAAGCATGGGCATTTTGGACCTGGCTTTGGAGGAGGCTTAACAGAAATCATCACTGAATAGAAATATTTTAACTTTCAGATCAGAAGCTATGATCTGCACATGCTTAGAGGGTTGCAGAAGTCAGCATTGGGGAAATTTTGAATCAAGTGCAATGCATGAATCAAAATCAAGAATTGATGTTGAATGAGATGAAAATTATCACATGTATTGTATAGAAGAAAGGGCTTAATACCTTCAGTGGAAAATGTCACAGACTTGAATGGAGCAAATAGTGGAATTTTCTCCTGAGTCATTAAAGCTTTATTACTGTTTCTTTGGTTTTTTGCTTAATTTTTTAAATATTATTATTATTATTATTACGTATATCTTACTTTTATACAAGAGAGTCTGGCAGTAGCTCCCTAATGGTGTCTCCCTTGGTCAATACCTAATACTAGGAGCAATAACAGAAAGGGAACTTAAGAAGTTTATCAGTAAATTAAGCTTCTCATTCTTGTAACATGGCAGATGTAGAGCTTCATAAGTTGTAGATGAACAATACAATGCAAATAACATGAGAATAAAAATATGTAAATTTAAAAATCAAAATTTTTCTTGGTTTTTGGGAACAAGATTCAAATTCCATTGTTTTAAAGTGAGATAATGTTCCTATTAAATCAAACTAGAAACTGACCCGAGCTTTGCCCCAGGTATTTTTAAAATTTTATAAATATTAAGTAATCGTTATTTTACAAATTAAAATTAAAAATTAAAAATATATTTGATTTTTTAGTATTAAACTAAAAAAATGGTATAAATAGAAAATTAAATCTCAAGTTAGGTGTTAATGATATGATATTGAACCATTCATAAAACACATGTTTTCCAATAACCCATAAATTAGGTTCTCATTCAATTAATTTACGTATAATATTTGTTCAGACTTATTTATAATATCTATAATCTATAATTTATACCATCTATACATCTATACCATAATATAAAGGAAGGTCTTATGGAGAATTTAGAGGGTGTCAAGTAGAATAATATGTATTATAATGTTTAATTAAAAATAATTTTTTTACAACATGTATTATTAGTTGTTTATTCCTTTACTTCTGGTTTCTTTTTTTTTTTTTTTGTAAAACTACATAATATCAAAGGAAGGTCTTATGAAGAATTTAGAAGGTGTTAAGTAAGATAATAGGTACTATAATGTTTAATTAAAAATATTTTTTTACAACATGTAAAAGTTTTTTATTCCTTTACTTCTGGTTTCTTTTTTTTTGTAAAACTATTAATTAAAAAATAAAAAGGGCATTTATTAGTTTTTTTCCCTTTACGTTTTTTATATTTTCTATAAACTATTTTCAAAGAAATAAATATTTTTTTCCTTTCTCACTTAAAATTTTCAACGTCATCCTTTCTTTTTTTTCCTCTTATTTTCTCTTGTTTCCCCTCCTTTCCTCCTCTCTTCCTCTCTCTGTCCCCCCCACCATCTCCCCGACTCAAGGTCGTGTAGCTCTAGTAGCGAGTTCGACCTGGCCAATCAGTGTTTGTATGACGTCCGAAGCGCTGGGCTGGCCCATCCCGCCATCGATCGAGAGTGATTTTGCTGCATCTAAGATTAAAAGTAAGTATTATTAGGAGTGCTGTGTTTAGTATATATTTATTTACTTATAATAAAATATTTGTATGTGCAATGTTTAAGATTTATTTATTAAAATATTGGTATGTTTTTCACCACAAAAAAATTGGGTATATTCGTGTATTATTAATATATATATATATATGTTTTTGATATATTAGTAATAATATGTTAAACACTCAATTTAAGATTCAACATTTGAGGATTTACTTATTTAAGGATTAAATCTAATTGTAACAAATTAAGATTAAACTTATTAAGGTGTTAACAAATTAGGACCTCTGTTTGCCGCTGTTAGTCTGTGTAATAGACACACCCAACAAAGCGCATGGAATGACCGATTTTAACACGTGGCATAAAATTTTATCACAAACATCTATCTATAATCTATAATCTATATCTATAATCTATAATATATATAAAAGTACGAATGGTGTAAAACTTTTGAATCGCCTAAAATATCTTTTTTTTTCTAAATATTTCGGAATTGCCATTGATGTTATTGATTTAAATTAAAACTCTTTATTTATTTCTTACTAAATATTTTGTATATATTTATTAAATGATATTTAATAATTAACTAATTTTACTTTCATCATAATTCAATTACCACTCTATTATATTTAAGAAAATAGTTTAATTAACATTCAATTTCATATAATTTAATTTGAAATTTACTGATCTATAATTTAATTAATATCCATTTTAATGTAACTAATTTTACTTTCATCATAATTCAATTACCATTATATTATATTTAAGAAAATAATTTAATTAACATTTAATTTCATATATTTTAATTTGAAGTTTACTGATCTATAGTTTAATTATTATCCATTTTAATGTAGTTTGTTTTTCTAAATTTATTACTATTATTTTTTTATTATTTTTTTGTTATTATTAATATATAACGTATTATATCACATACAGAGCATGCGACAGTGAATGACTAGTGTAATAAAAAAAATTGTTTAATATTAATAATATTTTCAAAGGAAAATAGTTTGTTTTTCTTTTTATTCATTTTCTTTACTTTCTCTCTCCAACTCACGACTAATTCTCTCTTCTCTGTCTTCTCTCAACTCTAGAAGTTGAACCCATAAACCATGGCTTCCACTGCTAATGCCGGCCGCTTCCTCTAGTTGCCGCCGATAGCCAAAGATACCAATTATCTTGCTCTCATACCTCTATTTTTCATCTACCAGCTTAAATTTTCTTAAAAAATTCTACTTTTCACAACAAAATTAAAAAAAAAAAGAAAACTGAAAAATACTAGATCTAGCTACCACTGTGATCAGAATTAGTCACTAATTTTCATATAGTCCATTCCCCTCTTCCTTTTCACCAAGTGTATTGCTTAAAAACCTCCACTACAAGCTCCAACCAAAAACCCTAACAAAAAGCAATATTTATTTAATGATCCTCTAAATGAACTCTGGGTTTTGAAAAGAAGAATTAGGGAGAAAACAATAAAGAATAATAAAATGATAAGATGTTTGAAAAATGTTGAATTTGTCCTTACCGGTGAGCAATTTTTTATTTTTGTAAAGTATTCGGGAAAGAATTCCTTGCTCTGAATTTCATAGTGAATGTTGCAGTTAGAAGAGTTTGGGAGGAAAGTTGGTGCAGAGGCAACAGTTATTGGGTATACCTGCACAGGTAAGTGCAAGACCGACCATTGCAAATAGAGCAGAAGCAAGAGGCAATGAAGGTTCCGTTAGACTTGGGATTTAATACTGATGTTTATATTATTCAAGCGGATTTTAAGAATTTTGAAGTAATTAAAGAAATTGTAGTGAGATATTAGGGTTTGAAAGAAAAAGCATTTAGAAATTTCTGGAAGAAGAAGGTGTCGACGGGAAGAGAGAGGCGACAGATGGAAAAAAAAATTTTCATGTATTTTTCTTGATTTTATTTGTATATATATTATAATTTAATATTCGGTTAAAAGCATATTATATAGTAATATAATAATTAAAATTAATAATAAATTAAAAATAAAATAATGAACTCTTAAAGGTCAACGTGGCAGGCAGTTGGTGCAACACGTATACTTCTATGTTTACCTAACAGTGTGTAGCTTACACATGCTAATTTCCATCCTCTTATTTCCTTAAATGTTACAACCCCCATAGGTTAGGTCCTCATTGTTGCAATTGAAAGGTTTGATCCTGATTTGAGCAACTGTCCAAATATTAGGTCCTTATTTGATTATTTAGCCTAATTATTAATATTAATATTAATATTAATATAATGCCATACCACAAAATGCTTATTGGGTTCATAATGAATTAGTCCTGTGCCATCCAAAGGCGTTTCCTCGAAACATGTTCGCTTTTGAGACTTTGGGGCAACAAAGGAGGTATCGATGATAGCGTAGCTACTGATACGTGGTTTTCTCTTTTCGTCTATTCGTATTTTCGATCCTGGGAATTCCATTCAGTCATAATTGGACTTATGGAAATATATTTTACATCTATGGAGGAACATTTAATAGGTATTTTCTACAAGCTTCCATTCTTCATTCTCTGTCACTTTTTCCTGCATCGACCTGTGTTTGGCTTTTGGCATCAGATATTGAAAGAAAGACTGAGGGGAGAAAAACTAACTTTCATTGAAAGAATGAATGAATATATATACAATTGTTTCATCAGCTAACCGACTAACCAACCTCTAACAACCTTGTCACTAACTTAACTGTAACTAACTAACTTTGATTAAACTACATCTAACTTTGATTAAACTACATCGTTTTACTATATTTAACACCCCCTCTCAAACTGGAGAATATATATTAAGTATTCCCAGTTTGGAAGAAGCTTCTGCGAATGAGTTTGTGGAGAGTCCTTTAGTAAAGCAATTTGCAAGTTGTTTCTTTGAAGTTATTGGTAGTAGGATGATGAGACCAGATTGAAGTTTTGTCCTGACCACATGACAATCGATCTCTATGTGCTTGGTTCTTTCGTGGAAGATTGGATTCTGAGCTAAATATATTGCAGATTGATTGTCACAGAATATAGGTGTTGGAAGCTTGAGTGGAAGGTTGAGATCATCAAGCAAGTAATTCAGCCATTGAATTTCACATGTTGTGGAAGCCAAGGCTCTGTATTCAGCTTCTGAAGAGCTTCTATTGACTGTATTTTGTTTCTTGGATTTCCAGGAAACTAAAGAGGAACCAAGGAATATGCAGTAGCTAGTGATTGATTTTCTTGTATCAATACAAGTACCCCAATCTGAATCTGAGTAGGCTGTCAATTTGAGTTGACTATTTGATGGAAAAAATAAGCCTTGGCCAATGGTTCCTTTTAGATACCTCAGGACACGGTGAGCTGCTGTTAGATGGTCTGAAGTTGGAGATTCGAGAAACTGTGCTAACTGTTGCACTGAGTAGCTAATATCAGGCCTAGTTGTTGTAAGATATTGTAGCTTGCCGATAAGCTGCCTGTACTGTGTAATGTCTACTAGAGGATGTCCTTGTTGTTTTGACAATTTGGTTTCTGGTAAAATAGGAGTAGGACATGGTTTTGATTCCAAGAAACCAGTCTCCTTTAGTAAATCTAAGGTATACTTTTTCTGACAAATGTTGATCCCTTTGGTAGTTCTGGCCACTTCTAATCCAAGGAAGAATTTTAATTCTCCAAGATCCTTGATGCTGAAGGCATCATGTAGATATCCTTTGATTGCAGCAACTTCTTCAATATTATTGCTGGCTATTATACAATCATCAACATAAACCAGTAATGCTGTGAAACTTTTATCAGTAATCTTGAGGAACAAAGTATGATCTGCTGCAGATTGTTTGAAACCATAGTCAAGTAAAGTTGAAGAAAGCTTTGAGTACCACTGTCTGCTAGCTTGTTTTAAACCATATAGGGACTTTGTTAATCTGCAAACTTTGTTAGACTTTGTGTGATATCCCTCTGGAAGCTTCATGTACACTTCTTCTTCAAGATCTCCATGTAAGAAGGCATTGTTGATGTCAAGTTGTTGAAGGTGCCAGCCTTTGATTGCAGCCAATGCTAAGAGGACTCGAATTGTAGTCATTTTAGCTACTGGACTGAAAGTGTCAAGAAAATCAACTCATTCCTGTTGAGTGTAACCTTTTGCTACCAACCTTGCTTTATACCTCTCAATTGATCCATCTGCTTCCTTTTGATCTTATATACCCACTTACAACCTATAGTTGTTTTTCCTTTTGGCAGATCAGTGAGTTCCCATGTGTGGTTCTTTTGTAGTGCTTCAATCTCAGCTTGCATTGCTTGCTGCCAATTAACATCTTTAGTAGCTTCTCTGTAGGTTTTAGGTTCCGTTTGATTGTCAATAGCTACTGAGAAAGCAAGATGTTTGGAATGCAGTTTAGAGTAGCTGAAAACAGTTGATAGTTGGTGTGGACTAGTGTAAACAGCAGAACACTTGTAATCTGTCAAGTATGTTGGTTTTGATCTCTGCCTGGTACTTCTTCTGGTGAGTTGCTGATGTTCATTACCATTCGAATGTTGAGGATGAATGTTGGAATCTGATGAAGGAATCCGGGAAGTCTGGGTTTCTTGAAGAACATGATGAATAGGATGAACATTATGAAGAACAGGATGAGTAGTTTGAGTGTTTTGATTAGAATCAGTGGAAGCAATGTTTTCTGTGGTTGAAGAGTGTTGTTGTAGATTACCAGATATACCAGAGATATCAGAAATATCAAGATTATCAATCAAATGCATGTTAGAGATTGATGGTAGAATGGCAGATTCTGGAAAATTTTGTCTATGTTCTTGGCTATTTTTAGAAAAAGGAAAAACATGTTCATAGAAGAAAACATCTCTGGAGTTAAATATTTTGTGAGATTGAAGATCATAAAGTTTAAAACCTTTTACTCCAGGTGAATAGCCAAGGAAAATACCTTTTATGCATCTGAAATCAAACTTGTTTTTAATGTTAGAATGGTTAGAAGCAAAAGCTAGGCAGCCAAAAACCTTTAAATGATCTAATGAGGGAGGTTTTGAATGTAATGCTTCAAAAGGTGATATGTTGTTCAAAGTAGGGGTTGGAATCCTATTGATCAAATAAACTGAATGTAGAACACATTCACCCCAAAAGGAAATGGGCAACTCAGCTTGAAATCTGAGAGCCCTGGCAACATTCAGTATATGTTGATGTTTCCTTTCAAAAATGCTGTTTTGTTGAGGAGTTTGTACACAAGATGTTTGATGAACTATACCTTTAGCATGATAGAAATCTGGTACATTGAACTCTTGGCCATTGTCTGTCCTAACACACTTAACAGAGGTATTGAACTGAGTAGACACAAAAATAATGAAATTTTGCATGATAGGTCTAGCTTCAGATTTATTTTTCATAAGAAAGATCCAAGTAAAATGACTAAAATCATCCACAATGGTCAAAAAATACCTATGTCCTCTAAAAGTGGGAGCATAGTTGTCTCCCCATATATCAATGTGAATTAGATCAAAAATTGCAGCACTAGTTGTATTACTAAGAGAAAAAGGTAATCTCTTTTGCTTAGATTTATGACATATTTCACATACATCAATATTTGTGACAGATGGAAACAACAATTTTAATCGAATATTAGACAAATGGCCTAACCTATTGTGCTATAAGAAAGAATCATTCTTAGTAGAAGCAGATACGGTATTCAAAATAATATTTGAAGTAGGAACAGACTTAGCATGAGCATTGTCTGAAACAGGAAAGGGAATAGCAGATTTTAGAATAGGACTAGCAAACTTTGGATTAAATTTGTATAATCCTTGTGAATGTTCAGCAACTCCAATCATTCTCCATTGCTGAATATCCTGAATTATGGCATGAGAGGATAAGACTATAACACAGCAATGTAAGTCAGAGGCTAATTTTCCTGCAGAAACAAGGTTGAAAGAAAATTCTGGGACATACAAAACATCAGATAAAATGATTGACTGAGTCAAAGAAACTGTGCCAATGTGTGTGACTTGAATTCTGAGCTTGTTAGGTAAATGAACATATACATTTTGAACTGCCTTATATGAAGTAAAAGAGGTTAATGAGCATGTAATGAGATCAGTGGCACCTGTATCTAATATCCAATCATTGTGATGGGATTCTTTATTGGTAAAAACGTTCAAGGAAATATGTGGATCAATTTCACAAGTTGAGGAGACTAAACCTGATAAAGATGAATGTGCTGATGCTGGTGCACTTGGAAGAGTGACTGCATTAACTTGATGCTGTTGTGTTGTTACTCCTTGCAGCATCTGCATCAGTTGGTCATACTGTTCTTTGGTAAATTGGAAGCTAGAATTTGTATGCTGAACCTGAGTAGCCTGTTGTTGTGGAGTAGAAACAGATTGAGGAAGGCTATCTATAGTCTCAACAGCGTTGGCATAGCCCTGATGAGAAGACTTCTTATTAGGTTTGAGATTGACAGGATAGCCATGATTCTTGTAACATTTATCTATAGTATGTCCTTGTAGGCCACAATGAGTGCAGAGAGGTCTCATCTTTGATGAATTGGTGAACTTTCTGAATCCAGGGACAGCATTACCTCTCACAGCAAGTGCATTGATCTCAGGAGTAGTAGGAATGGATATTACAGACCTTTCTTGCTGTATAACAAGAGAAAAGGCTTTGTTTAACGATGGCAAAGGGTCCATGAGCAGAATCTAGGATTTTACATTAGAGTAGGTTTCATTTAAGCCTTTGATGAAGACCATGACTTGATCATTCTCATGGTACTCTCTAATCTTCTTTGCAAGATCACAAGAACATTGAGGATTGCAAGAGCAAGATGGGACAGGTCGCAAGATTTGAAGCTCATCCCACAGGATCTTTAACTTGGTGAAATATTCATGTACAGATAGAGAACCTTGCTGGCAGTTGTAAATCTCGAGTTGCAAATCACAAATTCGAAAGGAATTGCTTTGAGAAAATCTGGCTTTAAGATCATTCCAGATTTCCAGAGCAGAATCTAACCAGATAATAGATTATGCAATGGAAGGTGAAACAGAATGTATTAGCCAAGAAATTACCATATTATTGCATCGTTCCCAAGAAAGATACAAATGATCAGTTTTGGATGGAGGAAGAATGGAGCCATCCACAAATTTCAGCTTGTTCTTGGATAGAAGAGACATTTTCATGGCTCGCTGCCATTGATGAAAATTGGATCCTGTGAGAACTGAAGAAACCAGAACGAGGGTAGGATTCTCATTGGCATGAAGATAGTAAAGACTTGAAGGATTGTCTTCTGGTCTTGCATCAGGAAGAAGATTTGTATTCCAGGCATTAGAATTGGCCATTGAATGGAAACCAAAGAAGAAAAGAAAAGAAAAGAAATGAGAGAAAAAGTTGGTAGACTGTCTGATTGATTAGAAAGAAAAGAAAACTGGAAAGATTCCAGAGAATACAGCGGAAGAGAAAAAGAACCTAGCTGATACCATGAAAGAAAGATTAAGGGGAGAAAAACTAACTTTCATTGAAAGAATGAATGCATATATATACAATTGTTTCATCAGCTAACCGACTAACCAACCTCTAACAACCTTGTAACTAACTTAACTGTAACTAACTAACTTTGATTAAACTACATCGTTTTACTATATTTAACAGATATTGGGCACTTTGTAAATAGATTCAATTTGTTTGAATGGCCCTCCAATGTCTGCTTCTTGCTTTCTATTTCTTTTTTACCTCTGTTTGAATTGCACATATATATAGAGTGTTTGGTTTATTTTATTCAATTGGTTTTGTGATTGTACTTTTGCCCTACTACTAGGTGAATTTTTTTGCACTACAACAACAAGAAGATGGGGGGAAATATGGGGAAATTAATGAACTTTTCTTGGTGTTTCTCACTCTTCGTTGATTCATTTTTGCATTGGTTAAGTATGAGTTTTAGTAATGGTTAGTGCATAGTTGGTAATTGAGCTTTTGCAATTTTCCATTATGACTAAACGGATTACAAGCTTTGGGTTTAAAGGAGATGTAGCAAGTTTTCTGCATTCTTTAGTATAGTTACAGAGTATAACCTTTCAATTTTTAAGTAGAATTGGAGTGCTTTATGCCAAATTACTTTTGGGAAAGTAGGTCGATCAACTATCTTACAACTTAATTATGACCAAATATTTGATAAACCAGACTGGCCACAGTATCTTTTTCTGCCATTCACCACCCTTTGAGATTGGGGCCCTAATATCTTTTTCGCTCGAATATTAGATTAAAGTTTTCATTGGTTTACACATAACCCATAAATGATGCAGTAGTAGTCTACACAGATATAAAAGGTATAGAAGGCCCACGAGGGAAATTGCAATTCAAGTCTCAGCAACTCAGGATCAACCTAGAGTCTTTAAAATCCCACCTTAAGACGTGACTGGTAGATTCCAACAGTTGCAGCTCAATAAAAATGTATCTAAAAACCACTCTCTAGAATGATAGTTCAAAGTTCACATGGCATCCTTAAATATCAAAACGGTTGGATATTTAACCTTATTCATATGGGTATTTTTTTAAACAGATTGAATTGGTTAATGTTTGCTTCTTAGTCTCTATTGCTTTTTAACCTCTTTTTTAGTTGAGTATTAAGTATTTGTTTAATTGGATTAAATTGGTTTTTATGCTATCTTAATGTAGCATTAGAAAAAGAGTTTAAGACAACTAAAGATATTTAAGAGTATCACTTTGTATGTCTGTACAGTACAAAAGATGATTTAAAGTTGCATTATTTTATTATGAAGTAGAAATTATGTTATTGAAAATTGCAAATATTATTTTCTTTGGTGCAAATTGATCGCTGCTTTTGTATCAATTTGTCTTCATTGGTTAGCTTCTCAATATAGATTTATTAAGTTATTGACGTGGATAGCTCACAATAATCTGGCCATGTTACTGCATCACGTTTTGTTCGTTGTAGGAAACGTAGGAGTCGAGAACTTAGACCACTTCCAGTTATTGCTTAAATTGAGGCTCAGAGTAATAGATTTCGAAGACTGTCCTTACTGAGAAGTAAACAAATAAATAGCGGTTCACAATTGCTCCACTCCTATCAAGTGGGTCTGCCTTCTCATTTTAGCCAAGCATATCTTTTCCATGCTGGCGTAAATTGTTTTGGAGTTGAATTGTCAGAGGTTGATAATATGAATATTGATAGTGACTTTGATCAGTCGTTGATAGAAACTGAATCTCAAAATATGATTCGCTTCGAAGGTTCAAGCCATGTTGGCGTTGTTTTAGCTAAGCAGATATTTTGCCTATCTCAAGTAAGTGAAGATGGTGAGTTAAGAAATGTACAATGGCATGAGATCCCTTTACCCTCAGCAGGTAGTTCTATTATGAATAAACTAATGAATCATTGTCGAAAGTGAAAAAATGACAATGCCTCAACAAGCCAGTTAGGTGCACCAAATGGTCATTTCAAGAAAGGTACATATTTGAAATTATATTACTTAAAGGCATAATGTGACACACTCGGACCTAATCCAATTTTTCATACTAACGGAACAGTGTGGACGACATATTAATTCGAAAAATACGTTGGTCCGGATGTGTCTGATTATGAAGAGATGTTAAGCTTAGGATAAGTCGGAGTTGGAAGATGAGATAAGTGACCATGCATGGAAGCACTAATTGGACTTTCTTAAGTCCATAGCCAATGGATTAGATATCCATTGGTGTAGAGGTCGGTGGATTAGGCCAAGGATCGAGATGAGGAGAGGTTGAAAAAAGGAGAGAAAGTCTGGCTCGGAGTTCGAGTAGGGTCGGTGTTGGGCTCGCCTATAAATACAGGGAGTTGAGCTCTCCCCCTCTCATTTCTGTTCTCCCTCTCTTCCTCTCCTCTCTTTTGCTCTCTCGGAGCAATCTTGGACTTTTGGCCGATCCAGACAAATAGATTGATGAATCATGGTGAGATCTTCATATGTTATCCTACTTACTTTAATCTACGTTTTACTTCATTTTCATGCATTGGTCTATGAGAGATCTCAACTCAAAGTTAGGTTTGGCTTTTTAGCTAGATTTTAGTTTAGATTTGAGATTTAGGAACTTTGAGCCTATGATTCTCGTTTTAGCTTGGGTAAATGTGTCGTGGGAGACGTGAGGATTGTTCGTCTCGATTTTCGGGCCAAACTATGGAGCAACGGACTCGAACATTGAGAAAATAGCTCGGTTCCCGAGACTTTGGGACGTCTCCTAAGCGGTAGTGACCTCGGATGGCTATTTTGGCCATCCCGACCAGGTCCCGCGTGGGGGTCACCATTGCCCTAGGGGCATTTTGGTAATTTTACCCCAAATATCTGATTTTGACCCCGAACCTTCCCGGACACTTTTCTAAGTCCTGAGACACATCCAAACATCATTTTAGGTCATGATAGAGCCTCATAGGTGCATTCATAGTTCGATTATGAATGCTAACACGATTTTTGTCCGATTAGGGTTTTTGACGATCGAGTGTAGCGACGCTCCAAAGGTTAATCTACGTGGATCTTATGGGAGTATACGAACCTCCCAACATTGTGAGTGGTTTAGATTTCATTACTTAGCCGCTAGGGTTAAATGTTTTTAAAATGTTTTCAAAACCTAAACTGATTTTCAAAAGGTTTTGGGATACGGAAATCCACCACACACACATCTATTTTATGATATACCCACGTAGATAGTGGAGGGTTTTTAAAGAAAATATAAATGTTCTTGTGTGTGTGTGTGTTTACATTACATGTTTTACATATATATGTATATATATTTCTGATGATGATGAGTGGCAAGATGAGCGATTGAGTAGATCTTGGTGCTCTGATGAAAGGAAGCGAGTGGACCGAGCGAGACATGCATGCGACTAAGTAGCTGTGGACCGCCCTATCGAGGGGCACGATGAGTGGAGACCCTAGGAGATGCGTGTAGGGAAACTTGCCAGGGCTCGATGTAACTGTGTTTCACCCACAGTAATTGGCACCGCTGAGGGAATGGGCTAGAGAAAGAAAAATATATGAAAATGTTTTAAAAAGAAACGAGATAGCCCTCAGTGCAGTAAGGCATACGATCGACGGGTTGAGCCTTCAGTAGTTTGATTGCCAGTCCATTTCAGATATTTATTTTATATTGAGTTTTATTAAAAATATTGTTTTATAAAATTTATTTTGGATTATTCCTATTTTCCTAACCCCTAATGGAAATTTATTAAACCTCTGTCACTCATCTGTATCCAATGTGGTTGGATGCAGATCCACGTACGAGGACGTCGGATAGATCAGAGGCTCATTAAGAGAGGTCGGTGGCATAGGAGTATTAGTTTTCGCTATATAGGTGTTCTCTTAGATTGATCCATTAGTATTCTATATTTTCATTTTTATTTTTTATTTAAATTTTATGTTAAATGATTTATTATTAATAAAATTTTAGTAATCATTTTGCGGTGAAGATACTCAATTCATGCCTTGTGATGCTTCAAGATGAGTGGTTGTAGACACGTACTACGAGGTAGCATCGAGGTTGCCACGTGGCCGACCCCTTCGGGTTGGGGTGTGACATAATGCATTTCGAAACTGTATTATTTTATGGCTAATTTGTGCATGAAAAGTGTACTGTGGAAAAAAGTGTTTGACTTTGTCAGAAAATCTATATTAAGGAAATCAAGTTGTAAAGGGTTTTTTTTTTTGGACAACAGCCTTTTTTATTATTCAAAGAACACTTTTTTTTTAAGTTTTTAAAATTCCATTAATATTTAAGAAAATGATTTAATTATTTGACAAAATTTTCCTTTTGAAACTTATTTTTCTTACCCTTTGTTTATATGTCAAATTGTTTTATTAAAGTGATTAAATCAAATAATTAAGTAAAGACAAGTAAGGAGTTTGTTACAATTACTGCAATTAATGATTTTTTTTTCTGCCTTAACTCAGTTGATGAGCATTGTGGAAGGAGAAAAATAAGGAAAATTAGCGCTCCTTTTGTGGTAATGGGAAGTTTTAATAATCATGTCATACCTATATATTTCTTTTCTATTAAGCTTAGGACTGTTACAACTGTGATTAACATTTTCCGTTCATAACAAATTACAGATGTGGATGTCAATGGAAGTGAATTTCTTAGAGTAAGATATAACAATACATCTCATATGAGTTAGTATTCTATCATTTCACCATTGTTTTGGTTTGATTCTTTAATGGGATTTTTTGTCACAATATATGTCCAATTTATTGGTATTTCTACAAATTATTTGATTTATTTAATTTTTATTACAGGGAGATATTATGAACCTTTCAACTTTGGGGGTCCTCTTTCACTTTGTCCTTTTTGCAAGGCGAAAATGTGGTCTGAAGAGAGGGCACACATAAGGGCAAGGCCATCAGTCCCTACTTTCAACCTTTGCTGTAGACAAGGCACTATTCAGCTTCCTCTTGCTAGATCTACTCCACCTTATTTAGCTAACTGATTAGATGAGGGGAATGGTCAAAAGAGCAGGAGATTTAAAGATAACATCATGCTTTATAATTCAATGTTCCAATTCACATATATTGGCAAAAATATTGATGCATCTGTCAATTTTGGAACAGGACCATATGATTTCGTATGAGTGGTCAAAATTACCACAGAATGGGTTCATTGCTACCAATTCAAGGTTAGCGTGAGAAGTTTGCTCAATTATACATGCTGGAGTCTAATGAAGAACTAGCTAACCATTTAGCATTTCTCAATAGAAATGATAGTAAATAAAAAATAGGCAGGTCTATTATAGAAGGTCTAACTAGGATGTTTGATGAGTTGAATGAAGTTGTTAAAGCTTTCAGAATGGTACGGGAAATCCAGAAACGTTTTCCACAAGTCCCTGTAAGGCTAAGATTAGTTTCTAAGCAAAGTGATAGAAGACATAACTATTCCCCTCCAACTGCGAGTGAAATTGCTGGATTGATAATAGGTGATACGGGAGAAAGTGATAGAGGTAGAGACATTATAGTCGAACATCGCTCTGAGGGATTAACGAGGATCAATGATTTGCATCCATTGTTCATGCCATGCAGTACCCCATATTATTTCCTCATGGCGATGATGGATTTCACTTAAATATTCCATATGTAGAATCACCAATTAAACAGAATGTAGAAAGACAATTCATTACTATGCGAGAGTACTATGTGTACTTGATACAGCATCCACCCGGCAATTGCAACACTTTGATTCAGGGTGGTCGGTTATTTCAATCGTTTCTGCTGGATGTTTATGCTATAATAGAGGAGACAAGGCTTCAGTATTTAAGGGAAAACCAAAAACTATTGAGAAGCGAGATGTATAAAAACATTAGAGATGTTGTCTCTCATGGCGATTTTCATGGTAGTAGTATCGGTCAACGTATAGTCTTGCCTGCTAGCTTTGTAAGAGGACCGAGATATATGTTCCAGAATTATCAAGACGTGATTGCAATTTGCAGGTCTTGATATCTCTTTGGAAATTTTAGGTTTTAAACTCTTTCAACTATTCCATGCTTTTGCTAATTAGCTATTCTTAATGACAGGTACTTTGGATATCCAAATCTATTTATAACCTTCACCTGCAATGCAAGCTGGCCTGAAATAATTGAAGCTATAAAGCAATTTAAAGGGCAAAAAGCAAAGGATCGACCTGACAGAGTTGCATGTGTTTTCAGGCTTAAAGTTTGGCATTTAATGGATGATTTGATGACCAACAACCATTTCGGCAAACCATTGGCAAGTAATAACTGCTCACTTACAATGTGATTATGATATGAACTATGAATCCTTATATTCTGAACAATAATCAGTTTTATTCCCCTGAATTGGAAATAACTATTGCAAACTATTTTTTAATTCATTTTCTTTTAGTTGGTTAGTAATATGCTTTAGAAAAAAGTTATTAGTGATTATATTAATTTTATTTAGAATAATTGATTATTAATCTCATTATTTTTTTTGAAAATGATATGTGCCTTTAAAAATTTTGAAAAATGCGTTTGACGGTTTTAGGGGGAGTAGAATTTCAAAACTTATATTGTGAACATTAACAAGTTTTAGTATCCTGACATGAAAATCTATCCAACTTACGTTTAAAGTAAGAGTTGTGTGTTCTTTGGTTGCCACCAGGCAGTTTTTCATTGGGTCTCTTTTTTTTAATATTTAATTTAATCATGGGATTGTAAAGTTAAATTGGGTTTCGGTTGGGGGCTTTCCCTTTTTGGCCCTATTCACTTGTCATTTATTTTGCAAGTTTTTTAATGATTTGGACATATTGGGAGTTATCTCACATCATTTCTCTTTTTTTTTTATTTAATTTTTTTAAATTTAAATATTAAAGTTAAAGAAAGAGGTCAGAAAAATAAAGAGGATGGTAGCTAGAAGAAATGAAAGAGGATTTGACAAAAAAAAGAAGAACTGCGTGCCTTTTTCCTATTTGCTTAGAAGAATCTAGAAGCGGTGCTAGAGAGTAATGGATGTAGTCAGTATGTGATATGTCTTTCTTCCATCCTTTTCATTTTTCCATAGCTCTGTTACGTTTTCTTCTTTCTTTTCATATTTTTTTTTTCTTTCATTCTTCCATTGAAGATCTCTCAACGAAAATTTTTTAGATTTCTTTTCTTGAGCAATTTTTATTTACTTCTTCTTTTCTCTTCATATTTTACGGTTCTTTCTTCTTCTTTGCCACATATGGCGGGTTTAATGTAAAAAGTTTATCTATTTTCCTTGAAAAAATAGGAAGGCTGAGATTGGGAGTGGAAGGGGGAAAGGTGTCGTTCTTAGATTTACAAAACTTAAAAAAAAGATGACCATACTTTTTGATCCTATCATGATTTCCTTTTCCGATTTATTTTTATTGTGTTTTTCCCTCAATCATTTAGTTTATCTCTCTTCTTTTCTCCATTTTGCTCCACTTTTCTTTCTCATCTATTTTCTTCTAATCTTATTCTTGCAGAGCCTGGAAGATTCTACTATTGTCATCAGATCGTTGTTAATGCCGTATCTATTTGCAGCACTTTTAATCAAGGTATTAGCCTACTTTTGAGTTATATTTTTAATGGGTTTTTGACTTATATCTCTTCTTATGCTATTTTACTTCAATTTCATATATTATTATGAGTATAATTAAATCTTCTTATTTTCCTTTTTAATCCTACAGAAGTATCTTGGCTCCTTGATCAAGTAAGTGTTGTGATTTTTTCCCCCAATGATATGCATGTAGTAATCTTGAGTTTGTTGTAGTATTGAGGTGGGTAATTTATTTAATTGAAGTTCTAAAAATAGCTTTCTCAAAAACTGATTTGGATGGCTGCTTTAATTTTTTGAGGTGAAAAAGAAAGTCAATTCTTGACATCTTGCCACTCTAGCAACTACTGCTTAGATCAGTGTGTGTTTACTATGGTTGTTTATTTGCATTTTAATTTTCTACAATGAGTTAATTATGTGATAGTCTGATACAGTTGTTTTGAAAGGTTATCATGGTATAGTAAACTTATGGATGATTATCGGATGAAATTGCCATGGCACTGTTAGAAAGAGCAGTTGCTTTTGTGTGATCATTCTCTACTTACTTGCATTTCCATTGGCTATTGGCTTTCATTGAACTTATATAATTCCTCCATGTAAGATTTTACTTTCATATTTATATGATCAATTGTTGGATAATCATGGCTTCTGTAGTTAACTCACGTAGTGCATCAGTCATATAGTTTAACTTTTAGGTATCATGATCATTTCCCATTTTATGCTTTGAGTTATTTAATGAATCATTCCTCTGATTTAATTTTATATTTTTCCTCCATGTTGCAACTACTTTTGATGTGCTTTTTCTCCTTGCAGGAATATTGGTGGTTGCTCAAATACATACATAAGGTAATTGTTGATTTTTTTTCTTTTTTTACATTCTTTTTGGTGCTTTTTTTTAGTGTTTGGCTTTTGAGATTGCTGGGTCTTAATTTTCCTTTTCTTTATTTGTTTTTTCATTGGTTTACCGCCATTTACTTTATAGGAACTTTTGTGAATATATAGGCACTAAATTTGCTTATTTTTAATAATTTGTATCAATGGAGGACTATATGTTAATTTAAAACTTTTATGATGAACCAATTAGTTAGTTTTTATTTTATCCATATTAAAATATGTTTTAGCAACTTGACAGACCATAATTTGTCATTAAATGCAGTGGGTGTATTTCAACCTTCAGTCCATTCATGATTCATATTTAGCATTCTTCAACTGCATTGTAAATGTTTATTTGATGTTTAAGAGCTCAGAGAAAAATAAAATGAGAAAAGGAAAATGAAAATGAAAACACAGTGATAGAAGGAAAGATATTTCTATGATTATAGTTTTTAAAAATAATTTTGCATTTTTTTCTATTTATTTAAATGATTATTAATCTCCCTTATTTTTAAGTTCAATATAGATCTATACATGATAAATGAAAGTACGACCAGTCATCTCGAGTGCCATTTTGTTAGCAAATGTTGATGAACTCAGCGCACGGTGTGAGTTTATCCTCTCTTTTCCCTTTTTATCTCCGTTTTAGTTATTGCATGTTGCTGAGGAACTATTCCTTCAATTATTAATTTCTTTTCCCTCACTCCGCTAAATTTAATACTTATATATATATTGTGTATTGTGTGCGAACATATTTATTGTGTTTTGCTTACATTAATCTATGTTATCTAAACAGACATATTTCTTTCTCTCTTGATTATTCTATTTATGGGAAAGTTATACCAATTGGAACATGTTTCACTTCAACGAAAAACTGTCAATTAGATGGAAATAAGGATATGGTGGCATTGGGAGTAATAAATTTTATTGATGACCTAATGTGATAACTTCCTGTTATGCAACCACACAGCTGAGAAAAATTTAAACCTTCACCTCTTCCAATTTACTGGCTGCTAATGGTTATATTCTATGTAATTGATGATAGAAAAATTCACTATTTGCAGGTTCAATTTTTTGCAATCCTTAAAGCTTATTATTGTCCTTTTTGTTGAATATTTGAGAAATATTAATTCTTTGATATTTCATTAGTTCTTTCTTCATGTTACTAAAATATAGAAAATCATTTAAGTTATGCATTGTTATTAAAGGTATCCAGCACACTTCACGATTTGTTTAAGTCATTTTCTCTTGCAATGTCTAGCTTTGTTTTATATATTTTGTTTTAGATTTTTGTGATTGACGATTGATTGAAATTGATTCACTACCTTCATGAGATTTGAAGCACAATTCATTTATGAACTGGCAAGACATGATATGGCAAGTCAAAGAGTTTAACAAATAATTAACGAAGATGATAACTTTTAACGTATTTTACTATGAGTGGCAAGATGACAACTTTTAACATTTTTTACTATGAATGGCTAGACTAAAAGTTTGCTGTAATTTAGAATGTCATTGGACATTGACATCAATGATCCCTGTTAGTAGGATCTGACTTAATCACCCAGATTGAGCTTAGCTGTGTACAATTATGATATATTGAGAACTTTTTCCTTTTTGAAGGAAAACTTAAAACCTAGATTTAAAATTCAATTTAATCTATATTTGAAAATAGATTAGGCCATTGAAGAAACAAAAAGAATAGTTGTAATATGCAACGGCATGATTCTAAACAGATGTAGGATTAAAGCTTTCGTTCCATCTTAATCTTTTGAGTTGCTATCTTTCTGCATATTATATCCATATATATGTGTGTTTCTTTCTTTGCTATTATTGTAGGAAATCATGCCTTGGTCAAGCTTGACATAGGAGAGAAGAGCTTACCTTATTTCCTACTTTTAATCCAATTTGACATTATTGCTCTTTTTTTTTCCTGCTTCTTTGCTTTTGTTTTTAGCTGATAGGTTTGGTTTTTATTTTCCTCTTGATATTGTAAGGAAATAAATCAAAATTAATAATTATATAATTCTTTTGTTTCATTGATTGTACATTTGGAGGCCTCCTCTTTATGATGCCACTTCATCCCTAATTCCGTAATTAAAGAATCCATGAAATTAGGTAATTTCGAGGTTTTTAAATAACTTGAATTCTTTCCTTCCCAACTTTGCAAGAATGAGACAGAAAGTGGTTATTCTTTGTATTATAATTGACAAAATGTGACAGTATATCAATCAAGTTTTGGATGCAGGTAAATTCTAACATTCTGTCTATAACCTCTTGAATTTGTTATATAATCTAGATGAATTTTCTAAATATTTTAGGGTAGTTACATATACATATTTTTATACATAGAAGGTTTTGCAGTCCTATCAATAGTTTCTTTATTGAAATTTGTTGTTTCAATTCAACTGAGACTTATGTAGACTATTTATGTTATATATTTCATTATTCACTTTAACAAATCCAGCAATGCCAACAAGGCTACAAATTGGATTGCCAAGCATCTCTATATAGATTCTTCTTCAAATTATGATGTTTGTAATTTTGACATGCTAAAAGTGTTGGCGTATGTATTGGAACTAAAAACTGCTTAAATAGCATTCATCAAGTAATTGGTTGTCTAATCTTTCTATGCTTTGTACACTGTATGACTTTTAATGCACCGGATTTTTTTGTAAGGTATTTACTTGCTGAAATGCTTTCATTTTAACTAATCTATCAGAATAGCAATACGTACACGTTTACAACACACACATATGCCCCAACAAAAGAATTGCAAAGTTAAAATCCGAGACATCAAAAATTAAGGTATATTGCTTGCTGCAAAGATCAAAAAATTGTCGAAATTCAAAGAACTCTTCACAAATTACAAAGGCCCGAAGCGAAGCGTGGGCCAAAGCACTAGTAACTACTTCAATTTAATTTTTTTATTCATTTTCTTTTGGGTGGTTAATAATGTGCTTAAAAAATTTTTATTACTAATTATAAAATTTGAAAATTTTCTTATATGGTCCTAGAGGAAGTAGAGTTTGAAACCTTATATTCTGAATAGTAACCAATTTTAGTCTCTTGACATGAAAATAGCTATTGTAGTTTATTTTCTAATTAATTTTCTTTCAAGTGGTTAGAATATGCTTAAAAAAATGTTATTACTACTTATGTTAATTTTGTTTAGAATAATTGATGGCTAATCTAATTATTTCGTGTGTATATGATATGTGCCTTTAAAAAGTTTTAAAATTGCCTTTGATGGTCCTAGAGGGAGTAGGCCAGAATACTTTTAAATGGTCTAAAACAAATTTTAGCTATTCCAAGAAAGAACAACATTGACATAACACAATGGAAATAGGCATATTTAATAAAAGAATAAATATGTTCTACATAAGTATTTCTCACTCCATGTTCATTTATTTAAGATCATATGCTTTGTGTCAGAATATATTTGCATGCTCAATATGTTTGAATTATATAAGCCTATTTAAATGCTCAGATTTACGTATTTCTTAGCCAGGATTATGAGTTTAGTATGAACACAATTACTTATGCTTACGAAATTTAGTATTTTTTCAGTTACTTATACAATTGAATACCGGAAGAGAGGTCTCCCACATATTCATATATTATTATGGCTAGAAGATGCAGATATTTGTCAAAGATCTGATGTTATTGATCAGTTTGTTTCTACCGAAATCCTAGACAAAGAAATAGACCCGATAAGCTATGAAGCTGTCGCTGCTTATATGATGCATGGGCCATGTGGGTTCGCTAATATAAAAGCTCCATGTATGGATGAAGGGAAGTGCAAAAAATACTTTCGCTGCTTATATGATCCATGGGCCATGTGGGTTTGCTAATATAAAAGCTCCATGTATGGATGAAGGGAAGTGCAAAAAATACTTCCCAAAAAAATTCCAAGCACATACGATAGTAGTTGAGGATGACTTTCCAGTATATAAACGTAGAGATATATCAGCTACAGTTATTCAAAATGGAGTTGCTTTGGATAACAGGTTCATTGTTTCGCACAACATTGATTTGCTGGTTCGGTATCAATCTCACATCAATGTGGAAATCTACAGTCTAAGTCGGGCAATAAAATATCTTTTCAAGTACATTAATAAAGGACTAGACAGAACGAAAGCAATCATTAAACGTGCTGATGGAGCAAAATATGATGAGATAAAAACATTCTTAGATTGTAGATACCTCTCACCGTATGAAGATGCATGGAGAATTTTTGAATTTCACATACACCATCGAAACCCATCAGTTCAACAATTATTGATCCACCTTCCAGGTGAACAAAATATCTTCTTCAGTGATAGAAAAACACCTGAACAGATCATTGGAAGGCTGAACATAGAAACGAGGATGTTTACTGAATGGATGCTGACAAATCAATCTAGTGAAGAAGCTCGACAGTTACTTTATGTAGATTTCCCAACTAAATGGATTTGGAAAAAATTAGAAAATAAATGGAAACTAAGAAAAGATGACCAAGCAAAAGGAAGAATTATTTACATTCACCCTGCAGCAAGCAAGTTTTATTAGTATTTATTATGTTATATTATTGTTTTAAGTTCTTAAAATTTATTTTATCTCTATTTTCATTATGTGTGTGTCTTATACTTGCATTCTAGTACTGTTATTTTCCATGTGAGCTTCATTACATGTGACTCTTACTTAATGTCGTGAAGGAAGCTCGTAATTATGAAAAACTAAGGATTGTAAATGGAGTGCTATTCAGAACATTTAAGGAAGCTTGCAAAACAATTGGCCTTTCAGGTGATGATAAAGAATGGAGAGAGCAATTAATTCAAGCGTCGCAATGGGCAACCGGAGCTAAGCTAAGGCAATTGTTTGTTGTAATATTGATGTGCTGCGAAGTCACTGATAAGGTAGCTCTGTTTAAGACTTCATGGGAACTTTTATGCGATGACATTCTGCATCGATTGAGAAAAGCTTTGAACTAGCTAATTACATTATTCCTAGAGCATATTTGCGTAACCATGTCCTTATTTCTATTGAGGACCTACTTACCAAGAATTGTTCATTTTTGCTTGAACATGATTTGCCCCCTCCATTTGCTGCTAGAATTAATTTAAGCTCAGATAGATTACTTCAAGAAGAACTCAGTTATGATTTGCTTAAACTCCAATAAGAGCATTTTCAGTTGTTGTCAAAGCTTAATAAAGAGTAGATAGAGATTTATGAGGTTGTGAAGTGTGCTGTAGACGAACAAGAAGGACGAATGTTCTTTGTATATGGTCATGGAGGGACTGGGAAAACGTTTTTATAGAGGACCATTATATCTACTTTACGTTGTGTTGGTAAAATTGTCCTTACTGTCGTATCATCAGGTATTGCATCACTACTCCTTCAAGGAGGTCGAACAGCTCATTCGAGATTTAAGATTCCTTTGACAATTGATCAGTCTTCAATATGCAGAATTTCAAAAGGAAAGTAGTTTGGCTAGGTTGATAGAAAATACAAGTTTAATAGTTTGGGACGAGGTGCCCATGATTCATAAGGCATTGTATGGAGGCTCTGAATAAAACACTACAAGCCATTTGTTCTTCAACATTAGACTTAAATATGCAGTGCCCCTTTAGAGGAAAAACAGTATTGTTGGGTGGAGATTTTAGGCAAATTCTCCCTGTAGTCCTTTTGGGTACCAAAAATGATATTCTAGATGCTTCCATTTGTAATTCAAAATTGTGGAGGCATTGCGAGATATATTCATTCACTGTCAACATGAGATTGCAGCATCTATCTAAAGATGTAAATTCAAAAACTAAATTACATGACTTTGCACAATGGCTTCTGGATGTTGGTGATGGTAAAATACCTTAAGCTGTACAAGTTGAAGATACCAAAGGTAGTTGGATAAAAAATTCCAAATGATTTGTTGATTGAAGGTGGCAATAACACAAATGCAGCAATAGTTGAAGTAGTATATCCTCACTTCCTTGACTGATATGCAAAGGCAGGCTACTTGAGTGGTAGAGTAATTGTCACCCCGCACAATAACACAGTAGAGGAAGTGAACTCCTTCTTACTAGACTTAATCCCAACTGCTGAAAAAACTTACTTCAATTTTGACTCTATTTTGAAATCATCCACCTATAATTCAGAAGATGATACACCCTACAACACCGAATCCTTAAATGCTTTGACCTTTCCTGGTGTGCCTAACCCTGAGATTAAACTGAAAATAGGTGTTGTCATTATGTTGTTAAGGAACATAAGCCAATCCAGTGGCTTATGTAATGGGACAAGACTTATAATGACCCAGTTGTGTTCGAATGTCATAGAAGCTAAAATTGTTAATGGCTCAAATCTAGGAGAGAGTTTTCATTCCTAGGATAACTATGAGTGTGAAAAATACTAAGTGCCCCTTTGTTTTAAATAGGAGGTAATTTCGTATTAGATTATCATATGCTATGACAATTAATAAATGCCGAGGCTAGACACTAGATATTGTAGGCATTTATCTTTCTAGGCCTGTATTTAGTCATGGTAAATTATATGTTGTTTTATCTAGAGTTACAAGTCGACAAGGCTTGAAAATCATGATCCGAAATGAAAATAGCAGTGACTACTTAGAAACAAGAAATGTTGTCCATAAAGAGGTCTTTGACACTATTTTTTTTTGAAGGGGGGTTCTTTGGGGGAGGGGTTGGCAGGGGTCGAACCCCTGTCCTGGTGAACACTCCAGCCGGCTTGTTGCCACTTGGCCAAGTGACGAGGTTCAGGTCTTTGACACTATTAAATAGTTTTTAAAGTGTATTGTGCATACACTAACTTTATTTTATACATTATGACATTATATTGTTAATGCTTTGTTTTAGTCGTGACAATTATTTGTTCTACTTAAATATGTTTGATAAAGTAGTATTTTATGAATTTAGATGTACCGATGATCCTGTAATGCTACTTTTTTTTTTCTGTTAACACTGGTTAAAAATGGATGCGCGTCCAATTTCTCAATTGCAAGAAGTAGTGCTAACTCAAGTTACAACATTCATGATAGCTCGAATATGGAACTGCCCTACTAGAAATGCAAAAGGTGATTGGTTTGGCATTCTTGGGTACCGATGAAAATGTAAGTACCTTACACCCTTTAAGTCAATTTCATGAAATAAATTGAAACAATTAAAAGGTCAGATAAATTCCTTTTTATGGTTATAGAGTCAGAGAAATTCTGCTACTATTACAAACTGGTTTGAAGTCAATATACTTATAATTTCAGATTGAATAATGTGTATGTGTTGATAATTGTTTCAAATTAATTTATTTTGCATTGAAATGAGGACAACAACTTTTAACCTTGGGTAATACCATTCAAACCAGGGGGATTCTATTCATGTTCATATCAGAAAAGCTGATGCTGATCTATTCATAACAAAATTGATTAAAGGGTCCGTCTACAAGATCTCTAAATTCCAGGTTCTAAGACCCAAGATGAGGTACCTGTCTGTACGTAAAGAGCTCACAATTTTCTTTAATTCGGATATTGAAATCCATGAAGTTCAGAACAACATGGACCTCTACCCATGTCACTACTTCAACTTTGTTACAGATGAGACACTATCCGAGATACCATACTCAGATAATTATCTAACAGGTAAGTGATTATCTTACAAAGTTATAACAAAGAAACACACCATAAATAAACGCATTCCTTGCTTTCTGGAAACTGACATTTAACTGCACCTTTAATATTGCATCGGCATGCTGGTATCCATTAGACCCATCTTTCAAATATAGTCATTAAAATCTACCAAAATAGTAGACAAGCGTGATTTGCATATCCAACAAATGAGGTATAACATAAAAATAAACAACATTATTCCTCTGAAAGAAATTCTAACTCATAAATTATATTTTCAATAAATGGTTTGGACATGTTTTAGTGGTAGCCAACTAAGAATCATAGTATGGGAATCCAGCTTTCAAATCATGAAGATGAATTGCTCCATATGCAACCAAAACCTATAACGATTTTTGCTAGAATGCTTGCAAGTACATTTCAAGGTAATTTTAAATAGTATTTCTGACAATGTAGTCCATAACCCTTGAGTGCAAATTGACATTTTCGGCCTCATGCAGGTTCAGTTTACTTAAGCACAACAACTACCACGAAGATATATATAAATCTCAACATTCCTCAGACTATTGAATTACGGCTTAAGTAATGTTCCCTTGCCCAATCTTAATCACTAATAAATGTACTGAAACCTATAGAACTCACTTAGTTTTATATTTGCACATAGGTATGTAGCAGAAGATGGCAATATCGAGTTATGTGTAGAGGACATACTCCAACCACAGCAAATTGGCGAGATTAATGAAGCGACAATAAAAGACCTGTTTAATTTCGATCCAACTATCATAAGAGTATGCCCAAAAAACTACTTCAATAATCCAATTAATCTATTTTATCCATTTAAATAACTATATTATTGACTGAAAAAAGAACTTAAATGCAGTTTAATAGGTTCAAATGCCGCATTGTCATCAGAGATATTAATACAAACTTTGGATGGTACTATAATGCTTGCAATGTATGCTTTGCACAGTTGAATGATTGGGCTAATGGATTTTGGTGCAATGACCACCAACGCCGACAACCACTGATAATGTAAGAGCCATTGCGCTTTTATAAAAGTAACATTTTGTATAGATTACAAAAATTAATCATTTTATCTCATGTTAAACAGAATGAGGCTGAACTTCACCATCGCTGATTCTACTGATGATACGACCATTGTTGTCTTTGACAAACAAGCCGAGAAATTGACGAACACATATATCTCATCAGTATAAAGCATTATAAACAAGGAGTTCATACTAACTATTGGGTTGACAGACAAAGCTGCAATACAAGGACTAATGGTATACAAGATATATGATAGTGAGCTGATAATTCCAAAGAAAAATACACCCAGTTCAAGCAAGAGGAAGCAAAATGAACCCCTGGAAACTAATATGAACATTTTACTAATGGAAACAAGTACAAAAATAGGCATTCAATCAACAAGAGAAACTCAAATCCCCTAAGAATCATTCCAAGGAATCCTCATCCAAGAAACTGAAGTCAAGGTAAGATACCAACTAATGCTTCTATTTAAATGTATAGATTCGATTAACTCACATATATGCTAAATACAACTTATGATTCTTGCATATAGAAAAGTTGAGAATGAACTCTTTTGTTCGCAAAACTAAATAACTAATTACATTTGTTTGAAGGGACAAAAAGAAGATGCATCCCGAGAGTTGAACCAATAAAGAGAAGAAAAACTCACATTATGAATATGTCACGCCCCGACCCCGAGCCTGGCCATGTGACAACCGCCATACCATCTCGAGATGCGTGCCTCGAAAGGTGTGCTATCCAAGATGGTACAAGACATAAATAAGGGGTATTCGAGCAATATAAGAAACATATAAGAAATAATAGAGAAAATATCATTAAAATATTTGTATAATATAAGTGGCATGTTTTACGGTGCAAATATGCAGTGGAAGAAAAATAATAATATAATAATGTGCACTACTATTCCGAGCCAAGATTCACAAGGGGGCTAGGTGGAACCTACAAAATCGTGTCCAAAGGTGATATATCGCGATCACTGTCCACCAGGATGATTGTCGTCCGTAGCGTAATGACTTGACAACAAAAGGTGAATGATGTGAGTACAAATATATATATACCGAGTGAGGGACTCGGTTATAATGACCGATCACCTCAGGCTAAGGATGAAATAATTCAAAATTCATTTAATAAATCGTTTAGTAAAATGATATGAAATCCCACACCAAAACAAATAACAAATATCATAAATGGGCTGGCATCTGAAATCGTCCCAAATGTACACCCGTGCACTTAGTTGCCTCATTGGACCGTCAAGGGCTAACTCAAACCTCAAATCCTTTTTCTTATATTCTCTGGCCCGTTCCTTTGACATTTGCCTTCGCTGCGGTGGAACACAGCTACCTCAATCCCTAGCGAGTTTCCCTACGTGCCTCTCCCAAGGTCTCCGCTCACAGTGCCTCTCAACAGGCGGTCCACGGCAGTGTCTCATGCATGCTCTCAACTCGGTCCACGTTCCCGCATATTGAAGCACCGATGAACCCAGTTAATCACTCATCTCCCAGAGGTGTCATATTATCAATAATCGTAATAATAATATTTCATATAATCTTTTGAAAATCCCACCTTTAAATCCTTTTCTAAACTCGTGTGTGAGGGTGGACAATTCATACCCCAAAACGTTCTAAACATTTAATAAAACAGATAATAAAGCAATTAGAAAATCGGTTGACCCTCAATGGTGAACCACTATAATCCAAGCCACTTACAAGTAAGGGAGGTTTGTATACTCCCAAATATACCCCTCGAATGCCCTAGCTTGATCGCTATCGCCTAATCTCGTACAATCATGCACCTAAATAATCAAATTAAATTTAATTTGATTAATAAAGGCATTCGGCTAATTAATTAAGCAACACAATATGACCTAATTAGGGTTTCTAGGGTCTCAAAACTAAATTGGATAAGTCCGAAAGTCAATTGAAGTCAATTGGGTTCTAAGGTGGCAAAATGACTATTTTACCCCTCTGAGATAGTGCCACTTCGGTGCTGGTGTGCTCACTCCCGGGTGAGAGTGGGTAATTTTGGGGATTTCCCCAATTTTGGCTGAGTCCGACGCCGGATTTAGCCAGGTCCAGTACCGGACCTGTTCTGGGTTGGCACAGATTCGGCCAACCACCATTTCGAGCTCGGATTGAGCCCATTTTGGCACCAATCCACACCAACATTGAAACGCAAACAGTTTAACACCTAAACTAAAGAATCACAGCTTCAAGAACTAAATTAAACAGCTAATCATGCTTGAATTTGGAATCAAAAGTCAAGAGGTCTAAGTGTTCTTGAGCAAAACGAAATTCAATCTTCAATTCATCATTTCTCTCAGTTCACTCAATGAAATCAAGCATATAAACTATAAAAAAAAGCTTGATGAGTCTAGAACAACATACCAAAATCTCAGCCAATTCCCATAGTTGAATTGGAAGATATGAGCTAAAGAACAAATTGTCACCGAATTGACAGTTTTGGAGATTTAGAGAATTCTTAAAGAAATTGATGTTTTTTATCATTTTGGAAGCTAGAGAAGTTGATGATGACGAGTAATCAAGTGTTTAAAGGAAGATTGAAGAGTTGAATTTGAAAGAAATTGAAGAGAACTCGGGGGAAAATGAAGAACAAGAGAAAGGAAGCAAAATGAGGGTCTTAGGCAATCGAGATTGGCACCGGAACCGACTAGGTCCAGCACCGGAGTCAACCAAATTTAAGTTGACTCCAATCAACTTGGTCCCACTCACCTCGACTTATGTGTCCAAGTGGGTCACACCGACTCCCATCTATATTTTAGGGTTTTTAAGCTCAGAATTGAGGTAAAGGAAGTTCAAAATGTCTAAAGGATGTCCAATACCATTCATTTAGCCACACAACTATTGTCATGCCCTGACTTGCCCGGGCTGGCCTCTTGCCAACTACCGCATTGCCTAGAAGTAAGTGCTGGCCAGTCACACACCTGAAGCACTGCCAAACATAAAAATGGATATCATCGCTGCAAGACAACTAAAATTTAAATTAGAAATCATTTAAATAAATAATTAACTTTTAAAAGTAATACACCAGTGGCTCTAATATGACCTAAGATGATGTTTGGAAGTGTTTCAGGGCTTCGAAAAGTGTCCAGGAGGTTTCGGGGTCAAAATCGAAAACTTGACAAAAATTACCAAAATGCCCCTAGGACCGGTAGGCCCACCACGTGTGAACATTGCCACTCCCGCGCGGGACTCGACCAACAGACCACTCCCACATGGGAGTGCCTGGCCTCCCATGCAGGAGGCCTTGAAAATGTCTTTCCCGTGCGGGGGAGACTGTAGGAGTCGGTTGGGAGCCTGGTGAATCGAGGCTTTTACTCGGTTTTCTAGCTCCTCGGTGTATGGTTTAGGCCAAAATTCAAGACAGACGTTCCTCTCGCCTCCCACAACGCTTTTATGGAAGCAGAAATGAGAATCACATGCTCAAAGTTCCTAAATCTCAAATCCAAACTAAAAATCTAACTAAAAAGCTAAACTAACTTTGAGCTTAGATCTCTCCTAGATCGATGCATGGATTTACGTTAAAACTTAATAAAATGCAGACCAAGGCATTAAGAATAGCATATTAGATTCTTACCTTGATCCTTCGGTCATATTGTCTGGATCGGCCAAAAGTCCAAAATTGCTCCCAGAGAGCAAATGAGATAAAAGAGAAATGAGAGAAGAGAGAAAGAAAGAAAATGAGGGGGAGAGGCTCGGCCTTCCCCTATTTATAGGGGAGTCCGGCATCGGGTCTACTTGGGCCCTGGGCCAGCCTTTCTCTCTTCTTTTAAACCTTTCATAATTTCGATCATTGGCCAAATCCACCGACCAATCCACCAATGGATATCTAATACATTGGCTATGGACTTAAAGAAGTCCATTTGATGTTTCCATGTATGGTCACTTGTCTCATCTTCCAACTACGTCTTATCTTAAGCTTAACTTTTTTTCTTAACTAGACACATCCAGACTAATGTATTGTCAAGTTAATACGCCATCTTATACAATTCCGTTTGTACGGAAAAGTTGGACTAGGTTCGGGTTTGTCAACTATATGTTAGGATATTTTAATTAAAAAAGAAATAAATGTTTCAATTAATAGAAGGAGTTTTTTCAATTGTTTTAATTCGTTGCATTTATTAATATGAGTTAAAAAGTTTTAAATGTTTTTCTCATACGTTGTCTTACAATTGTACTATAAATAGTGAATTTTTTCTCATTTCAAATCTTCCCATTTTGAGAAAAACAATTCTTAATCTTCTCTTGAGTCTTCCAAAGAGTTTTTCAACCAACTGGGTGAAGAACGTGTTGTTTTAGTAAAGCTTCTACCTTCTAACTTATGCAGGTTAGAAAGGTATACAGTGGGTGACTGGGCTTGTTGTATCCTGGGAGATGGCGTGTAGTGAATCCTCTTTGCATCGGTTACCGAGAGGGCGCGTATCGTCTCAAGAAAGCGACCTGGTCCGCGCCTCAATCTCTGTCACCCTATTTGACTAACAATAATTATTTATAAGTTTGGCTGCAGGAAGGTGATTATCTAGTCCTATTTGGAGGCATTATTCTACAACAGTCTCTAGCAATTTGAGACGAAACATTCCCTATGGAGAACACTATCGATGTTATGCCCAAGACTAATCAAGCTGGTGACCTGAACTAACCATTTCGCTTTCAAGGTGCAAACTATAAAAGATGGAAGCAAAAGACCTTTTTCTACCTCACTCTCCTAAATATCTCCTACATTTTGGTGGAAAAGAGTCCTAAGGAAAAGGACACTGAAGATATGACTGAAGATAAAAAAGTTGAGCATGAAGAAAATGTGAAGAAGTGGGAGAAAGACCATGTCTACTGTAGAAATTATTTACTCAATTGTTTGTTTGATAGTTTATATGACTATTATGACCAAACTTATTCTTCTGCCAAGAAATCTGAAAGGCGCTGCAACAAAAACATGACACTGAAGAAGCTGGATCCAAGAAGTATGCATGTGGTCGTTACTACAGACTTCAGATGGTGGAAAATAAGTCCGTGATAGAACAAGCCCATGATCTCCAGATGCTAGCAGATGATGTTCGTCGTGACGGAATAAAAGTGGACGAACAAATGGAAGTTGCTGCCATTATCGGCAAACTGCCCGACTCTTGGAAAAATTTTAGGAAGATTTTACGCCATAAACAGAAGGAACTATCCATTGAATCATTAATCATGCATTTGAGGGTAGAAAATCAGCATAGAAATCAAGATAATTCACCCGACTTCAATGGCACAGCTTCCAAGGTAAATCTTCTCACTTCTAATGAAAACATGCCGAGGACTTATGATAATAACAAACATAAACGGAAAAAGAATTTTGATAATAAGAATAAGTCCTTTGGGAAACATCGTAAAGGTCAATTCAATCAAAAGAAGAACCAAGGAACTCCTTCTAGAGAAGCACCAAACAATAAAAGAAGTGATGGGTGCTATGTTTGTGGCCAACCTGGACATATTGCGAGGGTATGCCATTTCCGGAAACACGGACCTTTTGATTAGGTCAATGTTACCGAAGAGCCACTTGTGGCTATGATATCTGAGGTTAATGCCTTTGATTCCTCTGAAGGATGATGGGTAGACTCTGGTGCTTCTAGGCATGTCTGCTGTGATAAAACTTGGTTTAAAAGCTATTTTCTTTTTGAAGCAGAGAAGAAAATATTGCTTGGTGATTCCCACACCATTAATGCCCTGGGTTATGGTGATATTGAATTGAATTTCACCTCTGGTAAGAAATTGACCTTGAAAGATGTTTGCCATGTTCCTGAGATTAGAAAAAATCTGGTTTCTGCTTTTCTTTTGAATAAAGCCGGATTTAAATAGATTTTTGAATCTAATCAATTTATACTCATGAAAAATGGCATGTTTGTTGGGAAAGGTTATGCTTGTGATGGCATGTTTAAATTAAATATTGAAATGAACGAAATTTCAATTGTTTCTGCCTATATTGTTTCTTGTGTTAATGTTTGGCATGCTCGATTATGTCATGTTAATTCTAACTATGAGAAACAAATGAGTAGGTTGGGATTAATTCCTAAACTAGAAAATCAATTTGAAAAATGTGAATCGTGCAGCATGGCCAAAATTACAAGAAAGCCTTTCAAAAGTGTGGTGAGAAATTCTGAATTGCTAGATTTGATTCATACTGACATTTGTGAATTTGAAAGGATTTTAACTAGGGGTGGTAAAAGGTACTTTATAACCTTCATTGATGACTTTTCAAAGTATTCATACATTTATTTGATGAAAAATAAAAATAAAGCTTTTGAAAAACTGACCATTTATATAAATGAGATTCAAAATCTTTTTGGCAGAAAAATTAAAAGGTTTAGGAGTGACAGAGGAGGTGAGTATGACAATTGGATTGAATTCTTACATTCATTCACTGGGAAGTGTCCATGAGACTACTTCTCTTTACTCTCCTGCATCAAATGGAGTAGCAAAACGCAAAAATAGAACTCTAATAGACTTTACAAATGCTATGATAGTGAGCATTGGGCTCCTAAAAATTTGTGCAGAGAAGCAGTTCTTACTGCTAATTATGTCCTTAATAGAGTACTGCATAAAGACTCTTTGAAAACACCTTATGAGCTTTAGAAAGGTCATGTACCAAATTTGGACTATTTGAAAATTTGGGGTTGTCTTGCCTTTGTTAGGCTTTCAGATCCAAAAAGACCTAAACTTGGTAGTAAGGCTTCTAGGTGTGCATTTATGGGTTATGCTTTAACCAGTAAAGCATATAGGTTTCTAAACCTTGGCAACAATGTTTTGATTGAATCCCTTGATGCCATTTTCCATGAAAACATTTTTCCTTTTAAAGCCAAAAATAGTGGGGGTGTTGACCTAGGACAAATAGTTATTCCTCAGCATGAACCTACAAACAGTCAACAAGCCTTTGAAAACAGTACCTTTCAACCCCCAAAAGAAGATGAACTTATAAATGAACCTAGAAGGAGTAAAAGAAGAAGAATTATTAAAGACTTTGGCCCTGACTACCATGTGTTCAATGTTCAAAATGATCCCACCTCTTTAGGTGAAGCCTTATCCTCTCTTGATTCAGACTTTTGGAAAGAAGCCATCAACGATGAGATGGATTCTTTGATGACCAACAAAACTTGGAAGCTAGTTGATCTACCTCCAGGTTTTAAGGATATTGAGTGTAAATGGGTACTGAGAAAGAAATTGAAGCCTGATGGCTCAATTGAGAAATATAAAGCCAGGTTTGTGGCCAAAGACTTTAGACAGAAAGAGGACATTGATTTCTTTGATACATTTTCTCCCGTGAGTAAAATAACATCTATAAGAGTTCTAATTGCAGTTGTTGCTATCCATGGTTTGATAATCCATCAAATGGATGTGAAAACCGCTTTCTTAAATGGGGAGTTGGAAGAAGAAATTTACATGGAGCAACCTGAGGGTTTTGTTATGCCAGGTAATGAAACTAAGGTTTGTAAATTGCTTAAATCATTATATGGTTTAAAGCAAGCTCCAAGACAGTGGCATGAGAAATTTGACATGTGTTTGATTTCTAATGGTTTCAAAACCAATGAAAGTGACAAGTGCATATATTATAAATTAGAGCATAAGTCACATGTCATAATTTGTTTATATGTTGATCATCTTTTGATTTTAGGGACAAATCTTGAGATTATAAATAATACCAAAATACTGCTTACTAACCATTTTGATATGAAAGATTTGGGGGAAGCAAATGTTATTCTGGGCATGAGGATCACAAGGACTTCAAACGGTATTTTTCTTAACCAATCTCATTATATTCAAAAAGTTTTGAAAAAATACAAGTTTTTTTTTATTGCAAACCCTTGTGCTCTCCTTTTGATCCAAATATACATTTATTTCCTACTGAGAATGAAAGAGATATTTGTAATCAAAATGAGTATGCTAGTATTATTGGTAGCTTGAGATATGCCACTGATTGCACCAGGCCTGACATTGCTTATGCTGTTGGGATGCTGGCTAGATTTACAAGTAAACCAAACTTAGAGCATTGGAATGCAATTAATCATGTGATGAGATATTTAAAAAGAACTCTATGTTATGGTATACTTTATCAAAAGTATCCTGCTGTGCTAGAAGGATACAGTGATGCCAGTTGGAATACTCTGGCTGGTGATTTATTGTCTACTACTAGCTATATGTTTACTTTGGGAGGTGGAGCAATTTGTTGGAAGTCTAAAAAGCAACAAATTATTGCAAACTCCACCATGGAGGCAGAACTAATTGCTTTAGCCTCAGCCAGTGAAGAAGCAGGTTGGTTGCGTGATCTTTTATATGAAATTCCAATGTGGGAAAAACCAATACCACCTGTCTTAATAATACAGCCACTATTGGTAGAGTTAATAATAAATATTACAATGGTAAATCCAGATCTATAAGGAGAAAACATAGCTATGTGAGATCTCATATTACTAATGGTACCATTAACGTTGATTATATTCAAAGTGGTGATAATCTTGCAGATCTTTTGACAAAAGCTCTAGCTAGAGAAAAGATCTGGATGACATCGAGGGGGATGGGACTTAAGCCCAAAGAATGAAAAAAATCACATATGAGTAGACCTGGCAATTCGTGTTTCGTGTCGTGTAAATATATGCCATTTACAGTCATTAACCCAAACACTAACACGACACGATTAATTTTCGTGTCGTGTCGTGTCGTGTAAATATGTACCATTAACAGCAATTTGGCCAAACACTAACACGACACGATTAGCTTTCGTGTCGTGTGATCGTGTCGTGTAAACACGAATAATTAATTAAAATTACTATATTATCCCTATAATAAATAAAAAATTCATAAAATTCAATATATTTTCAATTATATTAATAGTAACAGTGTTTAACGTGTTTTAGGCATTTTAATCGTGTTTGACACGCTTAAGACATGAAACACGTTTAATCTTAATTGTGTTGACACGATTAAAACACGGAACATGTTAAGGCTAAACACTAACACGATAACTTCGTGTCGTGTCCAAAATTGCCAGGTCTACATATGAGGATACCCTACCTAATGATTGGAGATCCCAAGAATTAGGTTCAGAGGGAAGAACGAATCATATGGTGGTTTGATGACATGCACATTTTTAAATAATTAAAAATATCCCTCCGTATGATGTGGTGCATGTATCTTGTAACAGTAAGGTTGAGTATATTTATACTCTTAATGAGGTCTATACCTCGTTTGAGTGGGATGTAGAGTTACAAGAGCATCCTTGATAGCCTCATCTATATAAGTGTGAAGTAAGGCCGCTTCCTATAAGAATTGAGTTAATTCTTTAGAACGCTCATTAAAACTGGGATAAAGCACAAGGCCATTAACGTGCTGGCTTATGAAGCTCATTGTAGGGAACTGGAAATCTATGTGTGTGACGCAATACTTTGTTTTCCCAAAGTAGCCTTAGTTCAAGACCTGAGTTCACTATTGGCTCTGGAGCAGAGATTGCTAAACGCTAAGTGAAGGTTCAAGCCATTGGCACCTTTATTATGCATAGACTTTCTATTTTCACCCAAACTTTTAGTACTTTCATATTTTTATTAAAATAAGTGGGGGGTTGTTAGGATATTTTAATTAAAAAAGAAATAAATGTTTCAATTAATAGAAGGAGTTTTTTCAATTGTTTTAATTCTTTACGATTATTAATATGAGTTAAAGAGTTTTAAATGTTTTTCTCATACGTTGTCTTACAATTGTACTATAAATAGTGAATTGTTTCTCATTTCAAATCATCCCATTTTGAGAAAAACAATTCTTAATATTCTATTGAGTCTTCCAAAGAGTTTTTCAACCAACTGGGTGAAGAAGGTGTCATTTTGGTAAAGCTTCTACCTTCTAACTTGTGCATGTTAGAAAGGTGTGCAGTGGGTGATTGGGCTTGTTGTATCCTGGGGGACGGCGTGTAGTGAATCCTCTTTGCATCTGTTCTAATTACCGAGAGGGCGCGTATCGTCTCAAGAAAGCGACCTGGTCCGCACCTCAATCTCCGTCACCCTATTTGACTAACAATAATTATTTACAAGTTTGGCTGCAGGAAGATGATTATCCAGTCCTATTTGGAGACATTATTCTACAGCAATCTCCAGCACTATATACAAATATACAACTTGACACGTGCGGACTAGGTCTGGACATGTCAGAATAATTCTCTGCGTGAACATTTGCTATTATTTATGAATGTTGGTATATTTTTGCTATATTATATTGTTGTCAGACTCCATCTATATTAATGACTCATGTTTATGCAAAAAGCATCTATTTCAATATTTATATATAGGCATATTAAAACACATATTTTCTCATTCTTATTCTTAGTTTATAGTTTGCTGTACCCAGGAAATTGATTAAAATCTAACCAAAATTATATTTTCTAAACAATTTACCCTATTTCTACTACATGTGATCAATGGGTAAGAAATAAAATGCCAAATTGCAACAAAGTTGTTTCCCTTAAGCAATTTTGATTAAATTATGCTAAAATAGACTAATTTTTTGTTTTTAAAAAAAGAAGCATAAAACAATTGAAATAGCTATGCATCAAGCCTTGAATTAATAACTTGATCTCAGAACCAATGTGATTGAATTCTATTAACTCAATAGAAGAGAAAATAAACAAAAGATAAAAATAGACATATAAAAGAATGGCATTGAAAATTAAAACCCAGTTTAGAATTTCATTAAACTCGATCTTAGGAACCATTGTGATTCAACTCATTAACAAATATAACCACCAGTAAAAATAAATTTTTAATAAAAAAAGATTCTTTATCTGCGAACGATCGAGAGGGAAATTAATCACCCAAAAGGCCAAAACATAGCATGTAAAAAAAAAAAAAAACAGAGTTTTCATTAATTTTTTAATGAAATAATTGTATTTTGACAAGTTCAAATCCATACATTGGAAAGTGAAAAAAAGAAGAGTAGAGATTAAATAGTTGAGATTAGTTAGTCATATTACTTACATTTAATATGGATGTCCTTAATTAGCAACAATAATAAAGAAAAATAGAGTAACTTTGATAAACTATACTGTCAAAAAAATTGGCATACTTAGTGTAGATAAAGAAGTTAAATTTAAAAAAAAAGAAGAAGAAGAAAGCAAAATTGATAAAAACTTAGTATAATTTTGTCAATAGGTTCTGAGAGCCCTATTAAAACTAAAAAAAATATCAAGTATGTTACTTCACTTTCCTTGAATTAATAAAATTTAATTAATTAACCTTGAGACATAATAACTTACAATATATTCAATTTTTAATTAACAAATAATAATCAGGCTGCAACTCCACAATTTCCTATGTGCATAATTTGCATTAATTTCATGATTAAAAATAACTTATTACAGGGAAGAAGAAGCATCATATCTGATTTCTGATTAATCTTATAAAAAGATATATTAATTTGGGTTGTTTGCATTCTGCTAAATCACCAAAATACAAGAAAGACAGAGATTCAAAAAATGTTTCCAATGAATTTCAAGTTTCAAGAACTCCCAATAGAGATGCAACTACTCACCATTGAACTCATTGCGTCACAGTGCCCAGAGACACTAGCAAAGCTACTTCTAAGATATTCTTCTTTATTCACTTAATTCATATTCTTCATTCTTTTAAGATTTTAACCTTTTAAGCTATTCGATCCATTCAAACTGATTAAAATTTCCATATACTAACAATAATTTAAATTGAATTTTTTTTCCAACTGCAAGGTATTATTGAACCATGTACAAATGCCTAAAATAAGTAGATCTGTCGATCTGACCAAGTACATCAAAAAGATGGAACAGCTTACACCAAAACACCAAGGAATATTAGCTACTTATTATGGATTCAACCATCCAGCGGCTTTGTTCGTGTATGGCATGCATAACTTTTGCTTTCAAAATCTGCCGATAACAGGTATTCAAAAGCTTGAAAAAGGATTTGAGATAGGCAATGATTTGTGCCAGTATGCCCTTGGAATTTGCCTTCTTTCGGTTGATAATTTCCAAGGCGCAGTACACCTCAGAAGGTTGTTTAACACTAAACCTAGATCTCTTTTCAAAAAGTACAGGGAAATTGTTAGAAAAGTAGCTCTCCAAAACTATATGCCTTTTCAATATCCCACTACAATTTTGTGCTGGAAAAATGGTCCCAACCATTGGAACTATGATCAGATAGTTCCAATAAACTATGAAGAAGATTTTATTACATGTACTAATTGTGCAATACATTTGGAACTGTCAAAATTGATCAACCACATCCATTAGACAAACACTACCAATGTGATGCACCATGTTACTTTATATTTATTAATGGAATAAAAGACCCTTTTAAATTAAACTCTATTTTAATTACGTGTCACTTTATGCACATTTCCTTTGTCTTTTGTATTATACTATTCTTTTTAACTCTTCGTTCTCTTTTCTATTATACTATTCTTTTTAACTATTTCTTTTTACCTTTGAATTACTTTATGTTTTACTAATGGAATTTGCCTTCTTTATGTTACTTATACCTTAGAAAGTTGTTTAATAATAAACCTAGATATCTTTTAAAAAATTATTATAGGGAAAATGCTAGAATTACTTTATATTTACTAATGGAATTTACCACCAAAGTCTTAGTCACCTCCTTATTATGTAATAACCCGCAGCATATGCGCGGGTTTATGACCTAGTATATATATAAAACCAGCTCTTATTTGGAGTAAATAGGGGATAGTTTAGGAATAAAAAATTAGATTAAATATGGATAATTTAGGATTAAAAATCAATATATATATATATATATATAAAATCCTACTTTTGTAATAAAATCAAATAACTCAATTTTATCTAACTATTAATGAGGATGACTTTTGAGTTACCAATCTTAACTTTGTAATTAAAAAAAAAAAAACTTTGAGTTACTAATATTAATTTTATAATAATGAGAAAAATGAAAGGTCATTAAAAAAACCTTTGAGTTACCAAAGAATTTCAATATTACTATAAATAGAGAGTTTGCCAATTAAAAAAATTTCTGACAAATAAGTTAACAATCTTAATTTTCAAACATTCTCTTAGGTCATGCTAGAGCCTCGTAGGTGCATTCATAAATTTATTTATGAATGCTAACACAATTTTTCGTGTACTAGGGTTCTGGATGATCGAATGCAGCGATGTACCGGAGGTTAAGCTATGTGGAACGCTTAGGAGTATACGAACCTCCCAATACTGTGAGTGGCTTAGATTTCAGTGCTTAGCCACTAGGGACAAACGTTTTCAAATGTTTTAAAAATATAAATTATTTTTAAAGGTTTTACCAATGTTTTGGGATAAGGGTAATCTACCACACACACTTTTATTTTGTGATACACCCACTTAGAGGGTGAAATGATTTTAAAGAAATATAACAGCTTGTGTGTGTGTGTATGTTTGTATGTTTTACATTTATATATATTTATGATATATATATATGGATGAGATGCGAGAGATCGACTGAGTGGGTTCCTCGAGGCTTATATATAAGGGAGCGTGGACCGAGTCTGAGTTGCATGCATGAGACGCAGCCGTGGACTGCCTATCGAGGGGCTCAGTGAGCGGAGACCCTGGGAGAGGCTCGGGGGATAATTCGCCAGGGCTTGAGTGTAGCTGTGCTCCACCACAGCGTTTGGCACCACCGAGGGAACGGGCTAGAGAAAGAGAAAAAGAGAAAATGGTTTTAAAGAGAAAAGAGATAGCCCTCGGTGCAGTAAGGCATATGACCGACAGGTCGTGCCTTTAATATGATAGAGGCTAGCCCATTTGAGATATGTATATATATTTTTATTAAAATGATTTTATAAGTGGATTCTCGCTTAGAGAATTTTAAAAGAGATTTTGGAAAAGAAAAATATTTGTTTTTAATTATTATATTTTTGAATTATCCTTGTTTTCCCTAACCTCGATGGAGATTCATTGAACCTCTATCACTCAACTATATCTAATGTGGATGGATACAGATCGCGTAAGAGGTTAGCAGATAGAATGGAGGCTCACTAGGAGGCGTCGGTGGCATAGGCTTCGCAGTTTCCGCTGCATAGGTATTCTTTTAAATTAATCCACTGGTGCATCTTTTAAAGATTATTATTCTATTAAATGATTTTAATTAAAGTTTTAGTTGTTTTGCAGCGATGGTATTCATTTCATGCCTTGCGGTGCTTCAAGTGCATGACCGGCCGGCATGTACTTTGAGGCAGTGCGGCGGTTGCCACATGGCTGGCCCGAACGGGTCAGGGCATGACATTTTGTATTTATTATATTTGTTCCGAGGATAGGGTCGGGTATAGAGATAGGTAGGAAGGTCGGGGTATGGGATGGGGAATGACACGCCCGGACCTAGTCCGTACGCGTCAAGTTGTAAATTTGTATATAGTTATGTGGCCAAAGGAATGGAATTGGACTTCTCTTAGACATTTTGAACTTCCTTTAGCTCATTTCCGAGCTTAAAAACCCTAAAATATAGACCAGAGTCGGTCTGCCCCACTTGTTCATAAAAATTGAGGAGTTGGGGGCTGAGTTTGACACGCTCGGACCTAGTCCGCACGTGTCAAGTTGAATATTTATGTATTGTTGTCTTGTCAATATACCAAATTTGACTTCCCATGGATGTTTTAAATTTCATTTAGCTCAATTTCAAGCTTAAAAACCCAAAAAATTGAAGTCCGAGGATGTGGGCCCCACTTGGAATCGAGACCCGAGGCAATTGGGCTGAGTTGACCGGAGTCAACTCAGATTTTGGTTGACTTCGGCGCTGGACAGGCACGGGTCCGGCGCCGGACCCGTCATTTCTATAAGGGTCTCGGTTGGCCGAGACCCTCATTTCCTCTTCACTTCTTCTTCTTCATTTCTCTTCGAGATTTCTTCCAATTCTCTCTGAATCAAACTCTCAATCCCTCTTCAAACACTTGATCAATCATCAATATCAACTTCTTTTACCTTCTTGAAGATCAAAACACCAAGATTTCCAAGAAAATCACAAAATCTTGAAATCTGGAATTTTGGCGACAGTTTGTTCATCAGCTCATATCTTTTGATTCAACCGTGCGTTTTGGCTGGGAATTTGGTATGTTGTTCTAGACTTATCAAGATTTAATTTGATAGTTTACACGCTTGATTTCATGGTCTGTGCTAAGAGAATTTGATGATTGAAGTTGTGATTTCTGTTTTGCCAGAAATAAGTCAACCCTTAGTGTTTTGATTCAAAATTCAAGCATGATTGGTTGTTTGATTCCGTTCTTGAAGCTGTAAATCCATAGATCATGTGTTTAACTTGTTGTGTTTCAATTTTGGTGCGGATTGGTTGTGAATCGAACTCAAACCGAGCTTGATTTGATGAAAGGCCGAACATGGCCATTTTCTGGAATCAGGTCCGGCGCCGGACCTGGTGAGTCCCGCGCCGGAGCTGACCAAAATTTAGGATTTCTCCCATTTTGGCTCACTCCCACCCGGGAGTGAGCAAACCTATCGACAATGGGCAATGTAGCATTAGGGGCATTTTGGTAATTTTGCAGCCCTAGACCCCATTTGACCCAATTGACTCCAATTAGCTTCAATTGACTTCCGGACTTGCCAATTTTAGTCCGAGACCTTTAATAGGTTTTGATTTATGATTTAAGTGTTGGTTGAATATTTTTATTAATCAAATTAGATTTTTAATTTGATTATTTAGGTACTTGAATTGTACGAGTTTCGGACCGGTTGCAATTCGAGCTAAGGCATTCGTGGGTAATTGGGGAGTATACAACTCTCCTCACTTGTGAGTGGCTTGGATTATATTGGTTGACCATTGAGGGTTAACCGTTTTCAAATTTATTTATAAATGCTTTAATAAATTGTTTATATATGTTTTGGGATATGAATTGTCCACCCTCACACACTGAGTTTACAAATGATTTGAAGGGTGGGAATTTCAATAAATTTTATATATTGATATTATTATTGATTATTGAATGGGGAAACGATACCCCTGAGAGATGAGAGATTGAGCGATTCCCTCGGGGCTCCAATATGCGGGAGCGTGGACCGAGTTGTGAGCATGCGTAATACTCAGCCGTGGACCGCCTATCGAGGGGCACGGGGAGTAGAGCCTGGTTTGGAGAGACGTAGAGAAAACTCGCCAGGACTCCAGATGCTGTGTTCCACCACAGCAAGGCAAACGTCAAGGAAATGGGCTAGAGAGTAAAGTAAAAATGTTTTAAAAATATAAAGTAACCCTTGACGGTCCAGTGGATACCCAGTGCACGGGTATACCTTATTGGGACGATTTCAGATGCCAGCCCATTTGGATATATTATTATGGATTTAATATTTGATTTGGTTTAGGACTTCATATATTTCAACAAATGGTTTATTAAATTGATATTTGGATTATTTCATATCCCCAGCCTGAGGTGATCGGTCTTTATAACCGAGTCTCTCACTGGGTACAAGTTTATGTACTCATCCCATTCACTTTTGTTTTCAGATCATCAGATTTTAGACGGCGGACGTCCTGGTGGCCAGTGATCCTAGTTCGTCTCTGTGGACACTATATTGTAGGTGCCACCTCATTTTACTTGGTATATCTTGGCTCGGAATATTATTACATCTTACATATACATTTGTGTATTTTTAAATAATACTTTCCGCTGCATGGAGCACCGTAAGATGTGACATTTTATTTTGAAATATTTTTGAACTATATTATCTATGATAATTTCGTATGTTTTCATATATTGCTCGAATATCCTTTATTTTTAAGCCTTGTACCATCTTGGTTGCCCGCCTGACGAGGCACGCATCTCGAGGTGGTACGGCGGTTGTCGCATTGTCGAGCCTTCGAGTCGGGGCGTGACAGAGTTGACCGAAGTCAACTGATTTTTAGTTGACTCATCGGGTCCGGCACCGGGCCCGTTAAATATAAAGGGTCTCGAGCAATTTTTCTTTCTTTTCCCTTGTTCTTCATTTTCTCTCAAGCCCTCTTCAAATCCTTTCAAATTCAACCCTTCAATCCCTCTTCAAACTCTCTTCTAATCATCATCATCAACTTCCCTTGCTCCCAAGAAGATTAAAACATCAAATTCTTCAAGGATTTCTTCAAATCTCCAAAACTATCAATTCGGCGACAGTTTGTTCTTCAGCTCATATCTTTCAATTCAACCGTAGGAATTGGTTGAGATTTTGGTATTTTGTTCTAGACTCATCAAGCTTTAATTTGATAGTTTATATGCTTGGTTATGTTGAGTGAATTGAGAGAAATGATGAATTAAAGATTGAATTTCTGTTTTACTCAAGAACACTTAGACCTCTCAAATTTTGATTTGAAATTCAAGCATGATTAGTTGTTTAATTTAGTTCTTGAAGCTGTGATTCCTTAGGTTAGATGTTAATTGCTAGTGTTTCAATTCTTGCCCAATTTGATGAAGAATCGAGCTCATTTCGAGCTGATCAAGTGGGGAGGCTGAGCCTCGGCCTCCAAACAGGGGCAAGTTATGCATGGGACTCACCTAATCCCATGCGGGACTCAGCCAAATTGGGGGAATTTCCCCGAAGGGCGAGAGTGTGCCAACAGCGCCGGAAGGGCACTGTAACTGGGGGTTATTTGGTAATTTTGCAACCCTAGACCCAATTGACTTTAATTTCCTTCCAAACTTGTCCAATTTAGTTGCTAGACCCTAGAAACCCTAGTTAGGTTATGTTGTGTTGTTTAATTGTTAGTTGAATGCCTTTATTAATCAAATTAGATTTTAATTTGATTATTTAGGTACGTGATTGTATGAGATCGGACCGGTAGCATTTGAGCTAGGGCATTTGAGGGGTAAATTTGGAAGTATACAAACCTCCCTTACTTGTGAGTGGCTTGGATTATAGTAGTTGACCACTTATGGTCAATTGGGTTTCTACTTGTTTTATTAATGGTTTTATTAAATGTTTATAATGTTTTGGGGTATGAATTGTCCACCCTCACACACGAGTTTAGAAAAGGATTTAAGGGTGGGATTTTCAAAAGATTATATGAATTGTTATTATTATGATTTTTGATGATATGACACCCTGGGAGATGAGTGATTGAGTGGGTTCCTCGGTACTCCAATATGCGGGAGCGTGGACTGAGTTTGAGAGCATACATAAGACGCAGCCGTCGATCACTTGTTGAGGGGCACGGTGAGCGGAGACCCTCGGAGAGGTACGTAGGGAAGCTCGCCAAGGCTCGAGGTAGCTGTGTTCCACCACAGCGAAGGCAAACGTCAAGGGAACGGGCCAGAGAATATAAGAAAATGATTTGAGATATGAGTTAGCCCTTGACGGTCCAGCGAGGCACCCAAGTGCACAGGTGTACCTTTGGGACAATTTCAAATGCCAGCCCATTTATGATATATGTTATTTGTTTTGGTGTGAGATTTCATATGATTTTACTAAATGGTTTAATAAATGAGTTTTGGATTATTTCATATCCCTAGCCTGAGGTGATCGGTCATTATAACCGGGTCCCTTACTGGGTACATATATATTTGTACTCACACCATTCATCCTTTGTTATCAGGTCATCAGACTACGGACGATAGGTGTCCTGGTGGATAATGATCCCGATATATCACTTGTGGATACGAGTTTGTAGGTTCCACCTAGTCCCTCTTGTCAATCTTGGCTCGGAATAATAGTGCACATTATTATATTATTATTTTCTTCCGCTGTATTTTGCACCATAAAACGTGCCACTTATACTATATAAATATTTTAATAATATTTTCTATATTATTTCCTATATGTTTTCATATACTGCTCGTATACCCCTTATTTTTGCCTTGTACCATCTTGGATAGCCCGCCTTTTGAGTCACGCATATCGAGGTGGTACGGCGGTTGTCACATGGCCAAGCTCGTGGGCCGAGGCGCAACAGGGGATGTACCCCCAATATATTATTACCCCCTCCCCCCAATTGCCATCCATATAATCATATTTATTAATTTAAAAAACATTTTTTACTTTTTATAATTAAATTTGTAATAATATTTTTAAAATAAACTATTAAGCATATTACGCAAACCAAATTTTGATAAAAAATAAAATAAAATCAAAATAAAAGCACAAAAAAAATCACCTTTACATATGAAAGAAATTAAAATTGAAATTTAAGATTTTTCAAACTTACTTTATTGCTATTTTTTTTAGTTCAAAAACTCTCTATTAATAATGATATTGAAATGCTTTCAAACTTACTCTTTTTCAAATATTTTTTTTTAATTCAGAAACTCTTTATTTATAGTGATATTAAAATATGTTGGTAACTCAAAAGGTTTTTTCAAATGACTTATCATTTTCCTCATTATCAAAAAATTAATATCAGTAGCTTGGTAACTTAAAGTTTTTTTTAATGACTTTTCATTTTTCTCATTATTACAAAATTAAAATTAGTAGCTCAAAGGTTTTTTTTTTAATGACTTTTGAGTTACCAATATTAAATTTGTTATTAAAAAAAAAACCTTGAAACTACCAATCCTAATTATATAATAAAAAAATTAGAATTACTAATCTTAAGTTTATAATAATGAGGAAAATGAAAAGTCATTAAAAAAACTTTGAATTATCAAAGCATTTTAATATCATCATAAATAAAGAGTTTACAAACTAAAAATTTTTTTGACATTCTACTTTATCCAACTAATAATGAAGATGACTTTTGAGTTACCAATCCTAATTTAGCAATTAAAAAAACCTTTAAGCGACCAATCTTAATTATGCAATTAAATAAAAAACCTTTAAGTCACTAATTTTAATTTTATAATAATGGGAAAAATAAAAAGTCATTAAAAAAACCTTGAAACTACCAATCCTAATTATAAAATAAAATAATTAGAATTACTAATCTTAATTTTATAATAATGATGAAAATGAAAAGTCATTAAAAAAACTTTGAATTATCAAAGCATTTTAATATCATCATAAATAAAGAGTTTGCAAACTAAAAAGTTTTTTGACATCCTACTTTATCTAACTAATAATGAAGATGATTTTTGAGTTACCAATCTTAATTTAGCAATTAAAAAAACCTTTAAGCTACCAATCTTAATTATGCAATTAAATAAAAAACCTTTAAGTCACTAATTTTAATTTTATAATAACAGGAAAAATAAAAAGTCATTAAAAAAAGAGAGGAGTTTAGAGGGGTAAACTTAGAAAATTAACAATTAATACTCGATTAGGGATAGATAAAAAGGACGAAAAAATTTCTAAAAAGGAACAGATAAATAGGGACAGAGGGAGTAATAAAAAAAAAAGATTCCCATTTCTAAGTCTAAGGTCCAAAAGCCTATCAGTTTTCTAATTACCCTATCCTTCAAAAGGTTCTATTCCCACAATAACCAATATCCCATCGGTATCTACCCAATGGATGGCAGGTGGGATCAAAATTGCCATTTTATTGGGCCTAAAGTTGCTGTAAACAGATAAAGGAAGGTTCCATTCCATATGGTATATGGATGCTTCAAAACTTCAATTTCAAAGGATCAAAACTGTTAGTAAGCACTACCACAATAGTCAACTATGTGTATCTATAATATATGTGTTAACAATGCTTGAAGCCATCAAACTAAGAGCAAGCGAGTTCAGAAAATATCATAAGAATTTTTGCATGCTCGTTGATGATCGAGTTCTTGCATGAAAAGAGAGAGAGTGGAGACTTGAGTCAAGAATGGCTTGCCGGTGACTATCACCTGCCTGAGCGGCCTGAGTGGCGTTAGCTTATAGTCTTCCGCCGAGCTGTTCTTGACTCATCTTCGCTCTCTTTTCTTTCATGTTAGACGCATCATCTCATTCATCTCCCCACTTTTAGGCAGGCTTTTTTTTTGTCATATATATATATACTCTTCATTTTCTATTTAGACTTTCTTAATTAAATTGTATCTTTGTATATAACTCACGATTTCATTTTTACCCTCTTTTTGTTGGACCTGAAATATTTCAAATCCTAAATATCTATCTTGTTTTCTTCTTGCTCTCTTCTTTTCAAGTTACAAACTTACAAAACCTTTCAAACCCTTCTTCGCGTTTCAAGTTACCAAATCTAGCTCGATCAATTTTGGTTATTCTCAATCAAAAACACATCTTTTTATATGGATGAAGATATAATTTAGTGCAACACCAGGGAGACCCAAGGGTTGGCAGTAGTACATTACTAGAATATAAAGAAGCAAAGTTGACATAGGCATTCCAAACATTCTGAAAGCATTTGTGGTTAATTTCTTTTTAAGTCAAATGTATACTACCAACCAAATATCTCAGAATCAAATGATCATCAGATCAGTATATTATATGTATTGTATATAAAAGTTGCTTTTTCATCAGGTTTACTTTTTATTAACAGACTGCTAATGTTATATTACCTAGCGCCAATCTAGTTGTTTACATAATTAAACTTCAATCAGTTGGTTCTGAGAGACAATATATGTTGTGTTGCGTGATTAATCAATCAGCATAGTAACAGTTTACAAGTTATTACAACATGAGTTAGTCAGGCGTCCTTGACAGATCATTGCTGATATATAGTTTAAAGAAATATGAACATTCCCTTTTTTTTTTTTGTAGTTATAATTCAACCCATGTGGATATAAGAATTGAAAAATTTCACCTTGGCTTAAAACAAGTCTAATTGGGTGGACTCCAAGAGGTTTTTTTCTGATCTGCTTATAATTAGAAGATTGCGTACATGAGCCGTAAGCAATGTATTAACATGAATATCTTCCTGTTTCTTTCCTTCTTTCTGAGCTCAAATAATTATAAGTAAAATTCAACATTCAAAAACAACCAAATCGCTAGCTAATCCATCAAATCTGAAAATTAGTAATCATGCAGAGCTGCGGACAGTCGGCCATGGCAATCGCGGTCTGTTTTCAGCAACATTGATTCCTGCATTGATGATCAGATTGAAACTGTTTTATTCTTATTAGGGAAGTGATCAAGGTGAATGTGAATGGATCAACCACAATCTCTTATATATTATAAATTTGGTGTTAAGAACTGATATATGTTCAAGGCATGGTTAGCTATCTTCTTTGATTGGTTCTGTTTTCAATGTTGGTCTTGGAGTATTTCTTTCAGGTGCTGGTACATTGGTTTGGATCTTCACCATGTTTTTACTGGTTTTTTTAGAAGCTTTACTGTAATATGAGCTAGCGAGCTCTTTTGATGTAGGGGTTTTGTCGACAAACATTCTGTTTGATTCGATCAATAAAATTTTTGCCTTAAGGCGTGGACAAAGAAGGAAAAATTTTTTTTAAAACAATTTGCCTTAGCTTGGTGGAAACCATGCCACGTGGCATGTTGGATAGTCATATCATGTCAGTAAGCCATTACAAAACTTATAATTTGTCCCAAAAAAATTATTGTTTTTCTCATTTAAGATGCAAGCGTTTGCCTGAATTTGTTAGTCAATTGGTTTTGCCAATTCTTTGGATTTTTTATGAAACACAGATAGCGAGGAGTGAGGAAATTAGGGACTTTGAAGAAAAAGATTGATTTTTTTTTTGTTGTATTTGGATTATTTTGAAACTCTTATTTCTCTTTTAACTACAATGTTATACTGAAGTTGACTGAACTACTATGTTAGTCTAAGTTAATCTGAGTTAATCTTTCCTAACCTAAGAATCTCTAAGTTGATACAATTTGTAAATCTCAAATATTTTTGTACCTATGTTAACCTCGAATATGGTTTAACTTTGTACGCAACTACGCATGACATGAAATTTTCAAAAGAATTCGAACTTTGAAGAATAAGTTGAAACTTGAGGTAATGGAGCAGTTAATAAGAAAATGAACTACGAGGATTTTTGGTACAAAGCATTTATTGAGGATTCAATCTATAAGCCATTGAGGATATAAGTTCAATTATAATTAAGTGAACTTGAGAGTTTATTGGATAAATGACTTTGGTAATGAATTATAAGAGTAAGAATATATAGACTTTAATATAATTAAGATAAGTTGGACATAGTTTGAGGTTTAAAGGAAACTTGAGAAACAATGTCAAATCGAAGAGCTAAAAAACTATGGTTTGGTGCCAAAGGATGACAAAATTGATGGATTGAAGTACGAGAAAGATTATAGCCAAGAAAAAAGAAGTATGAGAAAGATTGGGTGGAGGTTTAGAAAGGAAACTTAGCAATGGATTGGCAGTACAATGCATGTTTGGCAACGAACATGTAACGAAATTGGCGCCGAATATATCTAAACGGAGCAAGGGAGGAAGGAAAGTAAACATGGCTAGACCTGGTAATTCATGTTTTCATGTCATGTAAACATATACCATTAACAGATATTTACCCAAATATGAACACGACACGATTAATTTTCGTGTCGTGTCATATTGTGTAAATATATACCATTAACTGCAATTTGGCCAAACACGAACATGACACAATTAGCTTTCATGTCGTGTCATGTCATGTTTCGTGTAAACACAAACAATTAATTTATGGGTAAATTATTTAAATGGTCACTTAACTTTTAGGGGTTTTGTGTTTTGGTCACTTAACTTAAAAAACTTACAATTTGATCACTTATCTTTATAATATTCATTTTTTGGTCACTGAACCCTTAGAAAAATTTGACTAGCTGACATGGCAATGCCAAATCATCCAATATGCCACGTGGCATGATGACATGGCCATGCCGCGTGGCATATTCGATGACGTGGCATTGCCAGGTCATCGTTGTCGAGACGTTTTACTGCTCCGACGATAAATGATATGACGTGAAAAATGTTCGAGACTAAACAGTCGGAAAACAAATGGAGTCGCCACTAACCTTTTATTTTTAATAGGTGTGGTTAGTCACCTACTTGTTTAACTCGACATAAATCTAGAAAGATAATGTCAAGTTAAGGAAAGAAACGGGTCTACGAAAAAGATTTTAGGTTCGGGAGTCAGTTACGCTTGGGGAATGATTAGCACCCCCAAGACATTCAGAAATCGATACCACAAAAGTCTTAAAAATATTTTACTTGGAAAATGATAATAAAATGTGTTTAAAATCATTTTAAGAAAAACATAATTTTAAATGTCGGAATAAATATTCCTTTTAATGCGGGATAAGCATCCCATTATAAAAGCTAAATTTGAAATTTAAAGACTTAATGTCGGAATGAACATTCATTTTGATGTGAAAATCCATAGCCCAATTTTGAATTTGAAGAAATTTCCTACTTAGAAAGGAGATTCAATTTCTAAATAGGAATAAATATTCTTCAAAAATCAAAGTCAAATTTAAAAATGAGGATAAATATCCTTTTATGAAAAACAAAGGTTTAATTTTAATTTTAGAAAGTCTCAATTATGAGAATATTAATTGAAACCTTCTAGAAAACATTTTGCAAAAAAGTTAAGATAAACATCCTCAAATTCATACTTTGAAATTTACATTAAGAGACTTTAATTATGATTACTTAAATTAAAATCTCTTAGAAAGATCTAATTTTAAAACAATGTCAAAATAAATATTCCTTTTAATTTGTTGAAGGGAATAATTTGACAAAAATTTAGTTTAGTAGGAAAACCCTAGTAGATTTAATAAATTAAGACCTTTCAAAAAACAAAAGCCCTTTTTTTAAAAAAAAAATGAATATCTTTTTTATCGAATAAAGCTAAATTTGAAAAAGAATTTTAAAGATTTAAAGAATAAACATTCTTTTTATTGAAGCTAAAAATGCCTTTTAATAAAAATGAAGTTTACTTGAAAGGTCTTAATTAATTAAACATACTAAAATTCTCCCAAAAAGGTATTTTGAAAAAACTAAAGAAAAGGAAAAAGAAAATAAATATTCCCTTTCATTGAAAAAGAATAAATAAAAATAAGAAAAGAAATTTTGAAAGTGGTTTTTTAACAAAATTTGGATTAATTTGAGAGGCCTTAACTATAGTTGGGAAATTAAAATCTCTCAAAAAACTTTTAAAATATGTTTTGAAATTAATGTTGGAATAAACATTCCTTTTAATTTAATTGGGCCTCTTAAACAAGAGATTTTCTTAAAATAAAACATAAAAGCCAAAAAAGGAAAAGAAAAAATAACAATAATTGAGAGGCCTTAACTATAGTTAGGTAATTAAGATCTCTCAAAAAAACCTTTTAAAACATATTTTGAAATTAATGTTGGAATAAACATTCCTTTTAATTTAATTGAGTCTCTTAAACAAGAGATTTTCTTAAAATGAAATGAAAATAAAACATAAAAGTAAAAATGGATAAAAGGTTTTGGAATAAACATTTCTTTTGTAAAAGAAGATAATAAATTTTTTAGTTCATTTGCCAATTTCGAGAAATTAAGAAAATTATAAACATGATGTATGCTTTTTATGAAAATTAAATGAGAAAAATATATTTTTTAATTTTCAAGGGATGAGAAATTTCCCCGAGCCCGATCGGACTCCCGATTAGACACCGAAAAAACTTCTCATCGAAGAAAACCTTCGGAAACCTCGGACTCCCGAGGCATCCTCCGGTCACCCTATGCATATGAATTTTTAAAAATCGATGTTCTAAATCTAATTATGCATGAGTGGGACAAGAAAACATAGGTTAGTATATATAAACACAATTAATTACATAACAGATAAGCAAACTTAATTTAAATAAACACATATATAAAGTCAAAGATGCAATTTTATGCAAAATTCAATTCATAATTTAACAAACATGTAGGCAAGGGCAAAAGAGTAATTTTACACACATGATTAAATTTTAATTAAGACAGACATGGATTTAAGGGCAAGAAAGTAATTTAACAAGATCATAATTAAATATTAGACTAAATATGCATCTATTCAAACTTTAAAATACAATTTTTATAACCAAGATTAATTTTTTATTTAGATAAATGAAAATAAATTCAAAGATTTGAATTTTATTGGTCAAAGTTCTATTTTTAACTAAGCAAGAATGTTCACAAGCATAAAAATGTAACTTTTTTAGTCTAGACCTAATTCTTAATTAAACAGTCAAGTTTACAAACTTAAATGTACAAGCTATATGGCCAAAATGTGATTTTTAAACTAAATAAACATATAAAATGTGTTAATCAAGCTTAAAAACAACTAATATGAATATAAGATAAAGAAAGACAGCAACTTTCTCATATAATCAAACAAATAATCGAAAAGTTAACAACTTTACTAAATAAACAAACAAATAACCAAAGTTGAACTCATAACAGCATGCATAAACTCGAAAAGGCATAACCTTCAATAGGTTTAAGCTATATTTTATACTAATCAAGTGGTCTAATATGACTTTAGAACTTCATAAATTACAAGCATTATCATAAAAGCAAACAGTTAACATTTTTAAAGACAGGTGAGCTATAAACAGATAGTTTAAAGAGAAACGTGAGGGGCTATATAACATTGACTCTACAACAAATTTAAACAAATTTAAACAAATTTGGATGAACTCATATAAACAGGGACAATTCAATCAGCACACATGTTCATGAAAGAAACAAAGCTTCCATCGCTAAAAAAAAGAAACGTTGGACAAAAATAATACATATCAGACCGGCAAACAATCAAGCAAATGAACAGGAGTAAAGTTTAATCCTTTTCTACACAAACGAGTAACAATCAAGCAGAAACATGCTGGACAAAGCCGAAAGGTAGCTACTTTACCTTCAAAAGAGAGGATTTTTCCTTAAAAATGAAAACTTTGTCTTCAAAATAACCTAAAAAATGTTTTTTTCTTTCTATTTCTCCCTAAAAAACTGACGTTTGTCAAAGAGGGCTGCCTTTGTTCATGGAGAAAGGAGTGGATCAAGCTTGAAAATCAAACAACCTTTCTCCCTTTGTTCTCTAGACAACTTCCTCGGATTGAAAAAGAAAAAGGAAAGGAAAAAGATATTCTTTAAAACAAAGAAAAGAAGAGAAAACAGAGAAGAAAGGTTCGATATCCTCTTTTCTTTTTTGAATTTCAAAGAAGAAAAAACAGAGCTGTTTTTCCGTTTTTAGAAAGCCAAAAAACAGGAAAAAGAAGCCGATCCCTCCTGCCAAAACAGAATGGTCTTTTATACTCTCTCTTTCCTCCCTTTCATCCAATGGCTGTTTCTCTTCTTTTTATTTTAATCTGATGGCTATTAATTTTTTGGCCATGCTCTTCCTTTCTTGTCCTTGTTCTTCACTTGCTTATTGGCTATTTTCATTATTGATTTCAAACTTTTTGTCTTTGTAGAAGCATCTGAGATGTGCAGCTGGCGTGTGAGTTGCATTGGCATGGTCATGTGTTGGCTTCTAATGCCCAATGTTTTCTCCCCTGTTTTCCTTGGCTTGGTTCCATGAGAGGATCGGTAAAGCTCCTCCATGATAAGGTTCTCGAGGTTGATTTTCATGGTCTTCTTCTTTTTCTTTTTTCCACCAACATTGCTGAGGTTGCTGCGGTTACCGCTGATACTCGTCTACCTTTGGCAAGGCGCATGGCATAGGCTTGCTACTGCCGTTTGAGACTGCAGCTCCCAAAAGAGCCTCAACTTGCTTTTGTACTCAAGCAAGAAGACGTGTGAGATGGCTAGCCTTTCAACAAATGAAGAGCGCCTTAAGAACTGGCCTAACGAAATCCTCCAAGCTCACAGGGAGTGGTTGCACCAGCTTCTTGTATTGTTAAGGAGAGCATTGGTTAGAGGGCAGAAATTGATGGCTGTAAGCAGAATGAAACCTGGCGGACACTATTTTCTATCATTCATAGGTTTGACCTCATAGCAAGTGCCAAAACTCATACCACTGTTGAACAGGGCAGTGCTCAAAGCTGCAGTGTCTTGTAACCTTGGCTATACAGATTTCCATAACCACAAGCTTAACCCATCATTCCCGAATCGTCATTCCCACCATAGAAAATAGCATGTGCCTTAATTCAACCAACACAGCCACTACCATAAGCATGGACAATGTAAAACCCCAGCAAAGATAGCCATTTTCATGAAGCTTAAATGTGAAGATGTGAGACAGTTGAGTTGAGCTAAAGAGAGCAGCAAGCACGGTGAGGTGCGTGGATTCATACAGAAAGTAGCTACCTTGTTCCCACGTTCGGTGAAGCTAGCACAAGCCAAGCTACGGTCTACGAAGAGACAATCCCAAACGGTTTCGATGGTCGATGGCTTGCATAGGGGGCGTGGCCTTTTATTTTTGTTCTGCATGGCCGTCGATGACAAGGGGGTGGCGAATATAGCGGCGATCGATGAGGGAGCTTGAGAGAGACACCACGAAATGAGGAATGAAGCTCGGAGGGTCGTTTGGGGAATGGAGGAATGACAACGTGGATGTGGTGGTGGCTGCTGTTGGTTTATTTGTGCTGGAATCTAAGGTACAGCAGGCACAGGAGCCCGAACAGACGGTTGCGATTGAGCCTGGACCTGTGGTTAAGGCTGCATCAGGGGTTGAAGTTGGGGTAGCGCCTCCATGTACACTGGATGCTAGCCGCCTACTTGTGGTGTATTAATTTGAATGAGTCACCGTTGGTATTGTGGAACTGCCTTTGGGTAATTTTCATTAAGTGCCATAGCTAGACTGCAATCGGCAATTGCATCAGCAATTTGGCCAAAAGCTTGGTGTGCAGCAGCACGATTTGTAAGCTCATCCACTCTTTGAGCCTTTTGGAGGCCATCCGTAGCATCTATCATAATTCTGCACTCCAAGCACACATCAGCTCCTGAACCTAAGCACTTACTGAAATACTAATGGCATTTGCAGTTTCTCCCAGCGAAAGGTGACAATTGGCAGCTCTGGCATTAACTATGAGAAAATTAAGATCAAGAGCAGCAGCGATCATACAGTCTGACAAAGCTTCCCTCACTCTTCCGAAAGATATCCTGATGGTGGCATGGTTGTAGTCATGACAAAATATAAGGGGCTCGACGGAGCAGCGTGAAGCTCCACTTGCAGGGACAGAGTTGTTTGCATGGATTTACAGAGAGAACACGTGACTGAGAGAGTTTGGCTATTCTTCTTTACTTCGCTTACGTGGATTCTCTCTCTTTTTGTTACTATTGACGTGAGTCACTGAAGGTGGCCTTGTGATATATATATATATATATAAGAATATATATATAAAGATGTATACATACAAAAATATATGTATATGTATGCATTTAAATATACATATTCTTACAAAAATACATATATATATATATTTATTGTATGGTAAACGAGCCAACACGATTGGTCTTTAACTTCCCGATTTGGTCCAAAAATTACTTGCAAGGTAATAAAATAAAAAATAAATAAAACAAATATAACTAAACTTAAAGGGAAATAAGGATGATAAGCAAAACAAAAATTGAAAATGACCAATTAATTAATTAATTAACCAAAATTAATTAATTAACCACGGTTAAAAATAAGTGTTTACAGTCGTGTCAAGTGACTTTGAGATGACGTGACAGGCCATATCACCATGCCACATGACTTGTTGGATGATGTGGCATGTCATGTCATCAATCTATTATTTTCTAAGACTCGAGTGACCAAAATAATTAATTTTATAAAGATAAGTGATTAAATCGTAAGTTTTTGTAGTTAAGTGACCAAAACAGAAACCTTTTAAAAGTTAAATGACTAAACTTATAATTTACCTATTAATTTAAAATTACAATATTATCCCTATAATAAATAAAAAATTTCATAAAATTCAATATATTTTCAATTATATTAACAGTAATCATGTTTAACGTGTTTTAGGCGTTTTAATCGTGTTTGACATGCTTAAAACACGAAATACATTTAATCTTAATCGGGTTGACATGATTAAAATACAGAATACATTAAGGCTAAACACTAACAAGGTAACTTCATGTCGTTCACATATCATGCCAACGTCTCATATTCAAAACTATCAGGTCTAAACATGACCAAGATAGCAAACAACCAACATGGGTCTTCGCCAATAAACGATGCTTGAGTAGGGTTTTACATATCGAGAACCCAACCTTTCCCATCACTTTTCACCTCCCATTCTCTTCCTAACTTTTCCTCTCCTCTACTTCTCTTGCGCCGCAAACTTCTACGTAACTTTAAGCCAAAATTCAATCTTCCCTCCACTAGACTCATCATCAAACACAAGCCTCCCATAAAACTTAATTAAATATCATTTCGACTTCAAACCTCAAAAAAGTCAAGCTTGGAGGAGAAATTGAGCTCAAAAGGGCAATTTGGAGTTTAAGTTGGGTCGAGAATGTCACGCCCCGACCCGCCTGGGTCGGCCACGTGGCAACAGCCATGCTACCTCAAAGTACGTGTCTGTAGCCACGCATCCGAGGCACCGCAAGGCATGAATGGATACCATTGCTGCAAAACAATACTAAAATTTTATTTAAAAATCATTTAATAAAATAATAATCTTTAAAAGATGTACCAATGGATTAATTTAAAAGAAATACCCATGCGGCAGAAATTACTAAGCCTAAGCCACCGATGTCTTCTAATGAGCCTCTGATCTATCTGCTGTCCTCGTACGCGGATCTGCATCCGTCCACATTGGATACAGGTGAATGACAGAGGTTCGATGAATCTCCATCGGAATTAGGGAAAACAAGGGAAATCCAGAAGATAATAATAAAATAAATATTTTTCTTTTAAAATCTCTTTCTATTTCTCTAGTCGAGAACTCTCTTTAAAACACTTTAAATAAATAAATAAATAAATATGCATATCTAAGATGGGCTGGCCTCTATCATACAGGAGAAGTGACTCGTCGGTCGTCTTATGCCTCATTGCACCGAGGGCTATCTCTTTTCTTTTAAAAATATTTTCTCTTTTTCTCTAATTCTAGCCCGTTTCCTCGGTGGTGCCATTCGCTATGGTGGCACACAGCTACTTCGAGCCCTGTTGAGTTATCCCCCATGCCTCTCCCAAAGTTTTCACTCACCGTACCCCTCGATAGGCAATCCATGGCTGTGTCTCATGCATGCCTCTCAGACTTGGTCCACGTTCCCTTATAATGGAGCTTCGAGAACCCACTCAGTCGCTTATCTCGCGTCCCATCCATATTATATATCATATATATATAAATATATATATATATATATCTTTAAAACGCATAAATATAAACATAAACACACACACACATAAATCTTTAAATTTCCTTTTAAAACATCCCACTCTCTACATGGGTATATCACTATGCAAATGTGTGTGTGTGGATTTCCCGTATCCCAAAACCTTTGAAAACATTTATATTTTTAAAACCTTTGTGCCCAGTGGCTAAACAAAGAAGTCTAGGCCATTCACAGTGTTTGGAGATTCGTATACTCCTAAGCGATCTACGTAGCTTAACCTCCGGAGCATCGCCGCATTCTATCTTCTGAAGCCCTAATATACGGAAAAGCGTGTTAGCATTCATAATAACTATGAATGCACCTATGAGGCTCTAGCATGACCTAAGAGGATGTTTGGAAGTATTTCAAGGCTTAGAAAAGTGTTTGGGAGGTTCCAGAGTCAACATCGGACACTTAATGAAAAATTACTAAAATGCCCTTAGGGCCCGTTGGCCCACCGTAGGTGAACAGTGCCACTACTGCGCGGGAGGCCTTGAAATTGCCCCTCCTACATGGGAGCCGCCTAAAAGCCTTGGGAACTGAGGGTTTTTCTCCATTTTTGAGCCCCTCGGTCCATGGTTTGGGCCGAAAATCGAGACAAACGTTCTTCCACCTCTCAAGACGCATTTACCGAAGCAAAAACGAGAATCACAAGTCCAAAGTTCCTAGATCTCAAATCTAAGCTTAAAATCTAACTAAAAAGCTAAACTAACTTTGATCTTGGATCTCTCCTAGATCGATGCATGGAAATACGTAAAAACTTAGAAAACGTAGATTAAGGTGAGTAGAATAACATATTAGAAACTCACCTTGATCTTTCGGTCGGATTGTCCGGATCGACCAAAAGTCCAAAATTACTCCTAGAGAGCAAATGAGAGAAGAGGGAGAGAGGGAGAAGAAAAATGATAGGGAGAGAGGTAATCTCCCAATGGTGTAGAGAGCAAGAGAAGTGGGGTTAGCCATCATGCACATTAGGCCCTTCTCGACTTTTTGCTTCGTTCTAACCGTTTCACTTTCTCCCAACTCTTACACGTCCCTAGTGTAAAGAATGGGGGAACACATCAGGTTTAAGTTTCAAACTCGCTTCTTTACTAACGAGTCTCGATGTCAACAACCTAAAAGGTTGGGCATCGAACTAGTTTTCTTCACTGAAAAGCCTCTGATTAAGATATCTTGGAAGGTTGGATGAGATATCGTCTATCCCGTCATCCCAAGGGAAATACCATCCCTTGCGTGGTTTAGCTATCGAGTAGGAAAGACATTAAAAGTTGAATAATTGATTTTGGAGAGTTTCTTGGAAAACGTGCCTTACTTTCACGAATCTTAAGAAGAAGGTGGTTATGGCATCACTTTACCTAAATACCACACTCGAGAACTCACATGGTGGCTTGCTACTAAAAGAGGTATTCTAAGAGTATGTTTGATATTTTATAACGCTTTCCAGTAATTACGTACTCGAACTCTGAATTTTTTTTACACTTATCTAATCCACTGGCTTCAAAAACGTTTGAAAACACTTTGAAAATAATTTACAGCTTTTAAAAATAGTCAAAATCTTTTGAACGCTTTAATAAAATTAAAGTTGTCACTCCCTAACTCGTTCGGGCTAGCCACGTGGCAACCACCGTGCTTCCTTGAAGTACGTGTCTGCAGCCACGCATCCGAGGCATCGTAAGGCATGAATGGATACCATTGCTTCAAAACAATACTAAAGTTTGATTTAAAAATCATTTAGTAAAATAATAATTTTTAAAAGATATACCAGGATTAATTTAAAAGAAATACATATACAGCGGAAACTACTAAGTCTAAGCCACCGACGTCTCTTAGTAAGCCTCTGATCTATCTGCTGTCCTCATGCGCGGATCTGCATCCATCCATATTGAATGTAGGTGAGTGATAGAGGTTCGATGAATCTCCATCGGGGTTAGGGAAAACAAGGGAAATTCAAAAGATAATAATAAAATAAATAGTTTTCTTTTAAAATCTCTTTCTAGTTCTCTAGCCGAGAACTCTCTTTAAAACACTTTAAACAAATAAATATATATGCATATTTAAAATGGGCTGGCCTCTATCATACTGGAGGCACGAACCGTTGGTTATCTTATGCCTCACTGCACCGAGGGCTATCTCTTTTCTTTTAAAAACATTTTCTCTTTTTCTTTTCTCTAGCCCATTTCCTCGGTGGTGCCATTCACAGTCGTGGAACACAACTACCTCGAGCCCTGGCAAGTTATCCTCCGTGCCTCTCCCAGGGTCTCCGCTCACTGTGCCCCTCGATAGGTGGTCCACGGCTGCGTATCATGCATGCCTTTCAGACTCGGTCCACGCTCCCTTATAACGGAGCCCCGAGGAACCCACTCAGTCGCTCATCTCGCATCCCATCTATATTATATCATATATATATATATATATATATCTTTAAAATGCATAAACACACACACATAAATCTTTAAATTTCCTTTTAAAACATCCCACTCTCTACATAGGTATATCACCATGCAAATGTGTGTGTGTGGATTTCCCGTATCTCAAAACCTTTGAAAACATTTATGTTTTTAAAACCTTTATGTCCAGTGGCTAAACAAAGAAGTCTAGGCCATTCACAGTATTGGCAGATTTGTATACTCCCAAGCGATTTACGTAGCTTAACCTCCGGAGCATCGCCGCATTCTATCTTCCGAAGCCCTAATACACGGAAAAGCATGTTAGCATTCATAATAACTATGAATGCACCTACGAGGCTCTTGCATGACTTGAAAGGATGTTTGGAAGTGTTTTGGGGTTTAGAAAAGAGTCCGGGAGGTTCCGGGGTCAACCTCAGACACTTGACGAAAAATTACTAAAATGCCCTTGGGGCCTGTGGGCCCACCGCTGGTGAACAGTCCCACTCCCTCGCGGGATTGGTTGAGTCATGCGTAGGCCACTCCCACACTGGAGTGCCTCGCCTCCCACGTAGGAGCTGCTTAAAAGCCTCGGTTCCCGAGGTTTTTCCGCAATTTTCGAGCCCCTTCATCCATGCTTTAGGTTGAAAATCGAGACGGACATTCCTCTCGCCACCCACGACGCATTTACCGAAACAGAAACGAGAATCACAAGCCCAAAGTTCCTAGATCTCAAATCTAAACTTAAAATCTAACTAAAAAGCTAAACTAACTTTGAGCTTGGATCTCTCCTAGACCGATGCATGGAAATGCGTAAAAACTTACAAAAACATAGATTAATGTGAGTAAAATAACATATTAGAAACTCACGTTGATCCTTTGATTGGATTGTCCGGATCGGCCAAAAGTCTAAAATTGCTCCCAGAGAGCAAATGAGAGGAGAGGGAGAGAGGGAGAAGAAAAATGAGAGGGAGAGAGGTAATCTCCCCCAATTTATAGATAAGCTCGATACCGGGTCTACTCGAACCCTGGGCCAAACTTTTTCCTCTCTTTGTAACCTCTCAAAATTTCGAACCTTGGCCTAATCCACCTACCAATTCACCAATGGACATCCAATCCATTGGCTATGGACTTAAAGAAGTCCACTTTATGGTTTCATGCATAGTCACATGTCTCATCTTCCAACTACGTCTTATCTTAAGCTTAACTTCTCTTCTTAATTAGACACATCTGGACTGCCGTATTGTTGACTTAATACGCCGTCTTACACTATTTCATTCGTACGGAAAAGTCCAATTAGGTCCGGGTGTGTCAGAGAAATCTCACCATCAATTCAAGTGAGTTTTAGGTGGTGGATCGAGTAAGAGCAACGAAGTTTCGACGATCGAATAACTGGAGTCGATGAGTATATGATCCTCCTAAGCTGAGTGGTTTAATTTCAATATTTAGTAATTTATGACTAAATATTTTATAGTTTTAAAAATATAAATGTTTTTTTATATAAATATAAAAAATTAAAATTCGAGTAACTCCCTACCCACACTAATTGTTTTAGTGACATGGATTTAGTGGGTGGGTTCATTTAATGACAATGTTTTATATGTATATATATCTTTTATGGAAATGAGTGCCTATTAGGGCAAATATTTTATATTTTATATGATTGTGTGACCATGAGGGTTCTTGTGGCTCTGATGCTCAGGAGGTGAGTATGGTAACGAGTAATGCTAGCAATTGTTAAGTACCGGTGGTCATGGATCACCTGATTAAAGGGGCATGATGCAAGGTTGTAAATACCGTACTGGAGAGCATTTCGATTTTCTATAAAAAATTGGTATGTACCGATTTCAGTTATTTCGGTATACCATTTTAGATTTTTTGAATCAGTATAAAATATCTATAGTATATATATATATATATATACTAATTTTCCTATCACGTGCGTTGCACCGGATGCAACGTGTTATAAATGACAATAAAAAATTAAAAAAAATAAAAAATTTAGAAAAATAAACTCTATTAAAGTGGATGATAATTAAATTATGAAATAAACTTTAAATTAAACTATATAAAATTGGATGATAATTAAATTATTTTCTTCGATTTAATATATAAATAAGTTAATTATGCTGAAAATAAAATTGTTAATTACTATAATCATTTAATAAATATATAAAATATATTTAGTAAAAAATAAATGAAGAGTTTTAATTTGACTCAATAATATCAATGACATTTCTGAAATATATAGAAAGAAAAGGATATTTTAGACCATTTAAAAGTTTTACAACATTCGTACTTTTATATATATTATAGATTATAGATTATAGATTATAGATTATAGATATAGATATGTATAATATCTAAACTAACTATATAAAATATTTAACATTGCTTTGGGATAAAAGAGAATTGATACCTTTAAAAAGTGACAAAAAGTCAAGAATAAGAAGTTACATAAAAAAAATAAAAAACTAATGAAGAAAAGATTACAACCTACGGCTAGTGGTAGAACAAATCAATAGTATAGTAAAAAGGGAGGCGTAAGAAATACAAATAAGGTTTATTTTATTCTTATCCAAGTCAATATATATAATATTAACATTTATTTTTTTCATAATTTATTATTTATTAAATTGGAAAAAAAAAGTGGACCGGCCGAAATAGAGTATTTCGTCGAAATAGGCCGGTACAGACCGAAAACGTTGAAACTTACTCGAAACATCTGGTACTAAAGCTGGTACAAAACAAGTAGTCTAAGTGCATCGGAGTTTGTCCGAAACAGTACCGGCCGGTGCCAGTATGGTATTTGCAACCATGGTACGATGAGCACGGATTTCCTCAAGGTAGAAAGGTGCATAGGGTAACTTGCCAAGGAATGTAATTGTATACATCAACAATAAAGGCAACATTGAGGAGAAGAACCTATTAGTATATGTATATATATTTGATCTATTATGATGATATTGCGAATGAGATAACCCTTGGCAGTCCGAGACAACAATCACTGCACAAGGGTCGTGCCTTGGGGTGCTCTCCGCCTAGCCCATTCCAAATAGGGTATTTCCATCCAATTTTTAGAGGTTACTCAACTGTTTTCCGTCCAATTGAGATATGAATTCTCGAGAAGTCAAAAACATCAGCTATCCCATCTCCTATCCACAAAAAATTCTATATTCCCGCAATAATAGCCAATGACTTTGTTTTCTTTATTCCTAGTGGATGGCAAGCAGGATCCTAAAGATTTATAGTGGACCAAAAAGTGCTCTCAAAAACAAGATAATGAAGGAAAGAAGGTTCTCCTTCCAAGCTGTGCATCAATGCTTCTTTAGAAGTAAACGAGTGGTAGTCATGTTCCTTCGATTTTCGCAAGGGTCAACTCATCCATTTTTGTACCTATAAATGATAAAACGGCTTATTAGCAATGGTGCAAGCAGCAGAACAATGAGCCATTATAACATGGGTTTTCTTTTTTGGTGTGATTGTGTCTTGCATGAAGAGATAGAGAGTGGGTCTGAGCCAAGGATGACTTGCCGTAACTCAATTTACTCATCAGTTAGGCTGCATGCATGCCCTGCATATGCTAGCGCTTAACTCTCTGCGTGTGTGTGTGTGTGTGTGTGTGTGTGTGTTGATGATTCGGTGAGTTGTCATGGCTCAGTTTGGCTCTCTCTTCTGTCATGTCAGATACACAACTACGAATTGAAAGGATTCAAGATGATGATCGATCATTAGTTTTGTTATTTAATTTTCTGGTTCTTTCATGCATAAGTTCGTATATCTGTTTAGGTATCTGAGGAATCTGCAGGTTTAATCCCTAGAACTGAAACTAGAAGTCTGGTAGTCTAATAACAGAGACCATGTCAGATACACTTCGGATCGAGATGCGCGCCATAAAGACACGCAGAACTTCCTAAGGCTCCCACAATACCAAACTTAACATTTGATCCCTTAATTTGGAGATATTTACCTATACTATAATTATTGCACTTAATCGAAATGTGTTCTATGATACTTATAACTCCTACATTAATTTTAGGATTGGATAATTATCGAATTGTAGTAAAAGTACACAGTTTGAAAAGGTCGACAATTTTCCAATCGTAACATTAATGTAAAGGGTTGGATAATTATCGCTTGTATTTCATCACCACATTTGTCTATAAGTAACGTAATTATTCTGCCATTAAAATGAAATGGAAACCTTGAGTGGTCCACTTGAAATTTTCTTTCAATTACTCAACTTTGAACTAAATTAAGTTTATTACCATCCGTTTATAGGTGTTGCCATATATTTGGGGATATGGCTCCTCTCCTTTTGGTTTTTCAAAAGGATGGTCCAGTTCACGGTGATGCTGATATTAAATAATATCAACGTCTCAGATCTTACCAACACATTAATAACTTATAAAGGAGCAAAAGTTAACTTGAAAGTAACAGTGTTAAGGCAAACGAACCTATTCATGCGCCCAAACAATCAAATAATTTATTCTCACTCAGACCTCTCTGAGAACTTTTATGAAGGCTTAACACTCTTCTTAAGATACATATTTTTGTTTTTTTTTTTTAATGGAATGGTTGCAGACTTTTTGTAGTCATGAAATTCAAGGTTCTATTCATATCATTCTTTGAAAAATGTATTTTCCTTTCATTTTCTGGAACTTTGCACGGCATGACTAGGAATAATTTTATTTTTCCCAAGTAAAGCTCTAGATGTTGGAACTGTTTGTCAAATTATTAAATAGAAAGCTGTGGAGTTTTGAGCTATCAAGGGTGTAGAGTACAAACTAATAAGAATACATTTTCATTGAATACATATGCCTCATGGAGTAACTTGAAGAAACAACCCAACTTGGTCATCTAACAATTGGAAACAACTTTTAAGTATATTTCTTTTTACAATCTAAACTTACAAGTTACAATTCTGTATACCAAGAGATTCACCAAAAAGCCAATACATGTGAGACCAATTGGAATCTATGATCTATAATATAAGATAGAGCCTATTGTCTCCATCAACACTCACCTGGAAAATTAACTAATGATGGTAGATACATGTGAGAATGAATAAATAACAAAAAAAAGATCAAGTAATTCTCTTAGCTAATAAACAAGAGGAGCCTCAGTAAAACAAAGGCTTCAATGTTTCTTTAACTCTCTCCTCCAATAGCTTTAACTCTCCTTGAACCATTGTGTTAAATAACTCTGAGCATTTGATAGTGCTTGCCAAAATCTTGAGCGCTCCACCCCCTTGACGGCAATCAATAGATCAAGAAAATACTTTCTATGGATCTACTCTAGCAAAGAGTAATCTAAGATAACTACTTCAATCTTGAAAGAAAAAGAAGCCTATATCAAAAGATCGAGAAAAAGTTAAAATGAAAAATTTATGGGCAACAAGGGCAAAAAGAAGCCTGAATCTGCATTTGGGTAAATTAGGTTTGAAATTTTTTCGAGAAAATAGGTTTTGAAATTTGTTTAGAACTAGAGTAGATGGAGCTTTCGGCATAAAAAAGGAGAAAGAGAGTTGTAAACATGGACAACGCCGTTAACGGACAGCTTTTATTGATAAAAATTTGCTATACAAGTTATTAATATATTGGCAAGATCTGAGGCGTTGATATTATTTAATACCATCCTTACCGTGAACTGGACCATCCTTTTGAAAAGCCAAAAGGAGAGGAGCCATATCCTATATTTGGTCATTCATCAATCATGATTCAACCATTAAAAAATAATGATATGTGTCCGATGCTAAATCTTGACATGTAGGAGGGAACCAACTAAAATATTTCATGAATAAAATTATGTATTTGGAGGACCAATTCAAAATTTTTAATGTAAATATATAGGAATTATGTACAAAATAATGGGAAATTTTTTAATTTTGGGGTGCCAAGGCCGCCTCAATGCCCTTCTACACTAATTGCTTTGCCTCACTTGAAGAATTTTTCTTCATATATATATATATATATATATATATATATATATATATCTACAAAATTAAAGCAAAAGAAAAGACCACTAAAAAACAACCACAAATATCAAATCCAAATAATGAAAAATATAATTCTTTTTGGTCAAAATGAAAAACCTAATTAATTAATTACTTTGAAAAGGAAAAAAACGAACGGAAAAAAAATTAAAAAAATAAAATCATTGCATCATGGGGTGATGTGGCACTCGCAATGGAGGCCATCCCACCACCACCCCCACCCCCCAACCCAAATCTTTTTTTATAAAGGCATAAAGATGTATATATATATATATATATATATACACATTTCTCATTCATTCTTTAATTTTTGAGTAAATAACATCAATAGTCCTTAAAATTTAACTCAAATTCTGTTCTGGTTCCTACAATATAAAATATTTCATTTAGGTCCATAAAATTTAAAAGTCAAACTGTTTTGGTCCCTCTAGTTTGAAATGTTCAATTTTCATCTATATATAGTTTGAAAAATCAAATTATTTTTGTCCCTCAATTTTTATACTTTAATTATTTTCTTAAAATTTTTTTAATATTATATATATCTTTAAGATATAAATAAATAAATAAATTTCACTTAGAAATTAGTATTATAATATTAGAAAATATATAGTAAATAGGCATTTATATACAAATTTATAAAAATACAAATAGTAAATAGATATTTAATCAAATTATGTATGAATTTAACTATCATGGTTAAAATAACAATCACTAATCTACCTAGAAGCTCTCTTAGATCATCCTAAACCTTCCTAACTAATTGATTACCACCTTTCAGTGCATAAACTAATTAATTAAGAACACTAAGAACTTTAGATTATAATCAAATCAGTTTCTACATGACCCTAATTCAATTATGGTTATCATAACAAATTGAATTATTCTCGTATCCAATTAGATTATGTCTATTTTCCTAGTGCATGAATCATACTTCGCCTCTCGGTCCTTCATATAATTCCAAAGACCTATTTTATGTTGGCCAGATATAAAATGCATTAAGAACAAAGAAAACATATTTAACTCCAAGATAATTAATTCATACAAGCATTGAATTAAGTACCTAGAAGATCTACCCAAATCCCCAATAAATAAATTAGCTACTCATAATTTGAAAAGAAAACTTCATCATTGAATTAAAAGAATATCACAAGTTAAGAGAAGAAACAAATTTGTCAAATTGAAGAATAAACTTGACTTGGCTGTTCCTCCTCTCCGAAAAGTATTCCTCAGACGTCCCTCTAAAACCCTAAAACTAAAGCATTTATACTAAAGTGATTACAAAGAATTAGGAGATTAAGTTAAATTGAATTAAATGGCTTAGAACCAGCGCCGCTTCAAAGATGTTACAGCGCCATTTTAAGTCGCGAAACACTCGGATGATCATTCTTCAATTACAGCAATGCTTCATGTGTGATACAGCGCCATTTCATACTTCAGCAATGAAGACCTTCTTTGTTCAACTCCGGCACCGTTTCACGCTTGAAACACCACCCGTTTCTTGTATGCTTCTATTTTTTTTGGCTTTTCCAACTTCTTTCAGTCTAAACTTCACTTTAATCATCCTTTTTAATCTTTTCAGCTCCAAATCTCCTTGATTTGACCTCAATTCACCATGAAGCTCTCATATACACAATAAGATAAAAGTGAGAGTAAAAGATAAGGAATAAGCTATAATGTCAATAAAAATCATCCAATTATGCTTATAAAATAGCTCATGATTTAGGTGTAAAATACACCTATCAAATTCTCCCACACTTAACTCATTGCTTGTCCTCAGGCAATATTAATCACTCTGGTATACTAACTAATCCTAAGACAGAAAACAATTCAACTTTCGTAGGTGTATGGTGACATTTAACGTATGCCACAAGCCTTTAAACCCCTAGGTGTCTCTAGTGGAGGAGTTATATTCTCTTGAGGGTTTACTAAGACGATACCTACCAACATATTTTGAAAAACATTGGTACACTTTAAATCAATAGCACAAGATACAAAACTCAAAGTATCAAATTAAATTGTTAACCATCAAATACATGATAATTCATAATTCAAACACTGCAAGTACTAATCAATTTCTTTCACTAAAATCAAATACTTCGAATTGACTAACTCTCGTAAGTTGGTACTCACTCACACAAGTGTTTAGCAATTTATATGGTGAGTTACTCTCATCATCTTGTAATGAAATTAGACTTACCATATATAGGCTTGAAAAACATCAAATCTCCATTACTCCAAAATATATATACAAACACAAATTATAATGTCTTCAATTTAGGTTGTAATGGGGCCAAAGGTCAAATTAAGCATATGAACGAAAGGGAATAAAAGATAAACAAAAGTAATCCACAATTATTAGAAAAAATAAATCAAGAAAAATTTGGGATTCCTTAATTTAACTACAACCAATTCGTTCTTACATTTGTGAACAGATAAATTCACCATTTCCTTTTCTCAATATTCAAAAAATTCATGTTTTTTCTTCTTTTTCACTTTCTTTTTTTTTTTTTGAAAAGAAAACTTCAAAACAATGTTCATGACATGATTTCTGTTTTCAACCCACCAACTATACATTCAACTCATCAATTTTTCCACACTTTATCTTTACAACCATATCCTAAAGAATTCATAAAAACGAGTTGTTCTACTAAATATGAATTAAAGGGTCCAAACTTGCTTTTCTCAATTTAGGCTTAAGGTTCTTTGGATGAGGCCATGAAAGAAAAGCTAAAAATATAACAATTAGGCTCAAAGGGGCTTACTCATGGATCAATGTATAATGGGTAGGCTTTTGGCTCAAACAAAAAATCCTAAAAACCTTAATCTCCATACTTGCACAATAATAAAACATGTAATCTCAAAAAGATGTAATTCAGGTTCTAGAAGTCTAAAATCATAGAAAGCATAAAATAACCTAGAAAAATAGGCATGAAGGCTCAAATCCTCATAAGATAACTCAAGTCAATTCAAAGCATTCTTCTTCTAGCAAAAACAATCTCCTAGTACTTGCAAAATTCAAATCAGAAAATAATTCCTTAATCCTAATCATGCATTCAATAATCGACAATTAATTCAACACTAAAAGAAATATAAACTCATACTATCAAATCAAAGCAACCAATGTTAGAAAATTAAATTGGTTAGAAAAGAAAAATTTTCAATCGATCAATCGAATTCACAAATTCACCCCCTATACTTAATACAATATTTTCCTCAATATTGTGCAAAAATATAAAGAATAGAAAAGGAATCGAAAACTTCCTGATTTTGGAGAAAAGGAAAAATAGATGACAAATCTACTCCCAAATTGTTGCACAAAAATACAAAAGAAAAGAAAGAAAAAAAAGAAAAGAAAAATAAAGTTAGAAAGAAAACTAGTACAAAAATTAAAACAAAAATAAAATCAAATTCAATGAGAAGGAAAAGAATAAAGACGATCTATAATTGTCTGTTGGCGATGAATTTCTTGCACAAGACAAGAATTTCACAATTGGGTCTTGTCTAATCGCCTTCTTAAAAATTGATTTTCTTCTCTCAAATCATTCATGGAACATTGCAATTTTCAAAAATCTACTTGCGTGCGGGCACAAGAAGACGCATGTCTTGAATTAAATCTTTTTGCAAGATTTCTTCTCCCTTATCCCTTGGTTCTTGTTCTTGTTCTTCATCCGAGACTTCCATAGTAAGGATTAAGGTTTCATCATCTACTTGTTCCAAAGTAACTTTCTCTCATGAGAAGTTTTTTATTTGGGAGAAGGCACTAAAGTAGGCAAAATTTAGTGGACTTTGATTGTTGAAATTTCCAGCAATAAGAATCCCCCCCACACTTAAAATACACATTGTCCTCAATGTATATAAGGAAGTGGGAGCAAACATCATGAGCTTTCTCCATAGGTGCATCTACAAGAGAAATTACCAAAATGAGAATAAATTCACCAACTTTCATAGTAAAAGAAAATAAAGGAAAAGATAAGAGTTAGAAAATATTACGTTGCCTCCCAATAAGCGCTTTTTTACAGTCATTAACTTGACTTTATGCAAAGAAGAATTAGTCATCTAGAGTAATCGCATGGACTTGCTCCACACGATTTCCTACAAAGTAGTGCTTCAGACATTGCCCATTCATAACAAAACAGTCTTCTTTCGCATTCACCACTTCTATTGCTCTATTAGAATACACCTTTGTAATTGTAAAGGGTCCAAGTCATTGCGATCACAGCTTACCTAGAAACAAATTCAAACGAGAGTTAAACAATAAAACTTTTTGACCCAATTTATACTCCCTTTTTAGACTAAGTCGATCATGAAAGGCATTGGTCCTTTCTTTGTAGATTCGTGCATTCTCGTAGGATTCTCTCCTCATCTTATCAAGCTCATTTAGTAGGAGAAATTGCTTTTCATTAATAGCTTTGTAGTTGTAATTTAACTCCGTGATTGCCTAATAAGCCTTGTGTTCTAACTCCACCAGTAAATGACAAGATTTACCAAACACTTGCCTAAATGGAGATCACATCCCCAAAGGTGTCTTGTATGCTATTCTATATGCCCAAAGAGCATCATCTAACTTTAAAGATTAGTCATTCCAAGGTTTGTTCACCGTTTTCTCCAAGATGGACTTTAATTCTCGATTAGAAATTTCCACTTGACCACTAGTTTGTGGATGATAAATGGTTCCGGTCTTGAAAATACATCCATGCTTCTTTAGAAAACCTCGAAATTGAGCATTTTGAAAGTGTATTCCATTGTCGGTGATGATTGCTCTTGGAACTCCAAATCTTGTAAAGATATGCTTCTTTACAAACTTCACCACACTAGACGCTTTGTTGTTTGGCAATGCTAATGCTTCAACCCATTTAGAGATATAGTCAACAGCCACCAAGATGTATTTGTTGTTATTAGACTTTGGGAATGAACCCATAAAATCTAATTCCTAAACATCAAAGATCTCAACTTCAATGATTCCTTGTTGAGGCATCTCTTGTCGTCTTCCAATTTTTCCAATTCGTTGGCATGGACCACACTCCATAATGAAGGATTCAGCATCCTTGAATAGAGTAGGCCAAAAGAATCCATATTGAAGAACTTTGGCAGTAGTTTTATCATGTCCATGATGTCCTCCATAAGGTGAAGAATGGCATTGATGAAGGATCAAACGCATCTCATTTTCTGGTACACATCTACGAAGTACTCCATCACCACATCTTTGAAACAGTAAAGGCTCATGCAATAATAATAACGAATTTCAACAAAGAACTTTTTCTTTTGAGCAAAGGAAATGTCATTAGGAATGATGCTGGATACCAAATAGTTAACATAATCAGCATACCACAGAGCAGAATCTTGAATCATCCAAAGTTGCTCATCAGGAAACATGTCATTAATTGGTTCAGCTTGAGTTTTGGTTTCAAACTCCAATCTAGAAAAATGATCAACCACATAATTTTTAGATCCCTTCTTATCCTTTATTTCCAAGTCGAATTCTTGCAAAAGAAGTATCCAATGCAATAACCTAGGCTTAGAAACCTTTTTGGCAAATAAATATTTGAGGGCTGAATGATCGGTATAAATGATCACTTTAGAGGCAACTAAATAGGAACGAAATTTGTTCAAAGCAAAGACAATAGCCAAGAGTTCTTTTTCAGTTGTTGCATAATTAATTTGAGCTTCAGTGAAAACTTTGCTGGCATAATGAATGACATGCAATTTCTTGTTTTGTCTTTGGCCTAAAACAGCTTCTATGGCATAGTATAACACATGATCTCAAAAGGTTGTGTCCAGCCAGGGGCAGCCATGATTGGGGCAAAAATCAGCTTCTTTTTTATCCTATTAAAAGCATCCAAGCAATTATTAGTGAAATTAAATGGCACATCTTTTTGAAGCAATTCACATGAAGGCTTAGTGATTTCAGAAAAATCCTTAATAAAACGCCTATAGAACCTAACATGTCCCAAGAAACTTCTCACAACTTTAACTGATGTAGGAGGGGGTAATCTTTCAATAACCTCCATTTTTGGTTTGTCAAATTCTATGCCTTTTTGAGATATTTTATGGCCCAAAACAATTCCTTCTTGAACCATAAAATGGCACTTTTCCCAATTAAGGACTAAATTGGTCTCCTCACATCTCTTTAGAATATGTTCCAAATGCAAAAGACATTCATCAAAAGAGTGACCAAAAACAGAAAAATCATCCATAAATACCTTAATTGTTTTTTCCACCATATCGGAGAAAATGGCCATCATGCAACATTGAAAAGTAGCAGGGGCATTGCATAAGCCAAAAGACATTCTTCTAAAAGCAAAAGTGCCATAAGGACAAGTGAAAGTAGTCTTCTCTTGGTCATCAGGATCAATTGATATTTGGTTATATCCAGAATAACCATCGAGGAAGTAATAAAATGCATGACCAACAAGCCTTTCCAGCATTTGATCAATAAAAGGAAGAAGAAAGTGATCCTTCCTAGTTGCGGCATTTAGCTTACAGTAATCTATGCAAACTCACCATCTAGTCATTATTCTTGTAGGAATCAACTCATTCTTTTCATTGGTGATTACGGTCATTTCTCCTTTCTTAAGTACTAACTACATAGGACTCACCCAAGAACTATCATAAATTGAGTAAATGATACCAGCATATAAAAGTTTAAACATTTCATTCCTAACTACTTCTTTCATGTCAGGATTCAAATGACGTTGATTTTCTACAGAAGGTTTAGCATTAACTTCCATCAAAATTTGTGTGTGCAAATGGATGGACTAATCCCTCGAATATCGACAATTGACCAAGCAATCGCCAAGTGATGTTCACGTAGAACTTGCACAATATTTTGTTCTTCAAGTGCATTTAAAAATGAGGATATAATCACAGGAAAAGTATTGGATTCACCAAGAAAAGCATATTTAAGGTGAGATGGCAAGGGTTTGAGCTCTAATTTTGGTGGCTCTTGAATTGAAGGTAAAGGTTTAGGTTTTCTTTCTCCTAAATCCTCAACAACTTTTAAGAATTTGTTCCTAAATGGCTCACTTTCTATCCTATGCGCACACTCCATAATATCTTGCCTATTCTCATCCTTTCCTAAAGCAATACAAGATTTTAAAAGATCATCATAAGGTAATCTAGGTAATGAATCTTGGACTATAGAGTCCATACAATCAATCCTATAGCAGTGGTCATCTAAGGTTGGTCCTTTCAAAGCCTTGAGAACTCTAAATTCCTCGATTTCATTACCAATTCTAAAAGTCATCTTTCCAACTGGAACATCAATCAATGCTCCACCAGTGGCCATAAAAGATCTTCCTAAGATAATAGGTACATCAATATCATATTCCATATCCAAAATCAAAAAGTCAGTAGAGAAAATTAATTTCCTAACTTTAACCAATAAATCTTCAATTATTCCAATAGGATATCGAATAGATCGATCAGCTAATTGCAAAGCCACTATGGTTGGCTTCATCTCTCCAATTTCAAGTTTCCTGAACAAAGATAGAGGAAATAAGTTAATGCTTGCTCCTAAATCACAAAGACATTGATGAATATTTGTAGAACCAAAATGACATGGGATGATGAAACTCCCTGGATCCTTCAACTTAGGAGGTAGTTTCCTTTGAAGGATTGCACTACATTCCTCGTTCAAATGTACTGTGGCAAATTCTTCAAGCTTTTTTTTGTTAGAGATCAAATCTTTTAAGAATTTGGCATAAGTTGGCATATTGGCAAGAGTTTCGGTAAAAGGAATATTGATTTCCAACTTTCAAAAAATATCTAGAAATCTCTTGAATTGACTTTCATCTTTCCTTTTCTTTAACCTCTAGGGAAATGAAATCAGTGGAACATAAGGTTGAACAGATGTTGAGGCTCCAGGCTAACACCGGCGCTATTTCTGTTCACTTTTGATGCCGTTTCAAGATTGGTAGAAAGATTTGGAAACTTCGATGTAGAAACGGCACTGTTTCTTTCATCAAATGGCACCGTTTTATCTTGATCAAAAGATTGATTGAGGTATTGCCAACTTAAACCATCCCCGTTTCTATCTTGAACCAGTTCCGTTTCAAGTTTGCTTTTATCAACTCCCTTTTTAGCTTGTAAATCCTCTTTAGTTGCCACTTGCTTATTTCTTTGTAGGAAATCCTCTAGCACTTTTCCACTACGAAGTGAGATAGCCATCATACCTTGTCTTGGATTAACTTCCGTATTACTTGGGAGTTGTCCTTGCCCATGTTCATTGATAGTTTTTGCAATTTGACCCACTTAAACTTTAAGGTTCTTAATGGCTGCTGAATGAGAATCTACAATCTTGTCCAACTTGTCTATTTTATCAAGCTTCTGAAGTTGTGAACTGACTTGAGTCATGAAGGTTTGAAACTTGTCTTCCACTCCGTTATTTTGCATAATTGGTTGAGATTGTTAAGGGCAAAGTCTTTGTAGAATAGCTTGAGATCTATTATTACCTTGGTTCACCTATGAGAAATTCGAATTACCTTGCCAAACGAGATTATAAGTAGGTGCAAAAGGATCATTCTTGACACCTTGCTGTCCTTCATAAAAACCCATGTAGTTCACGTTCTCCAAGCATTTCTCATCTTCCTCATAAGGATTTTCATTCATGCAAAACTTTGGAGAGTGGGCATACATACCACAGCGGTAGCATGCCTCTGGTTTATTTGGCTTTTTATCTAGAAACACCTTTATCATCTCATCCATTTTAGTTGCTAAAACATCAAGTTGATTCTGATTCTGAGGTTGAGAGGTGCTGAATCCAAATTTCTTCTTCACCATCCTTTGTTGAGAACTAGTAGTCAAAGATTCAAACACATTTTCCAATTGCTCGGTAGTTCTTGTAGCTATGTACCCATCAATGGTATTATCCACTGCTGTTTGGTATTCCAATTGCAACCCTTCATAAAAGAATTGATAGAGAGGTTAACTGGATAGCCATGATGAGGACATTAGCATACTAATCCCTTAAATATATCCCAAGCATCATGAAAAGTTTCACACTCCTCTCGCATAAAGTCTTGAATCTTCTTTCTCAATTCACTCTTCTTCCTAAGAGGATAGAATTTTCGGAGAAAAGCATCAGTAACTTTGTCCCAGGAATCAAGAGAATTCTCTTGCAAAGTTGACAACCAACTCTTTGCTGCTTCTTTTAAGCAATAGAGAAAACACCGCATCTTCAATTCTTCCTCCGAAATATTAGTAAGCGGAAGTGTAGCCACTATGTCACAATTCATGGAGAAAGTTAATTGCATCTTCCGAAGACAACCCATGAAAGTGTGGAAGAATGTTTAGTACAGTGTGCTTCAATACATAACTCATTGCTCTTGCAGTAAGTCGAATGCATGTGGGATTGTTCCCCATTTTTGGCCTTTGAATGTCAGCCATGGGATGAGCAGGTTGAGCCGGTTCAGTTTGATTTTGTTGATCAGTTGGTGGATTACCTTGATTAATGGGAAAATCATTAGCTCTCTCGTCAGCCATTGCCCTTTCTCTAAGGACTCTTCTTTCTACTTCTTAAAGTCTTTTAAATTCAACTCTAAGTTTCCTTACTGATTTTTCTGGATCAAGGTTAAAAGTAGCTTTTGGATTTAATCTTTCAGTTCTTCGAGTCATGCACTACCTGGAAGAAATGAAAAGAAAAGATAAACAACTAAACAAAAACAAAAATTAAATTAAAATTACTAGAACTAACAAGATTAACAATTAAAAATTAAATCCCCAGTGCAATAGCACCAAACTTGATTAGGACTTTCGCAAGTGTTCAAAATCAAGTAATATTGATCTTAGAGTATTCCAAGATGTCGATCCCACGAGGATAAATTAATTGCTAAGCCTTAATTCTAGCAAAGTTCATAAAAGGAACAAGGATAATATGATGGAATTATATTGTAATTAATTAAAAAGAATATGATGATGAAAACTAACGTAGAAAGCAAGACTTAAATAATTAAGAGAAATTAATAGAATAGATGTGAGGGTTTAGACTTCTCTTCTAGGTATTTAATCAAATTATGTATGAATTTAAATATCAAGATTAAAATAACAATCACTAATCTACTTAAGAGCCCTCTCAAATCATCCTAAGCTTTCCTAATTAATTGATTACCACCTTTCAGCACATAAACTAATTAATTAAGAACACTAAGAACCTTATATTATAATCAAATCAGTTTCTCCATGACCCTAATTCAATTATGGTTATCACAATAAACTGAATTAGTCTCATATCCAATTAGATTATGTCTATTTTACTAGTGCACGAATCATACTTCGCCTCTTGGTCCTTCATATAATTTCAAAAACCTATTCTATGCTGGCCAAACATAAAATGCATTAAGAACAAAGAAAACATATTTAACTCCAAGATAATTAATTCATACAAGCATTGAATTAAGTTCCTAGAAGATCTACCCAAATCCCTAACAAATAAATTAGCTACTCATAATTTGAAAAGAAAACTTCATCATTGAATTAAAAGAATATCACAAGTTAAGAGAAGAAACAAATTTGCCAAATTGAAGAATAAACTTGACTTGGCTGCTTCTCCTCTCTGAAAAGTATTCCTCAGACATCCCTCTAAACCCTAAAGCTAAAGTATTTATACTAGAGTGATTACAAAGAATTAGGAGATTAAGTTAAATTGAACTAAATAGCTTAGAACCGACGTCGCTTCAAAGATGTTTCGGCACCACTTCATGTGTGATACAGCTTCGTTTCATACTGCAGCAACTAAGACCTTCTTTGTTCAAGTCTTGCATCCGTTTCATGCCTAAAACACTACCCATTTCTTGTTTATTTCTATTTTTCTTGGCTTTTCGAACTTCTTTCAATCTAAGCTTCACTTTAATCGTCCTTTTTAATCTTTTCAACTCCAAATCTCCTTGATTTGACCTCAATTCACTATGAAGCTCTCCTACATGCAATAAGATAAAAGTGAGAGTAAAAGATAAGGAATAACCTATAATATCAATAAAAATCATCCAATTATGCTTATAAAATAGCTCATGATTTAGGTGTAAAATACACCTATCAGATAACTTGTTCATGTTTTCTTTTGCAAGACTGTAATCAATAATCTGAATGAATCGAGTAATGACTTTGTGAGAATGCAATTATTAGTTATCTTTTATGGTTTAATTGTCATTAATGGATCTCGTAGTGCCTACACCATTTGAATTGCTTATGAATATGTATGCTTTGATTTGCAACATATATAATCCTTTGTAATTATTACTATTGAGCATTGATGACATTATTACCTGCTAATATCATAATGACTGGTTATTCTTTCTCTTTTTCTGGATTTTCCTTTTTCCATCATTCCATCCTATTTTCTACATTTCATTTTAGGATTTTATCCACAACAAAGAAAAGGTAAAAGGAAATTGCTCATGGCAAGTGAGCAAGGCCAAGAGGGTGATCCATTGAGTAAGCTACAGACATAGGAGGGCATAATAGATCAGTTGGTCAAAAGATGTCTAAAGCTTGAACCAAAAAACAATGAATAGAAGAGGAAAGAAGAAGAAGTCCGGAGTTTGAAGGGTGAATTAGAAAAGGAGCGTTCAAAAAGGGATGAAATGCTCATCAACGGAATGCACAGAGATCATAAGTGGCACATACAGGTCAAAACACAAATGAAGGAGATGAATAGATCTAAGTACATACAGACGATCTCAAAAAGGCTATTAAAGGTGAAGTTAGCTACTAAGAAGAACAAAAGAGAAGAGCTTGAGGAAGAAGTTCAGAGCTACCAATCGGTCATTGATGAGAGCAATGGGAACCTCCAATTGAAGCATATGATAGAGGAGCTCAGAGTTGAATATGAACAGCTTGAAAAAGAGGTTGAAGAGATACAAACTGCTAGTGCAATGGAAAGAAAAAAAGCGATCGCTCTGGAGATAAAAGATCAAAAGAACAGGGGATATGTTGATCAACTAATGCAATAACTAGATCATTATGACCGAGAGGCCTAGCAGATAAAGAATATGGCAAGGCCAGTTGCTCAACAATGGTTGATAATGAATGTAGAGGAAGTCAAAGTTCGGGAGGACAAATGGCTACCTGATATGGGAACAATCAAGATGAAAGGGGTGGGGATGGGTTTCCAAAGAAAATGGCTGACTTAATTGATGGAGAGAATGGGCATGGAAATATAATATAATTGACCAACGCATCAAAGATGAGGCAGGGAAAGCTATATAAAGGATTCCAATTAGCGGATGTGAGGCAAAAGATTGAATAATATGGCTTAAAAACATAGATGGTGAATATTTAGTTAAGTCTAGGTACCATGAGATTAAAGATAGGGAAGTAGCAAAGTCTAGGAAAGGGCCATCATCGTCACACTGAGTTGATAAATCAATATGGAGGAAAATTAGGCAATTCCAGCTCAACAAAAACATAAAACTTTATGTGGAGGATTTGAAATAATGCTGTGCTACATATAGGAATCTTGGCAAAAGAAGATAATTAAAGAACCAATATGCCTTTTTTTCCAAAAAGAATAGAAAACAATGGAGTATATGTTGTTGACTAGTAAAGATATGGTTTGCCTCTCCTTTTAAGGTGCAGATAGGATATTTAACTACTTGATTGATGGCTGAGGAATATGTTTGAAATGAAAACTAGAGGCTTTAAGGATAAACCATTTTTGATATCGAGCATAGGTTTTTTGTGTTGTAATATTTGGAAAGAAAGGAATGAAGCAATACATAGGAGAAGAAAACCACAAGTGTTAGAAATTGTAAATAAAGGCACAATAGTTGTAAATGAGTTTTAGAAGGTTACATAAATTAATTACGGAGGCAGCAACATATTGCAGGGGATTGGATCAAAAAACTGTGATGGCACTTATGGAAAGAAGACAAAGGAAGCATGGTATGGAATAATTGCACAAGATAATAAGGGAGGAACAATTGTCCGAAGGGGGAAATTAAGGCTAATAATAGTATAATTGTAGAAGCTGAAGCTATAAGACAAGGGATGAAATTGGCTAAAGAATTGAACATAAAGAAAGTTGTGATGGAGATGGATACATAATGTGTATATAGGGGAAATTAATAATGAAAATGGGGGAAGCAAATGGAGGATTAAGCCCATCATATAGTGGATATAAAAAGGATGGCTCTGGATTTCGAGGAGGTTAAGTGGAGTTGTGTAAAGCAGAAGGCAAACGTAAAGGCAAATTGGATTGTTGTTCAGTATACGAAGGGGGTGTGCAATTTTAGTTAGGTGCAATTACCCCATCCTTTTAAGACACACTTCTTATAAGGATGGAGCATTTGTTCCTCCTTTTTAGTTGTATGTTGTTTTGTTTTGATGACATCCTTTGTACTTTAAGAGTTTTTTTCTGTATTGAATCTATAAGGTTAAGGTGATATTGTATGTACTAGTCATGCACTATCACTACAAGAAAAACACGGAATTACGACCATGACATTGCGACCGACAATGTGGTCGCAAAATTACGACCAAAGTTGCGACCACATTATGACCAATGGTCGCAAAGAAGTTGCAAATATGGTCGCAGAAAGGCGTAAGAGAAACTTGGTTGCAATGGTAGTCGCAAAATTGGCGCGAGATTTGTGCACTCTCTGGCGCCTTGGAGTGAGGTCGCAATTTACCAAAAATGGTCACAAATTTACGTCCACAACACTTTAGTCGCAAATTTGGTCCTTCCTTTTGTCGATGATAGAAGGATGCAAAAGTTTTAACTGTTGTCTGGTTAACTTGGTGGCAAATATGGTCAAAATTTTAGTCGTAATTTTTTAATAAAATATTATAATATATTCCTCCCAACCCATACGGTGCGTTTTTGTGTGGAAGGATATTAAAGCAGATCTGAAACCAGATCTGTCATCTATATCAACTGTCACTTTGTTCCCCTCTTTTCTCTTCTGTCTCTTTTATTTCCAAATATCTCATAGATCTCTCAGCATATTTCTCCACACTTCCACCACAAAAAGTTGATTTTTTTTTTCAAAGTGCTGAACCTACACAACTCATTGAGTTTGTGTTTAAAGCATCGTTGGTGGTGAATTTTGGATGGTATGATGGCTTTTTTCTCCTCTAAATTTTATTCATTGCTCTAATTTTAATATATAATTATGTTATAGCCTTTTAGCTTGTGGGCATTGTATGGATTTACTTATTATTATATAGTTGTTGCTTAAATTTGAAAGTTGTTATTTAATAAGTTTAAAATTTATATTATATATCTTTTTTGGTGTATGAAAAATTATATTGTATTGTGTAAGCAAATATATATATATATGTATGTCGTATTGTATTGTACATATTTATTGCTCAAATTATTAAATTAATTATATATAATGTGTATTATTATATAAATATACTAGAAATTATATTGTGAATTAATTATTTATATTGTATTGTGTACCTAATAAATATTGGAATTGTATTGGGTATTTATTATTTAAATTGTATTTTGTATTTATTATTTAATAATAACTATATTTTGTATAAATATGTAAAAAATTATATAATAAAAATTAAGGAACTAATAATTGAAAGAAATGAAAGTTAATGCTTGAATGTAGCTGCCAGCTAATATTATATTTTAATGAAGATCATTTGTTTTTTGTAGTGATAATGTCGTTGAGAGCATCTAGGAAATGGATGTATAATAAGAATATGCCCGGCCGAAAAAGACTAGCTGATGAGTTTGTGGCTGGTGTGAATGAATTTATTAAGTATGCACTTACACATCCTGCAAAAACTAATAGCTCTCTTATTAAGTGTCCATGTAGTAAGTGTGAAAGTTTGCGATTCCATGAAGTGGATGATGTGAAGAAACACCTATATCGCAAAGGGTTTATGGAAAATTACTTTAATTGGAATTTTCATGGGGAAGCAATGTGGCATGAAGAGCAGGAAGTTGTGGTTGACCAGTTGCCAGAACAAAACACTTGGTTGGGTAATAATGAGCAAGTGTACTCATATCAAGGGTTGAAGATCTGTGACGATATCAGTCCTAGCTTTTCTCCCCATTGGGGTGCGGATGATTATGGCTATGGTAGTGATTACACATTTGCTTCTAATGATTTAGCAGGTCCGAGTTGCCAACCATAGTATGAGGATGCAGAACCACTAGTGGAGGAGGCTCAACCACCAGTAAAGAAGGTAGTTCCTAGTCCTGAAAGTGTGGACTTAACAAATTTGTGTGGTAGATTCTTTGATTTGCTTAAAGATGCAGATGACCCTTTATAAAGTCGATGTGACACTTACACTCAATTGTCCATGGTTGCGGAGATGCTAAGTGCAAAGGTTAATCGAACTCATCCTCATTTTGCTTCAGAACCTCGTAACATACAATTAGGCCTTTGTGCTGACGGTTTTTCACTTCACGACCAAGATGGGCAGACTTATTCGTGTTGGCCAGTAATTGTCACTCTTTACAACCTTCCACCAGGAATGTGCGTGAAAAGCCCATATATGTTCTTATCTTTAATTTGTCTTGGCCCTAAAAATCCAAAGAAAAATATAGTTACCTTTCTACAACCTTTAATTAATGAATTGAAGCACTTATGGGTTGATGGTAAGATGACTTACGATGCCTCTAGGGGTGAAAGTTTAAAATGAGAGTTGCCCTGATGTGGACGATTAATGATTTCCCTGCATATGGAATGCTATTTGGTTGGAGTACTGCTGGGTTATTAGGATGTCCAATATGCATGGGGAATTCTAAGTGTTTTTATCTGCAATATGGTAGGAAGGCGAGCTATTTTGACTGCCACAGATAATTTTTGGTAAGAAATCACCCATATAGAAGGGATAAAGTTTCTTTCATGAAAGGTAAAGTGGAGAAGGGTAGTCCACCACCTAGGTTGACAGGGGAAGAGATTTGGAATCGTATCTCGCAATATAGCACGGCCATGGAAGACCCTCGAGGTAAGACCCCTCAATATGGCAATAGTCATAAATGGACGAAAAGGAGTATATTTTGGGAGTTACCTTACTGGAAAACCAACATCATTCGACACAATCTTGATGTCATGCACATAGAGAAAAATGTGTTTGATAATATCATCGACACAGTCATGGATGTATCATGCAGAAGTAAGGATAATGTGAGTGCACTGAAATATTTAAATATTTATTGTGATCGAGATGAACTTGCAGTTCCTGTTGACAGTACATTTGGGCGTAAACCTCTAGCAATGTACACATTGAGCAAACCGAAAAGAAAATTGATTTGCCAATGGATGCAGTCTTTAAAATTTCCTGATGGGTATACTTCAAATCTTGGCAGATGTGTGGACATGAATGAATTGAAATTCAAAGGCATGAAGAGTCATGACTGCCATGTGTTCATGCAAAGACTCATTCCAGTTGCATTTAGAGAAATGTTGCCCAACTTTGTATGGGCTACTTTGACTGAGTTGAGCTTATTCTTTCATATTATATGCTCTGCCTTATTAGATATTGAAAAGCTTCAAGAATTAGAGAAAAATGTCACAGTCACATTATGTAACTTGGAAAAAATTTTTCCTCCTGCTTTTTTTTATTCAATAGAGCATCTTTTTGTACACTTGCCATATAAGGTTATTAACGGAGGCCTTGTTCAATATAGATGGATGTAACCTTTTGAAAGGTAATTTCTTAACATATTTATGTTGTGAGTTTACATGCTCATATTAAATAAAATTCCTTGTATATTAATGGAAACAAATATATATCATGTCACGCCCCGACCTGCCCTGGTCGGCCACGTGGCAACCGCCGCGCTGCCTCGAAATACGTGTCGACCGGTCACGCACCAGAAGCACCGCAAGGCATTGAAATGGATATCATCGCTGCAAAACAAAACTAAAATTTTAATTAGAAATCATTTAATAAAATATTAATTTATAAGCAATACCAGTGGACTAATTAAAAAGGATACCTACGCAGCGGAAACCACTAAACCTAAGCCACCGACGTCTTCTAGTGAGCCTCCTTTCTATGGCTGACTCCGTATGCCAATCTGCATCCATCCACATTGGATACAGGTGAGTGACAGAGATTCTAAGAATCTCCATCTGGGTTAGGGCGGATAAGGGAAATCCAAAATAAAATAAAATAAAATAAAATAATAATAAATATTTTTCTTTGAAAACTCTTTAATAAAAAAATATAAAAATCTCAAAAGGGATGGCATCTCTATCATACTGGAGGCACGACCCGTCGGCCGCCTTACGCCTCACTGCACCGAGGGCTATCTCTTTTCTCATTTATAATATTTTTCTCTTTTCTATCTCTCTAGCCCTTTCCCTCGGTGGTGCCTCGCTGTGGTGGAACACAGCGAACTGGAGCTCTGGCGAGTTTCCCTACGCGCCTCTCCCAACTAGGCTCGACTCACCGTGCCCCTCGATAGGCGGTCCACGACTGAGTATCACGCATGCTCTCAAACTCGGTCCACGCTCCCGTAAATTGGAGCTCCGAGAAACCCTCTCAAACACTCATCTCCCAAGGGCATCGTACCCTCAATAATCATAATAATGATATTTCAAATATATATATATATATATATAACATTACATATTTAAAATATATAAACACACACACGTAAGTCTATATGTTTCTTTTTAAAACATCCCACTCACTGTGTGGGTATATCACAAGCAGGTGTGTGTATGCGGATTTCCCGTATCCCAAAACCTTTTTGGAAAACATTTATGTTTTAAAATCATTTTTAAAACCCTTTTTCCCCAGTACCTAGACAGAGAAGTCTAAGTCACTCACGGTGATGGGAGATTCGTATACTCCCAAGCGCTCCATGTAGCTTAACCTCCGTAGCTTCGCCGCATTCGATTCAACCGGAGCCCTAATACACGGAAATATAAGTTAGCATTCATAATTAAATTTATGAATGCACCTATGAGGCTCTAATATGACCTATGACGATGTTTGGAAGTGATTCGGGGCTTAGAAAAGTGTCCGGAAGGTTCCGGGAAGAAAATTGGACACTTGGTGAAAAATTACGAAAATGCCCCTGTGGGCCCCACACACTGGCTGGGCCCTGCCCGGTTCTGGGCCAGGCAGGCCTGCCCCTGTAGCTGGGTCGGGCCTGGCCTGGTTCTGGGCCCAAAAGGCCCACCTCATGCGAGTTGGGCCGAGCCCAACTTGGTTTGGGCCGAAAATGGCCCAAACGCACGGATTGGGCCAAAAGGCCCACTCCGGCGCCGGACAGGCCAGGTCCCGCGCGGGACAGACTCGGCTCCTGCGTGGGAGCCATCCGGCCCCCTCGGGATCCGAGGCATTTCCTCGATTCTCGAGCCCCTCGGTCCACCGATCGTCATGAAAATCGAGTTGGAGGTTCCTCTCACCTCCCACGACACGATTACCAGAGTAGAAACGAGAATTATAAGCTCAAAGTTTTTAGATCTCAAATCTAAACTTAAAATCTAACTAAAAGCTAAAACTAACTTTGAGCTTGGATTTCTCCTAGACCAATGCATGGATAAGCTTACAAACTTAATAAAACGTAGTTCAAGGAGTTAAGAACGACTCACCAAGATCTCGCCTTGAACTTGCGGTCGGTTTGTCCGGATCGGCCAAAAGTCTAAAATTGCTCCGAGAGAGCAGTTGAGAGGAGAGAAGAGAGGGAGAAGAGAAAATGAGAGGGGGAGAGCTCATCTCCCCCTATTTATAGCAAGGCCCGACACCGGGTCTACTCGGGCCCCGGACCAGACTTTTTCTCCTCTTTGAAACCTTTCATAATTTCGTTCCTTGGCCCGATCCACCGACCAATTCACCAATGGATGTCCAATCCATTGGCCATGGACTTAAAGAATCCACTTAGAGATTCCATGCATGGTCACCAATCTCATCTTCCAACTACGTCTTGTCTTAAGCTTATCTTCTCTTCAAACTTGACACAGCCGGACCGACATATTGTTTAATTATTACGTGATCTTGCACTATTCCGTTCGTACGAAAAGGTCGTGCTAGGTCCGGGTGTGTCATATCAACACATATGATAGGTTTCTCTGTGAATTAAAGAAGAAAGTGAAGAACAAAGCACATGTGGAAGGTTCTGTCACGCCCTGACCCGCAGGCTCGGCCATGCGACAACCGCCGTACCACCTCGAGATGCGTACCTCGTCAGGCGGGCAACCAAGATGGCACAAGGCTTAAAAATAAAGGATATTCGAGCAATATATGAAAACATACGAATTTATCATAAATAATATAGTTTAAAAGTATTTAGAAATAAAGTCACACATCATACAGTGCTCCATGCAGTTGAAAGTATTATTTATAAATACACAAATATATATGTAAGATGCAATAATATTCCGAGCCAAGATACACAAAATAAAATGAGGTGGCACCTACATAATCGTGTCCACAGAGACAAACTGGGATCACTGGCCACCAGGACGTCTGCCGTCCAAAGTCTGATGATCTGAGAACAAAAGTGAATAGGGTGAGTACATAAACTTGTACCCAGTGAGAGACTCGGTTATAAAGACCGATCACCTCAGGCTGGGGATATGAAATAATCCAAATATTAATTTAATAAATCATTTATTGAAATATATGAAATCCCAACCAAATCAAATATCAAATCAATAATAATACATATATCCAAATGGGCTGGCATCTGAAATCGTCCCAATAAGGTATACCTGTGCACTGGGTATCCACTGGACCGTCAAGGGTTACTTTATACTTTTAAAACATTTTTACTTTACTCTTTGGCCCATACCCTTGACGTTTGCCTCGCTGTGGTGGAACACAGCTATCTCTGACCTGGCGAGCTTTCCTCCGTGCCTCTCTACTCCATGCCAGTATATTCTCCGTGCCCTTTCAAAAAGAAAGCGGTCCACGAGAACCTCATATATATATATTCACCGTGCGCCTTTAAAAAGGCGATCCACGGGAACCTCATATGCATGCCTCTCCCTCGGTCCACGCTCCCGCATATTGGAGCTCCGAGGAAAAATCGCTCAAACTCTCATCTCTCGGGGTACCATTCCCCATACAATAAACAATAATAATATCAATATGTATATGATTTATTGAAATTCCCACCCTTTAAATCATTTATAAACTCAGTGTGTGAGGGTGGACAATTCATATCCCAAAACATAAATAAACAATTTAATAAAGCATTTATAAATAAATTTGTAAACGGTTAACCCTCAATGGTCAACCAATATAATCCAAGCCACTCACTAGTGAGGAGAGTTGTATACTCCCCGATTACCCACGAATGCCTTAGCTCAAATTGCAACCGGTCCAAAACTCGTACGATCACTTACCTAAATAATCAAATTAAAATCTAATTTGATTAATAAAATATTCAACCAATGATTAATTCATAAAACAACACCAATTAAAGGTCTCGGACTAAAATTGACAAGTCCGGAAGTCAATTGGAGTTAATTGGAGTCAATTGGGGTCAAATGGGGTCTAGGGTTGCAAAATTATCAAAATACCCCTGGTGCTACAGTACCCCTTGCCGACAGTTTGCTCACTCCCGGGCGGGAGTGAGCCAAATTCGGGAGAAATCCCGGATTTTGGCCGTCTCCGGCGCGGAACCTGACAGGTCCGACGCCGGACCTAGCCCAGAAAATGGCCAGTTTCGGCCTTTCATCAAATTATGCTCGGTTTGACTTCGATTCAACACCAATCCGCACCAAAATTGAAAAACAGCAAGTTAAACACATGATCTATGAATTCACAGCTTCAAGAACTGAATCAAACAACAAATCATGCTCGAATTTTGGATCAAAACATCAAGCTCGGACAAAACAGAAATCTCAACTTCAATCATCAAATTCTCTTAGCACAGACCATGAAATCAAGCGTATAAACTATCAAATTAAAGCTTGATGAGTCTAGAACAACATACCAAATTCTCAGCCAAAACGCACGGTTGAATCAAAAGATATCGGCTGATGAACAAACTGTTGCCAAATTTCCAGTTTTCTAGATTTGATGATTTCCTTAGAAATCTTGGTGTTTTGATCTTCAAGGATGCAAAAGAAGTTGATATTGATGATTGATGAAGTGTTTGAAGAGGGATTGAAAGCTTGGTTCAGAGAGAATTGAAGAAGAAAGCTCGGGAAAATTGAAGAAGGAGAGGAAATGTGAGAATGGGGGTCTCGGGTGGCCGAGACCCCATTTAACAACAACGGGTCCGGCGCCGGAGTCACCCATTTCATAGTTGACTCCGGTCAACTCACAACCAATTGCCTCGGGTCTCGATTTCAAGTGGGGCCCACATCCCCGGACTTCAATTTAAGGATTTTTTAAGCTTGAAATTGAGCTAAACAAAGTTTAAAACATCCATGGGAACCAAATTTGATAAATTGTCAAGACAACAATACATAATTATACAACTTGACACGTGTGGACAAGGTCCGGGCGTGTCAGGTTCAATCTGTGAAGCTTATATTGTGGAGGAAATGTCTTTCTTTGCCAACCATTTCTTTCAATAGAATTTGACAAGCAAAAAAATGAGACCTGGACGAAATGATGAAGATGTCAATGGCCAAAACCTTCATAATTCATCCATCTTCAATCATCCTGGTCGAGTTCAGGGCCAAATGAAGCAAAGGTGGCTATCCGGGGATGAGTTGCACGCAGCACAAACTTACATATTAAGAAATTGTGAAGAGGCGCAACTGATTTTACAGTATGGTTTGGTATTTTCTATTGTATCTTTAATGTGTGTATGTATATGTTAATTATTAATTATAATTGTTTGTATGGTATGTAGAATATTTCTTGAACACCTACAACAATATGATGCCGAACTGATCGATTTAATGGTTGATAAGCACTTTGCTAAATGGTTCACCGGATATGTGAGTTATCTAATAATTCTTTTACAAGCTATATCATTGATGTGTTCTACTAACCTAATTAAATATGTTTATTTTTTAGGTACACAATCCCAAAAATAATGTTAATAGTGAACTTTTGAAAAGTCTTGCCTGGGGTCCAGCTAAAGAAGTGACAACATGGTCAGCATACTTTATTAATGGTTATAACTTTCACACCCTTCAACATGGATAGGGGAAGGCGACCATGAACAGTGGGTGTGCGTGCGAAGCTCGAGTGGTGATTTTTATGGTTTATTGTAAGAAATAATAAAATTAGAGTATGGTGGGGCGACCAGACGGTTCATTGTCCTTTTTAAGTGTCGATGGTTTGACCCAATAAAAGAAGTCATTGCGTATCCTAAATATGGTTTGGTTGATATTAATAAGAAGCGGTTTTATAATAAATATGATCCATTTATCTTGGCGCAACAAGCAATTCAAGTGTACTATGCAGATTATCCTAGTTTGAAAGGGGACAAAGCTGACTGGATGACTGTATTCCACACAAAAACTAGAAGGACGATCGAGGCACAATGGCATGAAAAAGAGGTCCCTACTTACTAGATGGATGAAATGGAGGCCAGTCCAACTGTTACTATTTTTGAAATGCCATTTTCATTATATGACCCAAGTAGTATCAATTTGTCTGTTGACCTATTAGATGTTATGGAATTCAGATCGTGTGGTAATCAACCAATTCTATCAATCGTGGACGAAGAGGGTGAAGATGAAATAGATGAAGAAGAGGATGGGGAAGAATATGATGAAGAGGTCGAGATCGATGACAAAGAAGATCATCCATCTTTCTAGCTCCAAATTAGAACAATCTTAGTAAGTAATCTTTTTAAGTAATTTTAGTAGCAATATTAGAATTTTGTTTTTTTTTCTTATAATATGGTTCTTTTTAAATAAAAAGATTTGTTCTAATACTCCATCCATCCCACATTGTTGTCCTCATCAACTTTTTCATATTTTCAACTCCATATTTGACCATTATTTTTCACAAAAATATAAATTTCATAATTTTTTAAAAATATTATTTATAAACTTTGAATCATATATGAACATTTCTAAATATTTTTTTTGAAATGTTAATTCTACATTTTTTTTATAAATAATGGTTAAAATTGAATTTGATTGACCAAAAAGTCAATAGAGTACTATATTAAATTATATTATTTTTTTAGAGGTAGGATAATTAAATTTATCCTTTTTCATACTTATTTAAGAATTTATTTTTGAAATTATTTTACTAAAGTTATATAAACAATTTTTATATTTTATACGTGATATATATATATATATATTAAAAGAAATGATTGTTCTATGTACCAGAAAAAAAGAAAGGAATGTACATTCCTGACAAAAAAAAAGATTTTCAAAGGCATTTTCGACTACAAAATGCTTGGTCACAAGGATGAAATTAAAAATTTCATCTCCCTCCTTTATGCCAAAATATTGGCGGTTTGATTTTGTTCCCTAGATTTTTCACGTTAGAGTGACCAAAATTTCTACCGAAAAGGCTGGTTGTAAAAGTGATTATCTATAATCTATAATCTATAATCTATAATCTATATATATATAATCTATAATCTATATCTATATCTATAATATATCTAAAAGTACGAATGGTGTAAAACTTTTGAATCGCCTAAAATACCCTTTTTTTTCTAAATATTTCAGAATTGCCATTGATGTTGTTGATTTAAATTAAAACTCTTTATTTATTTCTTACTAAATATTTTGTATATATTTATTAAATGATATTTAATAATTAACTAATTTTACTTTCATCATAATTCAATTACCACTCTATTATATTTAAGAAAATAGTTTAATTAGCATTCAATTTCATATAGTTTAATTTGAAGTTTACTGATCTATAGTTTAATTAATATCCATTTTAATGTAACTAATTTTACTTTCATCATAATTCAATTACCACTATATTATATTTAAGAAAATCATTTAATTAGCATTCAATTTCATATAGTTTAATTTGAAGTTTACTGATCTATAGTTTAATTATTATCCATTGTAATGTAGTTTGTTTTTCTAAATTTATTACTATTATTTTTTTTATTTTTTTTGTTATTATTAATATATAACAGAGCATGTGATAGTGAATGACTAGTTTAAGTAAATTTAGGGTTTAGAATGTTTCATTTTTTCTTTCACTACCCCTCTCTAACTTTTCCACTCTTATTTCTCGACAAAATCAGAAACCATTGTTACTCTTCCTTTATCTCTCGGCTTGTATCTCTTCTTCCTTCACCTTGGGTCTTTGGCTCAGCCCGAATATCTCTGTTTCTAGGTAAGCAAATTACTCTTTACTACCTATCTTTTGTTGGTATAATTACCCATGGGTTAATGATTTCTTGGTAAGCAAAGTTTCTATTTTGTTTACTTGCTTTCAAGGATTCAATATTTTCTTGTTTACTTGCTTTCAAAGATTCAAAATTTTCTTGACTCAAATTTCATGAATGGTAGCTAGAACTGTCTACTCGTTTTACCCATCGTATTTGGCATAATTTCTCTGTTACTTTTGTACGTTTTTCCCTGTCTTGATTTCATTGAAAGCCTTTTAACTGCTACTTCCTGACCGTTGGCCATTTTCCCCTGAAAATATAGTTTATTTCTTTCAGTATAAGTTGTTGTGTGTTTATATACGAAAACAACTACTATTTAGAATTTCCACTTTCCACATTGCCACTGTATAAAATGTTGAGTAAACTATAAACTTAAATATTTTTAACCTTGTAAACTGGACCAAAACCTCCTTCTCCTAGCTTATTTGACTCTGAGAAATTATTTGTAGCAGCCCATATAGTAGCTAAACTAAAGTGATGCATATTTCCATCACATTTGTCTCAATGCATAAAAATCAGTTATGCATGATTCTCTTGTGTAAGCAAGTAATAATATAAGAAAATGAGATGTCGATTTCTACAATTTTAGCATAGTAAACAAATTAAGAAACTTGAGATTCCAAACTTGTATGCTCTTTAGTCAACGTTATTATTTTCATGCGGTCAGGAATATTAAGTCAAATTTAAGTTCATGTGTTTTGTCATCTTATGTTGTAGTTGTGTATACTTCTTGGTTTCAAATTCTGTTCTTCATATCTTGTTTAGGGCTATGCAGGAAAATGCGTTGATCAACTAGCAAATCATCCATTTCTAAGGGTAAGGGTAGGTCTGTACCCTTGACACCATCCTGTCCACCAGTTAGACTGAGTGATGGACCTGCTCCTCATGCTGGTCAAAAGCTCATGCCAATACTGTGTGCATAGATACGTTGGCATTCATCCCTCCTCATGCCCCACCACCAGCCCATGGCATGCCTCCTAAACATAGGGAGGATGTTTGTGATGAGGAAGAGGGAGATTCATCTGGTGATGACATATATGAGCAGGATGAGGAAGTAGAGCAAAGCCAACAACCCCAGCTGAGCCAGCAGCAGCCCCAAGATACTAAAAGGGAGAGTCATAAGATCCCTATCAAACCAGAAGACGTCTGGTATAAAATCATGAGCTTTTACTTGGTGACTTGTTAGATATAGTAATTCAAGAAATAAGATTACTTTTTTTTTCGACGCAGTGAAAAAGTTGTCCTCAAGTACCTTAGCAAAATCATCATGTGATACTACACACAAGCATGGACGAATTGGATGGAGGTGTCTGACGAGGGTAAATTTTGTTATTGCACCAACTTTAAGGTTGGTATACTTTTGCTTCAATTAATTTATTTTAGTTCTTTATGCCAAGTGTACTTTATGCCAAGCTGATTTTGAAACTGAGTCACCTTTTCTGTTATTGTAATTTTGTTTGGATAATATGGTGTTTTTGCTATGTATAATGGGGCTTGAATTGGTCGGCTCTTGGTGATCCGATTATGTTTATTACTGCTTGGCAAGGTCTATAGGATAGGCATGATAATTCTTTTGTTAATTTGGCATTTGTTGTTTTTTGTGGTCATTTAGTCTATTTGACTTCCGCGTAATGATGTGATTTTTAATGACAAAGTGCCGGATGTGCAGCATCTTTTTGATATGGTCAAGCTCAAGTTGGTTTGGTGGGTAAATTTGTTCATGAGCTATTGTTTTGGTTTGTCCATCTGTTACGCTATTGTTTTAATGGCTCCTGTTTGCTTTTGTTTCTTTGCTTCACTGTTTTCAAGACTTTTAAAATATATATATATATATAGTTATTAAAACCTTTGATCCCATGGGTGAGTGAGAGAAAGAGACTCTGTTTTTATATAAACTTAAACTAAAAAAAGAATTAACTCTTTCTTGGGGTTTTTGGATGAAAGAGAAAGGAAAACAGATGATGAAGAGGCGAAAGTTGGCTTGGCTGATGATATTATGAGGAATTTTTATATTTTTATTATTTAATTTAATGACAAAATTTTATTTATATTTTTTTTCTGTGTTTGATTAAGTTTATGATGATTGAGAGAGAGAGAGAAGCCAAGCAAGGGGGTCCGTCTTTTACTATTTCATTTCATGGGCTTATTTGTTTGCTAATGCCTAATAGACAATTTCAACGTAGAAAGATGGGGGAAAAATTAATTACTTTATTGGTAAAAGAATAAAATACTATAAGCCTTGTTGGGTTGGGATTCATAGGTGTCTTCTGTTGGTTTGATGATTCCTTTTGTAGGCATTGATTATAGTTTAGAGTTCATTTTCACAATTGGTTTAAGTTTTGATTTCTTGACAAATAAATTTCACGTTTTGCTTCAAATTTTTGTCCTTTTCATTTCATTTCAAAGCAATGAAAGAAAGTTAATGGGTTACCATTAAATTTAAAACTAACCAAATTAAACCCCTTCTTTCTTCTTTTCTCTTTTTTTTTTACCATAGAAATTAGCAAATTTGAACAATCAAAATCACAACAGCCACAGGATGCAAAATAATCAAAATATCAAAACACATAGGAATGAAATAGTGGCAGGGCAGGGCAGACTGGCAGGCAGGAAGATTGATGCAGAGTTAAAAATTCTATCACCTTTTCACATCTGCCTCCCCAACCTTTCTAAAAGCAAACAGCATGTAAGTTGCAACAAAATAGTTAATTCTAAACAGCAAGCGATGAAGTGCCTGACTCCTTCCATTACGATTACTTTCTGCGAAAGTGGTACCATTTTCTTGAACCCACCACTGTGAATGAATTCCTTTACACCAGGCTTATGATAAACTAGGTCTAGATCTCCCACAATGAACTTAGTTGGTACTTTGACTTCATAACCACCCATGGGCCAGAGAGTTCCCAATTTCTGTCAAAACAGAAATTCCTATGTATTGAGTGAGCAGAGCTTTACATAATAGAATGCCTTACAGATATTTTTACAAGAAACTTCTAGATTTGTCATTACTATCTAAGCTTTCGATTGAGTCTAGACATGTCTGCGTTGGCTAATTTTTATCACTTCTCTCTGTTATTTTACTTAGCCTTACATTTGCTCAAACATGCCTATTAACCATTAAAATGCCGCGAGACCATTATCTTTGCAGTGGTAAAAATTGGAATGCTTGAATTAAGAGTAAGTTAAAAGTTTTGTCATTTCTTCAAGGTATGAGAGTGAAATATACATATGAACAGAATCAAGGGGTCCTGAACAGGAAGAATTTGAACTGTGAATGCTTTTAAGTTCTCATCTTAATTTTTTCACTGACTATTAATTTTATATAAACTTACAAGCACATTTTAAATGGACTAGAAATGATGCAGGAATGATTAAGAAAAGGTATAAGACTAGGGCCTGTCGATGGTTGAAAAATGCCATCCACCGGGCTCGGGCATCCAACAAGCAACCATTATGGATAGTTGATGAAGTATGGGCTGAGCTCAAAAGTAAGTGGTCAAGCGAGGGCTATCAAAAGCTGCGTAAAAAGAACAAGAAGAATCATCAGAATCGAATGGGTCCACCACGGTCTACCGTGGTGGTTCTACCTCCATGATGGATCACCAAAAGAAAATGGTAATCTTCTAATTGTTTTGTTATTGATGGATGATTTTAGAATAGTTTGACTTCCACAGCTTTGATTTTTTTTTTTAATAGTTCCATGTGGCCTTTCTGTCCTCTGTTTGATACTGTCAGGGCTGTTCAAGCAACCCGAAAAAATCGATAATCGAACCGAACCGGTAACTAGATTAGGGTTTTGGAATGTTCATATAAAAACCGAATGAACCGAATGAAACCCAAATGAATCGAATAAGCTAAAATTTTAAAAAATAATTGATTTTATTAGCCTAAAATTAAAAGACCCAAAATTTTTATAATCTTATTTGAGTTTTTATAAAAGAAAAAAGTTCAAAATTTAATGGATTTCAACTACCCGAAAACCAGCAAAAAAATCCGAACCGAAGCATTAGGGTATTAAAATATTAATATCCGAACAGTTTACACCTCTAATTTTGACTCACTTATTTGTCTTGCCACACAACCTGGCTTTAGAGTAGTAGTCCAATTGTGTTTCTGACTTTCTTTTTTCCTATTTTTTACATGAATTATTCAACTATATATATAAATTTAATCAGAAAGTAATAACATTGATTGCAATTCATAAGTTATAACTTGTCTTGAAAATTTCCAATTTTTGAGTTTAGGAACAAAAAGAAGGAAGGAATGTATCAAGCATTGAAGTCTTTCTTAAGCTCAACCAGCCAAATGGGAAATGGAAAGATGAGCGGGCTCAACTTGCTTATGTCAGAATAATAGTTGTTGAAAAATATTTAAATTTTATTCAATTATTTTTCAGAAAACATGTAAGATTAATTTAAATACTTGCAGGAAAAATTTTTAAAGTTTCGTGAAGAGCGTTTGGCACAAGCTGGAGAGGGAGCAAACATCAACAATGATAAGCTATGGTTGGAGGTCATTGGGCAGAACAAGGGCTGTTGCTATGGATTTGGAAATCTAGTTGAGGATATTCAGCCCTCTTTGTCCCAGCCTGCTAAGTTCTCTGTTAGCGAAAAATTGCACTCTGAATCTGGATTAGAAACTGTGGTGAATGCATTGCAGGCAAAAGTTGACTAGCAAAACAAATTTATTAAGCAGATCAGCTCCTTGAACCAATATTATATGAGCATTTTTCAAAATGCAGGTTTGACTTTGCCTTCACCTCCACCTGGGCAATTTGCTAGGACAATGGAGTCTGCCTCCCGTGCCCCTCATGCTTCAGATGTTGAGCAGCCTGCTATTCCACACTCACCAGCACAGTCCCTATCAGGCCAGCAAGAGCACCATGATTCGATTGATGGTAATGCAATGAATTAGGTTCTATGTATTGTTATTATCTATAATATGTGTAATGCGTGTAATGTGTTTGGATGTTGGGCGGATATTGGTACAACGTGTTGTTATTTGTAGTGTTTAAATGTAATGTTTTAATGTTGAATATGGCTACTTTATAAGTTTTTTATAATATATTCAATCAGTACTTATATGTATATTTTTTTTTTCATATATTGGGTTTTAAATATTTTAAATATAAATGCCAATTAGAATACTTAGGTTATTAATAAAATTAAAATAAAATAATATACTAAAAATAGATTAAGTGGTAATTACATATAAGGTCGCAAATCTAGTCGCAAATTTCTGACCAAAAAAAAAAATCTAGTCGCAAATCAATAAAAAATTATTAGTTTTACAATAAAAAATATTGCAACAGTGGTCGCATGTTTGTGACTAGAACAATGGTCACAAAAATCTGGTCACGTGGTCAGTCACAAGGAAAGTCGTATAACAGGTTAAATTCATTCTTCACTTGCGATCAATATTGAGATTACAATACTATGGTGGCAAATTTGCGACCTATAAATGGTCGCAAAAAGAGTTACAAAATCTGTCCAGTCCATAATCAAACATTATGACCAATTTTCTATCTGGTTGCACTAGTAATTGCTACTTTGCAACCGCTATCGTTTCTGGTCGCAAAAATTTTACCGCCCGCCTCATACTGCCAAAAATTTGGTCACAAACTCGGTCACAAATCAAGTTTAGCAATCAATTTTAAAATATCGCGATAGCAAAGTTCGGTCTTAAATCGGTGTTTTTCTTGTAGTGATATCAATAAAAAAAGTTTCTTTTTGCACTACAACACAAACCACTTATAAAGACACATATATTAGTCTCTAAAAGCCAATTATTTACCTCCAAATAATTTAGAGATAGATAAAATATTTGTCCTCAATACTCTAGTCACTAAATATATTTAACGACTTTCTTGAGGCAATTAGATATTTTTTCCTCTTATGCAACAAATAGAGACAAATATATATGTCTTTAAACATATATATGTTATAACAACTATTCATTTGCTATGTCCTTGCTTGAGGAATTCTTGCGTTGTCAAGATAGTGTGGAAGTTAAAGAACCAGAGCAAGTAGAAAGCTGGAAGCCACCTGAGTTTGTCTTCACCAAAATTAATTTTGATGGGGCCTGGGATAGTAGAAGAATGGCGGGAGGAGTTGGCATTGTTGCAAGAGACAATTTGGGGAGAGTCTTAGGTGCATTGGCAATGAGAATGGACTACGCTAGTGACCCACTGGCTGTGGAGGGGAGAGCGGCACTTAAGGCGATCGAATGGGCACAGGAGATGGGCTTCAATGCTATTCACTTAGAAGGTGATGCTTTAGAAGTTATAAAAGAGTTGCAGACTACCAATTCTGACTTTTCTCACATTGGCCATTTTATGGCAGTTGCTAAATTGTTGAGGGCAAGTTTTGGCAATTGTAGAGTTACCCACATCAGGCGTAATGGTAACAAAGTGGCTCATGATTTAGCTACTTATGGCTTGACATTAGAATGTGAACAGATATGGATGGAAGGGTTACCTATTTGGACTCAATCTCATGATTGTAATAGTTCTCTTATCTAATGAAAATGTCCTCTTTTTGTCAAAAAAAATTATTTAAAAGTAATTGTATCGGCCATTAATTACAACCTTTCGAGGCAAATACTTATGCCTCTAATTACATATTTAGAGGCACAAAAATATAAATACTATGGATTAATAGGCTATCCTTAAAAGGCTTTTAAAATTGCCTTTGGTAGCAGTCAATCGGATATATATAGCTTTTATCTTCTTTTTCTTAAATTTTTTTGAATTCAAAGCTATCTTAATATCAAAAATTTTTATTGGTACACATCTTAATATCAAATATTATGATATGAATATTCATATATAATTAGAAATAGAAACATTGGAAACAATAGTTTATAGAAAAATTTTCAGCTTAAAGAGTACATGAATCACGATACTTGCATTAGTATCAGAAATCTATATTTTTAATAAATCTTACAAAATTATAATAGAATTTACAGAATAAATATTGAAGCAAAATCCTGGGAAAAAAAACTAAAATAAGAAAACATTTTCCAATTTGCTACAGCTTGCCTATCAAAGGGTCAGCAAGACTATGGGGGTTAGAGACGATTAGAAACATTTTAATTGAAATGCATACTGCAAGAGAAAAGAATATAAATTAAGGTTTGTCACTGCAAAGGAACAAAAAATAAAAAATATGTTTTAAAGTAAAACCTAAAATTTATTCTAATTTCATTCTCATGCTTATTGAAAAAAAGGTTAAATATTCACAGGCGTATTTAGAGCTGAATAAAGAAAGATTGGTGTATAAAAAAATTATAGTGAAATGTATTGCCTGAGATATTTCCAACGTGGTGTAATGATTTTATAGTAAATTGTCTATAATACTCTTCTTTGAAAATAGTGAAAGAAGACTCATAAGCAGTATCTTTTCTACTTTCTTTCTCGTTAAGAACCCAGAAACCGACGCTCATAGTCACAGCGCCATTAGTATCGTCGCCCCCGTTTACTAATCTTCCTAGTTGAAAAATATCTGTCATTCTGAATCTCTTCAGTTTCCTCTTTCTTTTGATTACATTAGATTTTTTAAAAAAAAAAAATTGCTCTTTTTCCTTCAATAACAAATCCTTTTCATCGAAATCTATATTTTCACCAAAACCCATCGTAGGTCATGGTTTACGCTGCCAGCCACTGCTTCTGAACTATGGTTTCTCCTTTGCTACTCCTTTTCCAAACTCAGTTTCCTCTTTCGACGTTCTTTAATTTCCTCTTCTCAATCTCCTCTGACAATGAAATTTGCATCGCGTTTCCTCCGTTTTCTTGAAAGCATAACATGTCTTCTCTTTCAAGACAAATTCTTTTACTTTTCTAATTTTTTCTGAATATTTTATGTTGAATATTTGGTGAATATCTGAACTAAACTCAGTTTGTGGTCCACTTTACTAGTTTCATCCATTTTTGCAGACACTGGATGTGCCTTTTTGATATCAATATTCACATCCAAAAAACTTGTAAATGTTAAATTAATATGTTAATATTAAAGATCTAACTAAAAAAATGGGGAATGTTTTCTAAAGTTCAAAGGAGATTAGATTTAAAAAAAAATCAAGCACCAATGATGCTCCGGTGAAGACAAGAAAAATGGTGGGTGTGGGGGCATACTACCAGTGTGGGAGAACAAGGAAGAAGAACCAAATTTAAATTTAGTCTACTTTAACTTGAATGGGAGGGTAGAGAAGGAAAAAAAAAAAAGTTGAGCCCAATACACCAAACTAGAAAGATTTGAGTCCAATACATTTTAACCTGATTTTCTAACTCCATTACACCAAAATTTCTATATATCAACGTTAATACTAGAGGTGACAAAATGAACCTGAACCCGAAAACCCGTCCGAGTCCGCCCGAACCCGAACCCGACCAAATCCGATTTGACCAAAAAAGTCAATGACCCGAACCCGTCTGAGCCCGAACCCGAAGAAACCCGAACCCGAAATTACCCGAACCCGAAGTAGCCCGAACCTGAAATTACCCGAACTCGACAAGGCCCGAGCCCGAGCCCAACTTGAACTCGAACTTTAATTTAATATTAAAAAAAATAATCTTATAATATTTTTTTATAATATTTTCTATAAGATCAAAATTTTAGTTTTAATGTTAATAATTATTTAAAATAATGCATTCTTTTTTTTTCTTTTCTTAATATTATTACTAGTTATGTGTCATATCTTATAAGTTATTAAACTATTATTTTCTTTAAGATAATATGTAGTAATAAGTTAATTATGATAAAAGTAAAATTGATTAATTACTATTAATTAATTTCTAAAATATGTCAATTGGTTAATTATCATCCTCATTTAATAAATAAAATATAAAAATATTTAATTAAAAAATAATAAAGAGTTTTAATTTAATTCAACAATAACAATTATATTTTTGAAATATATTTGAAAAACAGTGGTATTTTAGATAATTGAAAAGTTTTGTAATATTCATACTTTTATATTATATATATAAGGATATTAAATTAATAATAATTTTTTATCTTCTAACACTCAATGATAAAATAATCACTCCTATTTCTGAATAATAATCGTTTGAAGTTGTTATATAAGGATTAAAAAAGTTAATGAATTTTCTAAAATCTTTACAAAAAATTGACTATGTGATTAAACTACCACTTTTTTTAGATTATGAATTATTTAAAAATTCATTAAAGTAACTTGAAAATAATATAAAGGAAGAATGGTAAAATTGATAAAAATAATAAATATTTTCTTGATTTTGTAAAATGACAAGTAATTTGGAACAAAAAAATTTTTAAAACGATTATTATTTAGGAAGGGAGGGAGTAATAATTTTCCAATTCCCTTTTACTTAAACTCATATTAATCATTAGATAATAAATATTTTTAATATTATCCAAGAAATGTTCTTTCTCTATTCTTGAATAATAGTCATTTAAGGTTATTACATACTCTTTCCATCTCAAAATATATGTCACTTTTAACTACTCCATCTATCTGTATATAGATGTTATAGTTAACTGAATCACACTTATTAAGAAAATCAGTTAAAAATAGTTATTATTATTGATTTAGTCCAAATTTATCATAATTTTCCAATATTACCCTTTATTTTAATTTACCTAATTTTTCTCTCCAACTTTAATATATTTAATCTCTTCTCACTAATTACTTTCCCCAAATTTCAGTATATGTATGTTTCCAAAGAAATATTCCCTCATTCTTTTGTTTTGCAATTTGAAATTTTGTTTGAATTAAAAATTTTAATTCTATCTCCCTCCAATTTTTTTTTCTAAATTTTTTTAGAAGTTTTTCCCGCCAAAATTTGTTTTAGAATCTAAAACATTCACGACTTAAATATTGGTTCTTATTTATTCATCAAACAAGAACTTACTAACATTCTTTAATCATGACTTCAGGAGAGATACATCAAATGCCATTCTTTAAAATAGATTTACATGTAATTTTGATGCCTTCAAATATTGATGATGAAGGTAGCCAACAAGCTGTTTCAATGGAATCATAAAATCATCAATTACCAAATCTTAACATTACTATATAAGAAAGTTTTCTTACTGACCTCCACTTCAGTCCGAGTTCTTAAGTGACTGAGTCATTAAATCAATTTCTTTGAAAATGTATGCAGTAATGTTTTATTTAGATCCAAATTTATAAGAAAACTTAACAAAGAGTAACAGCTATAGTCATTAATCCTTCATTGGGAACAAAAAGAAATTGAATAGGCTTCTTCGTTGTCCAATACTATCTGCAATATTTAATTTGAGTAATTGACAATATTCTTCATTTTATTAGGGGTAAAATAGGAAAAAAACTAATTAATGCTTTAATAATTTTCTAAAGTAACGGATAAAAGGGGACAAGGAATCTTTCTAGAATATGACATCTATATAGGGACAAAGAGAGTATTTTATAAGACCAAGAAAAACAGTTTTTTTTTAAATTTTTGTATTTTTCACTTATTTATCTATTTTATCCCTAATTTAACTTTTCTATTATTCATTGAAGAGATGAGACATGAATTAAATATACGATTTTTAACCTTACAAGGATAATTTTAAAAAAATACAATAATATTACCTTGGTTTTGTAAAAGTGGCAAATCTTTTAATACAAATTTTTTTTTCTCAAAGTGACATCTATTTTGAAATGCAGAGAGTAAGGATTAAGAAAATTAATAAATCTCCTAAAGTTTAGACAAAAAATTAGCTATGTGACTAAATTATCATTTTCTTGAGATTTTAAATTACTTAAAAACTCATTAAAATAACTTGAAAATAATGTTGAGAAAAAAATAATAAAATTGATAAAAATGTAATAAATGCTTTCTTGATTTTGTAAAATTACAATTAATTTGAATTAAAAACAATTTGTTAAAACGATTATTATTTAGGAATGGAGGGAATGCTTCTAAAACAAATAAAAAACAAAAACTAGTAAAATATAATTCGACTTATAAAACAAAAAAAATAATTTTTAATTAAAAAGTAGAAACCCGAATTTAACCCAACCTAGGTTCAAATCTGACTAAACCTGAACCTGAACCCGACTTGAACCCGAGCTCGAGCCCGACTGAGCCCGAACCCAAAAATACCCGAACCCGAAAGAGCCCGAACCCGAAAATACTCGAACCCGAACCCGACCGAACCAGCCCATTTGCCACCTCTAGTTAATACACTTTTGAATAATTAACCCTTGAAGAAACGTCATAAGGTGGGGAGAAAGGATTGTTGACTTGTTCTCTTACCAACTAACTACAAATGATTAGATTCTTTCGCTTTGGTATAGGAAAATACTAAGAGAGGTATGGATTTGTGAACAAATTCAAGAACTAAGGAAAAAACCAATACCTTTCAAGCATTTGATTTGGGGACACTTTGAATCATAAAGTGCATTGCCCGCTTTTTATAACGAGAGACAATCTCTTGTTATGAACCCGTGCGTTGCACGGGCCGAAAATGTTTAATACATAAAATTTTTATTTTAAAATTTTTGATTTTTTTATAAAAATGATAAATTTTGAAAATTAAATAAAATCTTTAAAAAAATTAGTATGATCTAATGAAATACTCAAAAATAATAAAGAATTTTTATTGTCTTCTTAATAATCAATAGAATATTCTAGTGACCACTTGATGCAAATTTATCATCACTTATTAGATAAATGATAAGAGCTGAACACAATTGATTACTTAAAATAACGCACTATATATAGGAATTATGAGTTGAAATAATTTAGTAAACCTTATAGTTATATATATATATATATATATATCAAATACTTTAAACAATCATTATAGTTTGTAGATACTAATAAAAATATTGAAATCAATAATATAAATAATTGACTTAATAATATCATTATAATTTGTTCAAAATTTCATGATAAACAAATTTTTGTGTACCGACCTTCATATTTGTTTTTTAACCGTTTAATCAATATCTTTAAACTTTATTGAAAAGTTACCCTCGAAATAACCACGTATAATTGCCTATGACCAAACACCGACATACTTAAAAACCTTTCTTTAAATAGCAATTGTGTTAAATTTACTATTTCAAATTAACCACTTACTTTTCTCTGTATACAAAAAAATATTGGATTATTAAGCAACAAATTTCATCGTAGAAGCTTCACTTCTTTACCTTTTAGTTGTTTCTATTACTCTTATTTTTCCTACGTAACTTTAAGGCATGATCTCTTTTATCGATAATGAAATGACTCAACAATACATTTGAATATGATGACTAATATAATTCAAAAAAAATATGGAATAACATTAAAAGTTCTAACTTAATAAAGTAAATACAACAATTTATATGATCAGAAGTAAATAAGGTACAAACTAAAACCTTATCAACTTTTAAATTAAAAAACCTACAAATGAAATAAAACAATTGACTTCTAAGAAAAATATTGGAAGCTTTAAAAAATATGTAAAATAAATTGAAGATTTCTAAAAGTTCATATTCATAGTTAAAGAAAATTGTAGGAAATTAAAATAAGAAATTATAATTTAGCAACTGAGTAAGGCCAACGTGGTAAATATTTAAATAAGTGAATATTCAAATTAGATTAATATTGATAAAGTAGTAATGCATGACCTACCAAATTTCATATCACTAATTGATTCTTTTAACGTGACAGAATTAACCCACACCACAATATATGTATAAACTTTAGAATTTACACTTCATGGTAGTTGCTCTTAAAATTTGTAACTAAACATGTGATACATAGGCATGTTAATTGGTAGGATTAATAAAACTAACTTTTTATATTTTATTAAATTTTGTTTAGAATTTTTATTGTATTAATTAATTAGAAAAAAGATTAATTTTTTCCTTAATTGATCAATCATCTCATTACATCAAATATATATTTATTTCTTTGGAAGAGTATTATTCTACTACTTGGAAATCAGTTGAAATATTCATTACTTAATATTATTAGGTAGGACTGGCTTACCACATCATTTGTAGGCCCAACTAATAAAATTATATCAACTCGAAAATTATGATACAATTATTAATATCCGGCCACAATTACATTCTAAATTTGATGACTTCCCCTTTAAATTCCTTCTCTTTATAACATGGGACTAAATTTATGGTCAATTTGTGCCTTAATTTTAGGAAATATTTTGAGCTGGCACATTGATAAGCCTATGGATAAGCAGGTCATATTTAAAAATTTCTCCAATTCAAAGGTAATCAATGCATGTTGAAGTCAATCAATGATTAAAATTGATTCAATCTGTTTAATCCTTTTATCATCCATAATTTAATCTCAATCAAATTTTGATACAAAAATTATTATTTTCTCAAATTTATTACTATAATTATTTTCTCTAATTGATTATTGCCATAATCTCAATTAATGGCTAGTCAATACACACACACACACACATATGTGTGTGTGTGTGTGTGTATGACTACTTTTGCAATTAAATCATATAAGTCATTTTGCCTAACTAATAATAAAAATATGACTTTAAAAGTAATTAATGAAATGCACACCAAATATTTACATCTCTTTTGGCTTTTTTTAAAAGTTGAAATTGAAATTTTCGCATCCATTTACATCACTAAGCGTTTAATGCTCTTTTATCGTTTTTAAAAGTTTAGGGACATGCGGCAATATTTTATTGGACACTTGCATAAAATGCACCTAAGTTGTGCCAATGTTTGATGTCATATATATGTACCTAAGAATTAGATATAAAAATATTGTAAGTAACACTCAGGTTTGCAATCAATGATATATAAGCCACTTAATTCAATTTCACTACAGTCATATGCATTTTATCTTTGGGATATATATTCTAAAAAGGTAAAAAATTTGACAAAATCATTTAAAAGTAAAGTAAGGGTAAGAGAAATTAAAAAGCAACCTAGAAACAGATAAAAAAGAAATATAATGGTGCATCAGTTCGAATTCATAACTCTATCGAATTCTAACATGAAACATGATCTTTTAATATCTTTTAATTTGATTACTAGTAACAGATTATAAAAAAAAACTAAAAATTACCTATAAAATTAAATATGAATTTTCAAAAAAATCATTTATTAAACAAAAGAGAATATAATTACCTTCTATATATTGGCCTTGAATTTTTTTTCGAAGTCTCATTTTTTTCTATTCCCAAGTCTCCAATTTACTAACTTTTTTTTAACTAAGGATTAAGTGGCAAAACCATTATATTTTGACTAAAAATTAAGTGGTAAAACCTATAATTAAGCCAATTAAGTAATTAGTGTATAATTAATTCAATTTGATTTTATTCTTTAATATTCCAGTCAACAATGATCTCCTTAATTTTCTCTATTTGTTTTTATTTTTATTATTAAAGCTTTACACATTCATCTCATACTTGATTGTTATTATTTCCTTTTTTTGGTTTTAAATATTACATTGAAAGCTTAAATGATTTATTTCCTTTTTTGGTTTTAAGACTTAATTATTAATTTGTACAGTTAATCTTAAATATTTTATTTCCTTGATTTTTTGCTCGATTCTTTCATACAAAAGATAAATTCTTAGCAAGTTTCTAGGAAAGTGGAACAATTTAATATCATGATAAAGTATAAGATATTAGAAAACAAAATATTTTTTAAAAAAAAGAATGGGAGATGACATTTACGTGGTAAATTTTAAAGTAATTAAACAAAAATTTCAAATATATCACCATATACCAAAAAAAATTAATAATTTTAAATTGAAATATCCAATATCACTTTCTTTTACAAATCCTTTTCATTGGCAATTTTTCAAAAGTTTGAACCATTAATTCTACTTTGGATAAATCTTAAAAAACCTAAAATAGATCCAAACATGTAGTTTAATTTTTAGGATTTTCGATAAGTCTTGGCAAACCTATCAAATATAGTCATTTACGTGATTTATTAAATCAAATCAAATTAATTGGTTGATTGATTAATTCCTTAAATCAAATTAAGCTTGATTGATTGATTTATACATTGAAACAATTTATGAAATCAAATCAAATTAATGGGTTGATTGATTGAGTCCTTAAATCAAACTAAACCTTGATTGATTGTTTTCTTCATTGAAATAATTTGGCAAATCAATTTACATCTTTAATTTGGCTACTTTTAAAAGAATAATGAACAAATTAAAGTAAGTTGGAAAATGAAATTATCAAGGAAAAAACATAAGAACAATTTAAAATGGCCAAATTAAAGTAAGGCAAACTCATTCATTCAATATGCCACAAAATATCATTAAACAAAAAGAACAAAAATTGATAATTTAATTTAAAGAATATATCACATCTAACAATCTTTTTTTATTCTCATCTTTGTCATTCGTAGTCCACAAAATTAACTTCATGTCAAGAAGAGCGCCTTCTACCTTAGATCTGTACAATTCATATTGTGTTTTCTTCAATTTTCATTCACTTTGTTCCATAGCACGAACATATGATTATCTTTCAAAAGCATCCATGTAAAGTTGAAAGAGATCCAAATTGACATCATCTATTTCGAATGGAAATATCTCCCATAGATCTTGAATGACTTGAGTATAATAAGGTAGTAGGTTCATCTCGAGATTTCTCGCCACTCTATTTGAAAATTCCTTGAAATCAATACATGCGAGGAATGTAGGATTTTTGATAAATTTTGGAGGCCTATAGTTGTTCTCGAAAACAATATTGTGCTTTGAACACAAAAAGAAAATTAAGTTAGAATCATTGAAGTACAATATATAAAACAAAAAAGATGAAATATTTGACCAACAATATGAAAAAATCCAAAAAAATGATAAAAATACGTGTAACCATTTTGATTGCAAAAATATGTTATTAACCTCAAACTTGTAAAAATGGAGATTGAAAGAGACTTTTGAAACAAAATCTTCGAGGAGTAGCTATTTTCTTTTTTTTAAGTGAGATATGAGTTGTAGATTAGGGTTGTAAAGTCTTATTTATAGTGGTAGTAAATCATATATAAGGTAGAAAATCAAGTGTAATTAATGATTTGATAGTAATTAGTATCAATTTTCTCCAAATTTTAAGATTTGATAGTAATCAGAACCAATTTTTCCTAAATTTATGGTTAATTGACTTTTTATCATTTGAAATTTGAAATTTCATATTTGAATTTTGGGAAGTAAAGAGGACATATGACATTCATAGACTTAGGACACTTGTCAGAATTATAGACCACGTATATTTAATTTCTTTCTTTTTCTTGAAAGGGGATTGTTTATATATATATATATATAAGATATATAAAAGATATTCTTATAGATCTCATCTATATTTCGCAAAATATCCCATTAACAACATAGATTGAAAAGAACCGTAAAAATTTTCATTGTTAGAGAATTGAGAAGAAAGAAGACGTGATAAATTTTTCATAAGAGGAAAAATGGAAATGGGGCGGCAAGACAAACTATATAGGTGCTTAGGGCTTTTACTAGAATTGGATCGAAGGGTTTAAATTCATTTTTAAAGATCCTACGGCTTTCTATATAATGAGAATTTTATGGATTATTATTTCATACATAGTCAGCAGAGTTTTTTGACTCCACAAGTAGGGTTAGAAGAATGACATATACTCCCACTACTTAATTAACTAATTACTCTCTCCATTTCATAATAAAAGTCGTTTTAGAGTTTTGCACAAGAATTAATGACTAAATGAAACTCCTCAAATTTAGACAACTTTTTTTTTATAAAAAAACTGATTCACAGTTTTATTACTTTCATAAATATTGCATACTCTATCTTTTTAAATAAATGTTATTAATTAAGAAAGAGAATGACAAACATGAAAAGGGATACTTAATGCTCTATAAAATTCCTTTTTTGAAGAAGGAAAATGCTAACGGGTGCCATAAGGCACCCGTTAAGTACTAAATTTTAAAGTTGGTTTTTTGGAAAAAGTAAAAGTGTAATAATGAGGTTTTACTTTTTCTCTAAAAAGACAAAAGTGCAATAATGGTGTCATTTTAATTTTTTATTTTAACTAGAATATCTTTTAATAAAATTTAGTCTCAAATTAAAAAATAATTAGCCCCAAATTAAAAAATATTTAGCCCCAACTAAATTCTTTAATTTAATTTCAAGAGTAAGTTTTAAAATTTAAAATATATTATTGTAGGGTTTTAGAAAAAAAATATCTACTAATTTATCAAAGTTTAACCATTAATTAAAAAATGTTTAGCCTCAAATAATTTTTTTAATTTAATTTTAAGGGTAAAAAATTTAAAACATATTATTGTAGGATTTTAGAAAAAAAATTCACCAATTTATCAAAGTTTAGCCACTAATTAAAAAATTAATTTATAGGATAAGTCTTAATATTTAAAATATTTATTATTTGTAAAATTTTAGTTTAAATATATATTATAATTACATCACTTTAATTTATATATTACATTTTTATAAAAAATTTTACCTTCATAAAAATATTTTTATTAAATATAATATAAAGTTGTTTTTGTCAAAAGAAATTAATTAGATGATAATGCAGTAGAAGCAGATAATTCAAAAAAAAAAGGCATATATTATTTTTGACTCAAAATGTTTTCTACTCCCTAAAAAAATAGTTAATTACAATAAGAGGCAATGAATTTTAAATGTAGAGGCATATACTTTTTGCCCTCTAAATATTAAAAATTAAAGACAAATAACATTACATACAAAGACGATATTATTTTTGCCCCTAAATGTTAAGAATAAGAGGCAAATAATTTTTCCTACAAAGGCAAATATTGTTTCTACTCCTAAAACCATAATTTAGAGGTAAAAGTTTTATTTGTCACTATTTTTCAGCCTCTGATGGTTGATTATGTTGTAGTGTTGCCAAAAAAATATAGTCTGAGTTTTTAATTATCACTTTGCATGTGGGAAATGAACTTGCTTTGGGCATCATGCAAGGGGAGAAGAAGCCAAGGCTTTCGGCTAAATTGGTGGGAGGAAGAGAATCATCTGAATAAAATAATAAAAGAATTAAAAAAAAAAAAAGAGAAGAAAACTGAGGATAGTGGTTCGGTAGGGAATGGATAGATTGCTAGCCCTTATTAACTAATAGTTAGGCCACAAAATCATAATATGAAGCATTGCTTCTTATGCTCCAGAACTTGTGTTCCTTTGCAATCAAATCCCTCAAAACATTTCTAAGTAGTCCTCCCATTTAACTCTTTAACTTAACTTAGTCATTCAATTAATTTATTAGTATAATTTAGCATTAAAGTTCTAGTCTTTAACTTAATCTTTATTTAGCCAAAATTTCCAATTTAATTTATAAAGGTACCACACCACGAATTCCAAGCCCTGTAATCACCCATTTAATAAATTTACAACCTTACTCATTTCACAAATTAACCTGGCATAGTTATTTCCTATCAAATTTGTACCTTAACAAATCTTCCAAATTTACTTCCCCAAATTCCTATCTCACCAAGTTTAATTCCATGGATCTTCTCAAAACTTATATCTCAATTTCAATTAATCAAGTTGCTATACTCATAATTCTTCAATTAAAGTATCAAATCTCCATAATTGTAAATCACATCCTTGTTGACATGCCCGGACCTCGTCCACACGTGTCAAGTTGTGAATTTGTATATAATTGTGAAGCCAAGAAATGAAATTGGACTTTCCTTGGACATTTTGAACTTCCTTTAGCTCACTTTTGGACTTAGAGACTCTAAATTGTAGTATGAAGTCGGGGCCCACTTGGGCAAGCAAAACGAGGCAAGTGGGGTCGATTTGACAAAAGCCAACTCATTTTCGATTGACTCTGGTGTTGGACTTGTTGAAATAAAGGGTGGTCGGTTGCCCGACCCCATTATTTCCTCATTTTCTATTCTTCTTCACTTCCATCCCAACTGCCTTCAAATTTCCTCAATTCCAATAGTTCAATCCCCCTTCAAACTCTTTAATAATCATCATCATCAACTTTGTTGGCCTCCAAGAAGATCAAAAACACCAAAATTATCAAGTTTTCTTCAAATCTCTAAAACCGCCAACTTGGAGATATTTTGTTCTTCAAGCTATATCTTTTAATCCAACCGTGGGTTTTGGTTGATTCTTTGATATGTTGTTCTAGACTCTTTAAGCTTCAATTTGACTACTTATATGCTTGATTTCGTTGAGTGAGCTAAGAGAAATGTTGGATTGGAGATTGAAATTCATTTTACTCAAGAACACTTGCACCCATAGAATTTTGATTTGAATTTTGTTCATGATCAGTTGTTTAATTCCGATTTTGAAGCTACAGGTTCCTAGTTTAAGTGCTTAAGATTGCTTGTTTCGAGTTTCATGTGATTTGGTGCCAAATTGAGCTCAAACCGAGCTTGGAAAGTAGCTTGGCTGATTCTCGGCCAAACCCAGAGCATATCCAACATCGGATACGCCTAGGTCCGGCCCCAGACTCACCCGGATTGGGAAATTTCCCAATTTGGGTAGTAAGGGCAAAATGGTCTTTTTGCAACCCTGGACCCCAATTGACTTCAATTGACTTCCGGACTGTCCAATTTCGTTTTGAGACCCTAGAAACCCTAATTAGGTCATGTTTTGATATTGATTATTAGTCAAATGCCTTTATTAATCAAATTAGATTTTAATTTGATTATTTAAGTATGTGATTGTACGAGATCGACTGGTAGTGTTCAAGCTAAGGCATTCGAGGGGATTATTTGGGAGTATGCAAACCTCCCTTACTATTGAGTGGCATGGATTATAGTGGTTGACCACTGAGGGTCAACCGGCTTTCTAATTGCTTTATTAACTGTTAATTAAATGTTTATAACATTTTGAGATATGGATTGTCCACCCTTAGACATAAGTTTAAAAATGGATTTAAGGGTGTGTTTCAGAAGAATATATAAAATGATATTATTATGTTTATTGATGATATGACCCTTGGGAGTTGAGTGATTGAGAGGGTTCCTCGGTGCTCCGATTTGAATGAGTGTGGATTGGGTGAGAGGCATGCACAGACGCAGCCGTGGACCGCCTATTAAGGGGCACGATGAGTGGAGACCCTGGGAGAGGCGCGTAGGAAAGCTCGCCAGGGGCTCGATGTAGCTGTGTTCCACCACAGCGTCGGCAAAGGTCAAGGGAACGAGCCAAAGAGTAAAAGAAAAAGATTTAAGATATGAGTTGGCCTTTGATCGTCCAGTGGGGCACCCAAGTGCACGGGTGTACCTTTAGGACGATTTCAAATGCCAACCCATTTGTGATATTTGATATTTGTTTTGGTGTGGAATTTCATATGATTTTATTAAACGGTTTATTAAACAAGTTTTGGATTATTTCATATCCCTAGCCTGAGGTGATCAGTCATTATAACTAGGTCTCTCACTGAGTACATATATATTTGTACTCACACCATTCACCTTTTGTTGTCAAGTCATCAGGCTTCGGATGACGGGTGTCCCAGTGGATAGTGATCCCGGTATCTTACTGCGGACACGATTTTGTAGGTTCCACCTTAATCCCTTGTGAATCCTGGCTCCGAAATAGTATTGCATATTATTATATTATTATTTTTTTCGTTGCATATTTACACCGTAAAATGTGTCACTTATATTATATAAATATTTTATGATATTTTCTATATTATTTCTTATATGTATTCCTATATTGCTCGAGTACACCTTATTTATGTCTTATACCATCTTGGATAGCCCGCCTTTCGAGGCACACATCTTGAGGTGATACGACGGTTGTCACATGATTGAGCCCTCAGGTCGGGATGTGACACTTGTGACTTCAAATTAATATTGATTCAAGTTGATTTCTACTCACGCTCATGTATGGCTATGTGTGCATAAAAGCAATTAGTCAAAATTGACCCAAAATTCAGGTGTGGGTTCTAAAAGACATGTTATTATTATAAGAAAACCCCAACTAATTTCCACCATAAATATTATCCATAAACCCTTTACTTGGTTTAAAATAGAAAATTTTATTCTAATCAACCTTACATGTATATATTCAAGTTGCTTAATGTGAAAATTATTGATTTGAAATTTAAATGTACCATGCATGTAAAATTTCAAATCAATCCGATATCTTTATTACCTCTCGCTTGATAATCTAATTTTTAAAAATGTTGTAACTGTGAAAAATGTTTTGTATCCAACAAATAGCTAGATATTTTCAATTAACTTGAAATTCGGCATGTATAATTTATTTGAATAGAACATTAAACTATTGGATTAATTAGATATTAATTGAATAAAAATTCAACTAGAACTACCTATAACATTATGATTTTACACCATCCAATGACAACATACCACATTATATTTTTTTAAGTTTTGTAATAGGCTTACAATAGGCTTAGCTTAAACAACTATTTTATTAAAGAGGAAGGATTTACTTACATCAAATGTAAAACTTTTTGTTTTACACTTTTTTTGATCCTTAGATCAAATTAAAACCAACGATTAAAAACGATTCTTTTAACCTAATCTCCCTTCCTCTTCCTCTTTCACATTTCTGAGTGAAGCAATTTATTGTAATTTATTAAAAAAATTTTAAAAAATCTTAAGTGGCATAATATAATTGACGAGTATAAAACTATTATTAATTTTATAAGCACTTCTAATAGAATTTTTACTCATATTAATTATCTATAATATGTAATATATATTTATATATATATATATATGTATACATGTAAACATATATATATATATATATATATATATGTATGCATGCTAATATGTATATATATGTATATGATGTTATAAAACCTTTTAGTAGCCTAAAATACTTCTTTTTCCAACGTATTTAAGAAATGTCATTGATATTATTGATTTTTTTTTTATTTTTATTTTTTTATAAGTTTGTTACACTTATTTTTATTTTTTATCCCAAAAAAATCATATAATATTCAATCTTGGATTTAAATAAGTTAAATTAATAAAAATGCATTGTGTCACACGATCACACGTGTGAGACAATGACTGGTTGTATAAAAAGATGTGAATGGTGTAAATCTTAAATTGATCCCTCCTCTATTTTTTATTGTTTATATTTATAATTCCGTTAATTATTCAATTTGGGACCCAATCTTTTCAATTTTGCTCAATTTAGGGGTGAAACTTTCTAATTTGGTTGATTAAGGAATCAAACGTTTCAAAATCAGCTCAATTAAGAGTCTATTGTCAATTTAAATGGTGCCTGTGTTAGGTGCGTTAAATCTAGGGATCTCAATTGTCCTTGAACCCAACGAAGAACCTAGTTCCCCGCTCCAATAGTGACAAAATTCAGGAAAAGGGGATGGGGAAAGGAACGGGGAATACCTTCCTTGGCCCATCCCCATCCCCCTCTTTTTTTAGTTAAAAAAAGGATATAATATGCAATATAAAATAAGATAGATATGTATTATGTTTATAAATATTGTATATATTTGACACACTTGGATCTTGTCCGCACATGTCAAGTTATGAAATTTTATGTAGTTGTAAAGCCTAGTGATGAATTGGAAATTGCTTAGCATATTTTTGAACTTTCTCTAGCTCAATTTCGAGCTTAGAAACCCTAATTTGTAGTCTGAAGTCAATCGGGTGCACTAGGGGTTCAAAAAACCAAGACGATTAGGGCAAAGTTGACAAAAGTCAACTATTTAAGGGTTGCCTCAGGCGCCAGACCCGACCAAATTCGACGCCGGACCCGTTAATTTAAATGGGAGGTAGGGCCATTTTGGCACCATTTTCTTCCTTTCTTCATCTCTTCAAATTCTTTCCATTTCCCACTAATTTCACCTCTGCAAATCACCTTCAAACACTTCAATAAACATCATAAACAACTTCTTTAGCTTCCTTGAAGATCAACAATACCAAATTCCCCAAGAATTCTTTAAATCTTCAAAGTTGACAGCTTGGAGTCATTTTGTTTTCCGAGCTATATCTTTCAATCCAACCATAGGCTTTAGCTGATTTCTTGGTATGTTGTTCTAGACTCTTTAAACTTCAATTTGACTGCTCATTTGCTGAATTTCGATGATTGAGCTGAAAGAAATGTCGGATTGAAGATCAAAGTTCATTTTGTTCAAAAACCAATTGCACCCTTTGACTTTTGATTCAAATTTCTTGCATTATCAGCCATTTAATTTACTTTTTCAAGCTATAGCTCTTAGTTTAAGTTTGAAGTGCATATATTTCAAATTTCATGTTGGTTGGTTTTGATTTGAACTAGAATCGAGCTTAGGAAGTGGGAAGGCCGAGTCTTGGCCTAGGAACAGAGGCATGTCCAGCGCTGGACTCAACATTTTGGGAGAAATCTCCCAAATTCGGCCACTTCCGCGTGGGAGTGAACCAATGGGGCACCGAACCTGCATTGTAGTAGGGGCAATTTGGTCATTTCACAACCCTAGACCCCAATTGACTATAATTGACTTCTGGACTTGTCCAATTTAGTTCCGAGACCCTGGATGTCACACCCCGACTCCTCTAGGTCAGCCACGTAGCAACCGACGTGCTGCCTCGAAGTACGTGCCGGTTGGCTACCCACCAGAAGCACGGCAAGGCATTGAAATGGATATCATCGCTGCAAAACAACTAAAACTTAAATTAAAAATCTTTTAATAAAATAATAAACTTAAAAGCAATACCAATGGATTAATTTAAAAGAATACCTACGCAACGGGAAACTGCTATGACTAAGCCACCGACATCTCCTAGTGAGCCTCCGATCTATCTGCTAACCCCATACGCGGATCTGCATCCATCCATGTGGAATACAGGTGAGTGATAGAGGTTTAATGAATCTCCATCGGGATTAGGGAAAACATGGGTAATCCAAAATATGATAATAGAAATAAAATAAAATAAATAAAAACTTTGTTTTGAACACTTCCTTTCAAATTCTCACTTTGAGAATTTGATTTTTAAAACCTTTAAAATAATTTATAACTAAAACTGGCTAGCATCAAATACACTGAAGGCATGACTGGCCGGTCGTATGCCTTACTGCACCAAGGGCTATCTCTTTTCTCTTTAAACACACTTTCACAATTTCTTTTTCTCTAGCCCGTTCCCTCGGTGGTGCCCATCGTTGTGGTGGAACACAGCTACCTGGAGCCCTGGCGAGCTTCCCTACGCACCTCTCCCAGGGTCTCGTCTCACTGTGCCCCTCGATAGGCGGTCCACGGCTGAGAATCATGCATGCTTATTCTCCAACTAGGTCCATGCTCCAGTACATATTGAAGCCCCGAGGAGCTTACTCAATCACTTGTCTTCCAAGGGTATCGCACCCTTAGTAATCTTAACATAATATATCATATGTATATAATCTATATATATATATATTTAAAACATAAAACATACATATAAACACACACACAAGTGTTTATATTTTAAAATCATCCCACCCTCTAAGTGGGCGTATCACAAAATAAAAAGTGCCTGTCGTGAATTACCCTTATCCCAAAACAGTTGTAAAACCTTTTAAAACAATTTATATTTTTAAACATTTAAAAACGTTTGACCCTAGTGGCTAAGCATTGAAAACAAGGCCACTCACAGTATTGGGAGATTCGTATACTCCCAAGCGCTCCATGTAACTTTAACCTCCGGAGCATCGCCGCACTCGATTCAACCGGAGCCCTAATACACGGAAATATATGTTAGCATTCATAATTAAATTTATGAATGCACCTACAAGGCTCTAATATGACCTAAGAAGATGTTTGGAAATGTTTCAGGGCTTAGAAAAGTGTCCGGGAGGTTCTGGGGTAAAAATCGAACACTTGAAGAAAAATTACGAAAATGCACCTGGGGTCCATGGGCTGCCCATGCCAGGCTAGCCCGGCCCCGGTCTGGGCCAGGCAGGCCCTCCCATTTTGTTCGGTCAGGCCCGGCCTGATTTTGGGCCCAAAAGGCCCCTTCCGTACGGGTTAGGCCGAGCCTTACTCGGGCTTGGGCCCAAAAAGGCCCACCCCGCGGTTGGGCCAAAATTGCTGTGTCTCGCACGAGACTGGCCAGCAGGTCTCTCCCGTGTGGGAACTGTGGTTTGGCCTCGGGAACCGAGGCTTCTCCTCGGTTTCTGAGCCCCTCGGTCCACCGTTGGACGTAAAACTTGAGACGTATGTTCCTCATACCTCCCAATACGCATTTATCGGAGCAGAAACGAGAATCACTAGCTCAAAGTTCCTAGATCTCGAATCTAAACTTAAAATCTAACTAAAAGGCTAAAACCAACTTTGAGCTTGAATCTCTCCTAGACCAATGCATGGAAATGTGTGAAAACTTAGAAAAACGTAGATCAAGGAGTTAAGAATAGCATACTAGAATCTTGCCTTGATCTTTCGGTCAGTTTGTCCGGATCGGCCAAAAGTCCAAAATTGCTACAAAAGAGCAGTTGAGAGAAAAGAGAAACGAGAGAAGAGGGAAAGAGAGAAAATGAGGGGGAGAAGCTCAGCCTCCCCCTATTTATAAAGGAGTCTAACATCGGGTCCACTCAGACCCCAGGCCAGACTTTCTCTTCTCTCTTTAACCTCTCATAATCTTGATCCTTGGCCAAATCCACCGACAAATTTACCAATGGATATCCAATCCATTGGCTATGGACTTAAAGAAGTCCACTTTGGTGTTTCCATGCATGGTCACCTGTCTCATCTTCCAACTCCGTCTTTTCTTAAGCTTGACTTCTCTTCTTAATTAGACACATCCGGACCGATATATTATCGACTAAATACGCCATCTTACATTATTCCGTTTATACGGAAAAGTCGTGTTAGGTATGGGGTGTCACTAGAAACCTTAATTGGAACACGTTGTGATGTTTAATTGTTAGTCGAATGCCTTTATTAATCAAATTAGGTTTTAATATGATTATTTAGGTATGAGGTCAAGCAGTAGCGTGTGAGCTAAGGCATTTAAGGGATTTATTCGGGAGTATACAAACCTCTCTTACTTGTAAGTGGCTTGGATTATAGTGGTTGACCACTAAGGGTCAACTATTTTCTAATTGCTTTATAAATTGTTTTATGAAATGTTTATAACGTTTTGGGGTATGGATTGTCCACCTTTACTGGTACGTCGTTAATACCAAATAAAATTCTATGCTAAAACTAAGTAGATAGTGATAAGCACAGGTCTATCCCACGAAGATTGTTTTAGAAAATCTAATTTGAAGATGCAATAAAAGTAAGGAATTGAAGAATTTAAGTTTGCAAATTATAACTAAGAACAATGCAAATAATAAAAATAAGGAGAAATCAATAGAGAATATTTCAGTTCAAGGAATACTTACTCTTGGAATTTGAATTGATCATAGGCACAAAAGATAATCAAACATGCAAATAATTGGTGTAGGTTAAAAGTACCTATAGCTTCCCTTTAACCCCTATCTTTCCTTATGCCTAGCTTAAATCAGTACCTATAGCTTCCCAATCAAGCCCTTTTTATCAAAATAACCTAGGTACCTATAGCTTCCCCAGATTTAATGAGACAAAAGCAATCAACTCTAGAAAGATCTTAGCCAATAATAACTAATCAAGTCATATAGCCTACTCTCTTAATTACTCCCTTTAATTCTCTCAAACAATATTGAAGAACTATGCAATATCACTTGATTTACTACTTTGAATTAAGCTAACTTACAATTACGGATAAGAAGCTCAAATTCTAGCAATAGAAAATCATGCAAAATTAACTAGTTGCGCATCCTAGGTAACTAAGCACGAAAATCATGAAATAAGCATAGAGAATTAAAAGATATTTGCATAAGAGATAGAAATAATACTCAAGCCTCACAATCTTTGCATCCAAGAGTCAAGCAACCTTCAACTGAATTGAGAAAATTAGAAGAGCACGCTGAAAATTGCAGCACAAAAGAGAAAAATAAAATTCCTAACAAAAAGCTCTTCTTTTTACATAGGGAGGCTAAGGCCTTTAAATAGAGACCTAGGAACCTTTAACCTAATAATTTATCAGCTGGCTTAAGTGTTCTACAAGAAATAGAACTCCTTCTTCAAATAGGAGAAAAAATAGCACTCACCACATGCCATGCACATGCCTCATTAAAGTGTTTTCATACTCCAATTAGGACTTCTCTTCAAGGGCTAAATCGCATCAATCCAAGGCCTGGGCCTAGGTTAAATATCTTCAATAACATGTCCAAAACAGCCCCAAATAAGGCTTAGGCGTGCACTTGTCCATCTTCAACCCAAAATTGCTCCAAAGTCCAAAATAGAAAAGTAATCTCGGATTTCCGTAGAGTTTCTGGATACTTCGGTATTTTGACATTTTTAAGGCCCAAATGAACTCCGATTTTGGTGATCTTTAGTATTATGGAAAGCTCAAGAAGTTCTCTACAACTTTGATGGAGAACATGAACTCAGAAAAGGACTTTAAGGATGTCAAATCTGGCCATCTTTGCAAACTATCTGTACAGGAAAATCTCAAAATTTCCAGATTTAAACTCCTTTTCTTCCAAAGCTTCTTTTTAGCTTCCAATGACATGAAATCACTCAAAACAGTTAGTTAGTAATAATAAACACTTAAACAACAAGATATAAGAGATAAATCATAGCTTAAATAAGTGTTTATCACTCACACACGAGTTTAGAAATGGATTTAAGTGTGGATTTTCAAAGAAATTATGACATTATATTATTATATTTTATTGGTGATTATGAGCTATGGGAGACGAGCAATTGAGAGGTTCTCAGGGCTCCGACGAGAGGGAACATGTGGACCGAGAGAGAGGCATGCCATTTACCAAGTAGCTGTGGACCACCTTTTGAGGGACGCGGTGAGTGCGAGACCCTAGGAGAGGCGCGTAGGGAAGCTCGCCAGGGCTTGAGTGTAGCTGTGCTCCACCCACAGCGATGGCAACGTCAAGGGAATAGGCTAAACAATAAAGAAAGATTATTTTGAGATATGAGTTGAAGCCCTTGAAGGTCCAGCGGGGCACCCAAGTGCACAGGTGTACCTTTAAGACAAATTCTGATACCAGCCCATTTCCGAGATCTAATATTTGTTTTGGCTTGGGATTTCATCTGATTTTAGAAATAGTTTTATTAAAAGAGTTTTGGATTATTTCATATCCCCAGCCTGAGGTGATCCGTCATTATAACCGAGTCCTTCACTGGGTACATATATATTTGTACTCACACCATTCACTTAGTTTTGTAAATCATCAGGCTTCGGATGATAGGTGTCCCGGTGGACAGTTATCCTGGTATATCACCAGTAGATCATGATTTTATAGGTTCCACCCAGATCCCCTTGTGAATCCTGGCTTTGGAATAGTATTGTTTACTATATATATCTTTTTTGCTGCATATTTACATCGTAAAATGTGCCACTTTTATTATAAAAATATCTTATGATATTTTCTATATTATTTTCTTATATATTTTCAAATATTGCTAAAGTACACCTTATTTATGCCTTGTACCATCTTGGATAGCCCGCCTTTCATGGCACGCATCTTGAAATGGTACGACGGTTGTCATGCGGCCGAGCCCTCGAGTCGAGGCGTGACAATATTATATATAATATATGTCATGTTCATTGATAATATATAAATCTAAAATAAACACAATGTAATAAAATTAATTTGATTAAAAGAGACTAATTATTATTATTATGTTTATTAACAATATTATATTATAAGTATGTAAACTTTTTCTGAATTTTTTATGTAATAAAATAGTAAGATATACTTTTAATTATATAATTATTATATATCTATGAAATGGGGACATGGATTTTCCGACCTCATCAGATTCCCCACGAAGTTGGGGATAGAGAAAAATCCCTCCTCGAATTCAAAGTCACGGTCAGGACGAGGATGTGTTTTCAAAGTCGGGGTCGGGGACAGGGAATATACCCCCACATATTCTCCGCTATATTGGCATTCTAAATAAAAACTTGGACCCCTTTTTTTTGGAAAACCCAAAAAGCCTATGTGTCCTTTTTCGAAACATCTAAAAAAAAGTACCTTTTTCCTTTTGATTTTCAGTTGTGAAGTTCCAGTTGGATTTATCTTGATCCTAATGGTGAAAAAAGATATCTTGGGCTGTAGAACGGCATATCCAAAAACCAACTTCATCTAATGGCAGAAATAACCTTATTAGAATTGAAAACTATGGTTTTTTTGAGGATTTTGAGAAGTTTCAAGCTAATTTTGGCAAATCTAATTCGATATTCAAATTTATGAGGTCCAAAAGAAGTTATGACACATCCAGACCAATTTAAACCTTTCCAGACTAATCAGAATAGTAAAAGACGATGAGTAAGTACGGAAGCCGGGTGGGTCAAATTCGAAATAAAACTTTAGTTAGATGATGGTATAGAGAAATTAGAAAAGACAGGATAAGACCGAATGGGAAGATTAGGTTAGGTTGTGCATGGATTAACTAGGAGAAGTTAGGAAACCTAAACCCTACTTTGGGTCCATACATTCGTGAAGCTTGTATGTGACTCAATCAGACTTCAATAAGTGGAGATATTAGGCCTAGTGATAAGTTAGAGGAAATGTATTGAAGTCCGGGTGAGAGATTGGAATGAACCGGAGTTGGAAGAAGACAAGAAAACCAAGTGGGGTGACCTTAGTCGAGGCAACCTGGCCACCGGTATGCCTACCTGGTGACTGGTGTGCCTTGTATGAAAAGGGGGCAGGCGGCCACCCCCTAATTTCCCTATTTTCTCTCTTCTTCCTTTCTCCTCTAATTCTTTCCACCTTTTCTATCCAAACCACCACCTTAAACACCCTCTAAACACTTATTTAATCTTCCCAAATGAAATCTGCAATCCCCTTAAGTTGGCAATCAAAAAGGAGAAAGGAAAATGCAAAAAGGAGCTTGGAGGATCACTTGGCACCTCTGAAAAGATCCGGCTGGATTTCACAATCCAACTGATGGATTAAGGTGAGATTTTAGTATGTTGCAGTAGACTCATAAAGCTTTCCAATGCCCCAAACCTTGCTTAAATATGCATTAGATCGGAAGATATAGGCTTACAAAGTTAGGTTTAATTTTTATGTATATAGTTGGAGATAGGTTAGAAATTAGGATAGTTTAAGTTAATGATTTAGATTTTGAGCTTGGTAGGATTGTTGTAGGTGTTGAGGAGGTTGTATGTTCGAAATTGTGGCGGAGTTGATAGAGAAGTAGAAATCAAGTTTGGACCGAATTGGAGGTGTGGCTGCGTGGAGGAGCTCCGGCTAATTGGCCATCGATAAGGCTACTCGGCCACTAGGTCACTTGCAACCCAAATTGGGATGCTCGTCTCGGGCCTACCCAACCACTAGGTTACTTTGACCTGACTTACTTTGACCCGAAACCTTCCCGAACCTTTCCTAAACCCTAACTCACTTCTGAAGCCTATATTAGGACATCGTAGAGTTTCATAGGTATATCGTAGATTTGAATTAGGTTTCTAACGCGTTTCTTCCTATGATTAAGCTTCTGGGAGATCAAGTGCGGCGTTGCTCCAAAAACCCATCGTGGAGGAATTCTTAGGAGTATACGAACCTTCCAATACTGTGAGTGACTTAAATTTCATTGCTCAGCCATTAGGGTTAAATGTTTTCAAAATGTTTTAAATATAAAATGATCTTCAAAGTGTTTTATAAATGTTTTGGGATTCGGGTAATCCAACACACACACTTTTATTTTGTGATACATTGATTTAATGGGTGGGGATGCTTTTAAGAAAATATAAATGTTTATATGTATGTATGTATGTTTTATATTTATGATTTATTTATATATGCATATATACATACATATATATATATATATTATATGAGATGAGCGATGATGAACTAACATCTCCCAACGAATAGGACCCTAAGTCACCTTGACCCGAAACCTTCCCAAACCTTTCCTAAACCCTAATCCACTCCTGAAACCTATTTTAGGACATCGTAGAGTTTCATAGGAATATCATAGATTTGAATTAGGTTTCTAACATGTTTCTTCGTATGATTAAGCTTCTAGGCGATCAAGTGCGGCATTGCTCCAGAGATCGATCGTGGAGGATTTCTTTGGAGTATACGAACCTTCCAGTATTGTGAGTGATTGAGATTTCATTACTCAGCCATTAGGGTTAAACGTTTTCAAAATATTTTAAATATAAAATGATCTTCAAAGTGTTTTATAAATGTTTTCAGATTCGGGTAATCTAACACACACACACACTTTTATTTTGTGATATATTGATTTAATGGGTGGGGATACTTTTAAGAAAATATAAATGTTTATATGTATGTATGTATGTTTTATATTTATGATTTATGTATATATGCATATATACATACATATATATATATATATATTATATGAGATGAGTGATGATGAACCAACATCTCCCAACGAATGGTGCAGTAGATGAGGTAGAGACTCGGTGCTCTGATGCAAGCAGATTTGAAAAGAGTGAGTGGGCTGAGCAAGGCATGCCACCGGCCAAGTGGCCATGGACCACCTTCTGGAGTGGAGAAGGCACGTAGGGTAACTTGCCAAGGCCTAATGTAGCTGTGCTCTACCCATAGCGAATAGCACCATCTAGAGGGAAAGAAAGAAATAAATGTTTTAAGATAAAAAAAGATAGCCCTTGACGCAATAAGGCTTACGACCATCGGGAGGTCAAACCTTCAGTGTTTCGCAGCCAGCCCATTTAAGAAATTATTTTTATGTACTTGTTTAGTTTAATTGAATTATTTATTTAAGTATTAGTTTTATAAAAGGTTTCGAGAAGAGGATTTTAAAAATAAAATAAATTGTGTGATAACTTCTTTTAAATTTCATCCATTTCCCTAATGCCTAGTGGACATTCATTAAACCTCTGTTACTTACCTATAGCCAACTTTATTGGATGCAGTTTCCGCTTGCGAGGGTTATTAGATGAGTTAACGGCCCATAGTAGTTCTTTAGTTTCTGTGGCTTAGGTATTCCTTCAAGTCATTCCACTAATGTTTTATTTTAATTTAAATTGTTTTATTAAATGGTTTTATATTATAAATATTAGTTCTAATTAAAGTTAAGTTAAAATTATTTTGTAGCGATGATATCCAATTCTATGCCTTATGGTGTTTCAGGTGCATGGTGATCGATATGTACTTCGAGATAGTATGGCGGGTGCCACGTGACCGACCCTCCAGGTCGAGGTGTGACAGGTTATATGCAAAGTTTGGGTTTCATTGGAGTACTTTATCGTAGTCAATGTCGGTCAACAATGATGATCAATGGTGGTCAAAGATAAAGACTTCATCAGATTTTGGATTGTTTTTTAGTTGTTGGGTTTTTATTTTTTGGTATGAACACATGTATCCGTACCCGTTTAATGATTTACGATTAATCTTGTTTGAGCTGCGTCAAACCCCAAATGAAAGGAAGCTCTCCCAAATTTGTCTTTTTCATTCACGAGACTCGAACCCAAAACATTACTTAATGGGCATTAAGCTTCTTTCACTAAACTCAACAAGTGTTGGTTAGTTGTTAGGTTTTTCTAGAGAGAGTGTAGTCAGTAGTGTTATAGAGAGTGTGTCAACATTTTCGTCTTTACTAGAAAATGGTCTAATCTTTTTGTATTTTTCAAATAAGGGTACATTTGTTTGACACCCAAAGTTAAACGCAATTGCATTTCACACACCTTTAAAATTGATGACATATTCTTAATTAAGCCAATTTTAAAACATTTAAGCATTGAATCGCTCAAATTAAGTAGGCCTTAAATTGAGGAAAATAAAAAAAATGGTCCTAGACTGAACACTTTTTTTTTTGGCCAACTAGACTGAACACTTAACCTTATATTATATATAATATATAATAATTCCATAAAGATGAGGAGAAATATTAAAACTTCTCAAAGGAGGCGGAAAGGAAGGAAAATGGAGTCCGAAGAAGCTCAACCATTTGTCTACGCCATCTGAGAAAACTGGAATGATCAAAACTTGAACAAGGTAAAAAAAAAAAAAAGCCCATGCCTCTCCTCCCAAAATTTTCTCGTTCATTTTGCTTTTACTCTTCTTCTTTTGATAATAAAAATTGTCCGAAAATTCCATCTCTTCAAACACTACTCAAAAGAGGTTTCACTCCCACTATCAAATCAATTAACCAACTCCTTCTCTTTCTCTCTCACTCCCGAAGGTTCAACTCAATTATCCATCTCTTCTCTCAATTGGAGTCCAACAAAATCAAAGCCAACTCCCAGACTCATTCAATCCTTACTTGGGCTCTCCTCAAACTCCACAAATTTGAAGAAGCCGAGCATTTGATCAATAGCCAGATGTCAACATCTTCCAATTGGCCCCCCACTCGGTGTTGGGATTCTTTAATTCAAGGTTTTGGTGTCATCCAAAACAACCCAGGCAAGGGTCTTTTGCTGCTGAAGGATTGCTTAAAGAATTATGGTACATTGCCTTCTTCTTTTACGTTTTGTTCATTGATTCGTAGTTTTATATCTCAAGGATATATGAATAGGGCGATTGAGTTGTTAGAGTTGATGGTGGATGATAAAGTTCGATACCCTTTTGATAATTTTGTTTGTAGTTCTGTGATTGCTGGTTTTTGTAAGGTTGGGAAAGCTGAACTTGCCGTTGGATTTTTCAGAAATGCTGTAAATTCAGGAGCTTTAAGGCCTAATCTTGTTACTTATACAACTATGTTAAGCACTTTCAATATGTTAGGTCAATTTCATGAGGCTTGTGATTTGGTTTTTAGGATGGAAAGCGAAGGACTGGCTTTAGATGTTATTCTTTATAGCAGTTGGATTTGTGGGTACTTTAGAAATGGGTGTTTCATGGAGGCTTTGAGAAAACATAAAGAGATGGTGAAAAGAGGGATAGAGCCGGATACTGTTAGCTACACTATTCTGATTGATGGATTTTCGAAGGAGGGTTACGTGGAAAAGACGGTTGGGTTCTTGAGGAAGATGTTAAAAGATGGGGTGCTACCCAATGCGGTTACGTATACAGCAATCATGTTAGGGTTTTGCAAGAAAGAGAAGTTGGAGGAGGCATTTGCATTGTTCAAGGAAGTTGAAGATATGGGGATTGAAGTGGATGAGTTTATGTTTGCAACATTGATTGAGGGAGCTTGTAGGAAAGGAGATTTTGATTCTGTCTTTCATCTGCTGGATGAAATGGAGAATAAGGGAATTAATCCAAGTATTGTTACTTATAATATAGTCATCAATGGATTGTGTAAGGTTGGGAGGACATCGGAAGCGGATAATGTATTCAAACAGGTGGATGGTGATATTGTAACATACAGTACACTATTGCATTGGTATACGGAAGAAGGGAATGTGAAAGGGATCTTTGAGACAAAAGGGAGATTGGAAGAGGCAGGGCTTTGTATGGACATTGTTGCATGTAACATAATTATCAAGGCACTATTCTTTATTGGTGCATTTGAGGATGCTTGTGCACTCTACCAATCGATGCCAGAAATGAATTTAAATGCTGATTCGGTTACTTTTTGCACAATGATTAATGGCTTTTGTAAAGTGGGTAAAATTGAGGAGGCACTTGAGGTATTTGATGAGTATAGGATGTCATTAGGTTCTTCTGCTGCATGCTATAATTGCATCATAAGTGGGCTATGCAAAAAGGGAATGGTTGATATGGCCATTGAGGTCTTTATTGAACTTGGTAAGAAAGGTTTGGCTTTGGACATGGGTGTTCATATGATGCTTATCATGGAAACCTTTAATCAAAGAGGTGCAGTGGGAGTTATGAATTTTGTTTATGCACTTGAGAAATTTGATTCAGACAGGTACGGCAGTATATGTGATGATGCTATCCGTTTCTTGTGCAAAAGGGGTTTTGTTGAAGCTGCAAGTGAGGTGTACATTGTGATGAGGAGGAAAGGTTTACCTTTGACCAAAAATTCGTACAACTTAATGTTAAAAAAGCTTATTGATGATTGGAAAGAGTTTCTAGTTGGGCCCTTTCTTAATGTCTTCTTGAAGGAGTATGGCCTAGTTGAGTCTAGGGTTAGTGAGATTGTGGCTCACTACTTGTGTTTTAAGGATACGGATATTGCACTACAGTTTCTCAAGAAGATGAAGGGGCAGGTATCAACATTCACTTTGCCTCCCTCAGTTTTCAGAAAACTTGTAAAGAATGGTAGAGTATTGGATGCACATAAACTTGTCTTGGAAGCCAACGAAAATTTTCCTATTATGGATGCAGTTGATTACTCAATCCTGATTGATGCCCTTTGCAAGGAAGGATACCCTAATCAGGCCTTAGATCTGTGTGCTTTTGCTAAAAGTAAGGGGATCACTCTTAACATTGTCGCATACAATTCGGTTATAAATGGATTGTGTCATCAGGGGTGTCTTGTTGAAGCATTCCGACTATTTGATTCATTAGAAAGAATAAACTTGGTTCCCTCTGTGGTCACATATGCAATACTGATAGACAATCTATGTAAGCAAGGTTTTCTGCTAGAAGCCAAAAAATTGTTTGACGGCATGATCTGCAAGGGCTGTAAACCAAATGTATGCATTTATAACTCGTTAATTGACAAATACTGTAAGTTTGGTCAAATGGATGAAGCCTTGAAGCTTCTTTTGGACCTGGAGAAAAATGGTGTTAAGCCTGATGATTTCACTGTTAGTGCTCTGATTTATGGCTATTGCAGGAAGGGTGACATGGAAGGGGCTCTCACATTTTTTTCTGAGTTCAAAATGAAAGGCTTATCTCCTGATTTCTCGGGTTTTATTCATATGATACAGGGTTTTAGTGCAAAAGGAAGGATGGAAGAGGCAAGGAGTATCTTGAGGGAAATGCTTCAGACAGAATCTCTTTTGCGGCTGATAAATAGAATTGACTCTGAGTTAGAGTCAGATTCTGTAGAAAGTTTTCTTGCATACTTATGTGAGCAAGGAAGTATCAAAGAAGCTCTGGTAGTTCTTAGTGAGATCAAGTCTATACTTTTTCCTATTCAAAGGTGGCCTTGTGCTTATCAAGAATCTCAAGTGTCAAACAACTGTTTGAAGAGTAAAGCTCTTTCTGCAGCCTCTACTGCATCAGCAAGATCCAATGAAAAATCTGATTTAGATTGTGCGTTGCATGGTCCACACAAAATGTTGGTAGAAAACTATGATGTAGGAAAAGAGGAATTGCAATTTTGCTGCTTTGGATTTTATTATTCCCACCTTAGTTCACTCTGTTCAAAAGGGGAGGTGCACAAGGCTAATAAATTTTTGAATAAAATGCTTTCAAGTTTGTAGGGAGAGATCTGTAGCCATATTACAAACATCTTGATTCCTAAGACAAAAACTTAAAACTCTCTCTGCCTCCAATATCAGTCAAGAAACTATGTGGCTACAAGTGAAAGACAGATGAATATCATGCCATTTAAGCTCTTCTGGTCTTCCAAGAGGTAACTTTCATGTTTTCTTTATTCTGCATATATAATTACTAAATATAACAATCTGTTAGCAACATGTTATTAACATTTGGGACTTTGGGCCGAAGAAAAGAAAAATGATTTTGGGACTTGATTGTTGCGGTTATCTTTAAAACTGACTGTGGGTCATTCACCATTGAAACTTACTGTCGATACAGAATGTATCTCTATCGCCCATTTTAAATTTTCAACTTATATCCTTGACTCTAGGCACATAAATAAAAGCATTTTTCTCCCTAAAAGCACTAACTTGGTGATATTGACATCTTTTTGTGTGTATGTGTGCGCGCGCATAATACCCAAATTTTATGTACAATTGGTAAGAAATTTTACTGCCTATAACTCTTCCATTTTTTCTTCCTTGAATTAATGGCTGATAGATGTATGTTTGTTCTTCTTTTAAATAATATCAATTAAACAACAAGTACAAAGACTCAAGACTTCTCCATTGTGAATAAACACAACAAAGATGAGCTTTGCATAGATCTTATTGATTGGCCCTTGTTTTTATTTCTTTTAGTAGTACTTACACAAATTTACTATAATCAAACCTTGGATTACTCATAAACCATGGAGTTTTGTTTGCAGAGTTATTCAAAGCATTTGAGTCATCCATGGCATAAGAAGGAAACTCTGCAAAACTTGTTTTTAGCAGAAAGTAAGGTTCTGTACTCCCCCTTTTTAACAAGACTTGTCATACAATCACTCTTAATGCATCAGCAATCAAAATAATTCGCAATTTGATGAATCATGCCATTTTTCTTATGGCTTCATTTTATGTTTGTTTTTGATGTCTTCCTTGAATGCCTGTGAGATGGATATTCATAAAAACCCTGCATCTGATTTTGTCTTAATCCAAATATTAGTCACGCTGGCAAGATGCTTTTCTTGGAATCTTGTCATTTTTCCTGGGTCCTTTTATCAGAGACTTTCTGTGCCTTTTCTTCAAAAATCAATTCACCAGTGAATGGAAATCACTCTTCAGCTATGACGTTGGCTTTTCGTGACGTGGGTCACTTGTTAATCACCCTCTACCTCTACAATGGCTCCTCAAGGGGTGTATCACTCGATGATCACCCTCCCCTACTTTGGCTTATGAAGGGGTGCATATCTGTTGATCATCCTCTACCTTATTTCGGTTTATGGCTGGATTTGGTTTAGTTTTACTTGTTCTTTCTGAAATTTAGAATTGGTTTTGATGTCCATAGTTAGTTCTTTGTTACTTTTATCCTCTATGTTAGTTCAGATATATTATTACAATATAATTTACTTAAAAACTAGTAAGATAATTTTAACTAACAAATTTCAACTTGTTTATTACCCAAATCCATGTTACAACTTTTAATGATAAGGTATCCCTTACCATGAAAAATAAGGTAAAATGTAAGAGAGAGATAGCAAGAATTTGTTAGAAGGCAAAAACTGATAGTAATGGTTTGCTGAAGAGTATTCAGAATGTCCATCAAGTTAAGTGGTTCAGAGTTGCTGATATTATTCACCTGCCTGCAATCACTATTTCTCAACTCCCTCATCCAATAGGTCTGTCTGTGTCCGCTTGGCGATGAGAAAAAACACACCTGTGTACCTCTTGCACAGCTCTTAATCTTCAGTGTGAACCAAATTTAGTACTGTGCTAGACTGTTAGGTTTAAACTAGTGAAATTTACGTAAACACAATTTAAGATGGGCTTCCTGCATCTTAAAATGATTCAGGGATGTATTTTGACTTCTATGGTAGACAGTCTAATGAGAGTTGGAGTCTTCAACAGTTTCCATCTCACTGTTATAAGCATTAGAAATTTAGCCATCCATCTATTCTTGTGTAGCTGTGTGTCTTCTCATGTAAATTACCTCTCACCTGAGAGGCTTACTACTAAATTCCTAATCTGACAATTACCATCTCTTGTTTTTGGTGGCAAAGAATCTATCTATTCAATTACTAAATACTGTTCTTACCAGAATGAAAGTAACTTCTTTGGTTACTATAGTGACTGCAGTTTACGGTAATAACTTACCACAATTTCTTGCAGTTTTATCCGTTGGCAAATTATCAGTTTCCAAGCTGGCAAATATTGGCACTGGCAGCTTGCTTTTATGCTTGGTGTGCTTACCAACCTCCCAACGTGTTGATCAGTCTGTTTCGATCTTTTGATCTCTGAAATGTTTTTTCTATATGGTAGTGTAGCCTGGTGATTCTTCTATTTCCCTATTTCAGACAGGCAATGCCTTTACTCTGGAAGAGTCCCTGCCATAGCATTCATGGTTTGGAGGGATTATACTGTGAGGACAACTGTGGTTGCTTTATGCTGCTGATTGTTTGCAATTGAGGCCACTTAACATCTATGGAACTATGTAATACCTACATTATTGACAACAGATGTTATTAGTTTGGGCAAGAAGGAGCTTTGGACATCATTACTGGAGTTCCCCAGGAGAGAGCCAATATATGATGGTGGGTTGGTCATTGCTACAAGATAAAAGGAACCTGTCCTCCTAGACTAGTGGAGAACCTGCTGATGTAAGTGCTGCATCTTGATTCACTTTAGTTTTGCAATCAGGTGATTGTGCAATGGTGAAATTTTGCTTTGCTGAGTGTACTTGGTAAATATAAGCTTGCATTATCAGACATCCGGACTTTCTTGTTCACTGTTGCAGAATCTTCTTCGTTACTAGCAGTTTCTCAACAACTGAGCCACTGGCCAACAACACGGCAATGCTGCCCATGCTCCTTTTATTTATTTAGTTATTTTGTAGGGGTAGGTTCTCACTTCTAGATTATTAGTTTCAATAAAACATTTTGGTCTATCTTACCATTACCTCAAAATAAAATAGTTCGTTCAGCTGGTTTCCTATTTATTATGTATGATCATTTAAAGAGAAGGGCTTATTATGTTGGCACTTGTTAAGTTGCCTTTCTTTTTTAGAGTAATCTACATATAACAAACATTAGAGGTTCAATCATCAAGAAGTTGGCAATCAATCCTCTGCAAATACAACTTTTGGTTGGTCAGATCATAAGCCACATTGTAATTTTGTTGTGCCATTACTCCAATTACGGATAGGCTATCAGGTTCGGGATTTTCCTCAAAGGATCGAACCGGATGGATGGCCAAGCAAAACACTTGTGGCTCTTTGTAATAGAACAAGCTACCTCTATCCAAAACCAAATCAGCTCCATCTGCTAAATGAAACGTTACAACTGGAAATCCGACAAGATCTTGGCTCACACTTCCATTGTAACACATTAACCAGGGCCACTCTTTATATGTAACTCGTTGTAAGATCCCATCTAACATGTTATAGACGTTTTTACATAGTTCGTTGTACTAGAAATCCGGTAAATAACTCATCTCTGCTCCGGAGTCGATTATGACTCCACCATCACCTTCAGGAGTCCTCTTAAACACACTGGGATCTATGTCTAGTGTTTCCTCCCCAATACTAATAGCTTCAAGGCTTACATGGTAAAAGCCTTGATGTGTTTCAAGAGGTGTAGAATATCCTTCCATGTCTGCCCCAGCACCAATAGCTAACCTGTTGTAACTATACTCTGGATCGTTAATATTTCCAATGCAGTAGGAAAATTTATTTCCCATCTGCTTGAGTAAAGATGCTGGTGATGGAGAATCTCCTAGTCCGAAAATCCCATTGAATCTCATCCGGCTTAGGCTATCATCTCCACCATTAGTGCTGCACCCGAAGCTCACATTAGGCGCCACAACCCTGCCCTCGTCAAACGTCTCAAATGTAAATTGTTCCGTTGCAAGAACACCTTCAGCTGTAATCAGGTTTTCATATGTTATAGAAAATTTGCACTGGTTTGAAGCATCGCAACTTTTGCGACGCAGATAAGAGCAGTTAGCATCATCACATGAGGTGATTGCATATGAGGAGGACTTGGAAGAATCAAAACAGTTGCTTGTATTGCTGCTGCTGATGCAAGACTTGCATTCAACCCAAATGAGGTAGCTGGCTGTATCCATTACAGCAAGCTGGCGAATAGGTGGCTGGCCTATCGAAAACTTCACTAAAAACGTTCTAGTATTGGTGTCAAGATGTGCTTGAATATCATTGCTGGTGGCTAAACTCGTCTTCGCTTTTGATCGTAAGTAAGCTAGACGAGCAGCCGAATTTCTCGTAATATGTAGTGCATGCTCTGCTACTGAATCATTGGGGTTGTAGCTTGGAGAGAAAATGGAAGTATGGTGAATGAGTTCAGTATAAAAGCGTCGAGGATTGACGGTGGAGGCAACCCTTGTGGCACCGATTCTCAATGCAAGGAAGTTTGTCAATGTTGAAAGGAGGAAACAAAGCAATATAAATGAAGTTGTTGAATCCATGCTAGTAGAATGAAGGGAGCAAATTAGAAAAAGGAGTTTCCTTCTGAAATCCTAGAGGCTATAAAATGGAGGACTCAAGGACCCTTGTCACATGGGGTGCATGGGCCAGGGAAAGTGATATTTGGTGAACAGATTTTCTTAGGAAAATCATTTGTTTGCGTATAAGCGCCAGCCTTACTTCTTCTGTTTATTATTTTTCTTTTCGCGGCTTTAAATTAATCAAAGTGGCTGTAAACGTGACATGAAGTGATCAGTTAAATCATGAACTGGTATGTTTGGCACTAAACGTGGCACTAACAAATCAAGAAAATGTTAGAATAGAGCCTACGTGGCAGTGACAAGTTAAACTATAGACTGGTGCATCATTTTTATGGCATGTCATTTCTTGGCATAATTGGCTGTCATTGTTACGTTAGTAATACTAAAGGCTGAAATTGATCTCACCTCAACAATTCTAATGACGAAAAATTGATTTCGTAACATGAAAGGATTTATTTATTTGATTTTCAATAATACAAGAACTAAGTTAACTCAAATTGGAGCATAGGAAATAAATTGACTATATTCAAATAGTATAGGGACTTTGAGATACTTTTCCCCATTATATATTTGAAATTGCCATAAGATACCTTATTACTTAAAAAAAAAAAAAATTAATCATAGGAAAGCCTTGATGCACAAATAAGTTATATGCATATTCTTTATGTAATCCTATTGGTTATAGGGCATAAATTGTTTTAAAAAATTATAATTTTGATAAATTATAAAAGAAAAATTACCTTTAAAACGATTTTTCCTTTTTTTTTAATTTATTTTGGTATCTTATTTATATTCATCTTAACCAGTTGAGTTCCTTTTCCTTGCATTTGCCTCTATGAATGCTCCACTTATGAAATAATATATATATATATATATATTTTTTTTTTCTTATAACGTATTTTTTAAATATTTTACCGTGAAATATTTTTTTATTGCTTTATGATAAATTTAAATTGCATTAAATTTTAAATGCTCATTTTGTTTTGGATTTATGTACATGAGAAAATTTTTTTAAAAAAATTAAAACACTTTAAAAAATTATATGAAAGAAAAGGAAATGTCAAACAAAGAGAGAAAGAAGAATAAAAAAAATGGTAGTTCAAAGAAAAAAAATAAAAAGAGAGAAAATCCCAAAATTTGACAGAAAAAATGAAAATACCTAAGCTCTTGTAGCACCCCCCCCCCCCCCCCCCCCACCCCCCACCCCTCTCTCTCTCTCCCCCCCAACAAAAAACAAATTTCGTTGTATCATTTTAAGATAACTTTATTATTTCTAACTTTTTCTATATGATTCTTTAAGAACTATAAAGGTTATAAAAATGTATAATGAATATAGAAATTCATTGAATTTAGTGAAAAACTAGGAACTATCCCGCACATTGCACGAGTCACTCCCACAGTATTTTGAATTAATATTAAATGAGTATGATAATTAGTTTTTATAATTTTGAGTTTTTTATATGAAATTATTTCTATTTCAATAAGTTAAAGGTAGTTTTACTTTATTCCTTGAATATATTTTCTTTTTATTTGTGTTGCACTATTCATTATTACAATATGTATAATATAATTTAATTAGTTGAGCGTGGTATTTATCCTACTAATTATTATTGTATGAGAAACTCATATACTGTTATTTAATTTTAAATTTTTAAATAGATAATTGACAACTTTTTTTCACATTAAAATTTTCTTCTAAACTTCTTTATATTTTTCCACAGTTTCTTGAAGTTTATTAGTGTGCTTGTTTATTAACCATCTGTCCATATTCATCTTTATAATATTTTAAATATATTTCGTATTAATTAAAATTAAAATTAATTAATTGAATAACAATTAGCATATATTAGCTACAAATTCACATTCCAACCGTCAGATTGACAATATAAATTAACATCACTAATGTTATATTTATATTACCAAGTATTCATAAATGAAAAAAATATATAAAAACTCATTTACTGGAAATTTACAAATTTTAAAAAGTGGGGAAAAGAAGATATCCATGACATTGAAAAGGAAGATAACAGAGAAAGTCATGGAAGGGAAATGTGAAAAAAAGAAGTTATGAAGGGAAAAAGAAAATGTACATCAAATATAAAAAATCATAAATAATTAACAATAAATCTTTCTCCAAACTACTATTTAATCCAAAAGAGAGCTAAAATCTCTAAATTGTCCTTATTTATCCTAAATTGACTAAACACTCAATTTGGCCTTAACATTTTTTAACCTACCTAATTTGGAGTCAAACATTTTAATTCGATCGATAACGTTTCAAAATCAGCTCAACTTAAAACTTGTCGTCAATTTGGAAGGCATTTTTTAACCTACACGCACCCATGTAGGGGCATTGATTCAAAAGTTTAAGCCCTTTTTCATAAAACCAAAAAAGGTAGGGGCCTTTTTAAAAAATTTGAAAAAAAAACAAAAAAAGGTTACCTTTTGTTGGGGGTGGGGGGGGGGGGGGGGCGTTTTTTTGGATGAGAGACACGTGATCTGATAGGTAGGATTGCAATGCCAAGTTAAGTGTGATGTGGAGTCACCTGCTAGACAAAACCCAGCAAAAAAGAAAATGGAACTAGTGTGGACCCCCTTGATTTAGGCTCTAGTTGGAAAAAAGGAAATCAAAGCTCTTGGTTAAGGCTTGTAGGAAATGAATCGAGAAATCTATCCTCTTTCTAGCTTGAGGCATTACCATCGTAGATGTGAAGGACTGTAGTAGCTATCTTTGATATTGGACTTCAACAACTGACTCCAGTAGCAAACACAAAGAAGTGTCATAGATACAAGACGTCCCAGCAACTATCTTCAATAATGGACTCTAGCAGCTAACTCCAGTAGCAAACATGAATAAGAAAAAGTACTTTGTTTTTCTTTTGAGAAATCACTACAAGAAAATGCATTTTTAGTGATAGCAAAAATGGAGACAAAAAGTATAAAATTCAGTCACTATTATCTCTAGTTACCAAAATTTGAAGTCGTCACTTGCCGTCACAAATACCTCCGTCATTGGTGTATTTGTGACTCAATTCTAACGTTTGTCACAATAACTCAATTTTTTAGTGACAATTTTGTCGCTACTAAAATGATTTATAAGAGTGACAAGACTTTAGCACCACTAGAATTAATTTCAACAGTGACAAACTTCGTCTTGCTATTATATATTAAAATAGTATATGAAAAACATCGTCACACATACAAATTTATTCATGCTTATATTTATTCTAGTTGCCACAAAGTAGATTTCGTCACAATCACGTTTTCATTGGCATCAAAATAAAATTTAAAATTATAATAATTCTATAATAATTAATTAAATGTTGACCAAAAAGTAAATAAATAACAAAATTAAATAGCAATATACAAAGTACATGTGTACATATATACTCTTGTTATACATTCTTGGTACAAAAATACCAAAAAATAATATTTAATACAAGTTTCAACTTCATGAATATGAAAATAACCCAAAAGAATTCAGCTTTGATCCGTCCATAGTTTGATCCAATTAATCTGAATTGATTCTTACCCTACAAATAAAGACGAGAAAATATATAAGTCAAATAAATTCAAAAATATATTATATTAGAAAAGTATAAAATGAAGTACTTATCTTGTTTTATATACTAACTTACACAAAATTTGATGATGCAATTGATGATATCCGCCTTTCCCCTGTGATAAGAAGCAACAATTAAATTTCATTTTTACATATAAAATTATTATAATAATCACTCAATGAAAGAAGCACAATATTGAAAAAGAATAGTAGTAATGATAAATATAAATAACAATCCTTTTACTGGAGACAAACTCCTATTTTTTGAAACCTATGGAATTCCCGATAGATGAAAAAAAAAAAACCCAAATCAAACCCAAATACAATACCGAAGCCTAATAACCAATCAAATATACCATACAAAATAAATAAAAAAGAAACAACTAATATCCATAGAAAATATACCGAATAAAAATCACAAGTGAATAAATTACTAATAAAACAAAGTAAGAAATCTATATTGGGGATGTGATTTTGAATACTTGAATCAATGTTAATGGAATTGAAAAGAATGGTAAAAAATGTGAATTTTCTAACCAAATAGTACATGAAACCCAAATTTAAAAAAAAAAAAGAAGAAGAAAAGAAAACATTTCTAAGAGATCTATTAACAAATAAAAGGACAAGTCAAGGAACCTGAGACTGGGTTACGGCTTTCACTTGATGGGAGACTTCCTCAAAGCCATTTCCTCTCTAGGCCGCGCAGCTATTGCTGCTGGAGCAAAACCTAAATGCTCTCTATTGCAAAACGAGAGTTTCACTCTTTCCTTTAAGACCTTTGCTTGGGTTGGGCTATGGGGTTTGCTTGGGTTAGGTACTTAGGAAGTTAAATGACTTCACTCTTGACCCACCTTAAATTTTCTAGGCCTTTTTTTTTTCCATTAAGTTTCCTAAGCCTTTATATGGCATGTTGAAATACTCTCTACTAATAGAGACTTTAAGATTACTAAGGCTAAAGAAAAGAAAATTGGAAAGATTTGGAAGAGGAGAAAGGAATGGCTATTCTTGGAGGAGTTTCACCAACTCAAGCTATATCTCAATTGAACTGATGGCTATTTTCTTGATGAAGGTAGTGTTTTCTTCTCTTGTTGTTGTTAGTGTTGTTGTTGTTCTTCTTCTTCTCGTTGTTGTCTTAAGCTCTTGGTGGAGGGGTATTTATAGGCCCTCTTGAGACTTTGAATTGTCCAGGGACTAACGTTGCATGTTGGTTGAAAAAGAGCATCGTTGTTGCATAGGGAGAAGCTCGATGAGCTGCTATTACAGCGATGGGATATTGGCTATCACTTACGGGTGAACAACAACTCTGCAGTCAGATAATTCTAACTTCACTTTAGACAATGTAAGCACTAGCATCCTTGTCTGGCATATCTCTATTTTACCTCTTGGATATTCGACAGTTGACAAGGAGCATGTCGTCAGGTGTTCATCGCCAGTAGCCGACATTAGGCCTTCTCGGTAAAAAAAAATACTACATGCCACCTTTGTCCAGCTTGTATCATCATTCTCCACCATGTATCACCGTTGTGACCATATAAACTTCCAATCATATTTAATGCATTTGAGGCTCCTTCCAGTAGTGGTAACAAAGACTTTGCCAGTGCCATTATTAGGAGATAACGTGCTTAATTAAGTAAAAATCCTCTTTTCTAGTTGGCTTCTAAATGAACTTAAAATGGCCCAAGCTCGTCGCTAAGATACTGCCTTGGAGCCAATCAGAACATAGCCAAGCCTTTCATGGCCAACCAAACAACATTTTTGATTTAGTTCCTTCGTTACGTAGGCTTTGTCTATGCATTAACACCTAAAGCAATAGGAAAATGTTAGTTTTTCCATTGGATATTCATGAGATTAAACTTTGATTCAAGAAAGATAAATAAAGAGTTAAGTAAGATAACTTCCCTGAAAATGCTTGCTGCTTGGCATGTTCCTCTTACATTTTCATGGCATTATTGCAATGCCATCCTTTGTGAAGGTGAGATGTTCAAGTGGAAAGTATTTGAAGCATGAGCTACGATTAGAGAGGAAAAAATAGTATAGTCTCCCTTTGTAATTGATTGATTGAGTATTTATGAGCCAAGGCCGAGGCCTAGCTTTGTAGTAGGAACAAAGTGAAGGCTTGTGATAGAATAGTATGCCCCGACTATGATTGCCATACCACGTTTGAGTAGAGTTTAGGTTCAGTGGGTGCCATCTGAGGGTCACCCTAATCGCATAGCCATTTGTGTGATACCTGTAGATGAGAAACCCATGAGGGATTTACCACTTTTAAGGCATTGCTTCGCTACTGGACTATGAACGTAAGCATAGCTGCTTGTTGTTATCCAGGGAAGAGTTGTTACCACGCACACTGGTGACTAAAGGATAGGGTACCACTCCCATCATTTTGCTTAAAGAATTTTTTGTTGTAATATTTGTACTGGTAATGGCCATTAGAGACCATCAACAAACCTTAGTAGCCATCGATGGATGATTCGTTTCTCTAGTAAGATTTAAAGCTTGGCCGAGGAAGAAGAAGACCATATTTGGGCTTGAAGCAAAGGTGCACAAAATAAGGCTTTTAGGCTTTTATAGAAATTGGGCTAGCATGGTGAATATTAATGAATGGTTGTATGTGTAATATTAGGCTTTGGTTGAATTTTGGGCTAAACTTGTGAGGTGCATGTTGAGTACCAAAATAGACATATTTTCCTATGTTAATCTCTATGGATTTATGCATTTCATTGTATAAACTAAGCTTACTTAGCTTTGTTTCACTTTGTAGGTGTCAATTGAGGTAATTGAGTGAAAATGATGGAATTGAAGTGAAAAGGACCAAACACAAATCAAGTGGGAAGACAAGATGTAAAGAACTTAAAGTTGAAATCCTGACAGATTGGATAGATCATAAATATGGCTGATTTTCTCTATGTTCAAGACTTCAATTGTTTTTGTGATATACATCAAAGTTATAGAGGACATCTTGGGCTTTCCGGAATGCTAAAGAACGTCAAAATCGGAGTTCGTTTGACCCTCCAAATGTCTGTTTTACGAGAGACTATCAAACTAAGGCCGGGTCTGCCCGACCAATCCGTCGACGGGTAACCATGTAGACGTCAACGGCTGCTCGAGAAATGGACACGAGATCACTTACACAAGCAGAGATGTCGACGGCCAACTCTAGACGTCGACGGGTAGACTCTAGACGTCGACGGGTAGAAATTTCTGACTTTGAATACATAAAGGCTAAACACTTAGACGTCGACGGATCGATCGAGCTGGGAAAAATATGAAGAAAACAAGCAGAGACGTTGACGGGCAGACACTTAGACGTCGACGGCTAACAAAGTCAAAACGTCGACAGACCCACTTAAATGCTGTCATTCCACTATCAAATCCTTTAAAAACACATTCCGGAGATTCGGTGGAGAGGAGCCATAACTAAATCTCAGAGTTGTCTCCCTCTTTTCCTCAATGGCTTCTACTTTAGCTTATTTTATTCTTAAGATTCCTCACCTCAGATGGGAAGAATTATGGAGGAGCAGTGGATTGTGGGCTGGCAGTTGGAGACAGAGATCCGAAAATGAGAAGAAGCAGCTGGAAAGTGGAGTGGAGGCAGTCTTTAAGTTTGCATCTTTTGCTGGGTTTCAGAAGACCTAACATCTTGTAATTTTCGTTTAAGCAAAACTCTATAACTCCAATCTATTATAAGATTCAATCACTTTGATCTGCATTTGTGAGATTCTTGTTCTTAATGCTTTCTTGTTCATTGATTGTTCTTCTATCTCTTGAGCTTTAAAGATGATTATCATGTTTATTATCTTGTCTTTTGGATTGCTGAGTTAATTAGTTGCAAATAATTGATTGAGTAGTTCATTAGCATGCTAATCTTTGAACTCCAAAGCTAGAGTTTGGTGATTTCTTAGAACTTGAGTAGCAAGAGGATGTTTTTACATTCAAAGAGATTTGAAGATGCAATTTGAATAATGAATGCTGGGTTTGTTATTGATTGTTGTTAGCTTTCATCTTTCACTAGCTTATTGCTCTTCTAGGCTTGAATTTGGATTGCTGGGATTCAAATTAGCCATAAGAGGAAGGATTAATAGTGAACCTAGATTCATGGTTAATCAACATTAGGAAAGATCCATGGATTTGAAGTTGGTTTCTAATCCATGGGGTTAACCAATTAATGAGAAGAATGTTTGGTCAATGAATCAATGATCAAGTGCTAGGTTGAAAGATTGATCATATAATATATTGGAGGTTTTATTTTATCATACATTGCATTGTTATTACCATACTTGGTAACTCCTTATATCTTATTTCCAACACCAATACAAAACCCCCTCTTTAAATTCTTGTTTAGTTTGATATATTCTTTGTGAGAGTAATGATAAATTGGATAGCTCCTTGTGGGATCGACCCTTGCTTCCCTAACTACATGTTAGAGTAGTGAGGTTATTTTTGGTGCTTTGCGACACGCATCAGTGCATAATATAATTATTGGGTGGAATTTAGAAGGATTTTGGTGTACAAAATACTTGATCCATAGGAGAATGTGGACTATAGGCCCATTGAAATATTGGCCTCGAACACCTTTTTTGTATGATTTTCAGTCATGAAGTCTCAGTTGGATTTATCATGATCCTAATGATGAAAAGAAGATCTTTGGTCGTAGAACAATATAACAAAAAATTAACTTCATTCAATGGTGAAAATAGCCAAATCGAGACTTAGAAACTGCAATCTTTATGAAGAATTTTGAAAATTTGCAAGTTGATTTTAGCAAACCTAAAGCTAGATTCAAAAAGAGGCTACTTGCAAAGTTTGGGTTTCATCTACGTATGTTGTCCGCAATCAATGATGATCAACAGTGGTTAACGATACTGGTCAACGATGGTCAAGGGTGGAAACTTCACCAGAATCTAGGATATTGTTTGGTTGTTGGGTGGTTTTTAAAGCTAGAGACAGAAGAAAGTGTGTGGTATTTGAGAAAGAGAGTAAAAATTTTCACCTTTAACAGAAAAGGCCTAACATTTTTGTGTTTTTCAACTAAAGGCCTAACCTTTTGACGGACATCAGAAAACCGTTATGCCTAACAGTGATTGCAATTCATGCACCCTCCAAGTTGATGGTAGGCCCCAAATTGAAACAATTTTGAAAAGTTAAGCCCTCAATCAACCGAATTAAAAAGTTTGATCCCAAGTTAGGGAAGTTTAAAAATGTTAAGCCACAAATTGAGCATTTTGCATTCTAAATTTTCAGCCCCATGATCTTTATGTTTGAATTTTTAAAATAATTGTGAAATCCATGAAGCCCCCTCATTATACCCATAAAATACACTTTGGCCCCTTTAGTTTGAAAATGTATTGTTTGGCCCTTTGACCATCTAATGTCATTAGTCAACAATTACTAATAATAAATATAAAAAGTCATAATTACCATTTAACTTTAATTTAAGGCTTAACAGTCAAATTGACCCTTAACCTTTCAAAAGTGAACCAAATATGCCCCAAACCTTTTATTTTATCCTAATAAACCCTTTGCCTTTTATTTTGAATAAAAAAACCCCCATTTTTCACACTCAAACTTTTATTTTGAAAAAAAAAACCCCAATTTGGATGGAATGACTAACAGTGTTACACACAAAATGTGGTTTTTTTAATCTATATTTAACTTTTTCAAGTCAAATGTTGACCCACAAAATCATAAATTAAGAAAAAAAAAGTACTAAAAATTAAAAAATAACACCTGATTACCAATTTACCACTATTTTTCTCAAAATCATCTGGTTTTTCTCTTTCTTTACTGTTCTTCAAAGCTTCAAACACTTCTAGAAACCGATTCAACTTTTCTCATAATAAATCACCGTTTCTGCCACAATGGAACACCATTTTAGCCTAGATTTACTTCTAATCTTCCAGATTTCTTCTGCAAATTTTCTTTCTTCAAATCTACAGTTAATTTCTTTGAAAATTTCAAACTACATCTGAGATCTAAGCTTATTGAAAATCTCTTTAATATAGCCGAAATGAGTTTGAATCTAACTTCTCACTATCATTCCCTACCATTATCACATCATCATAGGAGAAAAGAGTCTGATTGGTAACTCGAAGGAGGAGTTGGGTTTGGCTGTATGGGTTTAATTTGGCTAGTAGCTTTTAGGTTTTAGAAAGGTTCAGGAAACAAAGGTAAGAACAAAAAAGATACGATGAGAGGACATAGTGAAAATTTCAATTTGGGTTTTAGGAAAGGAAGATGGTGGTAAAGGATTTGGAGGGACTCAAAAACAAAAAACTTAAAAAGAAAAAGCAAAGAAGAAGGTTTCAAGGGAAGGAAGAAAATTGAATTTAAAAGAAAAGGAAGGAAAGAAGAAAAAGGAGAAGTACGAGGCACTAGGGGAGAACTGAAAGATCCGGGAATGAAAGGCTTGGTAGGGGATGCCGGCTTAGAAAAGTCCAGAAGGAAGGAAAGAAGAGACAAGAAGAAGGAAGAAAAAAAAAGAAAGAATATTTAGGTAAAAGAAAAAAAATATTTTTATTTCTTTAAGTAAAATTAATTGCAATTTTTTTAATTTTTTAAATTATTATGAATTTTACATGTGAAGTGGAATGACATGTATAAATAGAAAGTAATGTTGAAATGCCATGCGTAAATAAAAAGTGACATGTTAATGCCAACTCGATTGATAAACAACACAGTTAGTATCAAGGAATAAAAAATCGGTCCGGATCAGCCTGTTGAACCGGGTATCGGCCACAAGTCCGGTCCGTTCAAGGTCATAAAACCGGATTGCTATTGTACCGTTTTTGAACCGTTTGGACCGATGAACCGATTAGACCGATTAAACCGATTTAATGTTTGTCAATTGATATTTTTTACTTTTTCTTATTTTTTAAGGAATTTTTTTGAATTTTTTCTTCTTTTTTTCAATTTTTTTGAAATATTTAAAGAAATTAATAAAATTAAATTATTTATTTAATCAAACCGATTGAACCGCAAACTGGATGGCCAACCGATTCAACAACCGATTTGGTTTTTTATTCATTGGTTAGTATTTCTGTCCAAATTGAGTTTGTTTGGAAATAGAAGGTTAGGGGCTTTTTAGGGTTAAAAAAAGGGGTTAGGGACATATTTGGTTCACTTTTGAAAGATTAGGGGCTAATTTGGCTATTAAACCTTTAATTTAATAGTTCAATGATAAAAAAATAAAATTTTATAGAATGAATTTTAAGTAAGATAGTTACACTGAAGCAATTCTTTTCCTACTCTACTTTTTTGCCCTCTTTCTCTAATTCGATTTTGTCACATTGCCCTTAGAATATGACAGCTACACAATACACATTGTAACTTTATAATACCACATTATTATAAAGCAAGCTTTTCTTCACCACTTTCTTTGCCTAAAGACTAATATAGCTAGAATGGCTTTAAAAGTTTGAAAAAGAAAAAGGGAAGAAGATTAGAATGGCTAAAAATTATGCACAAAAGAAGACATAGAGAAGAATGGAGAAATAAAAAGCTTTATGAAATGAAGGGTTAAGTCTAGAGTGTCATGCCTCAAACCCACTTGGCCCAGACAGATGACAACCATCGTGATCCTTGAAGTACGTACCAGTCGTTCACGCAACCCAAAGCACCAGAAGGTATTGAATTGAGTATCTTTGCTACAAAACAGTTACTAAAACTTCAATTAGAAAATATTTTATAATAATTAAAAATCATTTAATAAAATAATTTAGTTAAAATTTGGGTACCAGTGGATTAGCTTAAGGGGTTACCTATACAGCGGAATCTACTAACTCTTATGCCATCGATCTCTCCTAGTAAACCTCCGGACATCTAACCTAAAATACAAAAAGGGGAGTGGGGTGAGTACAAACATGTACTCAGTGAGTGACCCCGGCTCAATGCAAAGTCAACTAGGGTTTTGGGAGCCGGGTATATCCTAAACAAGTTAAAAACATTTTATATTCATTTTCAAAAAACATTTCTAAAACATTATCCCCAAAACCTTATTGTTTGAAAACAACAACAACAACAACAACAACAAGAATAATAATAATAATAATATACTATGGTCTGGCCTTAAAACATATGAGACTCGACCTTACACATTGGTCGAAAGCCTCATACCATTGAGGGCTATCCTTTTCTCATTTTTTTTCTTTTCTCTTGAAACCTTTCTTAAAACATAATTATATATATACATACATCTTTAGCCAGTTCTCTCAACGTTGCCATTTCACTGTGGGGGAGTACAACTATATTAGCCCTGGCGAATGTCCCTCTGCGCCTTTCTCTACTCCAAGATTTCTCACTCACCGTGCCCTTCGATAGGTAGTCCATGGCTACTTGGTAGGACGCATGCTCCGCTCAGTCTACACGCTCTCAAAAGAGCACTGAGAACCACTCAATCACTCATCTCGCCATAACACTCATTTGGGCAATTATCATAAAATATAATTATAAAACATATATACATTTTTATTAATCAAATTTACTTCAAAACACCCCACCCATGTGGCATGCAATAAGGTGTGTGCTAGTGTGAGGGAATACACAAATCCCAAAACATTTAATTAAAACATTTTATAAAATAATAAAAGTGTTTAACCCTAAATGGCTAAGCACTGAAACAAAGCCATTCAAAGTACTGGGAGGTTTGTATACTCCCAAGATCCCACGAAGTTCGAACTCCGGAGCGTCGCCACACTCGATCATCCGAAAATACTAATACACGGAAATACGTGTTAGCATCCATAAATCAAATCATGAATGCACCTATGAAGCTCTCCTATGAACTAAAATGATGTTCAGATGTGATTCGGGGCTTAGAAAAGTGTTTGGGGAGCTTTTGAGTCAAAATTGGACACTTAGGGCAAAATTACAATTTTACCCCTTAAAAACATCAAATCCGACACAGGACCCGAGTAGGTCCAACGCTGATCTGCAAGCTCGACGCAAGACATGCTCAAGTCCAATGCTGGATCTGTCTTGTAGATCCAATGCCAAAAAATAAGCAATCCTGCTCCGGACTCGAACAAGTCTCGCGTGGGACATAAAGCATAAAGCTCATTTTCGGGCTTTCTCTTCGAATTTCATGCCCAATTGTCCATGGATCGTCCTACAAATTGAGGCAGATGATCCCCATGACTCCCATAACAACTTCACTGAAAGAAAAATTGAAAGTTTTGGCTTAAAGTTCCTAAATTTCAAATCTAAACTTAAATTTAACTAAAAAGCTAAACCTAACTTTAAGCCAAACTTTGAGCCAAGATTTCTCCTAAACCAAAGCATGGATCTACGTGCTACGATAGGCAAAATGAAAATAGAGGTGAGTACTATAACATACTAGAAATTCACCTTGATTTGTAGATCGGATTATACGGATTGACCAAAACTGCAAAATGCTTTTGTTAAGAGAAAAGAGAGGAGATAGGGAGACGGAGAGGTGAGAATAAGGGGGAGAGGCTTAGCCTCCCCCTTATATAGGCAGGCCTAGCATCGGGCCTGCTTAGCTCTGGGTTGGGATTTCTTTCCTTTTCTCATACCAATGTGCCCTATAACTATTTGTTATGGACTTAAAGGAAGCCCAATTAGTGTTTAATTATTTTCATGCATTGGGGTTACCTATCTTCAAACTCCGTCTTATCCTAATTTTAACAACTTTTCTTAATCTGACACATCAAACTGATGTATTATTCGTACTAATACATCGTTTTTTACTATTTCGATTGGTACGGAATAGTTCGATTAGGTCCGGGTTTGTCATTTCTCCCCTTCTTCTAAGAATTTTGTCCTCGAAATTCCAAAACTTATGAGGGAGAGATCAACTTCTACTCCTGAGTTTGAACTTCATCCTTTCCTTGTTCCTAGCTTCCCTTCATCCTCAATTAGGGTTTGTTTCGCTTCAGCTGTATTACCTTAATGCCTTACTCTGTCTTTAATCTCTCCTTGAAAGTTTCTCCCAACGAGACTATCTCCTTATTACCTCCAATGTTCCACTTCTCTTCTTCTCTTTGGAAGTCTCTTCTTCTTTTTACGTTTATCCTTTTGTCTTCTCCTTCTTGTTATTTTCCTATATCCTTTCCTTTCTTGTATTTGAAGGGTAGACAAATAGTAAGGAGTCTACTAGTCGTCACCTTACATAGATACAAGTATTACTGTCTTTTCTTCTCTTTTTCCATACTTTCCCTTCCTTCTTTTTTCAAATTTTCCTTTCTATCCAACTTTCTTATCTCTTATTCTCTTCTTAATTGTTAGAATCGTCCTTTCCTTCAACCAATCCTCATCCTTAGCCCCTTTTTTCTCCACACTTCGTGTCTCTAATCGTTTGTGCTGCTCCATTCCTTATACGTTGCATGATGTAATGCCTTAGCTGAGTTCATGATTTAGTTTGTTTTGTTTGGTTTTCTCTTCGCTAGGTACCTAATCATTAAGTCTTTTACGAATTTTCCTTTACTAGATTTTCTTAATTATCATTCTTAGTTCTAAAGTCTTTTATTTGTTTCCCTTATAGTTATTACTAGGTAATCTTCTAGGCTAAGCTTTTATCCTAATTTTCCTAAGTCCTAGCTAGTCAGTTTGGGGTTATTAACCTATGGTTTATTATGGAATTTTCACTAGTTAGGGGTTTAGGTTTTCTAGATCCTAAAGTTTGTCATGTTTTCATTTTAAAGCTTTACTCCTAAATAGCCTAGATTTTAGTTTGTTTTCTAGCTATGCTTATTCTCATCGTAGGTTTTGCTCACTTCTAATTAGCCTAGAATTTTGATTTACTTAGAATTTTATGCTTTCTTTATTAATAAAGCCACTGCACTACATCATGGTGTCTTGTGTACCTTTGTTTAAGTGCCTTTCTTCATTTTCCTTCAGGCAATTTCTGCACGATGGTAGGGCAAAAGGTTTCTCCTCGTGCTTCTTATTCGCATGCATGTAAGTATTTCCAATGTTGTTTCCATTCCCCACGCTTCGCTTGCTTATTTCCCATTCATCTTCTCATGGTTCTTTTCTTAGTATTTCCAGGGGTCTCTTTCTTTACCACACTTATTGGTTGATCCAATGATGAAAAGTTCATCGCTAGTCGACTGCTCGAGTTTGGAGATCTTTAACCTATCTTTCTACTTATCCTATTTTTTCCATCACAAATCTCTTTTCTATCATCTTTTGATACTGGGCTCATTCGACTTACAGGTAGGCTTAGTAATATCACCGGTGACAATCCACCATAAGTTACGACCAATCAAGAAGCTACGCATCCCTTGGACCCAAAGAGTGCAGTTAGAACCATTAAGTATTGTGGAAATGGTCTAGAAACCTCCAGTTTCTCCATTATAGAGATAACATTAGCAAACACTAAGCCCAAAAATGAAATCAGAAGACCAAAACTAGGCAGGAAGAAGAACCTTCAAAAATGGTCAACAATCAACGGTTAGAGCTGACGTAGCATAAGAGGTCAATGTTGGGGCTGACATGGCAGGTAGGCAACGGCTATAGCTGAGTGGTAGTCAGGGCTGATATGGCAATCAAGGGAACTGAAGTCAATACCGATGTGTGGAGTATTTGACTGGCACATAGGGGTGTGTGGGACGTCAGACGGGGCTAAAAATTTTTAGGACGACAAAGGGGATCAAGGGCTATCCCCCCGTATGGGCAGTGTAGCAAACAGATGGCTGGAAAAATTTAGAAAATTCTCGTACCTGTGGAAGGAAAAGAAGCGCATGGAAGATTGCAAGGAAGCTACAGTGGCTGAAAATTGTAAGGCAGGAGCATGACTGAAGACAGAGCAAGATGGCAAGGGTGGTGAAGCAAACGAAAAAAAATTTTGAGACCTATGCTCTTTACCATGTTAGAATGCTTAGGAAAGGGAGAGAAAAAGAGAAATTGATGATGAGGGAATGAATTTTGTGTGTATTGCAATGTAATATCAGTAGGCTATTTATACAAGGGGTTAGGAGCCATATAAGGTAGCTATACAAATCAAATCCCTAATTTACGTACAAATCAAATCCCTAAATTAATCCTAAATCAATCGCATGGGCAACCAGATTAATTACAATAACACAATCAAATCAATTACATTTACATACTACATGGTTGGCATATTTTAGTGTGGCATGCCGCTAATTCTCCAAACTTTTTTATATGTTAATGAAATGAAAATTCATCATTTAGCAGACCTATATGGATATTGATTTAACAAAAAGGTCAAAATAAAAATTTTAGCATTTGGGGTTGAAAAAGAAAAAAAAGATAATTCTTACCACATTGCTATATAAATGCTCTTTAATTAGGAAATTGCTAAGAAAATTGGAAGCAAACTTATTACAAACCTCTTGTATAGCCTTCTTTACATAACTAATCCATATAAGTGAGTTATTATTAGCTTGTATATAGATACATGAAGTGATGTGAAATTATATCAGCCGCTGATGACAATTATATACTCCCTCCATCCCCTTATGTTTGTTTTCCATTTACTTTCACAAAATTTAAGAAAAAGTTGTTGAATTACATTGAATTACTTTGTTATCCTTGATATTTGTGAGTGTTTTTGAGGTTTTGTGTAGTGATGTGATAGTAATAAAAGAAAAAGAAGGGTAAAACTGAGCATTGAAGTTTATTGGTTGTTTATTTATAATAAGGGACAAACAAATTAAGACTTCCAAAAAAAATGGACAAACAAAAATGGACAGAGAGAGTATGTACATATAAAGTGATGTGAAATCATTTCAGCCGCTTATGACAATTTTATAACAGCCATTTTTATAATAAATCAGCCACTTTCACAATCAATGAATGTAACGCTTATAACGGTTATTATACAAATTAAACTTATAACGGTTTTGTTGGAAATTCATTATTTATATTCACATGTATATAATTATTGTAGTGGTTTTAAACTTTATAGTAAACCATATACTATTAACAAAAAAGAAAATGATATTCAATAAGACTTTTAATGCATTTATATCATATAATTTTTCAACCCTAAATTAATCATATTCATTCCAATAGGAGCTTATAGCTATAGTGGTTTCTACCTTATACCGCACTAAATACATGTAAATCTTAGGATGTTAACCAAAAAAGTGACATTCAATAAGGCATTTAATGCATTTATCACATAAATTTTTAACCCTAAACTACCTTTATTTACTAGAAGTAGGAGCTAGTTTTATATATACTAATCTCTGTGTTACGTGTATTGCATATAATAGAAAGTGTTATTAATAATATATATATATATTTTAAGAATCTCATCTACTTTATTTATTATTATATTTATTTTTCAAATACATTTGATTAAAGATAATACAGTAATTTATATAAGAGTAATATTTAAATTAAATTGCTTTATTTTTAGCATTGTAAAATAATGTGTATAAGAATGATAATTAAATTAAACTACATTGGCCCATGACATTTTGTACTTTTTAATTGTGTAAAACCCAATTTAAACCAATGGTATTTTTTAACAACAATAAGTAAAAACTAGACCTGCTCAAGGGCCGGGCTACCTGCCCAAGCCCGAAGGCCCGCCCGAAATTTGGGAGGGTTTGGACAAAAATATTAGGCCCGAATATCGGGCCTTGGACAAAGAATGAAGCCCATTTAGAAAACGGGCCGGGCCTTGGTCATAGACTTTGAAGCCCGGCCCGGCCCGTATTTATATATAATATAAATTTAATATTTTTAGTTTCCGAAATATGATATATGTATATAAGATTAGTATTTTAAATATTACATATTAGAAATATTTTTAAAGAAAAATATAATCTTAAATAATTCTAAATATTATTCAATAATAATCCTTGGTTTTTTTTCCTAAAATAATGTTATAATTTTTATTTTTTTAATTTTTATTTAAGGTAAAAAAAATTTAGACGGGTTTTTGTGCGGGCCTTGGACAACCATATTCAAATCTGTGCGGGCCTTAAACAAAAGGTCAGGCCCGAATTTCAGGCCAGGCCGGGCTTGGACAAGCCATTTTTCCCAACTCAAAGCCCGGCCTGGCCTGGCCCATGATCACCTTTAGTAAAAACCCTTTAAAATCTTAATGTTTAATTATTTATCTTTTAAAAGCTCTATGTAAAAGGTAGAATCCAAATCCAATGGCATTTTTGAAATATTTTAAAAAAATAGATATTTAATAGGAATAAATCTCTTATCCAACTCACACTTTTATATATATTATAGATAATATTATAGATATAGCAAAAATGTTTATTACGAATGCGAAAAATGATCCCACGCGATCGGTTCCATGGGAGTTACCACGGAACAAGACGACACTAAGTTTAACAATTAGTTTAAAAAAGTTTAAACTCAAATAAAATTTTTTTAAATTTTCATGGTAAGTTTCAATGTTTGTGACAATTCGGGGCTGTTTGATAAATTGCTAAAAATTTTTAAATCGTTGAAAATGAAAGTTTTAAACACTTTAGGATTTTAAAAATGTTTAATAACTTTTAAGGAAATACTAAATGGTACACCCATGCACCATTTAAGGTACCAAATATAGAAAGTTTTATATAATTAATGCTTCATTTTTTCTTGAATTCAAAAAAATTATTGCATTAAATGAAAAGTACTTTTCTTAAATAGAAAGTCAATCAACTGTAAAAGGTGTATGAGTGTATCCATTAGCAAAACCACTTTTAGCCATTACTTAAAAAAAAATTTCAACAAAAAAAGTGTTGAATTTAAAAAGTATGTAGAGGTATTTATCATTTAATGATTAAAAAATTAAGTGATTTTAATTTGAAAAATTTTCCTTTTATACTAAATGGCCTTTATCTAGACATTAATGATTTTTAAAAATCTTCAGCATTTATGTTATCAAACAGTATATTTATATTGAACATTTATTTATCAAACAGTTTTAATATACAAATTCAACCCTTTTCAAATTCAGTACTTAATTTTTTAGTACTTATCTTTCAGCATTTAATTTTTTTCAATTTATCAAATAGCACCATAGTAGTAGAGTTTAGTTTAAATACGTGGCCACAATTGTATCACGTCTTGTTTCCATCGTAATTTCCCATGAAATCTGTTCCGTGAAAATTCATTGAACTTGATATATAAACCCATACTAATAAATAGCAAAAAAATTAAAAAATAATATTTTAAATTATTAAAAACATTTTGTAAAAAGAATCTTTCAATTCTAGATTGCACTATATATGTCGGATCTCTATTATAGTTAGCTTTAATATATTGCTAGTGTAAGAGCGTGCTCCCACAGCACTCTCGAGGTAAGTATGTGCCTAACCCTCGACCTTCTCAGCTTGCCTTGTAAGCTTACAAATGGTGTTATACCTAACCCACACATCTAAGGTATTGTCCCTTAGGACACGGCAATCGAGTACTAACATGCCTGTACCACTCCTCAAATCCTGACCCTAAGGGTTTTGTTTCTCCTAAGAGCATGCCTTTCAACCATTTAAGTTTATCGTCGTGGGCCAAAGGACAATACCTTAGGTGTATAGGTTATACCCAACTGACACACCCGGACCTAGCACGACCTTTTCGTAAGAGCGGAATAGTACAAGATGACGTAATAATTGAATAATAAGTCGGTCCGGCTATGTCAAGTCAGAAGAGAAGTTTAAATTAAGATAAGATGGAGTTAGAAGAAAAAGTAATTAACCGTGTATGGAAATTAGTAAATGCCAAAAAGACCTCCAAATAAGTCCCTAGAAATTTATTATGGACCCCGTTGGCACAAGAAAGTAAAGGATTTAGCTAACGGGTGAAAATGAAAGAAAGTTGAAAAAGGAGAAAAAGTTTGACCCGGGGCCCGAGTGGACTCGGCGTCGGGCTCCCCTATAAATAGGGGAGGGGGGTGCCGAACCTTTCTTCATTTTTTTCTTTCTTTCTTTCTTTTCTTTTTCTTTCTTTTTTCTTCTTTTCTCTTTGGAGCCGACCAGAGGCATTTTGGACAATTGGCAAATCGGTACATGCCCGGCTATCAGATCAAGGTGAGTTTCCAGTATGTTGTTCTTCTCACCTCGATCTACGTTATGTTAAGTTTGTACGCACAACCATGCATCGGTTTAGCCTAGATCCAAGTTTTTAGCTTTTAACCAGATTAAAACTTTAAACTCAAATAAGTGGATTTCGGGCCAGTGGAATAAGATGAGTTTTTAGTGTGTTATAGTATTCACCTTATTCTACGTCCCATTCCGTTTTTACGCATTTTTGTGCACCGGGTGTGAGTAAATCAAAGATTTAGTCAATTTGGGCTAAATCTCGGTCTACGGAAAAATTGGACCGGTGTTTCTCGTTTCTGCCTCGGCATATCCGTTGTGGATGCCATGAGGATCGCCTCTCTAAGTTTGTACGTCGAAAGGAGAAGAAACGAGTGCGAAAACTGGGGAAGAGATCGGCTGAAGAACTGGCCGATTGAGTCCCTGTTTAGATATTTTTAATATATTATTGTTATATTAAAAGATATTTATATATTATATTAATATATTTTAAATATTTATATATATTATTATTCTATCTTAGATATTTATATATTATATCATTATAATGTATAAATATCTCATAGGTGGGCTTTTTGAGCCCGATTTCGAGTAGAATTTGGCCCAACCCGTGTGAGGCCCAGCCTAGTGCTGGTGTGGGGCCCACGGGCCCCCGGGGGCATTTTGGTAATTTTTCGTCTAGAGTCTGATTTTAACCCCAAAACCTCCCGGACACTTTTCTAAGTGTCGGGCCTAGCCCGAGTGGCCCATAGACCCCCAGGGGTATTTTCGTAATTTTTCACCAAGTGTCAGATTTTCACCCCGGAACCTCCCGAACACTTTTCTAAGCCCTGAATCACTTCCAAACATCGTCTTAGGTCATATTAGAGCCTCGTAGGTGCATTCATAAATTTAATTATGAATGCTAACTTATATTTCTGTGTACTAGGGCTCCGGTTGAATCGAGTGCGGCGATGCTCCGGAGGTTGAGCTACATGGAACGCTTGGGAGTATACGATTCTCCCATCACTGTGAGTGGCTTAGATTTCAGTGCTTAGCCACTAAGGCAAAAATGTTTTAAAAATATAAATTGTCTTAAAAAGGTTTTACAACGATTTTGGGATAAGGGTAATCCACAACACACACTTTTTACTTTGTGATACGCCCACTTATGGAGATGGGATGATTTTAAAGATACAAAAGCTTGTGTGTGTTTACATATTTTTAATATTTATATAAGAAATGATATTATTATTATTATTATGATTATTGGGGAACGATACCCCTGAGAGATGAGAGATTGAGCGGTTTCCTCGGGGCTCCGATTTGCGGGAGCTTGGACCGAGTTTGAGAGCATGCGTGATACTCAGTCGTGGACCGCCTATCGAGGGGCACGATGAGTAGAGCCTGGTTGGGAGAGGCGCGTAGGGAAACTCGCCAGGACTCCTGAATGCTGTGTTCCACCATAGCAAGGCAAACGTCAAGGGAATGGGCCAGAGAGTAAAGTAAAAATGTTTTAAAAGTATAAAGTAACCCTTGACGGTCCAGTGGATACCCTAGTGCACGGGTATACCTTATTGGGACAATTTCAGATGTCAGCCCATGAGTATTTAATTATTTATTAAAGATTTTAAATTTAATACTCCTTGGAAGGAATTCAAAAGAGGTTTAGAAAATAAAGTTTATTTTATTCACTCCTGGAGAATTGATACAGGAAATAATGAAAACAAAGTTGTTTAAATTTTAAATTATTTTATTGGTATTAATATATTTTGGATTATCCCTGTTTTCTCTAACCCTGATGGAGACCCATTGAAACTCTGTCACTCACCTGTATCCTATGTGGATGGATGCAGATCCGCGTACGAGGTCAGCCAATAGAATGGAGGCTCACTAGAAGATGTCGGTGGCTTAGGTTTAGTGGTTTCCGCTGTGTAGGTATTCTTTTAAATTAATCTACTGGTGTTGCTTATAAATTAAATATTTTATTAAATGATTTTTAATTAAAGTTTTAGTTGTTTTGCAGCGATGATATTCATTTCTATGCCTTGCGATGCTTCTGGTGCGTGGCCGGCCGGCACGTACTTCGAGGTAGCGCGGCGGTTGCCACGTGGCCGACCCTGGGCGAGTCGGGGCATGACACCAACACTGTTTGTAAGTCTGCGAAGCAGGTTGGTAAGGTCTGAGGCTAGGCCTAAACTTGCTCGGAGTTTGTTTCGGGAGCACAATACTTATAGCTAGATTAGATTAGATGTTAGATTTTGTCAAATTGACCCTAAAAAAAATGTTAAAACGTTAAGGAACTGGTAACCAAAATCTCAAAACCATGACTATTAAAATGTCTAAATTCCCTTTCAAAGGGCAAAAATGTAACTACAAGTATAACTTTTTAAGGAAAAAAATAAATGTTATAAATAATAAATATGTAGCCAAAATCCAACAAAAAAAAAAGAAGCATTACACCTAACTTCTTTTTAAAAAGATAAAAATGTAATTATCAAAGTGGATGACTTTTAATTATTATTATTATAAGATGGAACCAGACCTGACCAATATTCGATTCAAACCGTAGAACTAAATTGTAACTATAGTTTAAAAACCTTAATCGAAACCGAATTTAAGGTTTCGGTTCTATTTTTAAGGAACTGAAATCGAAATCGTCGGTTTCGATTTTATTATTATTTTATTAAATTAATTTTATATATATATAATATATGTTTTTGAATTTATAAATTAAAAAAAACCTTTTATACTAAAAAAGTAAATATTGAAATTTGAAAAGGCTGACATCAGTCATCTTTTTTAAAGATGACTAGAAATGACCTTTTGGTCATCAAAATAGATAATTGTCATCAGTTTTGCATCAATTTTGATTCAAAATTGATGACTATTGGTCGTCATTCAACAATGGCTTGTAGAGGAGAGAGCGTGCGCGCGTGCGGGGGTAGGGGTAAAGCTGACCCCGGTTTTGTTCAAATCGTAGAACCAAATCGAAACCGTACTTTAAAAACCTTAATAGGAACCGAATATAAGGTTCTGGTTCTGGAATCGAACCGAAACCGAACCTAATCTGGTTCTGGTTCTATTTCATTTTGTAAGGAACCGGATTATTATTATTTTATTAAATTAATTATATATATAATATATGTTTTTAAATTTATAAATTAAAAATTCTTTTATTATATTAAAAAGATGACATCAGTCATCTTTTTTAAAGATGATTGACATCCCAATATCACATCAGTCATCAATTTCAAATTGATGACTGTTGGTTCAACAAGACAACAACGGCTCTTTGAGCTGTTGCAGTCTTGCAGTTGCAGAGATGAGAGGGGAGCACCGGGAGGACGGGTGGGGGGCTGGGGCTATAAATACATGCATTCATTAGCATTTTCTCCATCCCAACAATTATCAATAGCAACTCATCTTCTTCAATTTACTCTTAATATCCATCTTTCATCAATCTTCATCTTATTCATTAGTCTTCAATCTTCGTCTTTTTTTTTTCACAAATTCCTAATTTTGTTAATCAAAATTTTCTCAATTTTTCTTATTCTTTTATTTTTTTTCTTTTTTTTATTTTATTCTTATTCTTTTCTCAATCTTCATCTTATTCTTATTCTTTTAATTTTTTAATAGCAAGTGGTAGTGGAAATCCTTCACATTCTAAGGGAAAAAGCCATATCCCTCCCACTACTTATGTAGATGATGATTATCAAGATTTTGGTGAGTATAGATATCCACAAATGCTCATCATACCCCTTCTATTTCCGAAGCCATGTCCAATGCTACAATTCCAATAGAAAATCAATCCCAACATAATCCTCCTCAAATTCCTGAATCCGTAAATACGATCGGTTCCGGAAGACGTTCCAAATATGCTATATTCACAAAGCACATGACGAAGGTGGAAAATCCTAATGGAAGCATAATCGTCAAATGTAACTATTGCGACAAACAATTTGCTTGGTCAAAGTCTGGAGGATATGGCACATATCAAAAGCATATAGATCAAAAGCATCCTACCCAATCCAAAACTGCAAGATCACAAACACAAACACAGCTTGCAAGGTATCCTACTTCTACTAATCAATTATTTAATTACACTGATGCAAATAATAGAGAACAATTAGCACGAATGGTTGCGGTTAAGCACTTACCATTTTCTTTTGGTGAAAAAGTTGGTTTTATTAATTATTGTCATAAAGCATTAAATCCTTCCGCATGTCATGTTCCTAGAACCACTATCACACGAACACTTTTTAAAATTTATAAATCAGAAAAAAAGAATTTGATTAAATATTTTAAAAATTTTCAAGGTCGTGATTCTGTTTGTGCCGACGTATGGAGTGATCATTGGCGATCATATTTTTACATGGGTGTAACTTGTCATTATATTGATAATGATTGGATATTACAAAAAAGATGTATTACTTTTAGAGTTTTTGATGAAGTTCATACCGCGGATAATATTTATAGATTGCTTATAACTATTTTTGAAGAGTATCAAATTGATTCTAAAATTTTTGCAATTGGTTTTGATAATGCTTCAAATAATACTGCATCTATTTCATCTTTAACAAATCTTTGTAGACCTCTTTTTGGTGGTAGATTTTTTCATCAAAGATGTGCTTGTCATTTTTTAAATTTATGTGTTCAAAGTGGGTTAGAAAAACTTTCTGATTTTATTAAGCCTATCAAAATGGCAATTCAATATTTATTAAAACATCCGGGACAAATGAGAGCATGGACAAAATTTTGTGAAATTAATGGCAAGCGTCCCATAAGATTTTCACGTGATGTTCCAACTCATTGGAACTCTACCTATAAATTACTTTGTCAAAGTTAAGACTATAAAGAATTATTGTGTAATTTTATGCTACATAATAGTAGTGATATTATTATTTATCCTCATCATTGGAACATTTGTAATAAAATTTGTCAAATATTAAAAGTTTTTAATGATGCTACTAGGGTTTTATCCGGTGTTTATTATCCTACTACACATCTATTTGTTATTGAGGCTATTAATATAGTTGGTGTATTGCATGACTCTGATGATGTTGAATTATTATCTTGTGTTAGTACTATGAAAGATAAATGGTTACAATGTTATCAAAATATTTCAATTATTTATTTACTTGCATTAGCTTTTGATCCACATTGTAAATTAGATGGATTGAATGAATGTTTAAAACACTATTATTTATATTTAAAGTTAAATGTTGATATTAATATGATATGTACTAGTATAAAAGATTTATTTTTTGAATTATATGAAGATTATGCTAAAATTTATGGCATTAATGTTAGACAAAATGACACTCCTTGTGAAGTTCCTAACTTATCATTTCCTAGGGGATATCAATTATTAGCTCAAAAAAGAAAAAAGTTCGTAGGTTCATCTTTATCATCCACAAGCTCAAGTCCCGAGTTTGAGAGTTATCTAACAACTTCGTTTGAGTTTGTTGATGATAGTACCTTTGATATTTTATAATGGTGGAAGGAGCATCAAAACCATTTTCCTATTTTGAGCATCATAGCCAAACAAATCCTTGCAACATTGGTTTCAACAGTTGCCGTAGAACAAGAGTTTAGTGTCGATGGAAATATATTGGATGAAAAGCGTTCTTGTATGAGTCCTGACTCAATTGAAGCTCAAGCCCTTCTTGATGATTGGACTAAAGCACAATATAGGCAACAAAAATTGGAACGACAACAAGAATTTGAGCAAGAATTTGGTTATGATATTATCGATGAACAATCTACGGAAGGCACCAATGGTAACGACTAGAATAAAAAAAGGTAAAAGAACTACGTGAGCTTTGATTCCTCTTAAACTTAATAAAGAGGATACATAGGCAACTTAATTGTGGTAAGAGTTAATTGCAAGTTCAATTTTTTTCTTTTTTTTTTTACAAATTTTATTTTTGTATGGAGAGATGAGCTATTTTTTTTCTTTTAATTTGTAAAATTTAAATTGTATACTATCGCTCCTTCCTTGTAATATTTATTTTTTCTAAAATGAAATAAAATAAGTGGAACAATTTTAAAATTTTACATATCCTTGTAATATTTATTTAGTTTATTTTTATAATCTTTGTTGTAAAACTAATTAATTTATTTGATAGTATTTATTTGGAAGTAATTTCTTTTACACAATTAATCTATTTTATTTATGTAAAAAAATGTAATTTTTTTAAAAAAATCAGAACCGAACCGTTTTAGAACCGAAACCATAACCCGAATCGAAACCATATGGAACCGAAATCGGAACCAAACCGGAACTTTAAGGTTCCGGTTTCAGTTCCTTTGGAACCAAAACAGAAACCACCGATTCGAAACCTGAACCGAACCGAGGTCACCACTAGGTAGGGGGAAAGGGGGCGCCTAGGCTCACACTTTATATATGCCACCCCACTTACCATTTTCGTCATCCCAACTAATAGTAATTCATCTTCAATCTAATATTTCTACTCTCAAGTTATTGAAAATTTTGTCTCTTCAATATTCACCAGTTATCAACTTTTTTTTCTAAATATTCAATATTCATCAGTCTTCGATCTTCATCTTTTTTTTTTCAAAAATTCTTAATTTTCTTAATCAAAATTTTTTCAATTTTTCTTATTCTTTTAATTTTTTAATTTTTTAATTTTTTAATTTTTTAATTTTTTAATGGCAAGTGGTAGTGGAAATGCTTCACATTCTAAGGGAAAAAGTCACATGCTCCCTCCTGTAGACACTTATTTTTAAATTTTAATTAATTAATTAATTAATTGGTCATTGCTAAATTTTCATTTTTAACCTTTTTAAGATTATTTCATTCTTTATCCTTACTTTTATTTTTATTCTATTCTAATCTTATATTATTACTTTCCATGTGATTTTGAACTTGAAACCCAGAAGTCAAAGTCGAGTTGAGTCAACTCCCATGCGAAGCAAGTCAAATAACCGAGTCAATTCGATCGTCATGCAATGCAAAAGCCAAACAAGCCAGAGACCAACTGAATTACACATGTATATGTATATATATATTTATATTATTGTGTATATTTATATTTGTATGCATATATATATATTTATATATATATTTAAATGTGTGTATACATATTTATATGTATACGTATTTATTTGTATATGTATATACACACATAAATTTTTATGTATATATTTATATATGTGTATATATTTATTTATTTATATAATATATATATATATATATATATGTATATATACACCAAAACCCCACCCCACTCTCTCTCTCACTCTTTCTTTCTTTGCTCCACGTTATAATAAAAATTGCTCTTCCCCACGAGCCATTAATTAACAAGCCACAACTACAACTCTTTCCTCTCTCCTTCAATTCCCTCCTCTCACCAACTTCGGTGGCATCCAACAACCCCCTCAAGCTTTTGAGAAGGCTATTTTGCAGTTGAAGCAGAAACAATGATTTACGTTGGGATATTTTAATGAAGCCATCATCCGCGGCTTTGTCTAAGAAAATGAACAAGAGGCATATCCTACTAAAAGCGACTACGATGTCAAGAGGACAGCCCTCGAAGAAGAACCTATTGAGAAAATCGATTCGTCACGCTTTTCTGGTAATCTAAGACATGATGACCGTGATAATGCTCGTGACTGTTGGAAAATATCTGATGGTAACAATTTCAGAGTCCGTGGCAAGCATTTTTGTTACAACAAAACAAAGAGTCCTGCGGGGAAGCATTTAATGGACCTTGTTGCTGTGGATTGGTTTAAAGACACAAAAAGAATGGATCATGTTGCTAGGCGTGCTGTGCAGCACAAGATGCTTCAGAAAAGGACCTTTTTTCTTTGGTCTTGAATTTTCAAGTTCCTGGCTCAACACGCTATAGTATGGTATTCTATTTTGTGACTCGGGAATTAGTACCTGGATCCCTTTTGCATCGGTTTGTTGATGGTGATGATGAATCCCGCAATAGTAGGCTGAAGCTTATTCCATCAGTGCCGAAGGGATCATGGATTGTTCGACAAAGCGTTGGGAGCACCCCTTGTTTGTTGGGAAAAGCAGTTGATTGCAATTATATCCGTGGTCCCAAGTACTTAGAAGTTGATATTAACATAGGTTCTTCTACTGTTGCAAATGGAGTTTTGGGGCTGGTCATCGGTGTAATTACAACATTGGTGGTTGACATGGCTTTCCTTGTACAGGCAAATACAACTGACGAGCTGCCAGAGCGGCTAATTGGTGCCGTCCCTGTGTCTCATATGGAGCTATCGTCTGCCATAGTTCCAAAGCTGGATGTGGATCCATCGTGATTGTTTTGACCACAGCCGTTGCATTTACGAGACGCTCTCTTCTTCTGTTCAGCTTCAGGGTCACCAACTAGATTTGTTGTTTAGGACCAGCGGCTAGAACTAAGAACTGGGGCGCTCGCTTCAGTCATTTCCGGAGCCAACTCTCCAGCAATGCCACCATGCTCTGGGGAGCTTAAAAGAACATGAGTTTGCACCCAAGGCATGCAGAAAACGACGCCAGCCAGAAATGTGTCAACGTGCTGCCAGCTACACCTTTCTCCTGCCAGCTGGATACCCCAACACGTGACAACAACCAGCTGCACCATTCTCTCACTGATCAGCTTATACCCTGCAGAGGACAACGAACAGGGGCAGCCAATAGGAGAGCAGGAAAAAGAAATCAGCAACCAATAGGAGCAAGGGAAGAAAGGGTAAAACAGGAAGCACAAGACCAAAATTAGCAGCCATCAGATGAAAACAAAAAAGAGAGAACCGTTAGATGGAGAATCAGAGAGAAGCAATATAAAAGCAGGCTTGAGTCAGCAGACAGGGGGATTTTTTTTCATATTTTGTGTCTTTACAAAGGGGGCTGGCTTTTAAAAATCAGGAAAGGAAAGAGCAGTTTTTGACTTTTTTTTTCGGTGGATTGGCTGGAAATAGAGAAAAGAATAGTGTCGGTGGGTTTCCCAAGTTTAGATCATTCTTATTTCCTTAAACAGTTAACTATTTTTTCAAAAAGGAGAAAGGACAGAAATATAGTTTTCACCATATTTCTTTTGGGTATTTTTGTAGACAAAGTTTCATCTTTTTGGTAAAAATTCTTTCTTTGTGTAAAAATTATTACTTTTTACTTTAAATATGATATTCTTATTTCATTATGATTATTTAATCTATAAAAATGCTAGCTTTTGTCTCTTTCATTGATGTTTACAATTTATTTAACCTTGATATCTTTTTAAGTAATTTGATTAGTTTAGTATATGTTTTAATATATTCAAGATGATGCCTTCTTATTTGTTCATTTATTTTATTTCATTTTTTTTTGTCTTGTTTTTTTTTATGTTCTTTCTCTTAATTATATATTTACATGATTATGCAAAAAGATCTTAACTTTCCTTATTTATATTCTTGTTTATTATTTTTAAAACTTGCTTTGCTTGTTCCATATGATTGTTTAGTTGAAAGTTTTAATCTTAATTAAAAAGATTACATTTTTGAGTTTATATTCATTCTTGTTTGATTAAAAATTTAATTTTGGTTATAAAGATCACAACTTTAAGTTGATAAACTTGTTTGCTTAGTTAAATGTTAGGCCTAGGACTATAAAAATTGTACCTTTTTATTTGTGAGTATTTTTGCTTGATTAAAAATGAAAATTTGGTTAATAAAAATTGAATCTTTATGTTAATTTTATTTTTTTTATTATTTAAATAGAAATAATCTTTGATTTTAAAAATTGAATTTTTAAGCTTGTATAAATGCATGTTTAGTTTAACATTTAATTTTTGATCACGGAAATTACTTTTTTGCCCTTGAATATGTGTTTTGCTTAATGCAAAAATTTATGCATGTATATAAAATTACCTTTTTGACCTTATGAATATGTTAAGTTAATTAGTAATTATATCTTGTGTTAAATTATTGTTTTGCCCTTTCATGTATGCTTTCCTAATTAAAAATCTAATCTTGCATGTAAAATTACTCTTTTGTCCTTACATGTATTTTTGCTTAATTAGTAATTATATCTTGTATTAAATTACCCTTTTGCCCTTGTATGTATGTTTGATTAATTAAAAGTCTAATCTTGTATGTAAAATTACCTTTTTAACCTCGCATATATATATATATATATTTGTTTAATTATGAATTTAATTTTGTGTAAAATTACATAATTGACCTTATTGTATACATGCTTGTTTAAATTAAGCTTGCCTATATGTGTTAAAATTAATTGCCATACAATTTGATTTTGTAAAATTGATTTTAAATTTCCATGTCCTATTTATTTATCATATTATATTGTGTAATTAATTGTGTATATATATATACTAACCCATGTTTCCTTGTCCCATTCATGCATAATTAAGTTTAGAACATCGATTTTGAAAAAATTCATATGCACGGGGTGACCGGAGGGTGCCTCGGGAGTCCGAGGTTTCCAAAGGTTTTCTCCGAAGAGAAGTTTTTTCGGAGTCTAATCAGGAATCCGATCGGGCCCGGGAAAATTTCTCATCCCTTCAAAATTAAAAAATATATTTTTCTCATTTAATTTTCATAAAAAGCATACATCATGTTTATGATTTCCTTAATTTCTTAAAATTGGCAAGTGAACTAAATTTTTTTTATTACCTTCTTTTACAAAAGGAATGTTTATTCCAAAACCTTTTATCCATTTTTACTTTTATGTTTCATTTTCATTTTATTTTAAGAAAATCCCTTGTTTAAGAGGCCCAATTAAATTAAAAGGAATGTTTATTCCAACATTAATTTCAAAACATATTTTAAAAGTTCTTTGAGAGATCTTAACTACCCAATTATAGTTAGGGCCTCTCAAATTAATCCAAGTTTTATTAAAAAACCATTTTCAAAATTTCTTTTCTTATTTTATTTATTTTTATTTCTTTCCAATGAAAGGGAATATTTATTTTCTTTTGACCTTTTTTAAATTTTCCAAAATACCTTTTTGGGAGGACTTTAGTATGTTTAATTAATTAAGACCCTTCAAGTAAACTTCATTTTTATTAAAAGACATTTTTAGCTTCAATAAAAAGAATGTTTATTCTTCAAATCTTTAAAATTCTTTTTCAAAACCAGTTTTATTTGATAAAAAGGATTTCTTTTTTAAGTTTCTTTTTTTAAAGGTCTTAATTTATTAAATTTACTAAGGTTTTCCTATTAAACTAAATTTTTGTCAAATTATTCCCTTCATTAAATTAAAAGGAATACCTATTCCGATATTGTTTTAAAATTAAACCTTTCTAAGAGATTTTAATTTAAATAATCATAATTAAAGTCTCTTAATGTAAATTTCAAAATATGAATTTGAGGATGATTATCCCAATCTTTTTGCAAAATGTTTTCAGAAAGTCTTAAATCACATTTCCATAATTGAGGCTTTCTAAATCTAAAATTCTTTGTTTTTCAAAAAAGGATGTTTATTCCCATTTTCAAATTAGACTTTGATTTTAGAAGAATGCTTACTCCTATTTAGAAATTGAATCTCATTTCTAAGTAGGAAATTTCTTCAAATTCAACATTGGGCTATGGATTTTCGCATTAAAAGGAATGTTCATTCCGACATTAAATCTTTAAATTTCGAATTTAACTTTTCTAACGGGATGTTTATCCCACATTAGAAGGAATATTTATTCCGACATTTAAAATTATGCTTTTCTTAAAATGATTTTTAAACACATTTTATTATCATTTCCCAAGTAAAATATTTTCAAGACTTTTGTGGTACCGATTTTCGAGCGTCTCGGGGTGCTAATCCTTCCCCGAGCGTAACCAACTCCTGAACCTAAAATATTTTTCGTAGACCAGTTTCTTTCCTTAACTTGACATAATCTTTCTAGATTTATGTCGAGTTAAACAAGTAGGTGACTAACCACACCTAATCAAATAAAAGGTTAGTGGCGACTCCATTTGTTTTTGGACTGTTTATCCCGAACATTTTTCATGCCATATCATTTATCGTCGGAGCGGTAAAATGTCTCGACACCTCCTACTACTTATGATGATGATTATCTAGATTTTGGTGAGTAAAGATATCCACAAAACGCTCCTACCCCTTCTATTTCTGAAGCCATGTCCAATGCCACAATTCCAATAGAAAATCAATCCCAACATAATCCATATAATCCTCCTCAAATTCCCGAATCTGAAAATACTTTCGAAAAATGCTTCAAATTTGATTTGTTCACAAAGCATATGAAGAAGGTTGAAAATTCTAACGGAACAACAACCGTCGTATGTAACTATTGTGACAAACGATTTGCTTGGTCAAAATCTAGAGGGTATGGCACATATCGAAAGCATATAGATTTGCTTATCCAAAAAAAAAGCATATAAATCAAAAATGTCACGGCCCGACCTGCCCCGGGTCGGCCACGTGGCAACCGCCGTGCTACGTTGAAGTACGTGTCTGTAGCCACACATCCGAGGCACCGCAAGGCTTGAAATAGATATCATCGCTGCAAAACAAAACTACAATTTTAATTAGAAATCATTTAATAAAATATTTAATTTATAAGTGACACCAGTAGATTAATTTAAAAAATACCTACACAGCAGAAATCACTAAGCCTAAGCCACCGACGCCTCCTAGTGAGCCTCCTTTCTAATAGCTGACCCCGTACGTAAATCTACATCCATCCACATTGGATACAGGTAAGTGACAGAGGTTCAATGAGTCTCCATCAGGGTTAGGGAAAACATGGATAATCCAAAATATAATAAAATAAATAAATAAAGTAAATAAAATAAATTTTGTTTTTAAAATCTCTTTTGAAATTCTCCCAAGGAGAATTAGATTTAAAACCTTTAAAATAAATATATACTAAATGGGTTGGCTTCTAATACACTGTAGGCACGACTGGCCGGTCGTATGCCTTACAGCACCAAGGGCTATCTCTTTTCTCTTAAAATATACTTTCATCATTTCTCTTTCTCTAGCCCGTTCCCTCGGTGGTAGCCAGCTGTGGTAGAACATAGCTCTGGAGCCCTGGCGAGCTTCCCTACGTGCCTCTCCCAGCGTCTCGTCTCACCGTACCCCTCGACAGGCGGTCCGCGGCTGAGAATCTAGCATACTTTCTCTAACTCGGTCCACGCTCCCACATATATTAGAGCCCGAGGAGCCACTCAATTACTTATCTCTCGTCCCGCATCCCATCCATATATTTATCATATATAAATATATATTCAAAACATTTATGTTTAAAACATTTAAACACACACAAACCTTTAGATTTTAAGATCATCCCACCCTCTAAGTGGGTGTATCACAAAATAAAAAGTGTGTGTCGTGGATTACCCTTATCCCAAAACAGTTGTAAAACCTTTTTAAAACAATTTATATTTTAAAAACATTTTGTCCCTAGTGGCTAAACACTGAAAACAGGGTCACTCATAGTATTGGGAGAATCATATACTCCCAAGCGCTCCATGTAGCTTTAACCTCCGGTGCATCGCCGCATTTGACTATCCAGAGCCCTAATACATGGAAATATACATTAGCATTCATAATTAAATTTATGAATGCACCTACGAGGCTCTAATATGACCTATGACTGGATTTGAATGTGATTCGGGGCTTAGAAAAGTGTCCGGGAGGTTTCGGGGTAAAAATCAGACACTTGGTGAAAAATTACGAAAATGCCCCTAGGGACCCGTGGGCTCCACACTCAGGTTGGGCCCTACCGGCCCAGCTCGGCCCATATCTGGGCCAGGCAGGCCCCCTACGTGGCTGGGTCTGGCCTAGCCTGTTTCTAGGCCCAAAAGGCCCTTCCCTTGTGAGTTGGGCCGAGCCCAACTCAGTTTTTTGCCCAACAGGGCCCAACCGGCCGTTTTGGGCCAAAAAGGCCCAGTCCCGCGCTGGACCTGGGCGGCGAGTCTCTCCCGCACGGCAGAGACTTGGCTTCCACGCGGGAGCCGTCCAAAGGCCTCGGGTTCCGAGGCTTTTCCTCGATTCCCGAGCCCCTCGGTCCACCGATTCGCGTGAAATTTGAAATGGAGGTTCCTCTCACCTCCCACGACACGTTTACCGAAGTAGAAACGAGAATCACAAGCTCAAAGTTCCTAGATCTCAAATCTAAGCTAGAAATCTAACTAAAAAGCTGAACCTAACTTTGAACTTGGATCTCTCCTAGACCAATGCAGGGATAAGCGTGAAAACTTAATAGAACGTAGTTCAAGGAGTTAAGAACAACTCACCAAGATCTCGCCTTGAACTTAAGGTCGGTTTGTCCGGATCGGCCAAAAGTCCAAAATTGCTCCGAGAGAGCAAATAAGAGGAGAGAAGAGAGGGAGAAGAAAAAATGAGAAGGGGAAAACTCATATCCCCCTATTTATCGGGCCTACTCAGACCCCGGGCCAGACTTTTCTCCCTCTTTAAAACCTTTCATAATTTCGATCCTTGGCCAGATCCACCAACCAATTCACCAATGGATGCCCAATCCATTGGCTATGGACTTAAAGATGTCCACTTTAACAATTTCATGCAGGGTCACCATCTCATCATCCAACTCCGTCTTGTCTTAAGCTTGACTTCTCTTCTGACTTGACACAGTCGGACCGACATATTGTTTAATTATTACGTCATCTTACACTATTTTGTTCGTACGAAAAAAGTCGTGCTACGTCCGGGTGTGCAAAAAACATCCTACTCAAGTTGAAGCTGCAAGATCACAAACACAAATACCCTTCCAAGGTATCCTACTTCCACTAATCAATTATTTCATTACACCGATGCAAATAATAGAGATCAATTGGCACAAATGGTTGCGGTTGAACCCTTACCATTTTCTTTTGGTGAAAAAGCTGGTTTTATTAATTATTGTCATAATGTATTAAATCCTTCTACATGTCATGTTCTTAGAACCACTCTCACACGAACACTTCTTAAAATTTATAAATTAGGAAAAATATGCTTATCATGATGTCACACCCCGACCCGCTCGGGTTGGCCACGTGGCAATAGCCGTGCTACCTCGAAGTAGGTGCTGGCCAGTCACGCACCTGAAGCACCGCAAGGCATAGAAATGGATACCATCGCTGCAAAACAACGAAAACTTTAATTAAAAATCATTTAATAAAATAATTAAACTTACAAGATGTACCAGTGGATTAATTTAAAAGAATACCTACACAGCGGAAACTATTAAGCTTAAGCCACCGACGTTTCCTAGTGAGCCTCCATTCTATTTGCTGACCTCGTACGCGAATCTGCATCCACCGACATTGGATACAGGTGAGTGACAGAGGTTCTATGAATCTCCATCGGAGTTAGGGCAATTAAGGGAAATCTAAAATAAAATAATAATAAAATAAATATTTTTCTTTTCAAAACTCTTTTATGGTTCTCCAACCGAGAACTCTCTTTAAAAATACTTTAGATAAATAAATAAATAAATATACATAACATGGGCTGGCATCTCTATCATACTGAAGGTGCGACCCGTCGATCGTCTTATGCCTCACTGCACCGAGGGCTATCTCTTTTCTCATTCAAAAATATTTTCTCTTTTCTATCTCTCTAGCCCTTTCCCTCGGTGGTGCCTCGCTGTGGTGGAACACAACGAACTGGAGCCTGGCGAGCTTCCCTACGCCTCTCCTAACCAGGTCTCGACTCACCGTGCCCCTCAATAGGCGGTCCACGGCTGAGTATCTAGCATGCTTTCTCCAACTCGTGTCACGCCCCACCCGCCTGGGGTCGGCCACGTGGCAACCGCCGCGCTGCCTCGAAGTACGTGCAGGCCGATCATGCACCAGAAGCACCGCAAGGTATTGAAATGGATATCATCGCTGCAAAACAACTAAAACTTTAATTAAAAACCATTTTAATAAAATAATTAACTTTATAAGATGTACCAGTGGATTAATTCAAAAGAATACCTACACAGCGGAAACTACTAAGCCTAAGCCAACGACGCCTCCTAGTGAGCCTCCAATCTATTGGTTGACCTCGTACGCGGATCTGCATCCATCCACATTGGATACAGGTGAGTGACAGAGGTTCAATGAATCTTCATCAGGGTTAGGGATAACAGGGTAATCAAAAATATAATAAAATAAAATAATTAAAGTAAATAAAACAGATTTTGTTTTCAAAACCTCTTTTGAAATTCTTCCAAGGAGAAATAAATTTTAAAACCTTTAAAATAATTATATACTAATGGGCTGGCACCTAATACACTGAAGGCACGACTGGCCGGTCGTATGCCTTACTGCACCGAAGGCTATTTCTTTTCTCTTCAAATTCATTTTCTCTTTATCTCGTACACTAGCCCGTTCCCCCAGTGGTGCCTCACTGTGGTGGAACACAGTGAACTAGAGCTCTGGTGAGTTTCCCTATGCACCTCTCCCAACCAGACTCGACTCACCGTGCCCCTCGATAGGCGGTCCACGGCTGAGTATCATGCATGCTCTCAAACTCGATCCACGCTCCCGTAAATTGGAGCTCCGAGTAATCCCACTCAATCACTCCTCTTCCAGGGGCATCATACCCCAATAATCATAATAATAATAATAATAATATTTCTTATATAAATATTAAAAACATATAAACACACAGGCTTTATATTTTTAAAATCATCCCACCCTCTAAGTGGGCGTATCACAAAATAAAAAGTGTGTGTCGTAGATTACCCTTATCCCAAAACAGTTGTAAAACCTTTTTAAAACAATTTATATTTTTAAAACATTTTGCCCTAGTGGCTAAGCACTGAAAATAGGGTCGCTCACAGTATTGGGAGATTCGTATACTCCCAAGCGCTCCATGTAGTTTTAACCTCCGGCGCATCGCCGCATTCGATTATCCGGAGCCCTATTACATGGAAATATACATTAGCATTCATAATTAAATTTATGAATGCACCTAAGAGGCTCTAACATGATCTAAGATGATGTTTGGATGTGGTTTGGAAGGCTCGGAAGTGTTTCGAATCGATTTGGGGTCAATTAGGGTTTCGGGAGGTAAAATGACTATTTTACCCCTAAAGGGCAAGACTGGCGCCGGAACTAGAGTGAACCGGTGCCGGTTCTCTTAGACCACAAGGTCGGTCGCCGGCATGCAGAAACAGCACCGGTTCTGCACAGATCCGGCGCCGATTCTGTTCTGGGTTTCCAACCCGAAATTTCTTCAATTTTTCTCTAAATTCAAAAACCGATGCAATCGTCCACCAATTTAGCTACAATTTCATATGCATGTACCTTAATGCATCCATGACACGTTTACCGAAAGAAAAACAAGAATCACAGGCTCAAAGTTCCTAGATCCCGAATATAAACTAGAAATTAACTAAAAGCTGAATCTAACTTTGAACTTGGATCTCTCCTAAACCGATGCATGAAAAAGCGTGCAAACTTAGAAAAACGTAGATCGAGGAGTTAAGAACAACTCACCAAGATCTTGCCTCGAACTTGCAGTCGGTTTGTCCGGATCTGCCAATTGTCCAAAAATGCCTCCGTTTGGCTCCAGAGAGAAAAAGAAAAGAAAATGAAAGAAAAAGAAAAAGAGAAATGAGGAAAAGCTTCGGATCACCCTTATTTATAGAGGAGCCCGACACCGGGTCTACTCGGGCCCCGGGTCAAACTTTTTCCCCTTTTTCAACTTTCTTTCATTTTCACCCGTTGGTTAAATCCTTTGCTTTCTTGTGCCAACGGGGCCCATAATAAATTTCTAGGGACTTATTTGGAGGTCTTTTTGGCATTTACTAATTTCCATGCACGGTTAATTACTTTTTCTTCTAACTCCGTCTTATCCTAAGCTTATGTTCTTTTCTGACTTGACACAGCTGGACCGACTTATTATTCAATTATTACATCATCTTACACTATTCCGTTCGTACGAAAAGGTCGTGCTAGGTCCGGGTGTGTCAACTCGTCCACGCTTCCGCATATATTAGAGCCCGAGGAGCATCCATCTCAATCACTCATCTCTCAAGGGTATCGCACCCTTAAAAATCATAATAATAATATTTCATAATTATAGATATATATGTATAAAACATACATTTTTAAAATATATAAAAACACACACATAAGTATTTATATTTCTTTTTTTGAAAACGTCCCACTCACTGTATGGGTATATCACCATGCAAGTGTGTGTGTGTGTGGATTTCCCGTATCCCAAAGCCCTTGAAAACGTTTAAGTTTTTAAAACCTTTGTTCCCAGTGGCTAATCAAAGAAGTCTAGGCCACTCACAGTATTTGGAAGATTCGTATAGTCCCTAGCGCTCCATGTAGCTCAACCTCCAGAGCATCGCCGCATTCGATTCACCCGGAGCCCTAATACATAGAAATATATGTTAGCATTCATAATTAAATTTAAGAATGCACCTACGAGGCTCTAGCATGACCTAAGATGATGTTTGGATGTGGTTTGGAAGGCTCGGAAGTGTTTCAAATCGATTTGGGGTCAATTCGGGTTTTGAGATGTGAAATGATCGGTTTACCCCTAAAGGGCAAGACTGGCGCCTGATCTAGAGTGAACCGGCACTGGTTCTCTTAGACCAAAAGGCCGTCCACCGACAACTAGAAACGGCGCCGATTCTGCATAGATCCGGTGCCAGATCTGTTCTGGGTTTCCAACCCAAGAATTCTTCAATTTTTCTCTTAGCTCGAAAACCGATGCAATCGTCCACCAATTCAGTTACAATTTCAGATGCATATACCTTAATGCATCCACAAAACATTTACAGAAAGAAAAATGAGAATCACAAGCTCAAAGTTCCTAGATCTCAATTTTAAACTAAGAATTTAACTAAAAAGCTAAACTAACTTTGAGCTTAGATCTCTCCTAAACCAATACATGAAAATACGTGCAAACTTAGAAAAATGTAGATCGAGGTGAGTAGAATAACATATTAGAAACTCACCTTGTTTTACAGGCCGGTTTGTCCGGATCTGCCAATTGTCCAAAATGCCTCCGTTTGGCTCCAGAGAGAAAAGAGAAAAAGAAAGAAAAAAAGAAAATGAGAAAATGAAGGAAAAGCTTCAGCTTTCCTCTATTTGTAGAGGAGCCCGACACCGGGTCTACTCGGGCCCCGGGTCAAACTTTTTCCCCTTTTTCAACTTTCTTTCATTTTTACCCGTTGACTAAATCCTTTGATTTCTTGTGCCAACGGGGCCCATAATAAATTTCTATGGACTTAATTGGAGGTCTTTTTGGCATTTACTAATTTCCATGCACGGTTAATTACTTTATTTTCCAACTCCGTCTTATCCTAATTTTAACATCTCTTCTTAATTAGACACATCCGGACCACCGTATTGTTCACTTAATACGCCATCTTACACTATTCCATTTGTACGAAAAAGTCGCATTAGGTTCGGGTGTGTCAACTCTCCACTCCTTCTAAAAATTTCGTCCTCGAAATTAAATGAGGTAGCTTGGGGAGGTTTGGCTTCCATTCGAAGCCCTTCTTTCGTTTTCAAACAGTGTTCGCATCACTATTCACTACTGAAGTCCACCACGCTTCCACTGCGCACTCTGATCATTCTCTTTCTCAAGAGTGTCTTCATAGCCCCTCTACTCTTGAGTTTGAACCTCATCTTTTCCTTAATATAGCCTACCCTTACCTATTACTGGTTAGGCCTTCTTCAATCCAGTTGTGTCACTCGAAGGTTCTTCCTTCGCTTTAGCTGTGTTTGCTCGATCTTCTCATTTTGTCCTTATCTTATCCTTCAAGCCTTTCTTGACGAGATTATCCTTTTGTTTCTTCTAAGGTTCCACACCTCTTACTTTTCTCAAGAGTTCCATCTCCGTTCTCATTGCCACTGCCTCTCACTTCAAGGCCATCCTTTGACGCGTTCCTCGTCATTCATGGTCTTGTACTCATCTTTGTAACCAAGCTATTAGGAAAGACCTTAGGTTAACTGCCTCGCCTTCACGGCGAGGATGCGGTGAGTTAATTATCTTTTCTCCTTACCTTGGTTTTGTTTCTTCGTTTCGTTCCTTACTTCCACTTTCTCTCTTTCTGATTTCCTTCTATTCACACTTATGGCGTATGAGTCGAGCTCCTGTACACACTGGCCCACACTCAACCATATCACAATAGAGGAATCAGAGATCATGCCCTCTCGGCTCTCACAATCTGACCCACTCTCTGACCGCCCATCACAATTACACATAGGGCCTTCGGCCCATCACATTTCATCTCTCATATTCTCTGGGATGGAGAACTCTGGGTGGCCTCATGCACACCCCAATCACACACTGGGCCGGTCCTCTCGAGTGGTCATCACAGAGATCCTCAAGATCTCAATCTCTGACCCTTCATCTCATGGGGGCGCCTCACATGGCTCCCAAGTTACTCATACCTGAGCCTCGACCTCATAACCATCCATTTCATCTCTCCAGCCTCTCAAGCTTTCATTTGTCTTTTAGGCCTCTTAGGCCTCTCAAATTTCCCCACTGACATCCCCGTCATCACTAGACGTAGCCGATCGTACCATGTCATGATTGCTGCGTGCTCTTTGTCTTCGTGCTTCTCTTCACTATGACTTCCTTTTCCTCTTTTCATCAGTGGTGTTATCTAGGGTTTCCTTATCCCCATCTCTACCCTTTTCTCTCCTCTTACTCACCCACAATCCATTGTGGGGTCCACCTTTTCTTGTCTTCCCATCAACGCGGAACAATGTAACTCACGCGCGTCACACTCATACAGCATTCTTTGTAGCTTTTTCATCTTCGTGTTTCTCTTTTGAAGTTTCCCTTCCTTTCACTTAACTTGACCTTTTCTTTGGTCCATTGCCATCTTTAGGCATCACCTACAACTCTTGAAATCTCCATGCCCCTTTTCCTTAGGGTCATTTCCACGGATTTCTCTTCTTCACACTCCTTACTCTTGATCCATGTGATCTTTCACATCTTATCCAAGGTTTCCTTCACCTTGGCTTTATTCTTTCTCTTCTTGCTTTCTTTTCTGTCTTTCCCTATCATCTTCATCCTTATTTCTCTTTTCATCTGATACCTTTGATTCTCTTGGGTGTTAGAATTTCCTTTTCTCCTGCTGCTTATACTGGCTGTGCTCATAGAAGTTCATAAACTTAATCAATTCCTTTCCTTATCCCTTGTTCATAGGAGTATGGGGATTCTTTCTTGTTATCTTTTCTGTCTCAGTTCCCTCATCTCTTACTTTCCATGTGTGTGTTTCCTTTATCTTAGCCGTCTTCGGCTCTTAATCCATCGATATCTCTTCTTTGTCTTTCCATACCATGGTTTATATATCGCGGACAACACCTTTCTCTATCCTTCATTGCCTCATAATCTTGTCCGCACTAAGCTAATTCCATTTTAGCTTGTTTTAGCCCCATCTCCCATATCCTTTCTTCACTTTCATTCTTCGGGGAGGTTATCCTCAAAGTTAGCTTACTTCCCTCCTTCTAAAAGATTTAAGTTATCCTTTTTTTTCCTTGATTCCTTAACCTCGATCCCTTTTGTCTTACTTTACTTCTTTGTTTTCATCCTTTTGTCTTTCTCGGTTTCAACCATTATTCTGGTTCATGCTTGATCACCTTTTTATCTTCTCCAGTTTCAATTGTCACCTTATTTATCCTTGTTTTATCCTCATTCCTTTCTTTGACTCTTACTTAGGTCGATCCACTTTCCTTATTCTATGTGTTTAATTATTCTTCACTTCCTATTATCATTATCATTACCATTATTATCATCATTATCATTATCCTCATTATCATCATTCTTTCACCTTTGTTTACTCCATTCTAATTTCATATCCTTACTCATCCTTATTCGTCATCCATTAAGATACAATCATCTCCATTCACTCGTTTCCTACGAGTGCTCCTTTTCTCATGTTTTCTCCAATTTTTCTTTCTATCGAATCTCCTTATCTCTTCTTCTATCACTTAACTAATCAGGGTTTTTCTTTCCTCTCATTTCACCAATCCATACTTTAGCCCTTTTGTTCTCTTCTTCCACATTCAAGTAATCAGGGTTTTCCTTTTCCTTTCACCAATCTATATCCTTCAGCCCTTTTTGTTTTTCAGTTTTGGCCTTCAATAATCCTTGTTTATTCTTTCTCTCCTTTGACTTATTCGTTTTATGATGTAGTGCCTTGGCTTGACTCACATTTGGGGTTCATTATACTCGACTTTCTTTAACTAACATCTGTTTCTAAGTCTTTTATTCACCTTCTTTCACTAGATCTTTCTTAGTTCTCTTTCTAGGTTTCTTTTAATCCCCTTTTTGTTCTTTTTTCTTTAACCTATCTCTAGGTTATTTATCTAGGTTTTGTCTAGAATCCTAACTTCCTAGTCTTAATCTTTTACTAATCCTGGTTAGTCATTTGGATCTATTAACCTATGGTTCATTATGAAATTATCGCTAATTAAGGTTAAAATTTTCTAGTGATAGGTTATATTTTTTCTTCTTTTAAGGCTCTATTCCTAGTTAGCCTATACTTAGTTCATCAACTGAACTAAGTCTCTCTTTCTTCTAGGCCTTGTTTCTCTTTTATTAGCCTAGGATCTTCTTTTACCTAGGATTCTTATGCTTTCTTTCTTCATTAAGAAAGCCTCCGCACTACATCACGACATTTCTACATCCATTGTTTAAGGGTTTGCTTTTCTTCTCTTTTCCCTTCTTCTTTCTCACCAGCTCCTTCTGGTGATGACTTCACAACTCTGGAGAAAATTCTCTTCGTGCCTTCCATTAGCACGTATGCAGGCATTCTCATCATTACTGTGTATCCCATTCTTTCCACTTGCTTACTTCCCATTGTCTTCATCAAGATTATTTCTTATTATCCTTTGGAAGTCTCCTCCTTCTTACTCTTATTATCAACCAATGATAAAGGGTACACCACCTTTAATCTCCTTAGTAGTGGAGGTTTACAACTTATCTTTCTCCTTATTCCATTTCATCTATCTTCATTTCCTTTCTCTTCTCTTCCTCCATTATCCTGCTTAACACTGGTATCCAATGGTCAAACAAGTAGTAACGGATGTACTACTCGTTGACGACTTGGATGTAATCTCTTTTCATTCTCGCCTCATTATCCGTCTTATTATCCTTGCCTTATTCCTCCTCATCGTTTCCCAAGAATGGCTTCTCTTTTGTTCTCTTTCCTTACTCTTCTTTTTTGTCATCCTTGAATCTTTTAGGGTTTTCTCTTATCAATCCCTTTCACATCCTCAAGTGATTCTCCCATATCTCACCTCTCATGATCTTGGGCTCACTTTTTCTTTTCCTATTTCCTTGGGTACTTCTCCTCGATTGACTTCAAACGAACTCCTTTTCGTCCACCAATACCCCCTTTCAAGAAGTCGGCTAGACCTTGCTGTAACTTCTCTCAGTTCATGCCCACTCCCCCGAGCATCATCCAGGCAATCTGTGGGCTTATCCCACCAGACTTGCCAACCTATGGGCTCTTCGGCAATCACTTCACTTCACCTCCCATTTGATGCTTTGTGAGGTCCTCCTCGATCCTTCATCTGGTTACTCGGATACTTCATCTCATGTCCTGAGGTTTTTCAACTACGTCTTCCGTGATCGATCCTTCGATTTCTTTCATTCTAACCCAACTCTCTCTTCTAGGTTACACCCAATGGTGTAGAGAACGAGAGAAGTGGGGTTAGGTTAGCGTTCACGCACGTTATGCCTACATTGGCCTCGCTCTAGCCGCTTTACTTCCTCCCAACTCTTACACGACACTAGTGTAAAGAATAGGGGAACGCATCTAATTTAAATTTCAACTCGCTACTTTACTAGCGAGTCTCGATGTTCACAACTTCAAGAATTGAACATCGAAGGTTGTAGGCATCGAACCAGTTTCCACTAGTAAGCCTCTAACTAGGCTTTCTCGAAGGACTAGATGAGACATCATCTATCTCGTCATCTCAAGGGAACTACCATCCCTTGCACAGATTAGCTGTCGAGTAGAAGGAACATTAAAAGCTGAAAATTTGGGTTTGGGGAGTTTCTTGGATAGTGTGCATTGCTTGCACGAATCTCGAGGAAAAGGTGGTCATGATGTCTTCTCACTTAAGACCACACTCGAGAACACTATTTGGTGGCTTGATGCTAAAGAAGGTACTCTAAGAGTAGGTTTGATCATTTACAATGCTTTCGAGTAGCTACATACTCGAACTCTGGAGTTCTAAACCTATTTAATCCATTGGCTTCGAAAGCGTTTAAAAACATTTTGAAAATACTTTATAGTTTTTGAAAACAGTCAGAATCTTTTAAATGCTCTGATACCTTTAATGTTGTCATGCCCCGACTTGCCCAGGTCGGCCACGTGGCAATCGCCACGCTGCCTCAAAGTACATGTTGGCCAGTCACGCAACTGAAGCACCGTAAGGCATAGAAATGGATACCATCACTGCAAAACAACTAAAACTTTAATTAAAAATCATTTAATAAAATAATTAAACTTACAAGATGTACCAGTGGATTAATTTAAAAGAATACCTACACAGTGAAAACTACTAAGCCTAAGCCACCGACGTTTCCTAGTGAGCCTCCATTCTATATGCTGACCTCGTATGCGAATCTGCATCCACCGACATTGGATACAGGTGAGTGACAGAGGTTTTATGAATCTCCATCGAGGTTAGGGCAATTAAGGGAAATCCAAAATAAAATAATAATAAAATAAATATTTTTCTTTTCAAAACTCTTTTCTGATTCTCCAAACGAGAACTCTCTTTAAAAACACTTTAAATAAATAAATAAATGAATATACAGAAAATAGTCTGGCATCTCTATCATACTGAAGGCGCGACCCGTCGGTTGTCTTATGCCTCACTGCACCGAGGGCTATCTCTTTTCTCATTCAAAAATATTTTCTCTTTTCTATCTCTCTAACCCTTTCCCTCGGTGATGCCTCGTTGTGGTGGAACACAACGAACTGGAGCCTGGCGAGCTTCCCTACGTGCCTCTCCTAACCAGGTCTCGACTCACCGTGCCCCTCAATAGGTGGTCCACGGCTGAGTATCTAACATGCTTTCTCTAACTCGTCCACGCTCCCGCATATATTGGAGCCCGAGGAGCATCCCTCTTAATCACTCATCTCTCAAGGGTATCGCACCCTTAAAAATCATAATAATAATATTTCATAATTATATATATATGTATAAAACATACATTTTTAAAATATATAAACACACACACAAGTATTTATATTTCATTTTTTGAAAACGTCCCACTCACTGTGTGGGTATATCACCATGCAAATGTGTGTGTGTGTGTGGATTTCCCGTATCCCAAAGCCTTTGAAAACATTTATGTTTCTAAAACCATTTTTAAAACCTTTGTTCCCGGTGGCTAATCAAAGAAGTCTAGGCCACTCACAGTATTTGGGAGATTCGTATACTCCCAAGCGCTCTATGTAGCTCAACCTCCGAAGCATCGCTGCATTCGATTTACCCGGAGCCCTAATACATGGAAATATATGTTAGCATTCATAATTAAATTTATGAATGCACCTACGAGGCTCTAGCATGACCTAAGATGATGTTTGGTTGTGGTTTGGAAGGCTCGGAAGTGTTTCAAATCGATTTGGGGTCAATTAGGGTTTCGAGATATGAAATGACCGTTTTGCCCCTAAAGGGCAAGACTGGTGCTGGATCTGGAATGAACCGGCGTCGGTTCTCTTCGACCAAAAGGTCATCCGCCGACAACCAGAAACGGCGCCGATTCTGCATAGATCCGGCGCTAGATGTTCTGGGTTTCCAACCCGAGAATTCTTCAATTTTTCTCTTAGCTCGAAAACCAATGCAATCATCCACCAATTCAGCTACAATTTCAGATGCATATACCTTAATGCATCCACAACACGTTTACCGAAAGAAAAACAAGAATCACAAGCTCAAAGTTCCTAGATCTCGATTTTAAACTAAGAATTTAACTAAAAAGCTAAACTAACTTTGAGCTTAGATCTCTCCTAAACCAATGCATGAAAATGCGTGCAAACTTAGAAAAACGTAGATCGAGGTGAGCAAAATAACATATTAGAAACTCACCATGTTTTACCGGCCAGTTTGTCCAGATCTGCCAATTGTCCAAAATGCCTCCGTTTGGCTCCAGAGAGAAAAGAGAAAAAGAAAGAAAAAAAGAAAAAGAGAAAATGAAGGAAAAGTTTCGGCTTTCCTCTATTTATAGAGGAGCCCGACACCGAGTCTACTCGGGTCCCTGGTCAAACTTTTTCCCCTTTTTCAACTTTCTTCAATTTTTACCCGTTGGCTAAATCCTTTGATTTCTTGTGCCAACGAGGCCCATAATAAATTTCTAGGGACTTAATTGGAGGTCTTTTTGGTATTTACTAATTTCCATGCACGGTTAATTACTTTATTTCCCAACTCCGTCTTATCCTAATTTTAACATCTCTTCTTAATTAGACACATCCGAACCGACATATTGTTCACTTAACATGCCATCTTACACTATTCCATTTGTACAAAAAAGTCGTATTAGGTCCGGGTGTGTCACATGTCGTGTTCTTATAGATCTCTTTTTTGTGGTAGATTTTTTCATCAAAGATATGCTTGTCATGTTTTAAATTTATGTATTCAAAGTGGGTTAGAAATACTTTCTGATTTTATTGTGCCTATCAAAAAGATAATTCAATATTTATGAAGACATCCGGGACAAATGAGAGTATGGTCAAAATTTTGCAAAACAAATGGCAAACATCCCATAAGATTTTCACATGATGTTCCTACTCGTTGGAACTCTACCTATAAATTATTTTCTCAAAGTGAAGACCATAAAGATTTATTATGTAATTTTATGCTACATAATGTTAATGATATTATTATTTATCTTCATTATTGTAACATTTGTACTAAAATTTGTCAAATATTAAAAGTTTTTAATGATGCTACTAGGGTTTTATCCAGTGTTTATTATTCTACTACACATTTATTTGTTATTGAGACTCTTAATATTGTTTATGTATTGCTTGACTCTAGTGAAGATGTTGAATTATTATCTTGTGTTAATACTATGAGAGATAAATGGTTACAATATTATCAAAATATTCCAATTATTTATTTACTTGCATTAGCTTTTTATCCACGTTGTAAATAAGATGGTTTGAATGAATATATAAAAGCATATTATTTATGTTTAAAATTAAATGTTGATATTAATATGGTATGTACTAGTATTAAAAATTTATTTTTTGAATTATATGAAGATTATGCTAGAATTCATGGCATTAATGTTGGACAAAGTGACACTCAGTGTAAAGTTTCTAACTCATTGCTTCCTAGGGGGTATCAATTATTAGCTCAAAAAAGAAAAAAGTTTTTAGGTTCATCTTCATCATCCACAAGCTCAAGTCCCGAGCTTGAGAGTTATCTAACAGCTTCTTTTGAGTTTGTTGATAATAGTAGCTTTGATCTTTTACAATGGTGGAAGGAGCATCAAAAACATTTTCCTATTTTGAGTATCATAGCCAAACAAATCTTTGCAACACCGATTTCAGCAGTTGCCCTGGAATAAGAGTTTAGTGCCGGTGGAAATATATTGGATGAAAGACGTTCTTGTTTGAGTCCTGACTCAATTGAAGCTCAAGCCCTTCTTGATGATTGGACTAAAGTGCAATATAGACAACAAGAATTTGAGCGACAACAAGAATTTGAGCAAGACTTTGGTTATGATATTATCGAGGAACAATCCACAGAAGGCACCAATGGTAGCGACTAGAATAAAAAAAGGTAAGAGAACTATGTAAACTTTGATTCCTCTTAAACTTAACAAAAAGGATATGTACGCAACTTAATTGTGGTAAGAATTAAATGCAAGCTCAATTTCTTTTCTTTTTTTTACAATTTTTTTTCATACACTTAGGGTATTAGTTTTAATTTAGATGGAGAGGAGCCATTTTTTTCTTTTAATTTGAAAATTTTAAATTGCATATTACCGCTCCATTATCGTTGTAATTTTTTTTTTCAAAATAAAATAAAATAAGTAGACCAATTTTAAAAATTTACATATCCTTGTACTATTTATTTAGTTTATTTTTATGATCTTTTTTTGTAAAACTAATTAATTTATTTGGAAGTATTTATTTGGAAGTAATTTTTTTACACATTTAATCTATTGTATTTATGTAAAAAAAATGTACAAATTAAAAAAAAAAGGAACCAAACTGACCGAACCATTTTAAAACTAAAACTGGAACCGTATTGGAACTGAAACCGGAATCGAACCGGAGCCTTAAGGTTCCGGTTTCGGTTCATTTGGAACTAAACCAAAATCGTTGATTCAGAACCGAACCGAAACCGAACCGAGGTCACCACTAGAGGGAACTAAACGAAATTTTTGTGACTAGAGTAAACTTTGGACATGGACTTTAGCTATCAATAGGACCTAAATCTATTCAAGGTTCGGGCTGCCCACCCCAACCTGCAAATCGAGCATGAATAGGTTAGGCCGCAAACATGAACGTGAAGATTCAAAGTTTCAAACCCAGCCCTTTAATATTAAATATAATTAATAATTAGATCTTATTTCATTTAATTTTAATTGTATAATATATCAAAAACAAAATCCTACATTAAATATTAATATTATAATATTTTTATAATAAATTTAAAAAATATGGATAATATCGACAAATCTAAGAGAGACTTTGGAGAGAACAAAATTACTTCCAAGTAAACCAGGTCTGACCCAATTCGACTCAACTCATAAACACCTCTAATCGGACCCGAGTTTAACGAAGCTTATGAACACCTCTATTCAGCACTTGGCTTAACTTGATGCTTTAAAACTTCTTTTTTTTTTTAATTCTCACTTATGAGTGTGAAGTTTGGTAAAAATCTCAATTAAGACCCAACATTAAAAAAAATCTAAATTCCTAACATTATCCAATAAGGTCAAATTAAGGTAGACCTAACAATTCGTGTTTCCGTATCGTGTAAACATATGTTATTAATAGTCATTAATCCAAACACGAACACGACACGAATACGACACGAAAATTAATAGTATCGTGTCGTGCCATGTAAATATGTATCATTAACAGGAATTATGTCAAATACAAACACGATATGATTAGCTTCCGTGTCATGTAATCGTATCATGTAAATACACATAATTAATTGAAATTATTATATTATTCCTATAATAAATAAAAAATTCATAAAATTCAATACATTTTCAATTATATTAAAGGTAATTGTGTTTAACTTATTTTAGGCATTTTAATCATGTTTGACACACTTAAGACACGAAACACGTTTAATCTTAACCGTGTTGGCACGATTAAAACACAAAATACGTTAAGGCTAAACACTAACACAATAACTTCGTGTCATTCACATATCGTGTCCAAAATTATCAAATCTAAAAAAAGCTTACAATCTAATTTAGCGATTGGACATGTGATACATAACCTACTAAGGACCATTAAATCTTTTACCAGACTCTTATTTGATACCATTGGATAACATTTGATATTTAAATGGCCTTCTTTAAAAGTTGGACCCTCAATTAAAATTTCTGCCAAGATTGAGATCCTCAACTGAGATTTCAACCCTTTTTTCTCTTTCTCTCGAAAGGTCCTAATATAAATTAATCCCAATCATCAAAACTTTTCATTGAGAATCCATAAATTTGAATATCAATCTGTAGTCAAAGGAAGATGTCCTTTTCAATAAAAAAAAAGGAAAGGGATTATCAATTTTCAACATTGACTCGTAAACGTTATTTGAGGCTGCGTAATCTGTTCTTTTCATATATACATGCTGAATCAGTAATTCATATATTTCATACTACTACCTCTATGAGGTGCCAATTGCCAAATTATTTTTTTCCTTTGGCTGGGGGGTAGAGAACTCTGGTAAACAAAATAACTAAGGGGTAGAGAACTCCGGTAAACAAAATAACTAAGTACAGTGGACTCTTTTAACTTTAATCTTACATTGATTTCAAAATGAAGCCTCATATTTCCTGAAAAAGAGTGCATTAGTCATGATTTTCAATTTTACAGAAAAGAAAAAATGAATCCCCCAATATTCTTTCAGATTTAACAATGTATCGGTAGCACAAATGGGGGTAAAAAATGGAAAAGAAATTACCCATCTGGAAGGAAGCAACACTAACAACTGGCTAGCCTCCAGCCTCATCCAAGTCATCCTAACTGCTCTTCCAGTTCACCCTCGCACTCAAGAATTGTGGTTGGGAAACATTGCCATTTACAACTATAAGTGAGACTGAGATGGGAGTGAAGGGCTTGAAACAAGAAACTATCTGACCAAAGAATTCACAGTCAAAAATTGAGGAGCATCATCAATTTATCTAAGGTTTCCGGATAGAATTTCCTCGCAAATAGGTAACATGGTCGTCTGATACCATTCCATAGGCAAGGCTGCACCTGCTCCTCACTCTGAAGGACAAATAAAAAGGAAAACTGCATTGAGAATCTACTAATCTGACCAACTTCAGAAAGCACGAGGGAATTTGTTCAAAATGGATACCTTTTCATTACTTGTTACATGGACACTTAAGTCAATCGACTGCAAAAATATAATACAAAATTCGTCAGAATTTAAATTAATCATTATTGGTAAACCTTAGATATACCCTAGTTTTCCCAGATGACAATGCAAGACTTCATCATTGTAGAAAGGAACTACATATTTTCAGTTTATCTCATAAAATGTAAAGGTGGTGAGTTGTTGAGTATTGGCATATTTCGCCTTTTTGTGGTGAAATATGAGGGTGTATTATCCTAATGAACATACTACACCACACTCATTAGCATCAATAAACACAGTGGGAAGTAGTTACCGCAAAGGTTGCTTAACAACATAGAGAAAAGCACATGTACCGTAATATTCTTCAGAAGGTCATCTGTAACATCCTGAGCTCTATATGATTTAGGATGCCACTTTCTCTCAGACCAGTCAACATGTGTTACTGACCAGTTTGCAATACCACCAGGATCAATCATCTGACAGCACACAAATGAAAAAAATATATATATATTAGGAGAGGCCAAAATGAAAGATAGGAAACATGATCCAGAGTATGATTCTCACATGGAAAAAGGTTGGCAAGTAATGCTCATCGGCAATGCAATTTTTGCCATCCAAACCTGGCTGTAATAATCAAGAATATAAATGCCAATGTGTCAGCAACATTAAACTTATTCTCAATAATTCTATCTGTTTGAGATCATCTACAGGGGGGGGTGGGGGTGTGTGTGTGTGTGTAGGGTGGTTGAAGAAAAGCAAGAGACAAGAAAAAAATGATTGAAATCAAGATTACCTGCCAATATATATAATTTCAATTTACCAGAGTTGTTAGAGCCACTTTTGGCATAATGCACCAAAAAGTTTCACTTAGGCAAACTCAAATTACTTTTCTTATAGGTAGCAGTGATGAAGTCAAGAATATATAATAAGAGTCATTATATTAAATCAAAGTGAGCCAAATCCATGAATCAAAGAGGCCTCCTCATAAATTCAAAAACAGAGCAGATGACAGTAAATCGAACTACATTTTAAGATCAAACTCACCCTGCAGTAATCCCGGAACTTCGAGTAGTAAAGGCTGTCAGCCATTACTATCAGAGCATGCTGCCGCCTCATTGAGAACCACTGCACAGAATTCACTAATTTAATTTGCAGCACAAGGGCACTAGAACAGGATGCTAGATAAGTTTGCTTACAAAAGGTGTGCTGAAAGCTCAAATTTCCATAACAAGAGACTCATGACATGGAAAGGACTCAACATATAGGGGTAGAGAAAACAACAAATTCTCAAAATAAAAAAAGGACACAAATGAATCAACTGTGGTGATCAAATCTAACATAATTCAAGACATAGCAGTGATGCATGCCCTTCATATTGTCATAAGCGGGGTTGGTAGCAAAGTTCATTCACACATCCCAGATACAAAGTTTCCATTTAGGTTGATATATTCTAATGCATATTTATCTAACAAAAAATAATCTTATATCATATCAATAGAGACAGACCTGAGCACCCTTTCTGAAGTCTTTCTTTTCTACTTCAGGCAACATGTGCTCTGAATACCTGCCATTTCCATGTGGTCCAGGATCCAAAAAGCTGGCAAACAAGGTAGTGACACATGTCAATCAAGAAAATACAGTTCAAGAAGTTCATCAAGTGTGTGTGTGTTCCTGGAGCTATTTAGGAAAAATAATTGTTTCAGATTATAGAAGAGCTACTATCTCGTACAGAATGATACAGAGGAAGATTTCACTTACCTGTCAACAAAACTCATATTAGCATGCATCAGATAGTTGTAGATATAATCAAAATTATGCAAGGGAACACAACTGCAATGCCAGGACGAATGCTTCAGATATCGACAATAATAAAAGTAAAAGATAAAATATTAAGGGAAGAGATATAAACTACTTTACCTCTCAGAAAGTAACACAAAATGCAGGTTATCTGGATCTTTTAAAGCATGTGCCAATAATCGTCTCTCTGCATCAACCATTGAAATCTTTCCCCACACAACCTGTAAATTCAGTGAATCCAATCATATTATAGTCCAAACTACAGTAACAATAGCAAAGATGATGGGAAATATCAAAATCAATTTAATTACAACAGAATAGACAATAAAGGGAAAAAAGGGACTAACAATTACATCAATAAATAAATGGATAAATTAACTGACCATACAATAATAGCCTTTTATTATATCACCAAGGTTGACCAAAAAATTTGATATTAAAAATAGCACAAAGCCACACTGCAAACCGCACAAAATTGTGTCTGGCAGTAGTTGGATGTAAAATGATGCTTAAGTATGTAATTAGTAAAAATCTTTAACATGAAACTTTAACAATATGGTAAGTACTATGATGACAAACAACGTTGGAATGTAAACTATGATAGACCTCATTAAGCAGAAAACACAGAGACAAACTTTTGATATTGTAGACAAAGCTGGATACAAGGGCAGTCTGCCTCCTCCCCTCTTATATACTAAAATTAAGCAGTTAACTTGCAGTATCTGGAGCTATTTGAGTCCATAGTGGATGAATCACTTTATATTTCTAAAACCATTCTAAAATCAGGATACTTAGCATGTGCCTCCAAATACATAGTACAAATGCAGAAGCATGGAAAGATAAATATTACAAATGCAGAAGCATGGGAAGATAAAGAAAAGGAAAAAAGAAAAAGAAAATAGCTAGCTCGATCTATTCTGAGAAACGTACCTCATCACTGCGAATTTCTCGGTTAAGAAAGTAACGGCTCACATGTACTGGTTTATCTTTTGATGCATGGACATAAACAGAAAATTTGCCTTCATGGCCCTGCAAGGATAAATGGACAAGCATTTGATAAAGATATTGCGTGAATATATAACATCTTAAAAGTAACTAACAGCCGCAAATGCGGTTAAAAGTAAAAATAAAAACTATATAATTATTATGCTTTGCTAAAAGAATTCAACAGAAACAGTACAGACTGAGGCAGACAATGAAACGTAGCTAAGCGTTTTTCTATACGGACATCCCAACACATGCAAAGCATGGGAATCTGCCCATTTCCATCTCCACCCTACCGTTTATATCCATTCACAATATGCCAGATTGATATTACTAGTACTTTCACCACTCAATTTAATCTATATTTGCGTCCACAATCAACAAACCAATGTAGCTGACTAGAAGGACATACTTATGACTCTCATTTTATTAGACAATTCCCTGACAAAAGAAGTAGTAAATTGTTGGCCTAAAAAAAAGTAGTAGTAAATTGACCAACCTGAATTCCTCATTTCAATCAACCAGAAAACATAAATGTACTACTTGACTCAGAAATAGGCTTTCATACAGCCAGCAGCTTTTACTATAAAACACTCCAAGTTGCCAAGAATGTAAACTTTTCATACCATAAATTTCCACTTAGTCCAAACAGATTAAAATGTATGCCTCACAAGCATGTCTGCAAGCAGCATAGAACACCTTCAGTCCCTAATCCAACTTAACTTTGTATTTTATACTTCTATATCTGATGTATATGCCAAAATGGGCCTTAATTGCATTTATTGCCATGGACATCATTTCTCCAGTAAGAGCTCACTGCTCATCCAACCAACACACACACCCCCACCCCCCGCACCAAAAAAAAAAAAAAAGAAGAGGCATGGTACAAAGCAAACATGTTTTTACACAGTAGATTTTGTATATGATGCATCTTCCAACATTATTATGCAGGACCAAACCTTGAAGAAAATTTCTTCCCAATATATTAGTTCATGAAAGAGAGTCCAAGGATAATAATTCTAACATTAAATAAGAAATAAAATTTCCATGAAGCATATGAAGACAAAAGAGGAAAGGAAACTAGCAGCCGAAAAAAGAAATAACTTACATGGAAGAACATATCCCAAAGCTTCTCAAAAGGCAGTGAACTCGGAGTTAAGAACATGAATGCAATTTTAGAATTTTTAGTTTGGACAGGAGGTGTATTTAAAATATCCCTAATCACAACCCGAGATGCAATCTCCTCATCAGTTAATTCCCTTGTGGGAGAGGGAGGAAGCCAATCAACAAGAGCCTTGCAGCCTCTAGAAGAAAATACGTAACAAGCAGCATTGCCATGTGGTGGATAGATATAAGCACAAATTAAAAAAAGGCTGACAAATGAAACCAAGAAAATAATCCATATGGGCCTCTTCAATGGAGGGCGGTGGCGAGACCCAGGTAAGATCTGCATATCACCTATGCCACCTAGTCGCCACGCCTGACCTGCCTTCATCTAGCACAATCAGCAAAGCTTTATATTCAAGTGTTTCTCTTCTGTTTCGAGTTCTCTCTCAAAAACTGAATGTCTTTTACAACCAACCACAAACTCTTCAATCGACCTATGTAATGTGATCTGAGAAAGGAAACCATAAGCAAAAGTGTTACAATTACTTAGATTGCAACACAAGAATCCTTCACACGTGAGATTCAAAGACAGAACTAGTTCAACAACAATAACTTAAATACCAAGTGCGACGAACCAGACAGAATCCTTAACCATAAAACTGTGAGAACGAAATTATACTTGAAAAGAAAGGAACTGTCTAAATTTAAGCAACCTAAGAAATCCAGGAAGAAAAAAAAAAAACACAACTATGAAGTTTATATTCTATACATTTCAAAATAAAACAAACCAGAATATAAAATCTACCCTTTTTTTTCCTGGGTAAGCAAACAGCTCAATAGCAGCACTTTCTCAACTTATTCGAAACAGAAAGCATAAATTGGAAAATAAAAATGCAAAAGTTGGGTATTTTGCCTAACTACTAAAACCAAACACAGTTTCTTTCAAAAAAATTTCCTATCAAAAAATAAGGTGAAACGTGTGATAAGAAAGTCAACCCAAATCGACGACCTTGCTGCTCCAACCTACCAGAAACCCAAGACTCATTCAAATCTAACAATCCAAGAGAACACCATTCCACACTAAATTTCCCTCCTCAGTAAATACCAATCTCTCCCCCCACCCCAAAAAAAATCACATTGAATAAAACTCTATTGTCTAAAACAAACAGTGGAAACGAAAGGAAACTGAAGAGGAAATTACCTGAGGGAAGGAGCTAAATGAAGAAAAACCAAAAGAGATCTTAAAATCACCGAAGTCCAAAGATCCAAAAATCAAAAAAATATGTACATATCAAGATCTAGGGCAGAAGTTAATGAAACAAGAAACAGAGAGAGATTTGTATTGGGTGTATGTATTTATATTATATATATAAAAGAAAGATTTTAATCCCTGTGAATGGGTTTTCGATTCTTCAGAGAATTCGTTTGTGTGTTTGTTTCTGGATTTCTTTATTACTATATTATATATATATATATATATATATATTTCTAAGTTTGTATTGGTGTCCTTGTTTGTCAAAGAGAGGCAGAGAGGGCCGAGGGGTAGAAGAAGCAGCAGGCGGGGTGGAATATTTTTCTTTTAATTTTAGTTTAGCTAATTGCTGTAGCATTGTTCCAAACACAAAACAAAGCCGGCGATTTTATTTTATTACTATTATATTAAATTAATTATTTCTAGGTTTGTTTAATGTGGAAAATTATTCAATGCTGCGTTTTTTATTTAAATTTTTAGATCAAATGTCAAGACCTACTCGCAGATTCGCAGATTAGGGCGCGTGCTGGTTCCCACCAACTCAACCAAAATTCAATATGCCTTGCCAAGGAAAAACCCTTTCTATTAGCAACGGTAACGTAAGGTGCCAAAAATCTTGACCTTTCCCACGTCCTATTGTCTGCTTGGCCCGGCTAAAACTAACCGAAAAAGTTTTGTTCGAGTAAAATTGTTTCTAAACTTTCTTTTTATATATAAAAATATATATTTATATATATATTATGAATGTAGATAAATGTAAGTTGTGTAAATTATTATGAAAGTGGACAAATGTAAATTATGCAAATTATGTTATGAAAGTGGACAAATGCAAGTTGTGCAAATTGTCCAAATTGTGATTATTGTGATGATAATAATGGGGCTAATATGTGCAAATTACCAACTTGTATAGCCTACCATTTGATGCCTATAAATTGGAATTCATTCTCCCTAATGATATATACTTACAATTCCTTCAATCTTATTTCCATTTCCATCTCTATCTCTCTCTTTCTCTTGTTCATTTAATTCTCAATTTCTCCTATTCTTATTTCTTGTTCTTACTTAGTCAATTTTAATTAACATACTTTTCACAACACGTTATCAGCACGAGTGTTCCAAAGTAAAGCAAGTTTGAAGTTTGGTAAGTTCTGAAGGTTTGATTCCATACAAAATTTATTTTCTATATACAAGATAATTTTAATTTTCATTGTGTAAAGATTTCCTTCTAAACATTTTTGACACCAGAAGTTATCAAACTAATTGAGATCATTCTTTTCAGAATTATGGCAAATATTGAAAAGCCCAAATTCCAAAGTTTGGATGTAAGTGGCAATAACTACTTGTCATGGCGTCTCGATATTGAACTGCATCTCCAAGGCCAAGGTCTTGCAGCTACCATTGGTGAAAATGGAAATGTTAATGATAAAGATAAGGCAAATGCTTTGATTTTTATCCGACGGCATCTAAGTGATAGCCTAAAAGTTCAATATCTATCTGTCCGAGATCCCTTGATCTTGTGGACGAGATTGAAAGAGTGGTATGATCACACCAAAACTGTCATCCTCCCTCAAGCACAATATGATTGGCAACATCTGAGGTTGCAGGATTTCAAGTCCATGTCCGATTATAATTCGGCATTATATGATATTGTATCACGGCTTGAACTTTGTGGTGTTAAGCTTACTGAGGTTGAGCTTTTAGAGAAAACATTCTCCACCTTTCATGCTTCGAATATTGTATTGCAACAGCAAAACCGGCAGCGCCAGTTTAAAACATATTCTGAATTTATCTCAGTCCTGTTGACTGCAGAACAAACAAATGAGTTGCTGCTTAAAAATCATGATTTAAGACCTGCTGGCTCTAAGGCATTTCCTGAAGCAAATGCCGGCTCAAGTAAGAATGTTGGCCATCCTAGAGGCCGTGAGCGCAGGCATGAGAATTTTTTTCGTAAGGGTGGTGGGAGATTTAACCGTAATATAAATAACTTCCTACACAACCCTAAAGGTAAAAAACCCATGAAGAAGCATGATGATAGTACCTGTCATCGTTGTGGAATGACTGGTCATTGGTCACGTACCTATCGTACGGTCAAACATTTGGTTGATCTATACCAAGCATCCTAGAAGGAGAAAAGCAAGCATGTTGAGACCCATGCCATTGACCTAACTGAGACTGATGCTGAAGTCAATAAGGTTTTGGTCAATGAAAACTGTCATATTCTTGGCAATGAAAAACCTTTTGAGGTTTCTGATTTCTTTTTATAATGTTGATGAAAATAATAAGTCCCCAGAAATAGATCCTGAGGGTTTTCATCTATGTTTTGCCATACCCTTGGATAATTATATTATCAAGGAAGATATTAAATAAATATGGTCGTCAATAAAATCATGAGTTTTATTACATATTTGTTGGTTTATATTTTGCATCATATTATTAATTTGTTAAATTTTATGGAACTTGACACCTGAAGTTGTCAAGATAAATGCAAATGGGACACATTGAGAAAAAGGAAGATATATGTTTGCTTGATAGTGCTACAACGCATACTATACTTTGTGGCAAACACTTTTTCTCAAATGTGACATTGCGCAAGGCAAATGTTCAGACAATATCTGGTCCTGTTAATATTATAGATGGCTATGGGACTGCCACAGTTATTTTGCCAAATGGCACAACATTGTATCTTGAAGATGCATTGTTGAGCGGTAGATCAAAAAGAAATCTACTTAGCTACAAAGATGTACGCTGCAATGGGTACCATCTAGAAACAATTAATGAGCAAAATAAGAAATTTCTTTGCATCACTTCCTACAAGATGGGCCAGAAGACCATCCATGAGAAGCTGGAAGCTTCTAGTATGGGATTATATTGTGTCCCAATACGAGCTATAGAATCATATGCTACGATGCCCTGGAAACTAGTGAACCCTGATGTGTTCGGACTTTGGCATGATCGCCTTGGTCATCCAGGAGCTACAATGATGCGAAGAATCCTTAAAAATACTCGTGGACACCCTTTAAAAGATACAAAGGTGTTGTTGTCCAAAGATTACATTTGTGAATCTTGTTCACAAGGAAAGCTCATTACTAAACCTTTCATGACAAAGGTTGATTATGAATCCCCTTCATTCTTGCAGAGAATCCAGGGTGATATCTGTGGGCCAATTCAGCATGCAAGTGGACCATTTAGATATTTCATGGTACTAGTGGATGCATCCTGCAGATGGTCCCATGTTTGCCTATTATCAACGCGCAACGTCGCCTTTGCACGTTTGCTTGCACAGATAATAAAGCTTCGAGCTCATTTCCCAGATTATCAAATTAAAAGCATAAGAATGGATAATGCTGGTGAGTTCACATCAAAGAGTTTTGATGCTTATTGCGCTTCATTAGGAATTGAAGTTGAACATCCTGTCCCACATGTTCATACTCAAAATGGATTAGCAGAATCCATGATTAAGCGCATTCAGATTATTGCTCGAACTTTATTGATGAGGACAAAGCTCCCATCCTCAGTGTGGGGTCATGCTGTTTTACATGCTGCATCTTTAATTAGATTGCGCCCTACTACTTCTCATTTATATTCCCCTCTTCAGTTAGTCTTGGGCCAGGAGCCAGACATTTCATATCTTCGCACCTTTGGTTGCGCGGTACAAGTGCCTGTAGCACCACCGCAAAGGACCAAAATGGGTCCCCAGCGCCGTTTGGGCATTTATGTTGGGTTTGATTCACCGTCCATTATTCGATTCCTTGAACCATTGACGGGTGATTTATTTACCGCTAGATTTGCGGATTGTCATTTTGATGAGACAGTATTCCCATCACTTGGGATACCAAAAGCTTCCACAAATGGAAAGCAGAAAAATGTCGAGATTTTCTCATGGAATGAGAAAAGTTTGTCTCATTTAGACCCAAGAACACCTGAATATGAAAATGAGGTTCAACGATTGATCCATTTACAAGCTATTGCAAATCAAATGCCTGATGCATTTAATGAGACTGCTAAAGTTACAAAATCTCATATTCCAGCTGCGAATGTTCTAGCTAGGATAGATGTTCCTGAAGAACCACTCGAAATGGATCTAAATGTCCCTCGTTTGAAGCGTGGTAGACCGATAGGATCAAAGGATACTATTCCTCGAAAAAGAAGGGGGAGGAATTTAGAATCTGTTCCAGATGAGCATATTAATTTTTCTCGAGGAAAACAAATTGCGCCAGAAGTGGCACAACATAATATTCAAAGAGAGCATATTGCCCCTGAAGTGGCACAAGTTCATGAGCATATTGCCCCTGAAGTGGTACAAACCTATGAAAAGATCACCAACCTTGGGAATACTGAAATTTGCATCAGTTATCATAATGAGATATGGGATCGAAATGAGATAATCATCAATGATGCATTTGCTCTCTCAGTTTCTCATGAGATTATGAATGATGATTATGAACCTCGGTCTATAACCGAATGTCGTCATAGGCAAGATTGGCCTAAATGGGAGGAAGCAATCCAAGCTGAATTGACTTCCCTTGCCAAAACGTAATGTTTTTGGGCCTATTACTAAAACCCCCGACAATGTAAAACCTGTTGGATATAAATGGGTCTTTGTCCGGAAACGAAATGAGAAAAACGAGATCGTGAGGTATAAAGCCCGACTCGTAGCCCAAGGTTTCCTGCAGAGGCCTGGGATAGATTATGATAAAACATATTCACCAGTAGTGGATATAGTTACCTTTCGTTTCCTTATAAGTTGGGTTGCCCAAGAAAATTTTGAAATGCGTCTTATGGACGTTGTGACGGCATACTTATATGGTTCATTAGATTCCAATATCTATATGAAAATTCCCGAAGGTTTCAAAATGCCTGAAGCATGCACTCCCCGCAACCTATTCTCAATAAAGTTGCAAAGATCTTTATATGGGTTAAAGCAATCTGGTCGCATGTGGTATCAACGTTTCAGTGAATACCTGACTAAGGAAGGGTACATAAATGATCCCATCTGCCCATGCGTGTTTATTAAAAGATCTGAAACCGGATTTGCTATTATAGCAGTTTATGTCGACGACATGAATTTAATTGGGACTCCTGAAGAGTTATTTGAAACTGCTGAATATTTGAAAAAGGAGTTTGAGGTTAAAGATTTGTGTAAAACCAAACTATGCCTTGGTCTAGAGCTTGAGCACAAAGAGAATGGAATACTTGTCCATCAGTCAGCATACACTGAGAGATTGCTTAGACGTTTTAACATGGACAAGGCTCACCCATTGAGCACCCTTATGGTTGTAAGGTCTCTTGACCCCCAAAAGGACCCGTTTCGTCCTAAAGAATCTGGTGAGGATATACTTGGTCCTGAAGTACCATACCTCAATGCAATCAGGGCTTTGATGTACTTGGCACAGTGCACGAGACCAGATATCGGTTTTGCGGTAAATTTGTTGGCACGTTTCAGTTCTGAGCCAACCCGGAGACATTGGAATGGGATTAAACATATCTTTCGTTATCTCCGAGGAACCATTGATTTGGGGTTATTCTATTCTAAGAATACTACTAACTCTGGTTTAGTAGGTTATGCTGATGCAGGATATAAATCTGATCCGCACAGAGCTCGCTCCCAAACCGGTTATCTATTTTGCTATAATGATACAGCCATTTCTTGGCGTTCCACTAAGCAAACACTTGTTGCAACATCTTCCAACCACTCTGAAATTATTTCCCTCTATGAGGCCGGAAGAGAGTGTGTTTGGTTAAGATCTATGATATCACATATTCACAATGCTAGTGGATTCAAATCGGTGATAGATTCTCCCACTATAATTTATGAGGATAATGCTGCTTATGTTGCACAAGCCAGGGGAGGATATATTAAAGGTGATAGGACCAAGCACATCTCGCCGAAATTTTTCTATACTCATGAACTCTAGGAAAGTCGACAAGTTGATGTTAAACAGATTCGCTCCGTCGATAATCTTGCAGATTTATTTACCAAATCTTTGCCAACATCAACATTTGAGAAATTAATTTATGGCAGTGGTATGCGGCGAGTCAGTAAAATGCAAGATTGAATTCCCCAAAAGTGGAAATGTTTAGATGCTCCAGAAGTAGCAGTTTATTTTATCTCAGGGGGAGCGATTATGGATATAAGTGCACTGTACTCTTTTTTCCTTCTGTCCGGTTTTTGTCCCACTGGGTTTTTCCGGCTTAAGGTTTTTAATGAAACAGTAATAGCACGTCCAATCAGGACACTGAAGTAGGCCCACTTATATTGTCTTGAAGACAAGCACATATTATCCTGAAGACATATTAGACGGACTTAATTGTATTGTACTCTTTTTCCCTTATGTTCGGTTTTTGTTCCCACTAGTTTTTCCGACTTAAGGTTTTTAACGAGGCAGTACACGTCCAATTTTAATAGTAGCATTTGTCCAAGGGGGAGTATTATGAATGTAGACAAATGCAAGTTGTGCAAATTATTATGAAAGTGGACAAATGCAAATTATGCAAATTATGTTATGAAAGTGGACAAATGCAAGTTGTACAAATTGTCCAAATTGTGATTATTGTGATGATAATAATGGGGCTAATATGTGCAAATTACCAACTTGTATAGCCTATCATTTGATGCCTATAAATTGGGATTCATTCTCCCTAATGATATATACTTACAATTCCTTCAATCTTATTTCCATTTCCATCTCTATCTCTCTCTTTCTCTTGTTCCTTTAATTCTCAATTTCTCCTATTCTTATTTCTTGTTCTTGCTTAGTCAATTTTAATTAATACAGTTTTCACAACAATATAAATATATATATATATATATATTTGTTTAATGGTTTACAAATAATACTATTTAAATCATATCGAATCCTAAATGAAGAAAAATTCTTCCAAATTTATTTTTTCTATTTACTAGATTTGAACCTCAGACTTATTTTAAGGACATTGAGTTCCTTCTTCACTCAATCTAATATGTGTTTTTCTTTTTCATTGATTTTGAGTAATGTTGTTTGCAAATTGACTTAAAATAGTGTTTAACAAATTTAATATATAAAAGTTACGAAAGTTGTAGGAAAAAATAATTAATCTTTTCTATCTATATATGTGTGTGTGAATAAAAATAAAGAATTCTTCAGATAATGGTGAAAATTCTTCAATGATTAACACATGGTATGTCCATTTAAATACCATATGTCAAGCATTTAATTTTTAAAAAAAACTGAAATTAATTTAAAAACTAATGAAATATGAGATATTTTAATTCGCATTTTAATTTGGATAAAATTCTAACAATTCATATAAAAAATAAATCATCTTTCAAATTTTAAATAACATATTAAATTTTCAACTAATTTTTTTATCTCTAATACACTAGATCAAATTAAGTAACAAACTTTTACATATTTTAAATTTTAAAATGATATATTTTTTCAATATTATTATAGATAAGAAATATATTATCTATAATATATATAAAAGTGCAAGTTAGATAAATGGTTTGAGACATCTTAAATATCTATTTTCTTCAAAATATTCCAAAATTACCATTAGATTTGGATTTTATCCTTTGTAACAGGCTTTGTCTTACCTTTTACATTTTAGATATTTTTAAAATTAAAATTGGGTTTTGACCTTTGGTTTTATTTTATTTTTTATGTTATTTATATTCATTATTTAAATAAATATTATTCATTGTAAAGTAATTTAATTTAAATACTTTTATATAATCATTCAATTTAATCTTATATAATCATTAACTTTAATTTAGTTTACTTTAAATGTTATTTTTGCGGAAAAGAATTAAATGTTATTTTTATATACATTATTTGTAAAAGGAAAATAGTTCTTTTTTTTTGTTATTATTATAACGAATTGTATATTATGTGTGTCGCATGTGATAGTTAATAGTTTATAATAAATATATAAAAGTGTGAGTTAGGCAAAGATTTAAACTCATATTAAACATCCATTTTTCTTTAATATATTTCAAAAATGTCATTGGATTTGTACTTTACTTTTTATATTGGATTTTTAAAAAATAAATAATTTAATATATATTTTATGAATTGGGTAAAAGTTTTAATTCATCTTAAATACCCATTGTTCAACATATTTACAAAATACCATTAATTTAAATTAGACTTTACCTTTTACATTTTGAATATTTTTAAAATTAAAATTGGCCTTCACTTAGTTTTTATTTTATTTTTTATGTTCTTTACATTCATTGTTTAAATAAATATTATCCGCTTTAATATAATTTAATATAAATGTTATACTTATATAATCATTCATTTTAATCTTATATAATTATCAACTTTAATATAATTTACTTTAAATATTATTTTTATATACATTATTTAAAAAGACAAACCATTCTATTTTTTATTATTATTAATAACACGTTATATTACGTGCGTCGCAAGTAATAGAGTAACTAGTTATTATTTTAAGTGTCCTATATGTATAACATGGGTTAAAAACTAGCTTAAAATAAAAATATTCAACTTATTAGACCAATCATAAGGTTCAAGATGAAAAACATAAAATAAAACTATTTTTAATCATAAAAATTAAAAATTAAAATGAAAAAATAATACTTTTCATATAATCTTATACAATTTGGTTTAATTATAAACCCGACCCCCCTAAACTTTAATTTTAAAATCAATTAAACCCCTAAACTTTTTATTGTGATCAAAGTTATTTTTTTTTGAAAAAAATTAAAATCATTCAATGCAATCAAAATATTCATTTACAAATTATACAAAATTTAGTAATTTTATAATAAATATATTTAAATAAAAATTTGAGAGATATACTTAACAAAAAAAAATTCAAGATTTAATAAACAAAATATGTTTCTTTAATTCTTTCCGTCTAATCAAAAGATCTAGTAACAATGTAACATCCATGTTTAATACATAACTTTGTTGAAAAGAAAAGTACGAAAGAGTTTGTCAAAGTCCTTATCTGAAGCGACCATTGTAATGTGAATACTATTATTAAGGTTCTATGTTTACATTATTCAAATAAAATGGTCCAAAATTGCGACATTGACCAAATAATATTCATCATAAACCAAAGGCTTTGTAAGTTGTAACTATCAGCTTGCCTCGAAAATGAAATGGAAAGCCGCGTCTAATTTGTCTTTATAAAAAGTCAGGGGAAGTGTCAAAGAGTTTCTTAATTGAGTAACAAGTAATGATTAATGAATTATTATGAAATATAAAAGGTAGCTTAGGGGTTGTCCTCAACAGCATTTGTATTTGAGTTTTATTATATGATCTATTTAAATTTATTTTTGTCTATATCTCGTCTGATGTGATTCTGAATTAAATGGTTCTATTTTTTTTATTGTAAAATCTCTACCCAGTGTAAATTTTAAAAAGATAAAATTTACTCTATAAATAAGATAATTTTTTGTTACGTAGGCTAAATTTTTGTGAAACGCATAAATGTCGGACAAATCAGAGAAAACCACATCGGACGAGTCATAGAAGGGATAGATTTAGACGAGTTAAAAATTATTTTTCTTTGAATTTTATGGATAATAACATAGCATTGACTTTTTTTCTTCTTTACAAGATATCGTTGATTCGAAATTAATTCACTCATTTGATCTTTATTTATACTCCTGTAGTTCTTAATAATAGTTGTTTAAGATTATTGCATAAGTATTTGAAAAATTAATAAATTTTCTAAAATCTAATCAAAAAATTAGTTATACGACTAAATTACTCTTTTTTTGAGATTATAAATTACTTAAAAATTCATTAAAGCAGTTTAAAAATAGTGTAAGGAGAATGGTAAAATTGATAAAAATAGTAATAAATACTTTCTTGATTTGGTGAAAATAAGTAATTTGAAACAAAAAATTTTTCTAAAATGACTATTAAATGGAGTGAGTAATTAGGGTGTAATCAGATCGAGCTAAGTCGATTCAGTGTCATGTTTGAGCTCGATTAGATTTGGAAAATTTGAGTTTGAAACTCGATCAAATCTTATTTGTTCACAATCGAACTCAACTTATGCTATATTTGGGAGAACGGTGAAATTGATTCTGGTGCGATTGAAATGATGAGATTAATTACTGTACATATAAGATTGAAATTGTGGCGGTGAGATTAAAACCAGAGGTGAAAAATATGTATTTAGCAAAAACAGCGATGACGGTGAGATGAAAACAAGAAATGACCAAAAGAGATATTAATTAATGAAACTAATTCTTAAAAAAAAAAGATTTTTTGGGAAAAAGAAAAGCCCCACCAGTGTCTATTAGGGCTCGAAGTACCAATAGAAATTTTGATATTTGGTGCGGTGAGGAGTTTACCAGCAAGGCAAACTCTACCGCACCATTTACTTGTTTGGTGCATCACTTGCACCAGTTGGGAGCAAAAAGTGCTCCAACCAGACTGCACGGTCTCACAAACAAGCCTTTATAAAATAATTGAACCACTGAAACATGACTCGATTAGGCTCGATTGATTACTTTATATCTTTTAATTTCTTTTTTGGCTTGCTTAAATCTTTTAATTTATTCAAAACATTTTTTTAAACTTAATTTACATAAATAAAATAATCCCGGTCGAGGCCCAAGCTTTATAATGTGTCAATTAAATGAGAGAATATTTTTGTTAACTCTTACCATTTTTTTCCTATTATATAAAAAAGGGTTAATTTTGGTGATTAATATTTGCCAATCATCTTTGAAGATGAGAGAAGAAACTGAACAGATAAAAAAGCTTCTATCGGGAAGATTTTAAAGAAGGGTGAAAATAGACATTTTTCACCACTATTATTACACTGCAGTAGAAATTTCGATATTATTGTATTTTACTTTAATTGTTTTGTTCTCATTACATCAAATATTTTTCTTTATATACTCACATTAATTTAATTCAATTTATTAATATCTATTGTATTGAATGGAAGAAGTTGAATGTCCTTTAAATAAGGTATCGGTTTTGAGTTTTATAAATGAAAAAAAAATTTTTGGAGAATTTCTCCTAATTTAAGATTCGACGCGACTCAAATTAAATTAGTCGTAGACCGGATACAAATATCAAAAGAATCCCATTTTTTCCAACCTAACATAAGTACTTTGATATTGAAGAAATTCACCGATTTAATAAGATCAAATGTTTCATTAAATGTAACAAAAAAAATGCCTCGTTAAAAACATACTTAAATTCTAATTCATCGGCCAACAATCCTCTATAATAGATTACTTGTACAAATCCAATATAAATTTTCAAAGAATTATGTGACATACCCTAATCTTAAAATCTTAAAATAAAATTAAAATTGGTACAAACTGTCCATCCCAAAAATGACTTAAATTATTCTAAAAAATCTCAACTATTGAAAAATAAATCTTTTATTTTTGTCGATTTATTTTTGTTTCTTATAACCCAGCAAAATTTATCCCAAATTATTTGTAAACCCCAAAATGTTGTTTATTATCTTAAAAAAAAAAACTATAAAAACTTCCCATAACTTCCACTAAAAGAAATTAGTAGTTATTTTGAAAAGAAAAAGGACTTTGACCATTTCTCTGTCGCATGGCATAGTACAACACAGGGGGGTCAATACCCAGTCTCTAAACACGCGAGAAAAAAGCGCGTGATACTATCTTTCTCAAGGCTCCAACATGCTAGCTCCTATAATAATTTTAGAAAGTAGAAACGGAGTATATACGGCGAGGCTTTGGGCGTATCATCCGCCTGCTGCCTTAAAGGCCTAGAGGACGGGAAATGACAAAAATATCCTTCCAAGTTTTCGTCCCTTTGGTATTCCATGTCTAAAAGAGTGGGAGAAATTAAAAGAAGGCTGAAATCCCAAATCAGGTCCCAACGTTTCACAAAACTCTTAATTTGTACCTTATCCTTTCAATTGTGTCGGTCCAAACGTTATCAAAATGGGTCAAATAAGGACTTGGTGTCAATTTTGACGGGGTGTGCTTAATACGCGTTAAGAAAAGCCTGTGATGCTTTAATATTGGAACACGTGTCTCATTATCAAATTTAATCTTCACGGTTCAATAATTTTTAACCCAAATTAGGCATTTAAAAGAAAAAATCTTCTCCGCTCACCTTCTCCGGTTCTCCCTGACAACCTCACCCCCATCTGTCTGCTACAACACGCAGTCCCCCTCTTTCCTCTTCTCCAATCCCATCCATTTCTCTCTAATCACTTCAATTCTTCTTCCTTCCTTCACGGCTCCACCATCCCACTCCCTCTTCATCTTTTCTCCTTCTAAACGATTACATTCCCCTTGACATTGTTAAGATCGATGGCTCTTCAACGATTATGGAATCAAAGAATTTTTCGACATGGGTTTAAGTTTTTCAACATGGGTTTAAGTTTTTCAACATGGGTTTGTGGTATGAGGCTCTTCTTGTATCTTTCCATTGGTAAGCGGCATCTTCATTCGCTGAGATTATTCGGCTTTAAGCCCAAAAAATACTCTATCATGGCCTTTAATTTGCAGCAATTCCAACCCACTACGGAAGCTTTGACTCCTTTTTGCTCCTCTTGATGATGCCATCAAAAATGAAGGGATTGGGTATGGATTAGGAATTTTAGTGAGTATGCCTCCATTTTTTCAGGCATGTCATTCCCTGCAAGTTTTCTTGGGTTGATTTGATTGATTTCTACTTTTGGTTTTGTTGTTGTTTTTGTTTGCTTCCCTGTAAAGTTAATGAATTGGGTTTCTGGCAATTTTGATGTTTCCGGCATTGGGTTTCGACAATTTTGATGTTTCCTGGCATTGTCTAAAGCCATTTTGGTGCTGCACTTTGGTTCTTGTACAAACAGTTTGCCCTTGAAATTTTACCTTCTTTTTGGAAGAATTGTTGATGTATATATCTCTTTGTTGAATGTTCTGGCCAATTGTTGAATGTCACAAGAATTTCTTCTTTTTTTTCCCTTATATTTATTATATAATAATAATAATAATAGAAATTTTGGCTAAAAAAGAAAAGGCAACAACTGCTATATCGCTCCATTAACTTTAAGGCGCGTGACAAACACATATTCAAAATTTTGTTATCAAGCCCTTATTTGATCCATTTTGATAACGTTTGGACCTTATTTGACACAATTGAAAGGATAGGGCCCAAATTGAGAGTTTTGTGAAACGTTGGGGCCTGATTTGGGATTTTAATCTTAAAAGAACGGAACGAATTCAGATAAATACCCCTTGAATCAACTTTTTTTGAGGAAAAATATCCTTAATTCATCTGTGTTTAAATATTTTCATAAGATTTCTTATGATAAGAAATAGTACTAATATTTCCTAAGATTAGATTACGTTCGGTAAAGGAATTTGTTTGGGTACCATAGGAAATTGGACCATAGTAATCATAAGAAAGGAACATTGGACTATACTTGTAAATTAATGAAGAGATTTACTTGTCTCATTTGTTTTATTTGATAGAGGAAGGGGAGTGCCCTAATTGACACTGTGTTGGTTGATTATAATTTGTATGAAATATTTAATGACTGGAAAATTTGGACCATTGGAGTTTTTTGTGTTTGTGGATTATACTATTTTTTTTTATTTAGAGACTACTTGATAAACCATTAAAAATAAAAATTTTCAACACTTTTAGGATTTTCAACATGTTTAACAACTTTTGTTAGCCATCATTTAAAAAGATTTTTTTCAATAAAAAAATGTTGAATTTAAAAAATAGGTAGAGACATCCTTATCATTGAATGGTGAAAAAATTAAGTACTTTTAATTTTAAAAACTTTCTTTTTAAACTAAATTACCTTTATTTTAGGCATTAATGATTTTTAAAAATCTTCAATATATATGGTTATCAAATAATATATTTATATTTAACATTTAATTATCAAACAGTTTTAATATACAAATTCAGGCATTATCAAATTCAATACTTAATTTTTGAGCACTTAATTTTTTTCAGTTTATCAAGCAGTACCTTAGTAAACAACAATCAATACAAATGGAGAAATTATTATATGAGATCGTCACACCATGTTATCCATATGATGAAGCAGTAAAATTATATCAACTTATAAATTTTCCTATAATTATTAAAATCATAGTCCAACAATATCCTAAATTCCAGGACTTATCTTATAAATCATACTTCTTAAAACTTGTGGTTACATCTGTTGCTAAATTTGTCATTAAATTTTAGAAATTATTTTGAAATCAAGAGCACTTAATCGAGATTAGATTGTATAACTATTATTTTTTCGTGACAAATTAGGACGTTTAAAAATAAAAATCAAAGCAATTAATTAATAATAAAGAAGTAATATTTTCTTGTTTTACTTTTGACGGCAAAAGCATCAAAACTTAAACATATGTTGTGATATCAAATTCGTTTCTACTTGGGGTTTTCGTTTTTTGAATGATGTCATAAAGAAAGAGCTAGTTGGGAGGATGGTGAACTTAAAAGTTTGGTGGCTTGTGATCCAATCTGAATGGTCCAAAGTTATTAATTAACTAATCACAACATTATGATAAATATATTATATTTACATATGAACTGGCCTTTCCATCAGAAATTCAGAATGGATAAATTCATCATTGGAGGGTCACATTTCTCCACATGAGAGCTGAGCTGTGCTTTCATCTCAATTCTCAAACAATCATCCTTCCTTCCCCTTCGCTTGCCGAATCCATTGTACAGTTTACACTTGCCAACCATGCTCATCCCATGCATCTTCACTCTTCTTACTAAAACAAAAGAGTAGTGGCAATTAAAAAAACACAAGAGTTCAAGTAGTGTCTAATTGGGATATATATACCACAAACACCAATGCTAATTAGGGAGATGCATAGCGAAAGATTTGCTTTCAACTTACAATATATATGTGGGAGGGATCAATATATATTGAGAAAAGCGATAAAGAACCGTGGAGTTATCTATTGCTTGGATTCATGAGATGGGTAGTTTAGGAATTTAAAAAGTTCATGCTGTTTGATAAATTGAAAAATTACGTGTTGAATTTTAAACACCGAATTTGATTAAGTAATGAATTTGTACAATAAAATTTGTTTGATATTACATTGAAAATTAAATGTCAAATATAAATGTATTGTTTGATAATCATAGATGTTGAATTTTTTTTAATCATAATTAATTCCTAAAACAAAGATAAGTATAAAAGGAAAGTTTTTAAAAGAAAATCAATTAATTTTTCTACACTAAGTGATAAATAGCTCCCTATTTATGTTTTAAATTCAATGGTTTTTTGCTGGAAAAATTCTTTTAAGTAGTGGTTAAAAGAAGTTAGGAAAATGCTTTTCTATCCATTTATTTCATCCCACCTCTGTCTCTCTTGAAGTGATTTTTCTAAGAAAAATGCTTCTTGACTCTCCAATACTTAACCCTCTTAACATGGCTTTTTTTTTATTTGTTAAGCTTTTATGAGTATCACAAAAGTTTAGCCCCTCATTTAATAAGATTTAGCCCCAAATTAAAAAGTTGTCATATTTAGAGGGTAAGTTTCCTCTTCTTGACAAATATAATGGTAGGGTTTTAGAAAGAAAATTAAATAGGACCTGCCACATCATGAGGGTTATTGGAGGGATGGATTTAGGCGGGTCATATAATAAAACTCTTTTCCTAATTACCAAAAGTTTAGTCACACTTTTAATAAGGATGATTACTAAGGGTAAGTTTTGTGGTAGGGTTTTACAAAGAAAATAAAGTGAGATCAGAAGAATAAAAGACACGTCAAGCGGGATAAAAATAGATGGGTCATGTAGCATTATTGAAGAAGTTATCAAATGTATAGAAAACCTTAAAAGTGTTGAAAATATTAATTTTCAGTGTATTGAAAAAATTCAATACCGTGTCGAACAAAAGTTTGACGATGTAATTACCAAGCTGGTTTTGCTTCTGGAGTTGGTAGTTTTGAACTCCTCGATTGGGTGCAATTTATTCCAATGAATGGCTTATGGATATGCCTCCAACCAAATATTTGTATAAATATATATATTTATATATATATATATATATATATATCTAATAATGCAACATGTTCATAAGTTGTGCATTCTTAGCCAAATGATAAGAGTCCATGCCATTTTTGTAGCAACAGCCAATGAATTCCCAATCTGGCAAACAAACATTAGACTCTGGCATGGGGATTAAATAAAAATTTTAGGACCTCTTGCCACAAACTAGGGGTCAATCAAACGTCAGATTGTTCTCAATCCCTTGCTAAACTATGTGCAATATCAAGTGTCGAATTATTATGTTGTATATGCTTTTATAATTAGTATTAAGCTAGTTCAATTGTATTGTAGGAAGGTGGCTAATTCATATGACTGAAGGCTAGTTTCACGTTACTGTTATGGTTGGAAAAAGTTCAATTTGAAATAAATGCGCTTGAAAAGTACTTTTATAAAATTGTTGTGAAAAAGTTTGGTTGAGATTTTTGAGTGTTTGGTATTAATGTGAAAAAGTGTAGTTTTAGCTCAAAAACACTTTTGAAATGTAAAATCACCTAAATATTAGCTTATTACTTATTAGGATGGGTAGCTTCTATTGTCAAAAATAGCTTTTGGCATAAACCAAATATCATTTGGTATTGCGTTAGAGATGAAAAATAATTTTTTGACACTTAAACACGATGCTAGATAGACTCTGAACCTTTCTACTTCCGTTTGGCGGGTAGGTGGTTTGTTTTTGCTACATGCAACATTAAACTATACCTCTTTTGTTGCGTAGGTTTGATCTACTTCATTTGAAATTAGAATTGGAGAATTTTATATTAGCTTTAAAGCTATATCTATTGAAATATCCTCCGAGTCATCTAAAATTAGAACTCAGGGACTTCCAAATTAGAGTTCTAAATTGTAATAGTTGAAATGTTCAGGAGAGGCATATGATAAGACCAAGTACAAAAGCTTCAATAGAAATTTAACAATCTCACTTGTAGTGTCAAACAACAAGAATCATGATCTCCAAGAATTAACTTCCTTCAACGTTACTCCCTCTTTCTCTACACAAATTTATGCGTACCATTGCTAAATGATTTTAAACATCACATTTACCTATTTCTACTTTTCATTTGAGATTGAGATGCCATTTGGTTCTTCCACAAAAATAGACCTCTTCTGGTTTTTTTTTTTCCTTTCTATTTTTTCCCCTTTTATTATTTGTTTAGTGTTAAGGAAATGGGTCTACTTCAGAGTTAGGGTTTCGAACATGAAACCTTTTCATGGTGAATTTCAATCTCTAGCAATTTCGATGAAAGGGGAGCTAAAAAGAAAAAAAGAACTATTTGAACAGATGATAAATGCTGTGATTGAAATATGGTCTAAGAGTTGTTGGAAAATTTATTAGAACATGAGCTTTAAGTTGAATGAGATTTGAGCTAATTGCAAAGTTCAAATCTTGCAGTCATTTTTTAGGGGCATTAGAGATTGGTGAAGCTTGTCGTGGCACTTCCAAAATAAACCTTTTATACCTAACATTAAGTGCATTCCTACAATTCAAAATACCCCTCAATATTGATGATGTCTCATGTTTACGGGGAGCATCACGAAAGTTCCCCCACTTCTAGATATTTACCCCTTTAAACTTTACACACTAAAAAATTCTCATTAGTTTCTAGGGTCCATGTCATGCCCCAATCTGCGGGCTTGGTCACATGATAGTCGCCGTATTATCTAGAAGTATGTGCTACAATCACGTACCAGAGATAACACAAGGTATTGAATATCAAGCACAAAACTAATATCAAATTCAAATATCATTTTACAAAATAATATTTTAGTAATCAAAGTAATGCTTTTAAATATAATATAATCTATAAGAAAGTCCCCTGAGGATTTAAATATCAAAATATAAAGCATTTACAACTGTGCGGAATGCAGTTAAAATATGGATACAACGGAATTAAAAAAAACAAAATGGATCACTAAATACACTAGGACAGAGAAACCTACTTCGGCTGATAGCTAATTTGTACATTTTATGAGACAACTGCTCCTCAATGAGCGCAAGCCTGAAAAATAATTAAACCATGTGGGGAATCCACAGAGTCAGTGATGTGGTTTGGAAACACTGTAAAAGATTAAAAATGGTATGGGATATAATCATATCAAAATCTCATTTATAAATCCTCAATTTATTTTCAAAATTAATTCCCACCAAGGAAAACCATATCTTTTAAAATTATGTACATATATCATATATTCGGGCGGCAAAAAGTGACCGAGTCCATCTGTTGATAAACTTGCACCATTGGAAGCAAATTTCATCAAAACATCATTTAAAATAATATATATACATAGTATGCCCACTCTCCTAATGTTGCCATTCGTTGCCTTAAAGCAACTACATCTCCCTTGGCTAGTCACCCTCTCCGCCTCTCAGTCCCAAGGGTAGTGCACTTGTGCCTCCCCTATGGAGGACGGTCCACAAGCCATTAAACAACTAGCAAATTGCCCGTCATGGGCAGGCCCCATCATGGATCAATATCATACCTTAATCATGCAGGCCATAAATGGGTCGTAATCACGTCACGATTAGGTTCATATATAAAAATTCCTTGACCGGGCAAGTCACGTGCGGACTTTCATTAGGCCTCAATCAGGTTAACATAAAATCATATAAAATATTTTCATATATAAATACTATGTAGCCCTCCCACATAAACAAATTGTCGATACTTGTGCAGTGGCATATTATACCCCAAAATAATAAAACATTTAATTAAAGCAATTAAAAACATTTTCCATCAATATCACTAAATATTGAGGCCAAACCACTCACTATCTGGGAGACTCGCATGCTTCCTAAAACCATTCCCACTGTATAGTTAGAGCCCTTGTTGCGATCATTCGTCAGTGCTCCTAATTTACATGAAATTTTATTAGAAATCCATTTTAAGATCAAATCATGCACATGCTGACACAGAATAGTCTAAACTGGCTTTTAACAAACTAAGTAAACAAATTTTAAGTAATTTTACACCCTAAGAGTAAAACGGTCATTTATCCTTTGGGGGCAAAATTGTAATTTAGAGAGTCTAGGGAGTTTGATAAACTTTTACCATTATGACACTTTTACTATTAGGGAGAATTGGTAAGTTTGACTATGTAGGGGTATTTTCATGAATTTTACCCTTTAAGGATAAATTGGGTATTTTCACTTACTAAAAAAATTAATTAATTAAATTAAGCTTTTAGGAGAATAATCTATTGAACATGTAAAATATTGTTGGGTCAACCAAGTTATTTTAATTGGGCTTTGTTGTTTAATAAAACTCTAGGCTTAATATTTTATAACTATTTTGGGCCCATTGTTTAAATTTTATTTTATTTTTTCGATGGGCCGAAGGCCCAACCCATTATTTCCTTCATTTCCTTTCTTTCTTCTCTTTTTATTTTCTGTTAGGCCTAGTAGTCTAATTCTAATAATTAAACAAGACCCAATATAACTTAAACAAGTAAAGTCCAACTAAAGTCCCAAACACCATCCAATTAATTAAGGCCTAAACATATACATAACCCCACTAACTAGGCCCAAACAGGCCAATTTCTTCTTTTTCCTTGGCAACGCAGCCAGCTTGCAGCCTGGCTAACAGCCACCACGCGATGGTGCTGCATTCAGGTAGGGACGGGCAGCAGCCTTTTTTCCGACGTCCCTCCCATTGTCTCTCAGCTATAAACTAAATTTTTAGAATAATCCAACCTCAAGGCAACAAATCATCAACTAACATTCAAATTCTAACTTAACCTTTAACAAAAACTCAAAATCATTTAACACTAAATGTCTTCACTATTGTTCAACGATTTCAGCATGCATTTACACCTAACTAAAGCTTTCAAAGAGCTTAACAACTTACCCAAAATAATTTGGCTCAAGAATGGCTAAATTCTCCCAGGCTTAAACAAGACCTGAAACTCCCCTTAATTTTCGGGCTGACTCCCTTGATTATTTCTACAAACAAATGGCATAGGCTTGTAGAGCTCGAAAAATAGTCTGATTTAGACTATCTGCATGTGCCATTTGAGAGAGAAAAAAATGGCATTGAGAAATTGTGAAAGAAGAAGGAATGGTGGGCTGCTGCCTTTAAGCAGTCCCCCCTTCCCTCACTAATATATTTATTTATATACTAGTATTTTCGTTCACGTGCGATGCACGTGATCCAACGCGTTCTTAATTATTTTCATTTTTATTGAACATATATTTTTTAAAAAATTTCCAAACTCTGAACAGAATAATAAAAGTAAAAGTAAGGTATTTTAAATTCCATAAGAACCAATTCTGAATTTAATACTATAATTGAAAACATTCAATTAGAAAAAAAGTTTTGAATTGCAAAGATTCCAATTCCTCGAACTTCCTTCATTGCTAGTCATTCTTGACTTCAACTCCTTTTTACAACTTGACAAGGAAATAAAATTGCATCCCTTTGTATAGAGTCAACCTCCTATAAAAAAGGCTTTTTTCCTTTTTATCCTATTGTATAAAATATATTAATTTATTAACATTATCAAAAATTAAATTATTAAATTATTAACTTAATTGCTAAAAATAAATTAAAATCATATAATTCATAGTTTCTTACCTCAGTAATGGATCTATTATATTTTGATGCTGAACATCCAATTACCTCAGTAAGCATTGGGTTTTTGGATTAATAAGTTACTAATATCTTCATAATTGTTCATATATTAAAATATTTAATTTATTTAATATTATTAGAAGAATAAAATAAATATTTACCTTTTCTCATACTCGATAAATTCACTACAAGATTTGCAATTTGTTCCATCTTCAGTAACAACAACCTTTTTGTAACATTCTTTGCAAGAATTGTACCATGGCTCCTCAATATTCAATATTGAAGTGATTGTTGCCTTGAATTTGTAAAATAATGTTTCCTGTATTTTTTGGAAAAAATATTAATATATCTATATTATATAGAGAAATAAAAATATTAAAATTATGCCTTCACAAAGAAAAAATATTAATATATGTATATTATTTACTTAGAGAAATAAAAATATTAAATTTTTACCTTCACATTCTTTTCAGCCATGATAGATTTTAAGGTCACGATTTTAGCATCAACAAACTTTTCAGAATAAGACTTTAAAAAGTGAAGTTTTTTCTTCGAAACTGAATTCAGCCTTCAAAATATAAATATAACAGTTATAAATATAATAATCATTTGTATTTTGGAAAGTGCTAGGGAGGCAATTAGTTGTCTCTCATGTCATGATTCGATTTTTTGGTAATTAAGGATAAAGATGAAAGAGAAACTGGACCCGAATTGAGAGCTGAGTGTCTCTCTCCTTACATCCCCACCACCAGACCAGAGAAGCTAGGTTGTTGGCGGAGGTCAGAGGGGGATCCAAAATGCAAAAATCCTTAATTATGCCTGTTTGGTCGCGGGCTTGGCTCAACTCAGACAATAAATTTAAAAAAAAATAAAGATATTGTCTTCATACTTACATATCTTTTAGAATTGTGACTTCCAATAAACATGGATTTATTTGCAATGTGGTAGCTGAGCATGTAGAAAGTTGGTAAGCACCTATTTAACATTAAATAATTATAAAATAAATAATAGTTAATATTATAGATAAATATATAAATTTAAAAAGTAAATTATATATTTACCTAAACAATTATTAAAAAAACAATACCTAATATTATAAATTGAGCAATTTAAAAAGTAAAGAATATTCACTGTTTTGACAATTCCTATAAAAAAATGCAATTATTATATTAGAAATTATTTATAAATAAACAATATAAAAAATAAATTATAAATTATAAATAATAACTATATATACTTACCATGGTAATGAGCTTTAACATTAGACAATGTTATAATCGGGTACTCATCAAAATTTTCATAAAGTAATTTCCCTTCATTCTCAGCAAGGTCATCCCATAAAATTAATGGGGTATAGAACTTTCTATATTTAAATATTAAATTAAAATAATTAAAAATTCATAATATATACTCTAAAACATAATTTTAAAATGAACATATTTGCTACAACATTATAAGTTTTGGACCGAGGAATAATATTCCGACCCAATTATTAGCCATGTAAGTTCGGGTTGGCTGGGATCCCCACTATATTTAGACACCCTCTTGACGATTAGGAGCTGGTGGCAATTCTGTTTCGGTAGTTGGTTCCTGTTTCTTGCTGTGCTTTAGTGGGGTTTTGGTGTGGATCAGGGAGGAACAAATTATAGTAATTCAAAATTAGACGAATCAAAATAATTTTACAAAAAAAAAGTTTACAAAATAATAGATAAATTAAAAAGGTTCACAAAATAATAGAAAGAAAAATTAGTTAAAAATATACCTGTCATTCATGATAATTACTTCACGTTTCTTTGATGTTTTGTTGGTTTTTGGATTTTTGAATGCAATGACTGGTTTTGTTTTAATCACAACTCCAACAACATCTGTGCATATTAAAAATGAAAACAAATAAAAATGAAAACAAATAAGTTACTGATGTAAGATTATAAAATACTATAATCAAGTTAGAATATAAGGAACTTATGAAATTTTTTTAGAAAAAAATGCTCACCAATCAAGTTGCTTCTTTGGGATTCTAAATTCTCCAATTGAATAAAGTTATATGACAGAATATTATTATAATACAGAGATGGAGCCTCATTTACAATAGTATATTTTGTTAAAGATAACTCAATCCTTTTATTAACGTTAATCAAATTAGATTGAATTCCTTTAACAACACCATTTGCAATGGTATAAGTCTTCTCCTTCTCAAATATATCTAAAAATTTAGATATAATATCCTTAAACATGATAGTTTGGATTTTGGTGCCCTGTAAATTTTTAAAATAAATGTTAAATATAAAACATAAATATAAATATCAAATGTAAAGTACAATATTAAATAAAATATAATTATGTACACTTACAACTATCATGAATTGGGAATTTGAAGACAGGTCTAGTTCCAAGATGTCTTTAAGACTTGTCAAGGTTGAAGGGATGGAGGAGTTCAACTTGTTGGAACCTAAAATTAGCTCTCGTAGAGAAGTCATAGCACCAAAGCATGGAGGTATTGACCCAGAAAGTTCGTTATTTTGGAGATGCATGAAACCCAGCTTCTCCAAACGACAAAGATCAGATGGAATCGATCCTTCTAAGGCATTCTGCCCTAAAGAAAAAATTTGAACCTCTTTTAATCTTCCGACTGTGGTAGGAATTGTTCCGGTTATTTGATTTTCTTCTATACTGAATATTAGCAAGTTGCTCAAGTTGCCAATTTCCTCTGGAATGCTACCTGTAAGACTGCAACCACCGGCAAAGAGCTTTTGAAGAGATTTAGAGAGATTTCCACTTACTGGAATATGAAGTTTGCCACTGATCAGTGGATTTCCGTTAAATCCCAAATCCTCCAAGTGTTTGCAATTTGCCAAGGATGAGAGAAAGTTCACTTGCGGAGATGAAAGTTTGCTACTTAAATTATTAAATCCTAAATCTAGATGCCGAAGATCCCTTAGATTCCCAAGGGTGTTTGGAATGTAACCAGAAAATGAATTCCGTGCTAAACTAAGAGTAATAAGCTGAGAGATATTAGAGATAGAGGTTGGGATTAATCCATTTAGTTCATTACCGCCAAGATGCAGCTCTTTAAGTTTAGGTAGCCAAAGGCCCATGCTTGACGGTAGCATACCCCTTAGACGGTTTGAACTCAGTGAAATATTGCTTAGAGTTGAGCTATTAAAGATTCCTGGAGGAATGGCACCGGAAATACCATTAGCTGATAAGTGTAATGCTTCTAGATTTTGTAGGTTTCCAATCTCAAATGGGATTGTACCTGCCACACACAAATTGATCAAAAATTTATTTTCATATTTTATTATATCATGTTTGTTAATTGAGAATATATATATATATATATATATACACACACAGATGATCACTTAATCTTTCAAGTATTTTTATTTCCATGGTCACTTTATGTTTATTATATTTTACACCGTTAATCACTTAAGTTAATCACTTAATTTTATTCTATATATATGATCTTTTGGTCATAAGTTATATTATTTGATCCATCACTTTTGTTCCATAATCGAAGAAAGTACAAAACTAAAAACTAACCACAGGAGCTGCACCATAAAACATCAACAAAAACAATACGGACCGAGAGCAGAGCAAACAAATAAACTTTCATGTCTACAACATAAATGCAATTAATTTATAAATTAATTAATATCATATAATTCGTAGTAATTAATATAATTCGTAGTTTCATCTATTTATAAGTTATATTATAAATGGTTATTTTATTATTGGGCTTAAGCCATATACAACAGGCTGTCTAAGCTATTTTTAATATACAGATAGGTGGCCTCATTTGTTAATAGATATTGAGTGGCATTTTAGAAATATAATAAAAAAAATGGGTATTTTAGGCCATTCAAAAGTTTTACAACATTCGTACGTTTATATATATTATAGATATTTTCCCATCTTGGGAAAACTACCATTTAGTCCATCTTTTTTTATAACCATCAAATCACCCCATTCTATTATTATCATTCCGCAAATTTAGTCCCTCATTTTCTCACTTTATTTAGGTTCAATTCCATCCTTATTCTTAAAAATCCATTTCAGATGGGAGCCCACAGCCCATCCAATTTTTTTTATAAAAGTGCAATTTTCATATCCCTTATAGGCCTTAGTCCCAATCCTCTATACTCCTTTTGTAAGCAAACTACATCCCAATTGACATTATGCCCATAAGAGTTATGCTCCTTACCGGCCCATGAAAAGTTACGAGCAATTTTGTTAATATGTGCACAAGTTGAAACCGGCCAAAAAGTAGTTTGCATCATGTAGAATGGAATTGCATTAGAACTGATTGCTCTAGAGTTCTCCTCCCTGCGTTAGACAACACATTTCCAATCCACCATCTTGTTCCTCATCTTCTTAATGATTCCTGCATACATCTGCTTTGAAGACATGCCATGCACAATAGGGGCACCTAAATATCTCCCTTAGTCTTCAGTAAATAGAATGCCACATGTTGAACTCAGACTAGAAGCAACACTTCGAGAGACATTTAGGAAAACAAAAATTTTGGATTTTGACAAATTAATAGTCAACCCGAAGGCATTCGTAAACTCATCCAGGCATTTCATAAACACCTATACTTGCTTGTGCAAATAACAAGTGGTCATCTGCAAACAATAAATGAGATAGAGCAAGCCCATTCCTAGATATTTTAATAGTCTTCCATTGTTTCCCATGGACCTTTTCTTGCACCAACTGAGATAACTTCTCCATACAAAGTATGAAGAGATACCGCGATAAAGGATCACCTTGACGAAGTTCCCATTAAGCTTTAAAGTATGGCAAGGCTTCCCCCATTCCAAACCACCGAGAGTTTGTTGGAAGATACACAAAATATAATCAAATTAACCAGTTGATGTGGAAAATTAAAATCAATCAGTACCTATTTCAAAAATTCCCAATCAACACTATCATACGCCTTACGGAGATCTACTTTCATAATAAACTCGCCTCCCTACCCTTTTTCTTCTCATTAAAGAGTGGACTGCCTTTTGCATGATAATAATATTATCTTTTGTTCCACTACTAGAAAAGTGACCTTTAGCAATCACGGTTCGTAATAATAAAAAAAGTCGTTGCGAAATATCCTTGTATTTGCAATGACTTTTAAAAGTCATTGCAAAAAAAGTTATGTTATTTGCAACGACTTGTAAAAGTCGTTGCGAAATTGGATTTCAGAAACAACTTGTGCAACGACATTTTTTGTTGTTGTCAATGCCTCTAATATTTGTAACGACAAAAAAATATTGTTACCAAATACTATCACCTTTTAAGACGACTAAAATTATTGTTGCGAAAATTAGATTTTGAAAGCAACTTTTACAATGACATTTTTTGTCGTTGCCAATATTTGTAATGACAAAAAAAAAGTCGTTGAGAAAAATCATTGTATTTACAACAACTTGTAAAAGTCGTTGCGAAATTGGATTTCGAAAGCATCTTATGCAACGACATTTTTTGTTGTTGCCAATGCTTCTAATTTTTAGAACCATAAAAAAAGTCATCACGAAATACTATAACTTTTTATAACGATTAAACTTCTTGTTGTGAAAAATCGTCGTATTTATATAATAACTTATTAAAGTCGTTGCGAAAGTATTTTACACAATAACTTTTCTTGTCGCTGCGAAAGCTTATTACAAGCTCTATAATATATTGTTTAGCTTATCAAGTTGGTAACTTTAGCTCTTAATATCTTTCAAAATAATTGAAACTATAAATATATATTTATTATTGAAAAATATGCATAGCAAATATTAAAACCATCAATTTAATTTTCAAAATTACATTTTTATTACAAAATTTTATGTGTATAAAAATGAGTAATTGATAGGTAAATAGAGATTGGCCAAAATAAAAAAAAAGATAGGTAAATAGAGAAGCATCCCACATTGCTTATAAAAGTTAGTTAAGGATAGAGATGTCTTATTAAATACTCCTTGTCATATCTTGCGATTTAACTTACCTATAGGTTTAAAACCCTTGTAAGGTTAAAAGCCTTTGAAAAAAAATTAATAAGTAAAAAAGTTAATAAATTTTATAAAAATTAAAATATGTTATTTAGATTTAAATGATTTTTACATGATAATAAATTAGAGTCTTTCGTAGCCGTAAAATTATTTCGTTGTTAAAATATTTGAACAACAATATAGTGTTGTTACGGAAGTGTTTTAGTAACGTTAAAAGTTGCTAAATATTTTTGACAACAACATTTTATTGTTGTCAAAAAAATAATTCCTTTCGCAACGACAAAATATTGTTTCAAAAAAACATTTTCAAAACGACATTTAGTCGTTATAAAAAATATAATATCTTTAGCAACGACAAAATATTGTTCCAATAAACATTTTCAAAAACGACTTTTGACAGTAGAAAAGTCATTGCTTAGCTCTTTAGCAATGGGGGTAATAGCTCCAACAAAAAGTCGTTGCGAAAGTAATTTCGTAATGATAAAATGGGATTATATAATGACTTTTGATGTTGCAAAAAGCCTATTTTCTAGTAGTGTTCCCCCTGATAGAAAACTACTTTATACCATCATCTCTTGCAATAAAGGACGAAGATGATTCACCAACAACTTCGATAAAATTTTATAGGATAAATTCAACAAACCGATTGGCCGAAAATCCATCACAAACCTAGGACCCCCTTTTCTGAAAAAATGGAGATATGTGTCGAACATAATTCTTTCAAAAATGAGTCATCCCTTAAAGCTTGATTTACAAAAGAAAATACATGATCCTTTATCGCCTCCCACCTTTATTGAAATAATAATGGGTGCATTCCATTTGGACGCAGAGCCTTGAACCCCTTCATAGAGAACAAAGCAACCTTAGCCTCCCTTTGGTAACACTACTGCTTTTGGCTAAGTATGAAACATGAAGAAAAGCACAAAAGAGGCAGAGCTATACTGGTCCCAAGAGTTGTTATACTCCGAGATAGGAGTTGAGCAACTTTGGATGGTACATAATTACTATACAATATCGACCCTCGATACACTCTAACACCTGCCCTAGAGTTGTGACAGAGAAAATTCACATTTAATTGTATTTTTGGCGAATTAACCTTAGAGTATAAATAGGCAATATTTATTAGTTTAGAGGGACTTTTGCCATTTTTCTACATCAAGAGGATTTTTGGAGGACGAGATTTCAAGAGAGCGATTCATCAAGCTAGAGATTGTTGGAGATTTCTTTCAAGATTTTCTCTCTTTAATTCCTTTTGATTTTTCGATTTCTTGATTATGTTTACTTATAATATGAACAACTAAAACTCTTGCTAGGGTTTAGGTGTATCCCTTTGGGGATTTCAATTAAGCTAAGCATGAATTGATTCTTTTCTATCTTTTCCTCTAGTTAAATTTATTTTCCTTTCACTTAACCCTAATTATATGCCTAATCAACATATAGTAACTTTTAGGGGTTTTAAGAATTGGGAGGGGAATAAACCCTGAGCATTAGGAAAATAAACACATTGAGATTAGAGTAGGGATAATTTAGTTCCCTATGACAGCATTAAATCTGAGGGTCTTAATGTTCTTGATTAATTAGATTATACATTGGGAGATAGTAGTCACTTAATTGGGAAAGATTAGGTGAATTTGGGAGAAACCCTAATTAGAATCGTGATTGCTATTTTAGCTTATAAATCATTCATGTTTGATTAATTAGATACTCAAGGGAGAAAACTAAGTCCTAATACTTCAACTATTGATTGTCTTTCACATTTTATTAATTGTTCACTTTCTTATTTTCAAATATTTTTATCTTCTTAATCACTTACTTGGTAACTCGACTAAAATTAATTATTAGTAGTAAACTAGTTCTCGTGGGATCGACCCTTGGGTTACTTTGAGGTTAATCTTGCTACATCGATTATGTGCATTTGTGGATTTTTGTGGCCAAGTTTTCTAGCACCGTTGTCGGGGACTAGGATTTCTTTCTGATTTATTAATTCTAGTTTTATTTTTTTATTTTAATTTTTTTACAACCTTTTCTATTTATTATTGTAGGCAGTGTATGACACGTAGGACAAACTGTTATACAAGTGATTAGCTACCTTATGACCCAGAGATCAAACAAATTGCACAAGCATATAATGCTCACAGAAGAAGACAACAAAGAGAGATGGCTGACAATGGTGTAAATAATGCCAATGTCAATGGTGGAAATAATGGTGCTAATGTTGGCGTTAACAACAATAATCAACCACCAAATAACAATGCAATTGTTGAGGCTAACAATCAATGACCAAGAATTACCATGGGTGATCTTAAAACACTAGTGATTGGAAATAGTCTGTACTCTATTTGACTAAGTCAGGACGCAAAAAGTTATGAACTGAGACATAGGCGCTTAGCAGTATTACCTTCTTTCAATGGACTACCGTCTGAAGATGTAGTTTCATGCATTCATGATTTTTATCAAGTGGTGGAGTCTTTGCCATTGCAAAACCTAATGGAAGATGAACGAAGAATGAGATGCTTTCATACTATCTAAAAGATCGAGCTAGGACTTGGTTGTTGAGTTTGGAGATAAACTCTCCTGGCACTTGGGAAAAGGTATATAAAGCCTTTATTCCCAAATATTATCCAACCTATAAAGTTGATGAGCTCAGAGGAAAAATTTAGAACTTTGAACAAGAAGATTACGAAAGTTTTTATGAATCAGTGTCTACTTGATGGATATTCTTCAGAATTGCTATGGCACTTCTTTTTTAGAAGGCTTATTGAGAATTGTCAGAATAAAGTAGAAAGTTCTACTATGGGTTTTGTTGTCAACAAGACACCTAAATTTATGAAACAAATCTATGAACGCTTAGCTAAGGGCTCACAACATCAACAAAAGTCTCATAGAGGATCAAAAGCAATTACAAATCAAGTGACATACCCGGACCTAATGCGACTTTTTGTACAAACGGAATAGTGTAAGATGGCATATTAAGTCAACAATACGTCGGTCCGAATGTGTCTAATTAAGAAGAGAAGATAAGCTTAAGATAAGACGGAGTTGGAAGATGAGACAGGTGACCATGCATGGAAAAACCAAAGTGGACTTTTTTAAGTCCATAGCCAATGGATTGGAAGTCCATTTGGTGAATTGGTCGGTGGATCGGCCCAAGGATTGAATTTATAAGAGATTACAAGAGGGGAAAAAGTCTGGCCCGGGGTTCGAGTAGACCCGGCGTCGGGTTTACCTATAAATAGGGGGGGATTACCTCTCTCCCTCTCATTTTCTCTTCTCCCTCTCTTCTCTTCTTTCATTTGCTCTCTCGGAGCAATTTTGGACTTTTGGCCGATCCGGACAAACCGACCGAAGGATCAAGGTAAGAATTTAGTATGCTATTCTTAACGCCTTGATCTATGTTTTTCTAAGTTTTCACATATTTCCATGCATCGGTCTAGGAGAGATCCAAGCTCAAAGATAGTTTAGCTTTTTAGTTAAATTTCTAGATTAGATTCGAGATCTAGGAACTTTGAGCTTGTGATTCTCGTTTTTCTTTTGATAAACGCATCGTGGGAGGTACGAGGAATGTACGTCTCGATTTTCATGTCGAACGGTGGACTGAGGGGCTTGGAAACTGAGGAGAAGCCTTGGTTCTCAAGGCACCAAACGCCGCTCCTGCGCGGGACTTGGCCTATCTCGAAGGGAGTGGGCGGCAGCCCACTTTCCCCATGCGGGACATGGACCAGGCACGGTCCAGTCCGCATGAGAGGACTGGCCTGGCCCAGATTGGGGCCGGGCTAGGCCCAACCATGGGTGGCCCATGGGCCCCAGGCGTATTTTAGTAATTTTTCGTCAAGTATCCGATTTTTACCCCGGAACGTCCTGGACACTTTTCTAAGCCCCGAAACATTTCTAAACACCCTATTAGGTCATGTTAGAGCCTCATAGGTGCATTCATAATTGTTTATGAATGTTAACATGCTTTTCCGTGTATTAGGGCTCCGGATGATCGAGTGCAGCAATGCTCTGGAGGTTAAAGATACATGGAGTGCTTGGAAGTATACGAACCTCCTAATACTATGAGTGGCCTTGTTTTCAGTGCTTAGCCACTAGGGGCAAACATTTTTAAATGTTTAAAAAAATATAAATTGTTTTAAGAGGTTTTACAACTGTTTTAGGATAAGGGTAATCCACAACACACATTTTTTATTTTGTGATACATTCACTTCGAGGGTGGGATGGTTTTAAAAATGTAAAAGCTTTTGTGTGTGTTTAATGTTTTAAACATATATGTTTTGTATACGTGTATATATATATATATAAATATGATAAATATATGGATGGGATGCGAGCTGAGCGACTGAGTGGGATCCCTCGGTGCTCCAATATGCAGGAGCGTGGACTAAGTTGAGAGCATGAATGATACTCAGTTGTAGATCGCCTATCGAGGGGTATGGTGAGTCGAGAGCCTGGGAGAGGCACGTAGGGAAGCTCGCTTGGGCTCCAGGTCACTGTGTTCCACCACAATGAAGGGCACCACCGAGGGAACGAGCTAGAGAAAGAGAAGAATAGAAATGGATTTAAAAAGAAAAGATAGCCCTCGGTGCAGTAAGGCATACAACCGGCCAGTCGTGCCTTCAGTGTATTAGATGCCAGCCCATTTAGTATGTTTTTTTTTAAAGATTTTAAATCTAATTCTCACTTGGAGAATTTTGAAAGAGATTTTGAAAGAAAAATTTATTTATTTTATTTTTTATTATATTTGGATTACCCATGTTTTCCCTAACCCCGATGGAGATTCATTGAACCTCTGTCACTCACCTGTATCCAATGTGGATGGGTGCAGATCGGCGTACGGGGTCAGCAAATAGAATGGAGGCTCACTAGGAGGTGTCGGTGGCATAGGCTTAGTAGTTTCCGCTACGTAGGTATTCCTTAAAGTTAATCCACTGGTATTACTTTTAAGTTTATTATTTTATTAAAAGACTTTTAATTAAAGTTTTAGTTGTTTTGCAGCTATGGTATCCATTTCATGCCTTGCGGTGCTTTTGGTGCGGACCAGCCAGCACGTACTTCGAGGCAGCGCGGCGGTTGCCACGTGGCCGACTCGGGTGGGTCGGGGCATGACATCAAGTAACATCAGATTCAGTTGCTAAGGTGGATGACTTAACTAACTAAGTGAAGCTGTTGGTAACTCAATAATTTGGGAACAAAAAGGCTTGCTAACATTGTGGGATGTGTGGTTATCGTTCTCATTATTGTTGCAGGAATATAGATCCCAATTCTCAGCACCTTAAAATTACAAATTACATGAGAGCATATGAACGCAAGCAGGCACCAAAGAATGACCCATTCTCAAATACTTACAATCTGGAGTGGAGAAACAACCCCAATTTCTCAAGGAGCAATAAGGGGGCAACTACAACTAAACCTCTGGCACCACCTGGGTAACAACTAAGGCTACAATTACAACAGCCTTAACAAGTATAAAATAAAGGCATAGAGGAGAGCTTTAAAAGTACATGTGTTTCTTGCATGCAAAATTAGAAAAGATGGGGGAGTTTGGAACTTAAATCAACAAATTGGATAGATTAGTGGAGTCACACTCCTCTTCTATCGAAAACATAAAGGTTCAGCTAGGGCAACTAAGCTAAAGTGGTAGGAGAAAGAGGCCAAGGATGATTGCCTAGTAACACTGAGATAAACCCTATGGAATGAGTGATGGCTATCATACTTCAAAATGGTAAAGCATTAGAAGAGGCTTCTAGAAAAGAAAAGAAGTGAAAGAAGCTGAAAAATCAACAAACACTGAAGGTATGGTGGTTGAAAGCACAAGTTCAAAAATTGAAACCAGTATGACACCAATGGTCTAACATAGCAACACCGGGGCAAATCTAAACAAACCAAAGAAAACTACACTACACCGGTGGTAGGACATGATAACACCGGCCTAGTACATGAACTTCCTCTTCAGAATCTAGTTAAACTTTATGTTCTGCCAACCCCTTACCCACAAAGGTTAAAAAAAAGACATAACGAGAACAATTTTAAAAGGTTTCCAAACATATTTCAAAAATTGGTGATAAACATCCCATTTGCAGAAGCTTTGGCTTAAATGCCTGTATATGCAAAATTCTTGAAGGAATTGATTTCTAACAAGAAAAAAGTTAGAAGAGTTTGCTGTAGTTCCTTTATCTGAAGAATGTAGTGCTAGCCTACAAAGAAAGTCACCTCCTAAGTTGAAGGACCCTAGGAGTTTCACTATTCCTTGTTACTTTAGTGCCACTCATGTTTATAATTGTCTTTGTGATTTAGAAGCAAGTATTAATTTGATTCCTTTGTCTTTGTATAGGAAGATGGATCTTGGAAAATTAAAGTGAATCAGTGTTTCTTTACAATTGGCTGATTGCTCTGTTAGATATCTTGTAGGAATTATTGAAGATTTTCTAGTTAAGGCGGGAAAGCTGATTTTCCCTATCGATATTCTTGTTATGTATATGGAATCCCATATCGATGTTCCCACCATATTAGGGAAACAATTTTGGCTATAAGTGGGGCACTAATTGATGTGCTAGCAGGTAATATTACTTTCCAAATAGGTTCTAAGAAGGAAGAATTTAGTATTTGTAGGCTTTGAAGGGGGCATTTCTTGATGATCATTGTTATAGATTATATACGATAAACTCTTTAAGATAAGAAACTGTGCCTAGATTGATGTATCATAATCTATTAGAAACTTGTCTAGCTTTAAATCTAGGTGAAAAAGATGTGGATGATGAAAATATTGATTATGCTTTTAAATTAAAAGGAGAAAGTTTTCGAACTCGGAATATAAATATGTGAGACTTTTGGTAAAGGAAAATCTCAACCATTACCTTCTATTAATGAAGCACCAAAATCAGATTTGAAACCTCTACCATCATATCTTAAATATGCATTTTTGGGTTAGTATGAAACATATCTTGTGATATTATCTTCTTCTCTAAGTTCTATGCTAGAAGAGAATGTCTTTGAGAGATCATAAGATGGCTATTGTGTGGCCAATAGTAGGCATTCATGGAATTAGCCCATTAATTTGCACCCATAGGATGTTGATAGAAGAGAACCATAAGCCTAGTGTGGAAAACCAATGCCGTCTTGATCCCAATATGAAGGAAATAGTGCGAGTAGAGGTAATAAAATTACTAGATGCTGGTATAATTTATCCCATCTATGATAGTTCTTGGGTAAGACTTATGCAGGTTATGCCTAAGAAAGGTGGGATGACAGTCGTGACTAATGAAAAAGATGAGTTAATTCTTACTAGGACAGTTACTAGATGGAAGGTCTATATCGATTACAGAAACTTAAACATAGTAACAAGAAAGGATCATTTCCCCCTCTCTTTTATGGATCAAATATTGGAACTATTGGTTGGACATTCATTTTATTGCTTTTTGGATGGTTATTCAGGCTAAACCAAATTCCAATAGCTTTAGAAGACCAAGAAAAGACAACCTTCATATGTCCTTATGGCACGTTTTAATACAAGCGCATGTATTTTGGTTCATATAATGCTCTGGCCACATTCCAAAAATGCATGATTGCTATCTTCTTTGACATGGTGGAGAAGACAATAGATGTTTATATGGATGATTTCTCAGTTTTCGGTTTCTTTTTTGATGAATGTTTGCTTAATCTAAAACAGGTTCTTCAAAGATATGAAGAGACAAACTTAGTGCTGAACTGGGGAAAATGCCATTTTATGGTGTAAGAGGTATAGTCTTTGGGCACAAGATCTCAGAGAAAGGCATCGAGGTAGATAAAGCCAAGGTTGAAGTGATAGAGAAGTTACCACCACCAATAATAGTGAAAGTTGTTCGTAGTTTCCTTCATCAGGCAAGATTCTACAAACGGTTTATAAAAGATTTTTCAAAAATCAATAAACCACTTTGTGAATTATTATAAAAGGATATGCCTTTTAAGTTTAATGATGACTGTATGGTTGCTTTTCTTAGGTTAAAGAAAGAGCTTATTTCGGATCATAACAGCCACAAATTGGTCATTGCCTTTCGAGCTTATGTGTGATGCTAGCGACTATGCAGTAGGCACAGTATTAGGACAAAGAAAGGACAATAAGCTACATGACATCTACTATGCCAGCAAAGTCCTCAATGAAGCACAAATTAACTAAACCACCACTAAGAAAGAGCTATCAGTTGCTGTTTTTGTGTTTAATAAATTTTGATCTTACTTGATAGCTTCTAAAATGATAGTTTATACTGATCACTCAGCTTTGAAATATTTGTCATCCAAATAGGATTCCAAACCTTGTTTAATGCATTGGATTTTATTGTTGTAGGAATATGATTTGGAGATTGAAGACAAAATAGGATAGAAAAATTTTGTGGTTGATCATCTTTGTAGACTACAGAAGGAAACACAAAACCAAGAGGGCCTTATTGATGACATGGTTCCTGATGAAAAATTATGGGCAGTCAAGCTAACCTCCCATGGTTTGCAGACATTGTTAGTTACTGGGCTTCAGGCATTACACCTAATGACATGACTTATCAACAAAAGAAGCGATTTTCACAATCAAGGAATATTATTGTAATAAGCCAATATTATTTCGAAGATGTGTGGATGGTATGATTCGGAGATGTATACCTGAGGAAGAGATGGAGAAAATTCTATATTTTTGTCATTCTACTCATTATGGAGGTCATCATAGTCTGACAAGATAGCTGCTAAGATTCAGGTGGTTTCTTTTGGCCAACACTATTAAAGGATGCAAGATAATTTGTAATGACATGTGACAGATGCCAAAGGACAAGTACAGTAGGAAAATGACATGAGATGCCATTGAAAACAATCTTGGAAATGAAAATTTTTATTTTTGGGATTTGGATTTTATGAGACCATTTCCTAGTTCACAAGGAGATCAATATATTTTAGTTGTAATCGAATATGTATCAAAATGGGTAGAAGTAATTGCCTTACCCAACAACACCAGAGCAAGTGTGATCAAATTCATGAAGAAGAATATTTTCTCAAGATTCGGAGTCCCTAGAGCTATAATTAGTGACAATGGAGTGCAATTTCAAAATGAACAATTTAAGGGATTCCTTTAGGAAAATGGCTGCATTTTCAAACGGGAACTACCTACCATCCTCATACCAATGGCCAGGTAGAGGTTTCTAATAGAGAGTTGAAACAAATTCTCAAAAAAATAGTCAATCCATCACGTAAAGATTGGTTTTCGAAGCTTAATAATGCATTATGGGCTTATAGGACAGCCTACACAACACCTTTGGGCATGTCTCCGTAATGTTTAGTATTTGGGAAGTTTTGTCATTTGCCTATAGAATTAAGCATACAGCGTTTTGGGCAGTGAAGGCTCTCAATTATGATTTTAAGCTTGCCGGTGAAAGAAGATTTCTTCGATTAGATGAACTTGACGAGATCCGTAGAGAATCTTGTGAGAATGCTAAACTCTACAAGGAAAGAACCAAGGTCTTTCAGGATCGATGCATTTTGAAAAAGGAGTTTATACTAGGGCAGAAAGTGTTAGTATTTAACTCATGCTTGAAGTTGTTTCTCGGTGAATTACACTCAAATTGGTTTGAACCTTTCTTGATACTTGATAACTAAAGTGCATCTCTACGTACCTATTTGTCACGCCCCGACCCACTAGGGTTGGCCACGTGGCAACTGCCGTGTTACCTCGAAGTACGTGCAGGTCGGTCACTCACCAGAAGCACCGCAAGGCATTGAAATGGATACCATCGCTACAAAATAACTAAAACTTTAATTAAAAATCTTTTAATAAAATAATAAACTTTAAGGTAATACCAGTGGATTAAATTTAAAGAATACCTACGCAACGGAAACTGTTAAGCCTAAGCCACCGACGTCTCCTAGTGAGCCTCCATTCTATTTGCTGACTCCGTACGCGAATATGCATCCATCCACATTGGATACAGATGAGTGACAGAGGTTCAATGAATCTCTATTGGGGTTAGGAAAAAAAAACATGGCTAATTCAAAATATAATAAATCAAACGAAAATAAAATAAATGAATTTGTTTTCAAAATCTCTTTTATAATTCTCTCAATGAGAATTCGATTTAAAACCTTTAAAATAAAATATACTATATGGGCTGGTATCTAATACACTGAAGGCACGACTAGTCGGTTGTATGCCTTACTGCACTGAGGGCTATCTCTTTTCTCTTTAAATACACTTTTTCAATTTCTTTTTCTCTAGCTCGTTCCCTCGGTGGTGGCCAGCTGTGGTGGAACACAGCTTTGGAGCCCTGGCGAGCTTCCCTCCGCGCCTCTCTCAGGGTCTCGTCTCACCGTGCCCCTCGATAGGCTGTCCACGGCTGAGAATCAAGCATGCTTCTCCAACTCGGTCGACGCTCCCACATATATTGGAGCCTAAGGAGCCACTCAATTACTTATCTCTCATCTCGCATCCCGTCCATATATTTCTCATAAATATAAATATATATATATTTAAAACATGTAAATACACACACAAGCCTTTATATTTCTTTAAAATCATCCCACCCTCTAAGTGGGTATATCGCATAATAAAAGTGTGTGAGGTGGATTACCCTTATCCCAAAACATTTGTAAAACCTTTAAAAATAATTTATCTTTTGAAAACATTTTGCCATAGTGGCTAGGCATTGAAATCTAAGCCACTCACAGTATTGGGAGATTCGTATACTCACAAGCGCTCTATGTAGCTTAACTTTCGGCGCATTGCCGCATTCAATTCACTCGGAGTCCTAGTACACGGAAATACGTTAGCATTCATAATTAAACTATGAATGCACCTATGAGGCTCTAACATGACCTAAAACTGGGCTTGAATGTGATTCGAGGCTTAGAAAAGTGTCCGGGAGGTTCCGGGGTAAAAATTAGACAATTGAAGAAAAATTAAAAAAATACCCCTGGGCCCATGGGCCGCCCACTCGGGCTAGGCCAGGCACTTAGAAAAGTGTCCGGGAGGTTTTGGGGCTAAAATCGGACTCTAGATAAAAATTGACCAAAATGCCCCCAGGGGCCTGTGGGGCCCACACCCGGACTAGGCTGGGCCCCACACCGGTTGGGCCAAGTTCTACTCAAAATTGGGTTCAAAAAGTCCTCCCATGAGATATTTATATATTATAATGATATAATATATACATATCTAAGATATATTAATATAATATATAAATATCTTTTAATATAATAATATTATATAAAAATATCTAAACAAGGACTCGATTGGTCTGTTTCTCGGCCGATCTCTTCCCCAGTTTTCGCACTCGTTTCTTCTTCTTTCTACGTACAAAATTAGACAAGCGATCCTCATGTCATTCATGACGGATCCGCCGAGGCAGAAACGAGAAACACCGGTTTAATTTCCGTAAAAACTGAGATTTAGCCTAAATTAACTAAATCTCTGATTTATTCTCACTCGGTGCACAGAAATGAGTGAAAGCGGAATATGACGTCGATTAAGGTGAGTACTATAACATACTAAAAACTCACCTTATTCCACCTGCCCGAAATCTGCCGATTTGAGTTTAAAAATTTAATCCGGTCAAAAGCTAAAAACTGAGATCTACACTAAACCGATGCATGGGTGTGTGTACAAACTTAACATAATGTAGATCAAGGTGAGAAGAATAACATACTGGAAACTCACCTTGATTTGACGGCCGGATTGTCCCGATCTGCTAATTGTCCAAAATGCGTCCGTTTGGCTCCAAAGAGAAAAAGAGAAAAAGAAAGAAAAAAGGAAAAGAAAATGAAGAAAAAGCTTCGGCCCTCCCCTATTTATAGGGGAGCCTGACACCGGGTCTACTCAGGCCCCGGGTCAAACTTTTTTCCCTTTTTCAACTTTCTTCCATTTTTACCTATTGGCTAAATCTTTTGATTTCTTGTGCCAACGGGACCCATAATAAATTTCTAGGGATTTAATTGGAGGTCTTTTAGCATTTACTAATTTCCATGCACGGTTAATTACTTTATCTTCTAACTCTGTCTTATCTAAATTTTAACATCTCTTCTTAATTAGACACATCCGGACCGAAATATTGTTTAATTAATACGCCATCTTACACTATTCCGTTTGTACGAAAAAGTCGTGCTAGATCTGGGTGTGTCACTATTGAAGTGGAGAGACCAGACGATGGAACTTTTCTAGTTAATGGCTAGTGTTTAGAGCATTATTTTGGGGGAGATTGCGTGGGAAAGCTTCATGCAATGAAATTGACAGATTAAATTCCATCCTGGAGAGTCGAGCTAATGACTATGTACAAGCGCTTATTGGGAGGCAACCCAACTTTCTAACACTTAATTTAACATTAGTTTATTATTATTATTATTATATATTTTAATTTATTTAACAATTTTTTTCTTTTCTTTTACATGTATGTGATTTCAAGAAATCAAAAATTAAGTTTACCTGATCCTTGACTATAGACAACAGGGAGTTTCTTCTCTCTCATTATTGTTTTGAATAATTTTCATAAGTGATTTTATTGACTAAACATTAGGGAGAATGTTTATGATAAGTGTGGCGGTATTTTTTTTTATTGAAGATTAGTTATATATGAGTTTTTTACAAATTCTTGTTGTCATTGTAGACACCATAATTTTTAGGGAGCCCAAGCAGCTTTCATAGCCCAATCTAATTTGGACTTAACTAGTGGCATAGACGCATTTTAGATTTGTATTCTAATTGAGCTCTCATAGTATTTTGGCTTTAATATTACTGAGAATGTCACTCCCCAACCCGCCTAGGCCGGCCATGTGGCAACCGCCGCGCTACCTCGAAGTACGTGTCTGCAGCCACACATTCGAGGCACCGCAAGGCTTGAAATAGATATCATCGCTGCAAAGCAAAACTAAAATTTTAATTAAAAATCATTTAATAAAATATTTAATTTATAAGCAACACTAGTGGATTAATTTAAAAGAATACCTATGCAACAAAAACGCTAAGCCTAAGCCACCGACGTCTCCTAGTGAGCCTCCAATCTAATAGATGACCCCGTACGCTAATCTGCATCCATCCACATTGGATACAGGTGAGTGACAGAGGTTTAATGAATCTCCATCGGGGTTAGGGCAATTAAGGGAAATCCAAAATAAAATAAAATAATAATAAAATAAATATTTTTCTTTTAAAATCTCTTTCTAGTTCTCTAGCTGAGAACTCTCTTTTAAAACACATTAAATCGATAATAAATATATATACATAAAATGGGCTGGCATCTCTATCATACTGAAGGCGCCACCCGTCGGTCGTCTTATGCCTTACTGCACCGAGGGCTATCTCTTTTCTTTCTAAAACATTTTCTCATTTCTCTTTCTCTAGCCCGTTCCCTCGGTGGTGCCCTTCGCTGTGGTGGAACACAGCGACCTGGAGCCCTGGCGAGCTTCCCTACGCGCCTCTCTTAACCAGGCTCGACTCACCATGCCCCTCGATAGGCGGTCCACGGCTGAGTATCATGCATGCTCTCAAACTCGGTCCACGCTCCCGCATATAAAATGGAGCCTCGAGGTACATCCCTCTCAATCGCTCATCTCGCAAGGGTATCGCACCCTTAAAATCATAATAATAATATTTCTAATACATATATATATATATATATGTATATCTGCGTAAAACATTTATATTTAAACATATAATCACACACACATAAGTTCTTATATTCCTTTTTAAAACATCCCACTCACTGTGTGGGTATATCACAAACAACTGTGTGTGTATGGATTTCCCGTATCCCAAAACCTTTGAAGACATTTATGTTTTTAAAAAATTTTTAAAACCTTTGTTCCTAGTGGCTAAACAAAGAAATCTAAGCCACTCACAGTATTGGGAGATTCGTATACTCCCAAGCGCTCCATGTAGCTTAACCTCCGGAGTATCACCGCACTTGATTCAATCGGAGTCCTAGTACACGGAAATACACGTTAGCATTCATAATTAAATTTATGAATGCACCTATGAGGCTCTAATATGACCTATGATTGGGTTTGGATGTGATTCGGGGCTTAGAAAAGTGTTCGAGAGGTTCTGGGGTTAAAATTGGACACTTGGTGAAAATTTACGAAAATACCCCTGGGGGTCCGTGGGCCGCCAACTCGGGCTGGGCCAGGCAGGCCTCCCCCCTGTGACTGAGTCAAACCCGGCCTGTTTCTGGGCCAGAAAGGCCCTTCCCTTGTGAGTTGGGCCGAGCCCAACTCGGTTTGGGCCCAACAGGGCCCAGCCGCAATGATTGGGCGAAAAGGCCCAGTCCAGCGTGGGACTGGCCCAGGTCCCGGTTGGGACTTGGGTCGCGGGTCTCTCCCGCAAAGGAGAGACTCGGCTCCAGCGCAGGAGCCGTCTGGGATCCTCGGGATCCAAGGTTTTTCCTTGGTTCCCGAGCCCCTCGGTCCACCGATTGGAGTGAAATTCGAGATGGAGGGTCCTCTCACCTCCCACGATGCGTTTATCGAAGCAGAAACGAGAATCACAAGCTCAAAGTTCCTAGATCTCAAATCTAAACTTCAAATCTAACTAAGAAGCTAAACCTAACTTTGAGCTTGGATCTCTCATAGACCAATGCATGGAGATGCGTGAAAACTTAATAAAACGTAGATCAAAGAGTTAGGAATAACTTACCAAGAACTCACCTTGATCCTGCGGTCGGTTTGTCCGGATCGGCCAAAAGTACAAAATTGCTCCAAAGGAGCAGTTGAGAGAAAAGAGAAATGAGAGAAGAGAGAAAGATAGAAAATGAGGGGGAGAGGCTTGGCCTCCCCCTATTTATAGGGGAGCCCGACACGGGGTCTACTTGGGCCCCGGGCCAGACTTTCTCTTCTCTTTTAAACTCTCAAAACTTTGATCCTTGGCCCAATCCCCTGACCAATTCACCAATGGACATCCAATCCATTGGCTATGGACTTAAAGAAGTCCACTTTAGTGTTTCCATGCATGGTCACCAATCTCATCTTCCAACTACGGCTTACCTTAAACTTATCTTCTCTTCTGACTTGACACAGTCAGACCAACATATTGTTTAATTATTGCATCATCTTGCACTATCCTGTTTGTATCGAATAGTCGTGCTAGGTCCGGGGGTGTCAGAGAATACTCATCTGTTGGATGGGTATTTTTAAACACTTATTTGACCAAGTGAATATTCACTCAAAGTTGACTTAGCTTTTGTAAACCCATAATTCCCTCCAATTTATGATTTTCTTCAATCAATTTAATTTGAATATTTAAATCAATTAGCTTTTATTTCTTTCAATCAATTTGGTCCATCAATTAAAATTTTCAAATCAAATTAGTCAATTAGAGGTCTTTCAAATCAATTAGTTAGTAATTAGCAAAGTCAGATTTTTTTAGTTTCCATAAACCTCATCTTCCATCCTATATATAAAAGAGTAGTGGAAATAAAAGGGGGGGGGGGGGTGAGAAGGAGAAAAAGGAAAAAAAAAAGGAGAAAAAGGTTGACAAAAATCGTGCCGAATTGCTTCTAATATAGTTCTTTTAAAAAAAAAAAACTCAGTAGCAGTGCATTTTTTAGAATCTGTAGCAGCTATTCTTTTCATTGTTTTGTTTTTTTAAAAGAGAAAAGTATTGAAGGAGGGTCGGAGCAAGAGTTGACCCTGAGCGAAGCAAGGAAAGGAAGGCTGTCCTATTGGGTTCGGCAAGAGTAAAAATGCAATTGCAGAATCATGAGGGAAGCAAGGCAGACTCCACAACAGCAAAACACAGTAGCTTGGGTTGAAGACGATTAAAGCAAAAAAATTTAGTGACATTCACTTGAGCTGGGGTCTTCAATTTGCTTTGATTTGAGCCTAAGGTATTTATCCATCTATCAAAAATTGAATATAGGCCATGATGATTAAATCTCCATTTCTGATCAAGTCCGTTTATTCTTGTTGGGTCGTTAACTTGATTTATTATTGTTACTAATATTATTTTTTTTTACATGTTGGGTTCATTAAATTTTCAAAAAAATTGTCATGGCGTAAGAAAGGAAGAATTATCAGGAAAAGGTCAAATAGTTATAAACTAGAAATATATATATATATATATATGTTATGAAAGTGGACAAAATGCATGATAAATAGTAGCATTTGGCGTATAGTGCAGGATGAATATCAATCAGAAATTTCAAATTTCAAACAGTGGGGCCCACATGTATAAATTTCAAACCGTGGGGCCCACATGTACAAAATTTTCAAAGTTTGCATAGTAATTATTTCGTCTATAAATTGATACGTATTGAAGCGCTGATGAATAATTGAATACATATCTTCTGATAATTTTCGTTTCTTTCTCTTTCTCTCTCTCTCTCTCTCTTTTTCTCTCTTTTGAATTAAAGCTAAATTATCAACACTAAAGTGTTATCAGCACAACACGTTAAAACTATCTGAATTAATGCATTTCCACAACACGTTATCAGCACGAACGTTCTAAAGTGAAGCAAGTTTAAAGCCTGGTAAGTTCTTAAGGTTTGATTCCATTATTTTATTTAACCTTTTTCTTTACACTGGATAATTTAAATTTTTATTGTGTAAAGATTTACTTCTAAATATTTTTGACACCAGAAGTTGTCAACCTAATTTTGACACCAGAAGTTGTCAACCTAATTGAGACCATTCGTTTCAGAATTATAGCAAATATTGAAAAGCCCAAATTCCAAATTTTGGATGTAAGTGGCAATAACTATTTGTCATGGTGTCTCGATATTGAACTGCATCTCCAAGGCCAAGGTCTTGCAGCTACCATTGGTGCAAATGGAAATGCTAATGATAAAGATAAGGCAAATGCTTTGATTTTTATCCGTCGGCATCTAAGTGATAGCCTAAAAGTTCAATATCTATCTATCCGAGATCCCTTGATCTTGTGGACAAGATTGAAAGAGCGGTATGATCATACCAAAAACTGTCATCCTCCCTCAAGCACAATATTATTGGCTACATCTGAGGTTGCAGGATTTCAAGTCCGTGTCCAATTATAATTCGGCATTATATGATATTGTATCACGGCTTGAACTTTGTGGTGTTAAGCTTACTGAGGCTGAACTTTTAGAGAAAACATTCTCCAACTTTCATGCTTCGAATATTGTATTGCAATAGCAAAACCGGCAGCGCCAGTTTAAAACATATTCTGAATTGATCTCAGTCCTGTTGACTGCAGAACAAACAAATGAGTTGCTGCTTAAAAATCATGATTTAAGACCTGCTGGCTCTAAGGCATTTCCTAAAGCAAATGCCAGCTCAAGTAAGAATGTTGGCCGTCCTAGAGGCCGTGAGCGCAGGCATGGGAATTTTTTCCGTAAGGGTAGTGGGAGATTTAACCGTAATATAAATAACTCCTCACACAACCCTAAAGGTAAAAAGCCCATGAAGAAGCATGATGATAGTACCTGTCATCGTTGTGGAATGACTGGTCATTGGTCACATACCTGTCGTATGGCCAGACATTTGGTTGATCTATACCAAGCATCCCAGAAGGATAAAATCAAGCATGTTGAGACCCATGCCATTGACCTAACTGAGACTCATGCTGAAGTCAATAAGGTTTTGGTCAATGAAAATTGTCATATTCTTGGAAATGAAAAACCTTTTGAGGTTTCTGATTTCTTTTTATGATGTTGATGAAAATAATAAGTCCTCAGAAATAGATCCTGAGGGTTTTCATCTATGTTTTGCCATACCCTTGGATAATTATGTTACCAAGGAAGATATTAAATAAATATGGTTGTCAAAATCCGTAAGGTCTTAAAGTACCAAAGCGGACAATAACCACAAGCTGTTTATAACATATTTGTTGGTTTATTCCATATTTGTTAAATTTGTTGGTTTATATCTTTTATTCCATATTTGTTGATTTATATTTTGCATCTTATTATTAATTTGTTGAATTTTATGGAACTTGACACCTGAAGTTGTCAAGATAAATGCAAATGGGACACATTGAGAAAAAGGAAGATATATGTTTGCTTGATAGTGCTACAACGCATACTATACTTTGTGGCAAACACTTTTTCTCAAATGTGACATTGCGCAAGGTAAATGTTCAGACAATATCTGGTCTTGTTAATATTATAGATGGCTATGGGACTGCCACAGTTATTTTGCCAAAAGGCACAACATTGTATCTTGAAGATGCATTGTTGAGCGGTAGATCAAAAAGAAATCTATTTAGCTACAAAGATGTACGCCGTAATGGGTACCATCTAGAAACAGTTAATGAGCAAAATAAGGAATTTCTTTGCATCACTTCCTACAAGATGGGCCAGAAGACCATCCATGAGAAGCTGGAAGCTTCTAGTATGGGATTATATTTTGTCCCAATACGAGCTATAGAATCATATGCTACGATGCCCTGGAAACTAATGAACCCTAATGTGTTCGGACTTTAGCATGATCGCCTTGGTCATCCAGGAGCTACAATGATGCGAAGAATCCTTAAAAATACTCGTGGACACCTTTTAAAAGATACAAAGGTGTTGTTGTCCAGAGATTACATTTGTGAATCTTGTTCACAAGGAAAGCTCATTACTAAACCTTTCATGACAAAGGTTGATTATGAATCCCCTTCATTCTTGCAAAGAATCCAGGGTGATATTTGTGGGTCGATTCAGCCTACAAGTGGACCATTTAGATATTTCATGGTACTAGTGGACGCATCCTGCAGATGGTCCCATGTTTGCCTAGTATCAACGCGCAACGTCGCTTTTGCACGTTTGCTTGCACAGATAATAAAGCTTCGAGCTTATTTCTCAGATTATCACATTAAAAGCATAAGAATGGATAATGCTGGTGAGTTTACATCAAAGAATTTTGATGCTTATTGCGCTTCATTAGGAATTGAAGTTGAACATCCTGTCCCACATGTTCATACTCAAAATGGATTAGCAGAATCCATGATTAAGCGCATTCAGATTATTGCTTGAACTTTATTGATGAGGACAAAGCTCCAATCCTCAGTGTGGGGTCATGCTGTTTTACATGCTGCATCTTTAATTAGATTGCGCCCCACTACTTCTCATTTATATTCCCCCCTTCAATTAGTCTTGGGCTACGAGCCAGACATTTCATATCTTCGCACCTTTGGTTGCGCGGTACAAGTGCCTATAGCACCACCGCAAAGGACCAAAATGGGTCCCCAACGGCGTTTGGGCATTTATGTTGGATTTGATTCACCGTCTATTATTCGGTTCCTTGAACCATTGACGGGTGATTTGTTTACCGCTAGATTTACGGATTGTCATTTTGATGAGACAGTATTCCCATCACTTGGGATACCAAAAGCTTCCACATATGGAAAGCAGAAAAATGTCGAGATTTTCTCATGGAATGAGAAAAGTTTGTCTCATTTAGACCCAAGAACACCTGAATGTGAAAATAAGGTGCAACGATTGATCCATTTACAAGTTATTGCAAATCAAATGCCTGATGCATTTAATGACACTGCTAAAGTTACAAAGTCTCATATCCCAGCTGCGAATGTTCCAGCTAGGATAGATGTTCCTGTAGAACCACCCGAAATGGATCTAAATGTCCCGTGCCTGAAGCGTGGTAAACCGATGGGATCAAAGGACACTATTCCTCGAAAAAGAAGGGGGAGGAATTTAGAATCTGCTCCAGATGAGTATAATTCTGCTCCAGATGAGCACATTAATCTTTCTCGAGGAAAGCAAATTGCACTTGAAGTGTCACAACATAATATTCAAAGAGAGCATATTGCCCCTGAAGTGGCACAAGTTCATGAGCATATTGCCCCTGAAGTGGTACAAACCCATGAAAAGATCACCAACCTTGGGAATACTGAAATTTCCATCAGTTATCATAATGAGATATGGGATCGAAATGAGATAATCATCAATGATGCATTTGCTCTCTCAGTTGCTCATGAGATTATGAATGATGATTATGAACCTCGGTCTATAATCGAATGTCGTCATAGGCAAGATTGGCCTAAATAGGAGGAAGCAATCCATGCTGAATTGGCTTCCCTTGCCAAACGTAATGTTTTTGGGCCTATTACTAAAACCCCCGACAATGTAAAACCTGTTGGATACAAATGGGTCTTTGTCCGGAAACGAAATGAGAAAAACGAGATCGTGAGGTATAAAGCCCGACTCGTAGCCCAAGGTTTCCTGCAGAGGCCTGGGATAGATTATGATGAAACATATTCACCAGTAGTGGATATAGTTACCTTTCGTTTCCTTATAAGTTGGGTTGCCCAAGAAAATTTTGAAATGCGTCTTATGGACGTTGTGACGGCATATTTATATGGTTCATTAGATTCCAATATCAATATGAAAATTCCCGAAGGTTTCAAAATGCCTGAAGCATACACTCCCCGTAACTTATTCTCAATAAAGTTGCAAAGATCTTTATATGGGTTTAAGCAATCTGGCCGCATGTGGTACCAACGATTAAGTGAATACCTGACAAAGAAAGGGTACATAAATGATCCCATCTGCCCATGCGTGTTTATTAAAAGATCTGAAACCGGATTTGCTATTATAGCAGTTTATGTCGACGACACGAATTTAATTGGGACTCCTGAAGAGTTATCTGAAACTACTGAATATTTGAAAAAGGAGTTTGAGGTTAAAGATTTGGGTAAAACCAAACTATGCCTTGGTCTAGAGCTTGAGCACAAAAAGAATGGAATACTTGTCCATCAGTCAGCATACACTGAAAGATTGCTTAGACGTTTTAACATGGACAAGGTTTAGCATTGAGCACCTCTATGGTTGTAAGGTCTCTTGAACCCCAAAAGGACCCGTTTCGTCCAAAAGAATCTGGTGAGGATATACTTGGTCCTGAAGTACCATACCTCAATGCAATCGGGGCTTTAATGTACTTAGCACAGTGCACGAGACCAGATATCGCTTTTGCAGTAAATTTGTTGGCACGTTTCAGTTCTCAGCCAACCTGGAGACATTGGAATGGGATTAAACATATCTTCCGTTATCTCCGAGGAACCATTGATTTGGGGTTATTCTATTCTAAGAATACTACTAACTCTGGTTTAGTAGGTTATGCTGATGCAGGATATAAATCTGATCCGCACAGAGCTCGCTCCCAAACCGGTTATCTATTTTGCTATAATGATGCAGCCATTTCTTGGCGTTCCACTAAGCAAACACTAGTTGCTACATCTTCCAACCACTCTGAAATTATTTCCCTCTATGAGGCCGGAAGAGAGTGTGTTTGGTTAAGATCTATGATATCACATATTCACAATGCTAGTGGATTCAAACCGGTGATAGATTCTCCCACTATAATTTATGAGGATAATGCTGCTTGTGTTGCACAAGTCAGGGGAGGATATATTAAAGGTGATAAGACCAAGCACATCTCGCCGAAATTTTTCTATACTCATGAACTCCAGGAAAGTCGACAAGTTGATGTTAAACAGATTCGCTCCGTCGATAATCTTGCAGATTTATTTACCAAATCTTTGCCAACATCAACATTTGAGAAATTAGTTTATGGCATTGGTATGCCGCGAGTCAGTAAAATGCAAGATTGAATTCCCCAGAAGTGGAAATGTTTAGATGCTCCAGAAGTAGCAATTTGTTTTATTTCAGGGGGAGCGATTATGGACATAAGTGCACTGTACTCTTTTTTTCTTCTGTTCGGTTTTTGTCCAACTGGGTTTTTCCGGCTTAAGGTTTTTAATGAGGCAGTAATAGCACGTCCAATCAGGCCACTGAAGTAGGCCTACCTATATTGTCCTGAAGACAAGCACATATTGTCCTGAAAACATATTAGATGGACTTAATTGTATTGTACTCTGTTTCCCTTATGTTCGGTTTTTTTCCACTGGGTTTTTCCCAATTAAGGTTTTTAACGAGGCAGTACACGTCCAAATTTTAATAGTGGCATTTGTCCAAGAGGGAGTGTTATGAAAGTGGACAAAATGCAGGATGAATAGTAGCATTTGGCGTATAGTGCAGGATGAATATCAATCAGAAATTTCAAATTTCAAACAGTGGGGCCCACATGTATAAATTTCAAACCATGGGGCCCACATGTACAAAATTTTCAAAGTTTGCATAGTAATTATTTCGTCTATAAATTGATGCGCATTGAAGCGCTGATGAATAATTGAATACATATCTTCTGATAATTTTCGTTTCTTTCTCTTTCTCTCTCTCTTTTTCTCTCTTTTGAATTAAAGCTAAATTATCAACACTAAAGTGTTATCAGCACAAGACGTTAAAACTATCTGAATTAATGCATTTCCACAACAATATATATATATATATATATATTAAAGAGAATATATTTAAGAATCTTAAATCTTGTCATAAAAGTCATGGGTAGAATGTATAAGTTGAAAGATCTCAATAAAGTCCCAAAGAAGTATGATATTTTTAATTAAGAATAATTAAGTTGCCAGATTCTGTGATAATAATGTTAATAATGATAATTGGATTGTCTAATTAATTGATTATAATATTTAAAGATATTGTCATAAGAATTATTTTTGACCAAGTCTAAGAGTTGACGCGATTAAAAATAATTTTCAATAAAGATTTCAATAAAAAATAAAGGATTTTCTTTTATATCTAGAGTTTAATTAAAAATTTCTTTTTATTATTAATAACAATAACAACAACAACAACAACAACAACAACAACAACAACAATAATAATAATAATAAGATGATTAAGATTAATAAATCTAAAATTATTGATGTGAGAATTATTTTTGATCAAGTCTAAAAGGGGACGCGGTCTAAAATAATCCTCAATAACGTTTGGTAATTAAGTAAATAGTGAAAAATTAAAATGTAATAAATAATTAATTGTTAATAAAAGAAAAGTCAATTCCCAATAAGTAAGACTTAATATGAGTAATGGATTGAAAATAGAGATTATTTTAATTTAAGTTCAAGAGTGGACACGGTTTCAAATATTTCTCAATAAAATCTTATTCCATTTTTATAACGTAACGTACTATTAATGGAATATCTAATAATAATAATAATAATAATAATAATAATAATAATAATAGGTTTAATCCAAACCAAGTCTAAGAGTAGACGCGGTCTAAGGATGAATCTCAATAAAATTTTTCTCAATTTTCCCTTTTAATAACATTAAAAAAAATAAGTGGTTTAATCCAATCTAAATCCAAGAGTGGATGCGGTTTGAGGATGAATTTCAATAAAAAAATTTCACAATTACTCTTTTAATAATATTTGGTTCATTTCAAGCCAAGTCCAAGAGTGGATGTGGTCTAAAAATGAATTCCAATAAAAATCTTCATAATGAATAATCCTTTTAACAATATTGACTACAAGATTTTTTCTATACTAAGTCTAAGAGAGGACGCGGTATAAAAATATTTCTAAATAAAAGCTTTTATAAATACCTTCTTTAATAACAATAAATTAATCATTACAATCCATATTTTTGTTAGGGCCTTTTAATATTAAATCTTTCGGTACCGTCATTTGATGGGTGTTATGGGGGTGCCGATCCTTTCCCACACGTAACTATACTATCGAACATAGTTCTATTTCATAGACCGGAACCTATCTAAATTAGGATGCCATATCAGGCCAATGCTGAATTAGATAGATTCATAATAGGCGGCTAGTAACACTTAAACAAAAATTATTAGTGGCGACTCCCTTCTCTTTAAGACCAATGTGGTTGCGGCGGTCACACGTTGCGACAGTCATTAATTCATGCATTTGACCATGTAGGTTTAATTTTAATCTTGTCATGCATAAGTTTGGTTTTGCATAATCATCATAAGCATTGAGCCATAGGTCACGAGTTGAAATTTAAAAAGAGTATAGAAGTGTAAAGCTACGCTACCCCAGGTCAGAGTATAGCAACACCTGAGATTGGAGTTGCACAAGATACATAGGATGATAAGGCTATTCTACACCGTTTTATCATCCCTGTGCAAGTACATCAACACCTGGGATAGACTTGAATTTCAGGAAATTATTAGTTGAAAGTTGCTCAAACCCTACTAGCGAGCCCGTATATATCTCACTAAAAAAAAAATCCTTTTCTCTCTATCATAATAGCTAAATCCTCCCAAAATCTCATTCTCAAATTCTTTTCATCTTCTATTGCCAATATCTACCCAATACACCATGAAAACACCAAATCAAAATCTCAAATCCCTATAACATCAATCTTAAAATCTTTTCAATTTAAAATCTTTTAAGATTTGTAAAGGCAAATAGAAGTTGTGCAGGAGAGAGTTGGTGGATCGAGCTTTGCAATTTGTGGAAGAATTTGTGGGTGATTTTGAAATGTCTTCACGTAGGTGAGTGTTTAATTTCAAGACTAACCATTGGGTTTTGATTTCTTGTGGTCTGGAGCTACGAATTTGGGTTGAAATAGAATAAGCATTGGTTTGGGAATTTTGATTTCATGCTAGTAAAAATACTTAAGTGGGGATTTGCTTGATGATTCTTAAGTTATTGGTGTTTATTTGAAGAATGCTAGTATTTGTGCTTAAAGTCTGCTTGTGAAACTTTAGGGTTTGATCGATTTCTGCTTAAACTTAATTGGTTATTTTCTTTGGTTGGAAGTGTAGTCATTTTTACCATTTGTAAATGGCTCAAAACAGAAAATTTTGCCGAAGAAGAGAAAAATTGCTCATAATGTTTCTTCCTCTATCTTGCCACCTCATGTGCAAGTTGATGTGTGGTTCATTAATGCTGAGAATGAAACCTGGTTCCAACGTAAGCATAGTCATAAAATGGTGGTGGAGGTGACTATCAGTCTTGAGATAGATGAGGATTTCAACTTTCATACCTTGTTTAAAAACAAAGGTTGGGAGAAAATCTTGACTTTAAATTATGCTTATTATCCAGAGCTTATGAAGGAGTTTTATGCAGATATTGTTTACAAGGAAGAATCTCACCCTACTGTTATCAAATCTGTGGTCAGAGGCAAAGAGGTTATTGTTTTTAAAGAAAGCATTGAAAGCCATTTTCATTTGAGTTCAAAAGGTAGAAAAGTAACCTTTCGTCAAGGTGAAATTGTTGGACATGATTCTTGGAAGCATCTAGAGGCTATACATTGACTACAAATAAGCAGGTCAAAGGAATTCAGTGATCAACATAGATGTTATGTCAAGCATATAGAGATTCAACCTCACTTACTTGCATACATCTTTGGGCATAATGTGCAACCTTAGTGCAGTGGCTACAATGAGTTGAGAACTTCTGATATATACTTGCTAGATTATTTATATAAAGAGGTCAACAAAGATGGTCTATCAAGCTTTCTGCTCTTATTATTGACTTCATTCAAAATGTGGTGTGGCTTAACTATAAATCTAAGTGTTTTGTTTTCCAATTTCTCATTAGCCAGCTTCTCAAGAAGTAAGGGGTGACTCTTCCTAATGCAGAAAAAGGTCAAACTGGTGTCACCCATTGTATCGATGTGAAGAAGATAAAGATGTTGGGATATAAAAAGTAGCATGATAACAAATGGATTAAATTTGTGGATTTTGACCCTATTACTATTGATCCAGATGCTGAGCCTAGTCATGAATTTGTACCGAATAACATCGTAGTACCAGAAGAGCAAGTTAATGGATCAATTACCTTAGGCAGAGGTGTAAGTCAGAAGATGGTGGATGCCATAGAAAAGCTATAAAGAGAGGTCCACAATAAAGAAAATAGAATTTCAAGCATTCTGGAAGTTGTCTAAAGCAAATCATGCCGCATTGACTACTCAACTGGATAGGATGTGGACATTCATGCAGCAGTAACTTCCCTTACTTCCACCACAGTGACCCTGGCTTAGTTTAGAAGTTTATTTGCATGGCACAGTAGGAGTGGTTGCATCTTAGTTTATATAGAACTTTAGTTTATTTAATTTAGTTTGAGTTGTTTTTCTTGTTTGTAAGTACTTTATTTGACATTAACGTTAGCTAATTTCCTATGCTTTTAGTTGTCGATTATCTATGTGATGAATTTTTAGATTGGCAAGAGCGTACACAAGCAACATTCGTGCTTAGCTTCTATGCCAAAATAATCAAGGAGTGTCATTACCTATCTCTTGATATTTTGTGATATAATGTTGAGGGCAACATTAATTTAAGGGCGGAGGGGGGTGGGGGAGATAGCAGCTAATATATGGTTTTAAAAAAATTTCTTTTCTTTTTTGTTATTTTTGCATGATATATTTTTAGAAAGTAAGAGAGTTCTTGTTTGGTAGATTAAATTTGACCAATTAATTTAAGCTGCACAACATTATTAATAAACTTTTTTGGCTTAAGGAACAGAGACCATAGAAGTTGAGTTTACTATGAAGCATATCTTGGATTAGTAACGAGTGTACCTTGTGAGTTATTGAGCTTTCAATAGTTTTCTTTTCTAATGAGTGTACTCTTCCTAGTACTACACTTCTAGAACTTGCACTATGTCTATTTGAGACTACCTAAACATATTGTGGGTATATATGATGAAGATTAACCATCCTATGTATATTCATCCACTAGTAAACTCTTTTTGAGCCAAAAAAAAAATTCTTGGTGACCCCTTCCAAAGAACCTTAAACATAAAAGAAAAACAAGTCCTTCAACCTTCTGTTCATTAATTAGTAGAGCTTGTAATTTTGTTGTTTTGTCTCCCTAGACAAGGTATCTAAAGGAAGAAGTGTGGGGGTGCTTTATTTGAAGAACGATTGAAAAAAAAAGAAAGAAAATTTTGTCATGATCTCTTGAATGCAAAAAAAAAAAAAAAGGAAAAGAGCGAAGATTGGTGGAGTTGGTTATTTGTGCTAATTTGATGGGCTGCTCCAAATAAAATTTTTTCTCATATATGCTGAAATTCTAGTAATTACTTGCTCTACTAATGAATGAACAATGATTTTGAATTCCTTTATCCTTTTTCTTTCTTAACCCACTTTACCTTTGGCCTCATTACAACCCAATGAGTAAAACCTTTTGATTAATGTGTGTTCTATAAATAGGAGTAATGGAGATTAGACTATGTGTAAGCCTATGGTAAGTTAGTGTTAGAGAAAGAGTGAGAGTTCACCCACTCTTAAACACTTCTGAGCGAAACAGATATACCTGATACGGTTACTAAATCCAGTTCTGTTTATTAGTAAAGGATATGGAAATGGGATCTCAATGACTAGTGTTTAGCAAAGTTATTTATGAAATATTATGTTTGCTTGATGATTGGTTGAATTGATCTGTCATTAACTTGGATTTTTCCTTCTTTCTTTATTAAACGTTTGTGGTATCATTTTAGTAAGCACTCAGGAGACTATAACTCCTCCTCTAAAGACACTTATGGGTTTAAAGGCTTGCGGCATGTGCTAAATGTCATCATACCTCTACGAAAGTGGAACACATTTCACGTTTGTTAGTTAAAGGTAAATAGATAGTTAATATTGCTTGGGGACAAGCAATTAGCCAAGTATAGGAAAATTTGATAGGTGTGACTAACACCTATATTTTGGGTTTGATTAAGAGATATTTGTTACAGAATTCTTGTATTTTATAGCTAAATTCTTATATTTTACTCTCACTATTTAATTGTTTATTTTGTAGGTAAATTACATTATTTATGGATTAACTGAAGTATTTGAAGCATAAATTATTCGTTGAGGACAAACCAAGATCAAGCTTATTGAGTGATGATTGAAATTATGAAGAAATTTGGTGAAACTCAACATTGGCCCCGGGTTTGTCAACATTGGCCCTCGGCATTTGGCAGATCTTGTTAAGAGTTGTGAAGTGTGTGAAAATTTGGCTAAGTATGGAAGATGAAAAAAGCACAAAAGAGGCAGAACTACACCAAGTCCAAGAGTTGCTATACTCCAAGGTAGGAGTTGAGAAACTTTGGATGGTACATAATTCTTGCACAATACTGACCCCTGGTGTACTCTAACACCTGCCTTTGAGTTGTGATAAAGAAAATCCATATTTAAATGTATTTTAGGCGAATTAAACCTTTCCAATCAATGCTTTAACCCTAGAGTATAAATAGGCAATATTTATTAGTTTAAAAGGACTTTTGCCGTTTTTCTACATCAAAAGTATTTTTAGAGGACGGGATTTCAAGAGAGCAATTCATCAAGCAAGAGAATATTGCTGGATATTTCTTTCAAGAGTTTCTCTCTTCAATTTCTTTTGATTATTCAATTTATTTCTTGATTATGTTTACTTACAGTATGAAGAACTAAAACTCTTGTTAGGGTTTAGGTGTATCCATTTAGGGATTTCACTTAAGCTAAGCATGAATTGATTCTTTTCTATCTTTTCCTCTGTTTAAATTTATTTTCCTTGCACTTAATCCTGATTGTATGCATAATTAACATATAGTCACTTTTAGGGGTTTTATAAGCTAGAGGGGAATAAAACCTGAGCACTAAGAAAATAAACACATTGAGATTTGATTAGTGATAATCTAGTTCCTTGTGATAGCATTAAATCTGAGGGTCTCAATGTTCCAGATTAATTAGATTATACACTAAGAGGTGGTAGTCACTTAATTGGGAAAGATTAGGTGAATTTGAGAGAAATCCTAATTAGAACCATGATTGCTATTTTAACCTATGAATCATTCATTTTTGATTAATTGGTTATTTAAGGGAGAAACCTAAGCCCCAACGCTTCAGCTATTGATTGTCTTTCACATCTTATTAATTGTTCTCTTTCTTATTTTCAAATATTTGCATCTTCTTAATCACTTAATTAGTAACTCGACTAGAATTAATTATTGTTAGTGAACTAGTTCTTGTGGTACCGACTCGTGGATTACTTTGAGGTTAATCTTGCTACACTGATTCCGTGCACTTGTGGATTTTTGTAGCCAAGTTTTCAGGTGTTGTTGCCAGGGACTAGGCTTTATTACTAATTTATTAATTTTAGGCTATGTTTGGTACATGAAAATATTTTCTATTTTCATTTTCTAAAAAATACAAAGAAATCACTATATAAGATATGTTAGTTTATAAAAATGTATGTATATTTTAGAAAATGAAAATGAAAATGGACCTAACATTAAGAACAATTTTTTTTAGTCTCATTTCTTAATTCATTTTCATTTTCATTTTCTAAAACATGTATACATTTCCCCTTATAATACATATCTTACATGGTAGTTTCTTTGTATTTTTTAGAGAATGAAAATAGAAAATGTTTTCTCATACCAAACATAGCCTTATTTTTTTTAAATTTTCTTACAATTACCAGTTCTCTTACCTTTTCTATTTATTATTGTAGGTAGTGTATGACACCTATGACAAACTGCTCTACAAGTGATTTGTTACCTTACGACCTAGAGATCGAACGAACTTGACGAGCATATAATACTAAAAAAAGAAGACAGCAGAGAGATGGCTGACAATGGTGCAAAAAATGTTAATGTCAATGGTGGAAACAATGGTGCTAATCTTGGTGGTAACAACAACAATCAACCATCAAATAACAATGTAATTGTTGAGCCTAATAATCAACCACCAAGACTTATCATGAGTAATTTCCAAACACCAATGATTGTAAATAGTTCTTCTTCTGTTCGACTAAGTCAGAAAAAAAGTAGCTATGAGCTGAGTCATAGGCAATTAGTAGTATTACTTTCTTTCAATGGACTACTGTTTGAGGATACAGTTTTATTCATTCATGATTTTTTGTCAAGTGGTGGAGTCTTTGCCATTGCAAAACCTGACAAAGGATGAACTAAGAATGAGATACTTTTCATACTATTTGAAGGATCGGGCCAGAACTTGGTTGTTGAGTTTGGAGATAAACTCTCTTAACACCTAAGAAAAGGTATATAAAACCTTTATTCCCAAGTATTATCTGGCCTATGAAGCTGATGAGCTCAAAGTAAAAGTTTAGAACTTTGAACAAGAAGATTATGAGAGTTTTTATAAGGCTTGGAAGAGGTTTAAATAGTTGATGAATCAGTGTCCACATGATGGATATTCTCAAGAATTGTTATGGTACTTCTTTTTTCAAAAGGCTTACTAAGAATTGTCAGAATAAAGTGGAGAATATTGCTACAGGTTTTGTTGATGACAAGACACCTAATCTCATGAAAAAAAATCTATGAACGCTTAGCTAAGGTTCGCAACGGCAACAGAAGTCTCGAACATGATCAAAAGCAACTACAAATCAAGTAACATCAGATTTAGTTGCTAAGATGGATGACTTAACTAACCAAGTGAAGCTACTGGTAACTCAACAATCTGGGAACAAGGAACCTTGCTACCATTGTCGGATATATGGTCATCATTCTCAATATTGCATGAATGTAAATCCCAATTCTCAACACCTTGAAACTACAAATTACATGTGAGCATATGGAGGGAGGCAAAACATGGCCACTCTTCAAATGAATGGCATTCGCATTAGCCCTTGTTTTGATAATGGTTTGATATGGAAGCGTATCAGATCATGAAGACTTAAGCTCATTAATGGATGTGGCAAGTTCTACAATTTGTCTTTACATGTCCTTCATAGATGTGTGAACTTGGTGAAACTGAAACTTGGTGGTTTCTTGGAATTTCAAAGAGCTTTTCTGAAAGGCAACTAAGACTTGACGCTATGTATCCTAGTCAATGAGCTGTTGAATGGTGAGGTGATTCTCATTATCTAGGGGGTGGTGGTACATTCTCCATGTTGAGACACAGTATAGGAGTTGCCGAAGGAAAAACAGCTTGAATAGGAAGAAAGAGTTTCCTTAGTGTTTGCCACAAAATCTTTGATTTCCCTTAACTTGAGTGTGGGAGAAACTAAGTTGATACATTACCTATAAAAGTAAGAGAATAAGATAAAATGAGAGTTGATACATTACCTATAAAAGTAAGAGAATAAGATAAAATGAGACTGTTCTAAGGAAAGAAACACAAATAGTAATCAAAATAGGGGAAGAGACAAATAATATAAAATGGAAAACTAAATGAATGGTAAATAGAACAAAGAAATGTAAAGAAGCAAGCTAAACTAACTAAATGGAACAAGAACAATAAGAAAAACAGGGAAAAATATAAGTTAAAATACAAAGAAAGTAAAGGAAATGACATAGCTCCTTGGTAAAGATGCCAAAATTTTGTGAGTGTCACAAAGCACCAAAAATAACCTTACTATTCTAATTTGTAGTTATGAAAGTAGGAATCAAATCCCACAAGGAGCTTAACCATTGGCCAGTACTTCCAATAACAATCAACAAGAAATTAAATAAGATGGGGATTTGTATGATCAATTAAAGCAAGTAAAGAAATTATCTACTATCAATAACAAGAGAACAATTATAATCTAAGCCTTCAACCTATTGTATAACTAAACCATTGATATGCAAATTGATCTGAGATTCACCAAATGAACATTTCACCTAGCAATTATATAACACCCCTAGTTGGAGGTCAGCCATGTGGCAACCGTCATGCTACTTCGAAGTATGTGTCAACAGCCACGCACCCCGAAGCATCGCAAGCTATGGATTGGATATCATTGATGCAAAACAATTTAAAACTTAACTTTAATTAGAAATAATATTTATAATGGAAAACCATTTAGTAAATATAATTTAATTAAAAAATGTTAATAACCATCATTAGGGCTATGTGTGCTATAGTCGCACTAGCGAAGAAACCGCAGTATCCTATTTTTTCTATTCTCATCACCAAAAATACTTGGGGTTTATGGGGTTGACTTTAATGGCAAAAGAAAAGCTACTACCTCCACCATAGACATTGTTGAGGCTATTAGGATGCAAGAATTTCGGTACAAACTTCATGATCATGTGTGGGCTAAAACGGCTCCACTAATACAAGCTAATGTTCCACAAGAGGGTACTCCGCATCAAGAGATTCCTCTCATACCTTCCCAAAAAGCCCCACAAAGTGATTTTCACTTTGCATGCCAGTTGGTGGCCGAGCAATTCCACAAGCTCTTTTCCAACAACAAATGATCTCTTGGTTTTAACACATGGATAGGAATTATTTTGAATTGAGAGCACGAGTTGATGGTATGTCCAATGAGCTTTATGGCATGAACTCCAAGCTCGAATATATCTTAGCCTATTATGAGCTGCCACCACCGCCTTTATAATGAACTCTTATACTGAACCTCTCTATTCGTATGCATTTTCAGGTTCATCCTTTTGTAGCTTGGAATTTTTAAATTTATTTCCTCCTATTTTGTATTTTGTTAATTACCTATATTCTGAATACGTTGTTTCTTTTCTTTAGCTAAAGATACTTTGTAACTATTTGCACTTTGATGGTAATTTTCTCTCTTGAATTTTAGCCTTGAATTTTTCTTTTTGCCAATATCAAGGTACTTCTGTTAACTCCCTATTATTAACAACCTTGCTTTATTGTCAAAATTCTTTACATTGAGGACAATGTATGCTTTACGTAGGGTTGATAGTAACCAATGTTTTGATTATGTGTTTGAATTGACTTGAATGTTTGCCTCTTAATTGTAATGAAGCTTAATGTTGATTGGATAAGAGAGTAAATAACTTAATTGAGCTAATGTTGTATGTATGGATCTCTTTATCCAAATATAGTCAGATAGGGTGAATAAATGAACTAAGTGAGCAATTTGAGCCTCTAAATTGGATTGTACTCAATCCATTGTTCTTTCATGAGTGATCACTTAGTAAATAATTCCATGATTTTATCATTACTAGAACTTGCATGATACCTATTTGAGATTACATGTGACATATGTGCTTGGTTAAGTTAGATTAAGGTAAAATAGGATTAAATTTGAGCCAAATTAACCAACTTTTGGAAAACCAACATAGATAACCCCTTGAGCTTAACATGATTTTAGCCATATTCTTTGTTGTTAAATCTCATTATCCCAAAGGACCTTAAGCCTAAAGAGGAAAACAAGTTTACCTACCTTGTTTCTTTGACTTAATGAATTAATTGACTTGTTTTACATTAACGTTCTTAGTAAAAGATTGGCAACAAAAATAAGTGTGGGGGAAAAACCCTTTTGAGTGGATAAATTAGGAAAAAAGGTTGCACAAGTGAGATGACCAAAACATGCATAACTAACAAAAAATGCCATGGTCAAGTCAAAATTAAAAAGGAATAGCACTATAAAGGAATGGCATCTTTTTAACCTACAAGAAAAATGAAGAAGAACTGAAGAGTGAGTTGTTGATTGGACCAAGTAAAGGGCCAATTTTGCCATCAATCTTAAAAATTCACTACTTCACTAAGTTAAAGAGGCCTTTGATTGATATCTTTTATCCATTTCTTTCATAGTCCATTAACCAAAGGCCCTATTACAACCCTAAAATGTCTTAATCCTCACTTGATCATGTATATGTAGAAGTAGTGGAGAGATTTGGTAGAAGTGCAAGCTTATGGTTAAGACAATGTCATTGGAATGATTAAGTGTTTACCTTTTTCATATTTTGTACTTGGTGAGAATTAGAGTGAAATGAGCGATCCCTATTTGATTATATTTGTTTAGAGAATAAAGTATGTACCACATTATTTCTTTTAAGCTGTTCATTATTCTTTCTAGTTAATGTTATGTTTCCTCTTACTTTGAGAGTCATCTTCATTTTAACTTGCATGCATGGATTGAGGTATGATAGAAACGTTTGTTACTTTTAAAATAAATGGTTGTGGTAGTCTTAGAAAACCTCAGAAGACCATGCCTCCTCCTACTAGACCATCTTGGGTTCAAAACGGGCTTGTAGTTTAGGCTAAAAAATACCGTGATCACCTACAACAATGGACAATAAACTTAAGATATGTTTAACTTTGATGGTTTTCCGTTTGAAACTTACTCGAGGGTGAGTAAGGTCTAAGTTTGGGGGAAATTTTGTTAAGTATAATTTTGTGCTTATTTCTTATACCTAAATGATCTTAATTAGCCACTTATACCCTTGATATTGTCTCATTATGTGTTGTTTTTTATCCTACAGGTAATTTGAAGGCCGATTTATGAAAAGATGAGAAAAGAGGGCCAATTAGAGTAATTACGAATATCGGGATCAAGTGCGTTAGAACAAAAAGTGAAGGAAAAGAAGCATTGAGAAGAACCAGAGGTGGTTGTGCTCGAACCCGGTGCCGAACTAAAAACTGTCCCCCTTACCTACTTAACCCAACGCCAAATGCCCATAGACCCAACGCCGGATCTTATTGTGATCAAGTGTTTTCAGCCTTGAATTGACACTGGATGATGCCAGAATTGGCACCGGATTTCCCTTGTATGCTAAATTGGTCAAAAATCACAAAGTACTAGCATAAAAAGTAAACTTTGGGAGATTTTGTAGTGGCTTAATACACACTTTCCCCCCTAAAGTATACCCGGTTAGATAGTTTGGTTTTTAAAGTTTTACTGTGGATAGTTTACCCCCTAAACTTTTATTTCGGTGACCCGTTAGCCCCTCCATTAACGAAAAATAGTTAAGTCCTAGACGGCATTATTAACTTCAAAGATTAGGCTACTAATCCCTCAATGTGGGCCCCACATGCTGAAAGTTTAATTTTAAACATGTTTTGACTCTCAAATTGACGTTTGACCATTTGCTACCCGTGACCAAAAAAAAAAAACCAAAAAGACGGGCTATCAGGCTATATCAAACCAAAAAGACAAATGAATGGCTGGGACAAAAAAGGGGCACCAAACACAAGAGAAAAAAACGTAGATCTTGAAAGAGAGGTAGAGCCTGCAGCCTCGTTCGGGCCAGAGCAGATGTCTTTCGCCATTCGTTTTGGCGACGCGAAAGTCGACATTTCGTGATGGAGGGTCCTAATCGAGGTTGCAGGGAGAAAGAAGGAAGGATTGATCGAAGATTCAAGTGAAGAAGAAAGTGGCGGTGACGAGGAGGAAAGCTCTGATCTTGTGAGTGCGAGTGCAGGGAGTGTTGTGGGGATGTGCGGAGAAGTTTCGAGGCTTGTTACTCATTCCTTGTGGTCTTTTTCCTAAATCTACCGTTTTAGGTTTCAGAAGCAGTGTTGTGGGGATGCGCTAAGTGGGATTTTACTGAGGCCTGAGAAGGAGCTAAAGGCTCCTGCAGGCCCACGATGATAAGTGTAGTTTATTAGATTTTACATAAAATGATGATGTTTACTAAACATGAGAATGAGATTACTAGGAGTGCTAAAAAGGAAAAGAAACCTACACAAATGTATGTTTTGACCGAGTTTGAATTTGAGTCAAACTTCGCTTTGTACAGTAATTCGAATTATGTTATTTGAAACGATTAATTTGAGAGTCAAAGCACATTTAATATTAAACTTTCAGCGTGTGGGGCTGATATTGAGGGATTAGTAGCCTAATCTCTGAAGTTAACGATGCCGTCTGAGATTTAACCATTTTTTGTTAACGGAAGGGCTAACGGGTCACGAAATAAAAGTTTAGGGGACAAACGATCCATAATAAAACTTTAAGGACCAAACTGACAATCAGATATACTTTAGGGGGGAAAGTGTGTATTAAGCCATTTTGTAGTACTAAAGTCATTATACATGCGGTCAAAGTTGACTTATAGAATAGGAAAATATATTTACACCCTTTATTCTTCTATCTTATTAGCATTTTAGTAAGTTGAGAGAGAATTAGGGAATTTAGAGAAAAAGGTTATTTAGACCCTTTTGGGGAAAAAGGAGAATAACTTTTGGTATTCTTGTAAATCCTTTCCTCTGTATCTTTCTCCGAGTTTCCCTTTTCATTATGTGTAACTAAACCTTTAATTTCTTCAATCTATTGTATGAATTAGTTCTTGATTGGAAATTGTAAGATTCTTGGGATGCTTGGTTATTACATCCATTGATTATTCTTCAATTCTTTATACTTAAGAGATGATGGTTATGATTGTTATCTTATCTATTGGATTACTTGATTAATTAGTTGCAGATAATTGATTGGGTGATTTAATTGCTTCCTAATCTTTGAATACTCATCCTTGATTTAGGGGATTCTCAAAACTTTGGTGGTAATTGGATGTATTGGTTACATTTAAAAGGGAGTTAGGGATACAAATTCAATGATATATGCCGGGTATATTATGATTTGTTGCTAACTATATCTTTCTATTGATTGATTTTCTTCTATGGTTGACTTTGAATTGTTAGGATTTGGGTTAGTAATAGAGGAAGAAATTGATGATGAAACTCAAGTAATTGTTTATCTATACTTAAGGAAAGATACAATTTATGAAGCTGGATTTCACTCAATTAAGTTAGTGGTGAAATGTTCATTTAGTGAATCTAGTATAAATTGCCAAATCAATGGATTAGCTCTAGAATAAGTTGAAGACTTAAAGTATAATTGTTCTCTTGTTATTGATAATAGTTAATTTCTTTACTTGCTTTAATTGATCAAACAAACCCACCCCCTCTTGTTTAACTTTCTAGAATCTAGAAAGTATTGGTAAATGGTTAAGCTTCTTATGGGATTTGAATCATACTTTGATAACTACAAGTTAGAATAGTAGGATTATTTTTTATGCTTTATAACACGTAGCAAATGTACTTCGAGGTAACCCAGTGGTAGACTTGTCAATTTGGAACATTACATGTTAACATGATATGGGAACAACACAAAGTTAACCGTGTTCATATTTAACCTTGGCATGTTTCATGTTTTAATTATGTCAATATGATTAAGATTGATATGTTTGTGTCTTAAGCGTGTCAAACACAATTAAAATGCACAAAACACATTAAACACGGCTAATTAATTAGATTTATATGGTACATATTTAACTATTTACATGACACATTAAACACGATAAATTAATTATTAACATACCTTTTCAACCTTTAATATATTAAAAATATATTGAATTTTAAGTATTTTTTAATATTAATATAGTAATATTATATAGTTCTATTGTTAAATTAATTTTAGAAATTATATCAAATCATGTTGTATCAAGTTATGTCATAACGTGTTAATCGTGTTAACCGTTTTAATCATGTCGTATCATGTTGTATGCTAATTAAATAGTTTCGTATACTTGTTTGACTATATGGCTGTTAACGGCACATGTTTACACAACACAAACAATACACGAAAACATGAATTGCTAGGTTTACACAATGGTTGCCACACTGTCGATTTAGTGAGTGGAGGCATGACAATTACCATTTTTGCTTGCTACTCTAACTAATAAAATCTTAGTTACACTTAAAAACTGCTTGAAATCATACTGTTCAGAACAAATTTGCTAAAAAATAACACATGGTTTTACATTTCTTTTCAATTTTTCATCGAAGGTAACAAATTATGGTGGCTGGAGCTGCAGCTTAGTGTTTGAATCTATTGGACTAAAAATCTCCTTGGAGGATTCGTAGGTCGATTTGTGGTTTGAAGGGTGTGCCAGATGCTTTTGCAATGAAAAACTACAAAGAAAGAAAAGTGCAGGTCCTAGCTCAAAGTAATAGTCAGGCTGTTTTAATGATTGAATTAAGCTGGGTATTTTACTATTGAAAAAGTGTAATGGCTACAAGATTGACTTCTATTAGACCGAGTACTTCTCTTTGACTGATCAAAGGCTAAACAATGACTGACAAGCTAAACAATTGATTGAACTTAAAAAAGAAGAACTTAATAAAAATACAAAATAAAAGGAAATCTTAACAAGGATAAGTAGAAGGAAAGCTTCAGACTAAAATGGAAAAAATATGTGGCTAAGCCATCCTTGAACAGAAAGTTGTCTGTGTTGTTTTGGAGAGTTATTGATGCATGTATCCTTCAGGTTGTCACTTCTTATCGTTGTGCTCAGGCTATCATTAAGGCCTTGTAATTTTGCACCTTAAATTGAAATACCCTTGTTTTAAAGCCTTGCTTGATTTATGGCCGATCGATCCTCCATCTTTCTTCCCTATAATTGTTGAAGCCTTAATTGCTAATTAAGGTCGCTGATTTTGTAATAGCTTATTTCCTTTAGGCCTATGTGGTTCCTATTAACCCATCCCCTGTTATGGCCCATTTGTTGTTTTTTGGTCTATTGGCCTAATATTTATAAATTAGGGTATAAACATTGCCCCCGCAAATGTGAAAATTTGAATAAAATTTAAACACTTGTATGTAATTACTTCACTAATTTCATTTTTGTGACTATTAACCAATAGTTCTTTGCATTAATCATCCTGAATGTTTATGCTTATTAATAATAAACATTCAAATTATAATGAACGCACCTCATCCATCAACCAATCGGTTTGTCACTTCAACCTATTATAAACCTCTTGACGGTTTCTTTTCACAGCCAATTTCAAAAATCCCAAAAAACTAAAGGAATCTTTACCTTGCATACACATCATGTCCCTTTTATCAACATCTCATGAAAAATCTTTGGCTCGATTCTAACTCTCTCTTTACAATGGCTGTTACTAATGAAATCACCCTATCTTCTATTAAAAAAATCGTCAGACTCTACATAGATTCCTACACCGAGGTTCCCAATGAAGACCCTCATTGCCTTGCTTATACCTTTAAGGCTAATCTTCCAGAAACCCTAAAACCTTTTTTTCTTTGCCATTGCCCTCTCCCTTTTGAGGCTGACTCTTTCGAATGGAGCAAGTAGACTTTAGCCAAAACACCAGCACGTTGGTCGAGCAAACTTGCTGGTTAGGATCAATGGATAAAGCGTCTGAAACCTATTTATGATCCCACCTATAAGTATATGGGAATATATGCCCTCATCAACCTGACCACCCGATAGATTCCATACGACCATGATGTTTTGCTTGCTTTGATGTCCTTTTGGAATCCTTGCTTCAATATCTTCCACCTCCTTCATGGGCTGATGTTTGTCACTCTGCTGGACATTTCTGCCATTATCGAGCTTCCCATAGATGGTGATTTTGATCTCTCTTATCACCTTTTTTGAAAAAACTGGATCCTACATTATGCCAAAGCACACAACTTTCGGCAAATTTATGGCTGTATATGGCAGGATAACAAACCCAAACCTACCAAATTTGAAAGAGAACACTTCCTTCCTGCTTTGCCTCATTTGCTACTTTATGGTCTGTTCTAGGAGCAAGATTTGCACTTAGGAATATATTCCTCTAGCCAGGGTGATGGCGACCAGGCAAAGGTTGGCTCTGAGTCAGTTCCTCCTCAAGGCATTTTATTGAGGGTTTCGCTCTATTACCAGCACAAAGCCTCTTAGCAACCCTGGTGGCCCTATGTGGATCGTGCATATTTGGGTATACCTCTACTTCCCTAACCTCTCACCAATTACACATCTTGCTGCTAAACCTCTATCATGTTTCGGGCTAACCTTGGTTGACAATGAGCCTCGTCCTTAGTCTTTTACTGTGGTGTTTAATCATTTCTTCTCTCACCTACTTCAAGATCTAGAAGGTTGTAGACACCATATTTTCACTCAATATTTATATTTATTTTTCTTTCTATTATTTTTTATTTGTTATTTTATCATCATTAAATCATGGGTTCTTCTTAAGACTTGTTTTGACAATCTTGGATTGGGTACCTGTAGACACTTATTTTCATTTTTTTAATTAATTAATTAACTAATTAATTGGTTAATTAGTCAATTAATTAATTAATCACTTTTAAATTTTATTTTTTTCTTTTTAAGTTTAGTTTATTTTTGTTTATTCCTATTACTGTATTTTACTTTATCTAATTTTAATTTCGTCCCGTTAATTTCCAAGTAATGTTGAACCTGAAACTGGGAAACCAAAACACCAAGTCAATTCGGTTCCCATGCAGAGCCAAATAAGCCAAAGGCCACGAACATCATCATCACACCGAACTATTACCCAAGTAACTTTTCCCACAAAATCACCAACACCACCTCCTGTTCCTCCCACCTTCCCTTGCCTCAAATCATCATTTCATCCACCCCCTCTCTCACTAGAAGATACCCTACAAGAAAAAAAGAACTAGCAAAAAAACAAAAACCCTCAGATGAAAATAGAGATAAGAAGGCAGAGCTCTCAGATGAATGGGGGGGGGGGGGACCTTAAGAGCTAAAAAAAATACCTGCAATATGAGAGAGTGAGGAGGAGGAAGCCGAAAATCCAAAAAAAAAATTCAAGAAATTAGAGTTAGTAGCTTGGTGATTTTCAAAAGTCAAGTGAAATTTGGGGAAGAAATGGTTCAGAAGAATCAAATTGGGGTTCTAGCAAAAAGAAGAGGAAGCAAAGACTGTTTGGGATTTGAAGAGAGCCTCCGTTTGCTGGATATTGGTGGAACCAAGAACTGAACGGTAGAAGGATTTTGTTCTTGAGGAAGGGCGGCTGGGTTGAAGCAAACTGAAGAAGAAGAAAGACAAGGAAATAGGTCATCGCAGATCAAAGCGTAACTTGTCTTGCCGTTTTGGGTAAGTATTTGAACCATTCTTAAACTCTCCCATTCGGATTATATATATTAGTTTGGCTTGTATGTTTGGGTTGTTATTGTTATGAGTTTCTGATCACTTATATGACTTATCTTGTTGGACCTCATGTTCATTAATTTTATTGCTTTGATTGGATCTTGCTTTCACTGTTTGGCCTGCTATTGCATAGTTTCAGGTTTGGTGATTTACTGCATGACTTGCTTTACTCAATGGTGGACTTTACTTTTTGATTTGACTCATGGATATGTTAGATAGGCTTCGTTTATATATATGTATATACATATATTCATTTTTTTATTTGTGTTCATGCGTGAAAAGGTATGGCTTTGTACCATGTAGATATATTCAAGTTTATTGATTCCACTTAATCCCGTTGGGCTCCAAAAGTTGTTATTTTGGATTTCCTGTCATATTTTATGTCCATGAATCTGTTTGATTGCACATGAAATTTTGGTTTTTACTTGTGTGGGCTACGGGGCATGCATGTGGGGTGGTCAATTGATATTTGTTTGCTGTATGGACTGGTGCATGATGCCTGTTTGGCTTGCCTCCATCGTGTAAACTTGGACTGAAAAGCTATTATATGTATGGGCTCTGCTTGTGTTTTAGGAGATTTAGTTGTTAAGTTAGTAATTAGATTTGGTAAATAAATAGTAAAAATTTATTTATTCAGTGTGTAGTTTAATAATTTACCATTTTATTTATTTATTTATTTTTATCTCATATTCATGTCATTTAGTATTTTCTAGGTTCATTTTTTTATGCCATTTAGTAATTTAGGACATTTTACATATTTTATGTCATTTAGAATTCTAAGTTCATTTTTTCATGCCATTTAGAATTTTAAGTCATTTTAATATTTTAAACCATTTAGTAATTTAAGACATTTCATATTTTATGTCATTTAGTAATAGGCCCATTTGCATTTTAGTTAGGCCCATCTTGTTTATATTAATGCCATTTAATTAATTAGGTCCATTCATATTTTAGTCTAGCCCATTTGCATTTTTTAGTCTAAGCCTATATCATTTAATTTATGTCCTTTAGTTAATTAGATCCACTTGCATTTTAGTTAGGTCCATTAATATTTCAATCCATGTCATATAGCTAGGCCTATTAGCATTTTAATCTATGACATTTAGCTTAGGCCCATTAGCATTTTAATATGTCATTTAGCTTAGGTCCATTAGCATTTTAATGTGTCATTTTAGCTTAGGCCCATTTACATCATTTATGATATTTTTAGAAATTAGGGCTCATGCATTTTTTAATGTATACCTAATATATTTCTTGTGCTAACCCATTTTCTTGGTTTATTTTGTCCCATCATTTCATGCATTTAGAAATTAGGGCATCGTTTTCACAAAATTCATGTCCATGGGAAGCCGGAGGGTGTCTCGGAAGTACGAGATGCTCAAGGGTCTACCAAGATAGAAATTTCTCTAATTTTCTTACCGGAAGTACGGTGGAGATTTAGAGGAGTTTTTATCCCTTCAAAACAAAAAAAAATAATGAATTTTCTTCATTTAATTTCTTCAAAATTACATGCATATCATGTTTATTTTTCCATCAAATATTCAAGGTTTACTTTAATTAATGTCAATTTTCAAAAATCCAAAAAAAATGTTTTCTTTCAAAATCCCTCTTATCAGCAAAAGGAATTCCAGTTCCGACATAATTTTAAAATCTAAAAGTGGCTTTTTTAGGAAAATCTCAAACTTAATCAATAGTTGAGGTTTTCTTACAAAATCAAACTTTGGTTAATTTCTTTAATCAAGGTTTTAAAAATGAGATCAAAAAATGAAAGGAAATTAATTATTCCAACATTATCTTCAAAAACCAAAAAATGTTTTGAAAGATTTTAATTAGACCTTTACATTGGAGTCTTTCTAATTAAACCCTTTTTTTTTTAAATCTTGCCTTTAATCAAAATCCGTCTGTCAATAAAAGGAATTTGATAATTCAGACATTAATTTCAAAAATCCAAAAATATTTTTTGAAAGATTTCAATTCAGTCATTAACAATTGGAGTCTTTCCAAATTCAATCCAATTTTGTTTAAAACTCAAAATTTTTTTTAACAAATTATGGATTTTTAACTTTTGATTTTAAAGCTTGTTTTTGGAGAGTTCTCAATTCGGTTATTCAACGTTGAGACCTTCCTTTTATTTTTTTTCTTTTTCACGAATCTCATTAAATTGAATTTTCTTAAAAGGTGAACTAACCCATATCAAAAGGAGTTCTACTTCGACATTTGTAGATTCTTTATTTAGTTTATTTTATTTTATTTCAGTTCAAAAGAAACATTTTTGTTATTAACCCTAAAACGGATTTTCACAAGGCTTTATGGTACCGATTTCCGGGCGCTTCGGGAGTGCTAATCCTTCCTCGAGCGTAACCGACTCCCGAACCCAAAACTTATTTTCGTGGACCAACATTTGTTTAACCCAAGGTAATCTTTCTAGATTATGTTAGGTCAAACGGAGTCAAAACAGGTGGCTAACCTACCTAAATCAAATGGTTAGTGGCGACTCCTTTTCTTGTTTTCAAAATCCTTTCATTTCTTTAAATTTCCCGTCAGACGACTTTCTAGACGTTTCGACAGATTGGCGACTCCACTGGGGACTCTTTTTGTAGAGAGTCAAGCCATTTCTTTTGAAAAAAAGTCTTGTTTTTAACTTAGGGTTAATATTGAAATGTTTTCAAATTTTGGTCATTCTTGCACGTTCATCTTCCATGCATTGAACTTTTTGCATCTTACATTTGCATCACTAAACTTTTTACAAATTGCATTTTGCATCTTACATTTGCATCGCTAAACTTTTTCCAAATTGTATATTGTACTTTAAATTATATCAATAAAACTTTTCAAATTTACATTTTGCACCTCACATTATTTGAGTCATTTCATTGTATTATGTGTATATATCTCGACATGACCTTGTTTTCATTGTGCATATTTGTATATACTTTGTTTGATTATCTAGTTTTCTTATATATATGTCTCGCATGCTTCTTCTCTGTTCTTCGTTCATGTATGTATTGTGTACATCTTGTATGCCAATCTTTGCTTTTAATTGCCTGTATCTTGTATATACTTCTTGCCTATTTCCCTGCCTTTTATTTCTTGTATATATTCCATGTCTATTTTCTATTCTTTATTTTGTTTATACATTTATTCCTTTGAATTGGACTAATCGTTTATTTGATTGTTGATAGTATTTTCCTCTCTATCTTCCTGTTCTGTTGGGCATCTTGTGGTGAAAGGCGATTGGTAAAGGTAAAGTTTCTCCCACACACAACACTAAACATCTCATAAGAGCCTCCGGAAGTACGAACTCTTTTCCCTTTAGATGGAGCGCGAACGTATCGTCTCCACCCCATCTTGCCCGATGGGTACCCTTGTCTAGAGCCTTAAATCAGCATGTAGAAACCTTGTGAGGAATCCCAGCCTAGTTAGAGCCAAACCTTTCAAACTTAAGTAAGGCCGAACCTCTCGAGAAAAACGGTTTCCTAGGACACCAGGAGAAACGCCTTCTAACCTTTATCAACTCCTTTCCTTTCATATTATTTTGTATGTACATATTCCGTTATGATATACTAATTGTTTTTTTTGTTCCTTTGTTTTGTCTTCTATGTTGTCCACTTGCACCACATGCATCTCATTTTTGGGGTCTATTCATGGTAAATTTACTATAAAGGGAACCAGTCATGGCAGAAGTTGGAAAAGTAGTACCTATGGAAGTGGAAGAGGACCCTAATTTTAATTGTAAAAAAACCTTGAGTTTGCTTAAGTTGTCAGAGTTGCAAGATTGTCTGCCCGAAGATGATCGTCCCCAATTGCCGAATAGAGTTAATATGGACCTTACCCAGAATGATTTCACCAAACTAAAGCAGTTATGGTCGAAGGTTGGTCCTAGTGGTCAAAGGCGTTTCAAAGAGCTTTATGGAGATATTGCTCTGTTACTTTATGTAAAGGTGAAAGAAAAGTTGATTAAAGGGGCATTGTACTTTTGGGATCCATCATACTGTTGTTTCACTTTTGGAAGACACAAGGAGGATTCTACGGAGGGGAGGTATGATATGGTACCTACTGTTGAAGAATATGGGGACATGTTAATGATAAAAAAGAAGTTAGACAAAGTATTCTGGCCATGGGTGCAACATCCGAAGATCCTAACTAAAATGTTGGAGGTTGACTTGGAAGAGTTGCGACGACATATGGACGGGGATTATGTACAAGCCAATTTGCTAATGAACTTTGTGGATAAAAACTACCGGACAGAAAAGTGTCTTGACATTTTAGCCCTTCTAATTTATGGATTGGTTCTTTTTCCTAAACGGCTACAATATGTGCATCGTTCGGTGCTATCTCTTTTCATTAGCCTGAAACACCAAGTTGATCCGTCTACATCCATATTGGCAGAAACTATCCGAGCCCTAAATTCTTGTAGAAAGGGAGGAGGAAGATTTGAAGCATGTGCTCAATTACTCACTGTCTGGTTCAAGAGCCATTTTGGGTACAAAAAGAATTCGGGGATGTCGTTTAATGATGAAGATAATAAGAGGCCAATAGGGATCTATGGCATACTTCCATGGCTATCAGAACCGAAAGAAGAAAGAGAGTGGATTGGATAGTTTAGAAATCTTGAGAATGATCAAATATCGTGGAAGGCGATATGGATGCCTTCAAGAGATACTCCTTATCTACATGCCAAAATACCTTGGGTTCCTTTGGTTGGATTGTGGGGAACTATCAGTTATTCACCCTTATTAGTCAGAAGGCAGTTCGGGTCTGAACAGATGATTCCGCTCACTTCTGGTCTAAACAAGTTGGATTTTCAACATGACAATTCGGAGCAATACAAGAAAGCCATCGAATGGGGAGAACTTTACAAAAGGGTGCTCAAGGAAGATAAAGGTAGCTACACGGAAGAGGTGGTACCCAAATATCCGGAATGGCATAAGAAACGGGTGAAAGACATTCTGATCCCACCATCATTTGACCCAGCTAATCCTACAATGGAAGGGCCCGAAGATAAAATGGAAAGATTGGAGATTGAAAACAGAAGACTCAGAGAAGGGGTGGCAATGACTGAATTAACGCAAGAATGTGAACAATTGAAGTGGGTAACCCATGCGTTAGAAGACAAGCTGAAAAAGAAAAGGATGAAGAAAAAAGGATGGCTTCAGGCTATAGAGAAAGCACAAGAAAACAGTAGGGAGATGAAAAAAATGGCGGATGGTTGGAAGGCAGAAGCAATTAGTAAAGGCAATGAGGCTTCAAAACTCAGGGACGCCAAAGAAAATGCTAACCAGCGTCTAACCGATGCTCGAGCCCAATATGCTGAAGTGCAGCATGAGAGAAACCAACTGAAGAATGAAAGAGACAAGTTGAAAAGAGAGGGAAATGATCTGAAGAGTGAAAGAGAGGAGCAGAAGAATGAGATAGATCAACTGAAGAGTCAAATAGATGAGTTGAAGAACAAGGGAGAGGAAATGAAGAAAGTCGAGGAAGAGCAAAGTCGCATACAAAGATTCTTAGTGAAAAGAAGTGATGACTTAGAGCGAGTTTACAGGCAAATTGAAGAAGAAAATGCTAGCCTGAAAGAACAGTTGAAACAGATTATGGAGCATTAATGATGAAATTTGATGTATAGACAAGATCTGATGTGATTTGTAAATATTTTTTGTAGTTGATGGAAATGGCACGACGCTGTTATGGAATTGAAACTACTCTTTCCACTTTTGAAATGATTAGTTATCTTTAATAGTAAACTTGTTATGGATGGATCCCTATTGCATACTCCATTTGCATTTCTTTTACTGTTGTCAATATGATCATATCAACTAATTGATTTTGCTTTTTGTTTCCCTTTCCTCTATCTCTGCATCTCGTTTTATACATTTCATTATAGGAATCTATCCACAAGAAAGAAACCATAAAACAGAATTGATCATGGCCGGTGGACAAAGTCAGAATGAACAGCAATTGCAAGATAACATGATGGACCAGTGGGTTAAGAGATGTCAACAACTCAAGATGGAGAATGAGATGCTGAAAAAGAAGAATGAGGAGGTTCAGACTGAGAATGCTAAACTAGCTGTTGAATTAGAGAATGAGCGTTCAGAAAAGAATGCAATGTCCCTCAAGAATGCTAAGAAGCTTCGTCATATTCAAAGGAAGTACTTTTGAGTAAGGAACAAAAGAAGGGAGATGAAGAAGGCCAAACATGTTCAAATGCTTGCAAAGAGGAGGTTGAGACATAAGTTAAAAGATGAAAGACGCCGCAGTGCAAAGTTGAAAAAAGAGATTGAACAGTGGCATCAGAAGATGGAAAATTCCCTAGCTGCATCCCATGAAGGTCCGGTTGATCAGCAAGAGAATGCTCGAAACGCCAAATGGATGCAAGATGTAGAAGTGCTCAGTTGCAAATTGCATAGGTTGCAAGAAAAATATGATGAGATAAAAGATGGGGCAGAAATTATCGAAAGGGACGCCAAGGTCTGGCAAGAGAAGAACAAGCTAAACCGGGACTGTATTGAGGGCCTGCTGGCGGAGATTGCTAAATTTGCTGAACAATCCAAGAAACTCATGAACAATGCAAGAGATTTATTTGCTCAATTACCACAGAACACACCTCTTGATATGAAGATTGCTGATTTTTTGATGCAGACAGCCAAACTCCGTGGTGATATAGTCTCATATCATAAAGATGCCAGCTTTGTGTATGAACCACTACTTGATTACCAGTTCGAGTGAATGATCTTCTGCTAGAAATTCCAATGGGAAGATATTACCTCTCTCTTGGATAGCTGTAAAAATGCTAAGCAGTTTATTTCTACTGGCCGGATGACTGTAATCAGTATTTTGGGGATGATGGATGATAGCTTCGTTTAATGGTCAATTTTATTTTATGGTTTAATTGTTACGGATAGATTTTTATCATTACATGCATTATTCATTTACATCATTGCATCATATTTTACATACTTTTCATAATAAAATATCCTTATTCATGTTTGTAATAATTAAAGGTTTCAAGATAGCGTCCCAAGCTCCTCGATATTACACTAGATTTTAGGCAAAGAAAATGACAGAGCAGAATACAGAAATGGAGAATCTGAAACGGACTAATGAGGATCTGACGAAAAAGCTGAATGAGGCAATGGAAAGGATCAATGAGTTGAGTATAATGGTCAGAGAGAATACACCTGTTTATACTGGGACACCAATTCATGCTCCAGGGTATACGCCAGAGACAACCCAGCAAAACCTACCAACACTCAATATTCCTATTCCACCGGCTGTGCCAGATACTTAAAATCAGTACCCACCTCCACCGCCATATGGGGCATATCCTTACCACCTCCACCACCTACCGGACCTAATGCTAGTGGGTTTGTCTACACCACTTTACCCACTCAAACTACCCAACCCACTCATGTCCCAATCATTAATGCGGGTACAACTTTAGCAAATCCAGTGGTACTTGATCCAGAAATTTCTAAGGAGGCATCCTCAGATAGTAAAATGTTGAGCATGTTGGAGGAGAGGCTAAAAGCAGTTGAAGGGGCACAGTATTATAGAGCTATGAATGCAGCTGACATTACCTTGGTTCCAGGCATTGTGATACCCCCGAAATTTAAGGTCCCCGATTTTGAAAAGTATAATGGAACCATGTGCCCCCAAGAGCATCTCACTAGCTATGTAAGAAAGATGGCAGCTTATGCTTATGATGACAAGCTCCTGATTCACTTTTTCTAAGACAGTCTTTTTGGGGCAGCATCGAGGTGGTATAATCAGCTTGATAGGGTTAAGGTTCAATCATGGTCAGATTTGGTAAAGGCCTTTATTGCCCAGTACAAACATATGACCGATCTAGCTCCTGATCGACTGACCCTTCAAACCATGGAAAAGAACTCCAGTGAGTCGTTTAAGGAGTATGCCCAACGGTGGAGAGACGTGGCTGCTCAGGTTGACCCTTCATTGACAGAAAGAGAGTCAAACTATACTTTCATTGAAACTCTGAAAGGACCGCTATATGATCGGCTTGTTACTAGCATTTCTGGCTCATTTGCCGATATTGTGGTTGCCGGAGAGTGTTTAGAAAAGGCAATCAAGAGTGGAAAGATAGACAGTGAAGATCTATCTGGAGGGAAAAAGGTGCATAATCCCAAGAAGAGGGAAGGGGAGGTTCATGCTACTGATAGCCATTCATACCCATATACTTACCAGCATCAAAACTACCACTACCCTAATCAAAGGCCTTCACACAGCTAGCGCTCAGGTTCTTATAGGCCTTGAGGTGCACATCAACCACATATTTATTACCAGTTGCATGCTCTATACCAACCACCCACCTCATACCAGTCGCATGCTCCATACCAACCACTAGCCGCCAATTACATTGCTTCCGAATTAACTTTCTATCCTACAGCACAAACTTTCACACCTAGACCAAATACCACCATAAATCTTGGAACCAATCCAAAGCTTGCCCGGACCTATACCAAAATTGATCCTATTCCATACACATATACTGCTTTGCTTCCACAACTTTTACAACAAAAATTGGTTGAAAAACCACGCGTGACCAAAACTTACACACCACCATACCCGGATTGGTTTAAACCCAATGAACATTGTGACTATCACCACGGAGCAGCCGGTCATTCAACTGAAGACTGCTATGTGCTAAAACTTAAGGTACAGGATTTGGTAAAAGAAGGAAGGTTGAGTTTCTCTCAGAATACGTAACCTAATGTTGGGCAGAATCCTTTGCCGAATCATGGGGGGCAACAGTAAATGTGATTGGTAATGGTGAATATGTGAAGAGATCTGTGAGTGAAGTGAAAACTTCAATGGCTATAGTTTTTGAGGCTCTAAAGAAAGCACAGATGATTCAATGTGGGAAGAAGGTTGATGGTTGCCAGTATTGTGGTAAGATGGGACATGGTGTACAGCATTGTAAATATTTTCGTGAATTGGTGCAAAGGATGATGGATCAGTCCCTAATTGAGTTTTATATAGAACGGATTGATGAGTCCGTAAATATGGTAGGAGGTGAAGAAGGAGCACAGAAACCATTCGTGGTGTATTATGATAAGCCACCCAAGCCAAAGCCTTTTGTAGTTTACTATGACGCACCTCCATCACAAAAATCATTTGTTCCTACACCCATGGAAGCACCTAAACCTTTTGTGATCTACTATGATGCACCAAAACCAACAACCCCAGTGGTTGTGAATCCTCCTCAACCATTTGAGTATAAAAATGATCACCAAGTCCCTTGGAAGTATGAATGTAGTTTTTCTACAATCGAAGGAGTTAAGGAGTCAGGATTTCCCCCGGTGTCTGATGTTGGTGGAATTACCCGAAGTGGTAGAGTTTATTGTCCTGAAAATGGTGAATCTTCCAAGGGGAAGGCTAAGATGAATGATGGGCCGATGAATGTTCAAGAGATGATATCAGAGAAAGAGATTACCAATGGTGCTTCTGTTAACGAACCCGAGGAGTTCCTTAAGATCATTAAGCAAAGCGAATACAGTGTGGTTGACCAATTGAATAAAACATCAGCCCGTATTTCTTTACTTACACTGTTGTTAAACTCCGAGGCCCACAGAAAATCATTACTGAAGGCCCTGAATCAATCTTATGTGTCTAGAAATATTTCTGTTGTTGATATGGACCATATAGTTGGAAGCATCGGTGCAGTTAATTACATCACATTTATGGATGATGAGATACCTACGGGAATTAGGGGAATTCCCAAAGCACTTCATATTACTACCAGATGCAAGGGCTACACAATGGCGAGGGTTCTAAACGACAATGGTTCAGCATTGAATGTCATGCCTCTCAGGTCTTTACAGAAGCTACCAGTGGACTTGTCCTACATGCAGTCGAGTAACCTCATAGTCAGAGCTTTCGATGGAACTCGAAGGGAAGTGTATGGCACCATAGAGATACCTTTCCAGGTCAGCCCAGTTACATTTGAATTGGTTTTTCAAGTGATGGATATCAACCCATCTTACACTTGTCTCTTTGGTCGACCATGGTTACATTTGGCTGGGGCAATTCCCTTAACCCTGCATCAGAAAGTAAAGTTTCGGGTGGAAAGGACAATAGTGACAGTTAGAGGAGAAGAGGATATCATGGTGACACAATCTTCAGATTCTCCTTACATTGAAGCTGCCGAAGAAGCTTTGGACTGCTCTTTTCGATCTTTTGAAATTGCAGAGGTCATGTCAGAAAAGGGTGCAAGCCAAAGTTCTGAGAGCTTGACTAGTCAGAAGAGACAGATGCGAGAATTGGGTTGGTCGAATGGAAAGGGTTTGGGAAAGAATTTGCAAGGGGATCCCGAATTGATAGACTGGCCTCACCAAGATAATAATTTCGGTCTGGGTTTCAAGCCATCATGGAGAGACAAACAGCAAATGAAAGAGAAGAAGAAAGCCTGGAGGTTGGCTAAGAAGGATGGGGTGTACATGGAAAAGGAGAAGGGAATGAAGTTCCCACCGATCAGTCAAACCTTTGTATCAGCTGGTTGGGTCGACCTTAATCAATATGGGCAAGTACCAATTTCAGTCCAGACAGGATTGCAGAATTTGTCCATTTACGCTGTTGATGACGAGGTCTCAGATCAGCTGGATGGGTAGATTTATGTGGCTGAAATGGACACTGAATTAGACAATTGGTCTATTGTTGAGATACCAACTGTGTTTTCATCTTCTGAGCAAATGTAATTAGCTGAAACTCTTGTTTATTAAAGTCAATGCTTATGCCTAAAAGTGTTGATGAGTATTTTCATAATTTGTTAAGGCTTTCTTTCTTGTTTATGCATAATTTGAACTTCAATGATGAATTGATGCATGTATAGACTTTTGACACAATGAGATTACATTGCAATATATATTCATTATGTTTTCTTCTATTGATTCTCAAATTTTCTTCTCCAAACCTTTAATTCATCTATGTTCTCTTATCATACATTCCTATTCTGTTACTTTGTATATATCCCTTCAAAATGTTCCTTTGCAGGTCCACCGTCAATGAATGCGAAGATAGCACAAACAGTGGGCATGAGTTCAACTTTGATAAGTTGATTGATACTGATGAGGTTGATAACGACGATATTGATGATTCTGATCTGCCGCAAGACTTGTTAAGATTAGTTGAGCAAGAAGAGAGACAGATAATGCCCCATAAAGAAACTACAGAGTTGATAAATCTGGGCATAGAAGAAGACAGAAAAGAAGTGAAGATAGGCACCACTTTATCAGAGACTGAAAGACGACAGCTAGTTGATTTGTTGAAAGAGTACTCAGATGTCTTCGCATGGTCTTATCAAGATATGCCGGGATTAGATCCAGAAATTGTAGTTCATAAGCTGCCGATTAAGCCAAAATGCAAGCCAGTTCAACAAAAGTTAAGACCGATGAAACCGGAGATGCTATTGAAGTTAAGGGAAGAAGTAATGAAGCAGTTAGATGTAGGCTTTCTTGAAGTTACAAAGTACCCGGAGTGGGTAGCCAACATAGTTCCGGTGACGAAGAAAGATGGGAAGGTTCCAATGTGTGTAGACTACAGAGACCTCAACCGAGCCAGTCCCAAAGGTAACTTTCCCTTACCTCACATTGATACCCTATTTGACAATACTGCCCGCTTTTCCATATTCTCATTCATGGATGGTTTCTCGGGATATAATCAGATCAAGATGGCACCAGAAGATAAAGAGAAAACAACTTTCATCATCGTGTGGGGAACTTTTAATTACAAAGTGATGTCTTTTGGTTTGAAGAATGTCGGTGCTACCTATCAGCGAGCTATGGTGACTTTGTTCCATGATATGATGCACAGAGAGATTGAAGTGTATGTGGATGATATGATTGCTAAAACTCGGACTACGGAAGAACATATTGTCAATTTGCAGAAGTTGTTCAAAAGACTGAGGATATACAAGCTCAGATTGAATCCAACCAAGTGCACTTTTGGGGTGACCTCCGGAAAGCTATTGGGTTTTGTAGTTAGTAAAAAGGGGATTGAGGTAGACCCAGATAAGATCAAAGCTATCCAGAATTTATCACCACCTAAAACCCCAAAAGAAGTCAAAGGTTTCCTTGGGAGATTGAATTACATTGCTAGATTCATATCGCAATTGACTGCTAAATGTGATCCAATTTTCAAATTGCTTAAGAAGCGGGATTCAGGTGAATGGGATGATGATTGTCAATTAGCCTTTGAAAATATCAAGGAATACCTCGTAAATCCACCAGTGCTTATACCTCCAGTACCCAGAAGACCTTTGATCTTATATCTCACAGTGTTTGAAAATTCCATGGGATGTGTATTGGGGCAACAAGACGAGACTGGAAAGAAAGAGCATGCAGTGTACTATTTGAGTAAAAAATTCACTGAATATGAAGCTAAGTATTCCCCATTAGAGAAGATGTGTTGTGCATTGGCTTGGGTTGCTCACCGACTAAGACAGTACATGTTATACCATACTACCTTGTTGGTGGCAGAGTTAGACCCAATCAGATACATATTTGAGAAACCAGGCTTGTCAGGAAGAATTGCTCGGTGGCAAGTATTGTTGTCCGAGTATGATATTCAATATGTTTCTCAAAAAGCCATCAAAGGAAGTGCTGTAGCAGAGTTTTTAGCAGAAAGAGCTAGTGATGATTATGAGCCTATGGAGTTTGAATTTCCTGATGAAGATTTGATGGCAGTATTTCATGTTGATGGAGCACTAGATGATGATGAAACATGGACAATGTATTTTGACGGAGCATCAAATGCAATTGGACATGGCCTTGGGGCAGTACTGACATCCCCAGAAGGCAACTATTTCCCAGCCACTGCAAGGTTGGATTTCAGGTGCACAAACAATATGGTGGAATATGAAGCGTGTGTCCTCGATATCCAGATGGCCATAGAAAGAAAAATTGAAAATTTGAAGGTGTATGGAGATTCTGCACTTGTGATTTATCAGTTGAAGGGGGATTGGGAGACGAGAGATTCAAAGTTAGTCCGTTATCATGACTACATCAAAGATCTCGTAAAGAACTTCAAAGAGATCTCTTTTCATCATTTACCTCGAGAAGAGAATCAAGTTGCTGATGCCCTAGCCACATTGGCCTCTATGTTCAAAGTTGACTCAGATGCAGAGATTCCGCCGATTAGGATCGAGTCGAGGAGTGAACCAGCACACTGTATGAATGTTGAGGAAGAAGAAGATGGCAAACCTTGGTACTATGATGTTGTACAGTTCCTAAAGTACCAGAAGTATCCTGATCATGCATCAGAGAATGATAAGAAGATTATCCGGAGATTGTCGACGAACTTTTATTTGGATGGAGAAATTTTGTACAAGAAAACCTGTGATCAAGTCTTGTTAAGGTGTGTGGCAACTAAAGAAGCTCAAATGATTATGAGTGAAGTGCATGAAGGAGTCTGTGGAACTCATGCTAGTGGACACAAATTGGCTAAGTAGATTATGAGATCCGGCCATTACTGGTTAACCATGGAATCAGATTGCATCAATTACACAAGGAAATGTCACAAATGTCAGATTTATGCAGATCAAATTCATGGTCCTCCGAATCCTCTTCATGTTATGGCATCAACTTGGCCTTTCTCTATGTGGGGCATGGATGTTATCGGCCCTATTACCCCAAAAGCTTCAAATGGTCATCAGTACATCTTTGTTATGATTGATTATTTCACCAAATGGGTTGAAGCAGCCTCATATGCCAGTGTTACACAATCTGTAGTTGCTAAGTTTTTGAAGAAAGAGATCATCTGTAGATATGGCCTTCCGGAGAGAATCATTTCCGATAATGCTCAGAATTTGAATAGTAAAATGATAGAATTACTATGTTCTCGGTTCAAGATCACTCATAGCAACTCCACACCATATCGGCCAAAGATGAATGGGGCAGTGGAAGCAGCTAACAAGACCATCAAGAAAATTGTAGCAAAAATGACTGAAACGTATAAGGATTGGCATGAGAAGTTGCCATTTGCTCTTTTTGCTTACCGAACTGCAATCCGAACATCTACTGGGGCAACTCCGTTTTCATTGGTATATGGGATAGAAGCAGTGGTGCCTATCAAGGTGGAAATTCCATCTCTCAAAGTGCTTAGAGAAGTGAACTTGGATGAAGCTAATTGGATCCAAGAACGACATGATCAGTTGAATTTGATTGATGAGAAGCGCCTTGCCGCACTTTGTCATGGTCAGTTATACCAGAAAAGAATGATGAGGGCTTATGATAAGAAAGTGAAGCCGAGGCAGTTTAAAGAAGGGGAGTTGGTGTTAAAGAAAATACTCCCGAATCAACGTGACTCTCAGGGCAAGTGGGCACCGAATTGGGAAGGCCCATATGTTGTCAAGAGGGTCTTTTCTGGTGGAGCTTTAATATTACAGGAGATGGATGGGAAAGAATTCACCAATCCTATCAATGCTGATGCTATAAAGAAATACTATGCCTGAAGTAAAAAAAATGAAAAAAATGAAAAAATGAAATGAAAATGAAAAAATAAAAAAATGAAAAAAAAATGAAAAGAATGAAAAAAATGATGAAAAAGAAAAAGGAAAGATCCAAGTTGAAAACCCGAAAGGGCAACTTGGATCAATTATGGGGTTGCTTAAGTTGAAAACCTGAGAAGGCGGCTTAAGTAGAAAAAAAAAAGGCATAAGCACAGCTATTGAATGAGGCAAGATCAAATTCAGTGGGTCTAATTGGGGCAGACCAGATCACTCAATAGACCGAGTTGTCAAGTTCGTTGGTACCGTCAATCGATCAAAGGAAGAACTTAGGTTTCGTTCACACATGTTTCTGAGTATTCATTGGTGGGAGGTACCTCTTGTCCTTTCTCTTGTATTGAATCAATGAACTTTCTCTCTCGTTTGTATGAACCTATGTTTGAATGTGAATTGAAGTTCGAATTCCTTTCGTTTGTATGAATCTTGTTCTGAAATGCAAAAAAATTGAATCAAGTTGATTTATTTTTCTTAATAATGCGATGAATCTTATTGTTAATGGGTTTGTTGCTTGTATTAAATTTTGTCATGAATTTGAAAATGTGAATAAACATGCGAGAAACCATACAGGTATGAAAATGATCATTTGATTTTCAAAGGCATAGGTTAGGTTTAAGAGACAGGGTTTCAACTAATCGGTCACTCAGAAGGAAAATGGAAGTTGTTTATGGCAAATCCTCAAGAATGTGCTGAAACAACGGAACGAGCAATCTGAGTCAGGAAAAGCACTGATACAGTTTGAAATTGTTAATTAGAATGAATGAGCAAGAAGATTGGGATTGAGTAAGAGGTTTCCATGTTGTTACAAACAAGGATCAGACTTTGTACAAAAAGATACTAAATTTGTCATTGCAAATCAGACATTAAGCATTGCATGCATCATGACATGACTATTGCATCATCTTAGAGCATTAGATTTTCAGATAACATATCAGGTATTTGATACATCAACTCCAGATCAAGATGGAAGTATCTTTTTTCGAGAATCCAGCAAATATGATTGTTCATCAAAAGAGACCAGGTTACGGCTCTTATTTTTCTCTAAGCAACCAAGGTATGACATTCAATTCGTTTTGGAGACCCAGTTAAGGTTTTGAAATTCATTTTATTCAATTAGGAACCAAAGTATGATTCACTTAGTTCATTGGGAGACCGAATCACGGCTCTCGTTGCTCTTAGTGACCAAATCACGGCACTTATTTCTTTTAAGAGACCGAATCACAGCTCTCGTTTCATCTAGAGACAAATTCATGGCTCTTGTTTCACCTTGAGGCCAAGCTTAGGTTTTCAAGGTTCATTTAGTTTATTGGGAGATCGAATCATGGCTCTCGTTTCATCTTGTGACCCAGTCAAGGCACTTAGCTTCGCTATAGACCTAGTTCAGGTTATTGCGTGACCCATAATTCCTCCGAGGAAATCATTTTTATTTTGTTTAACTTTGGAATTCTTTTTAATAGTTTTGATAAAGCAATAAATGCAGTGGTGTCTACGTCTTTGATCATTTTCTAATTATCAAGGAGCACAACTTCAAGATTATCAGAAAATGCTCAAAGAGGGGCAACTGTAGACACCATATTTTCACTCAATATTTATATTTATTTTTCTTTCTATTATTTTTTATTTGTTATTTTATCATCATTAAATCATGGGTTCTTCTTAAGACTTGTTTTGACAATCTTGGATTGGGTACCTATAGACACTTATTTTCATTTTTTTTAATTAATTAATTAACTAATTAATTGGTTAATTAGTCAATTAATTAATTAATCACTTTTAAATTTTATTTTTTTCTTTTTAAGTTTAGTTTATTTTTGTTTATTCCTATTACTGTATTTTACTTTATCTAATTTTAATTTCGTCCCGTTAATTTCCAAGTAATGTTGAACCTGAAACTGGGAAACCAAAACACCAAGTCAATTCGGTTCCCATGTAGAGCCAAATAAGCCAAAGGCCACGAACATCATCATCACACCGAACTATTACCCAAGTAACTTTTCCCACAAAATCACCAACACCACCTCCTGTTCCTCCCACCTTCCCTTGCCTCAAATCATCATTTCATCCACCCCCTCTCTCACTAGAAGATACCCTACAAGAAAAAAAGAACTAGCAAAAAAACAAAAACCCTCAGATGAAAATAGAGATAAGAAGGCAGAGCTCTCAGATGAATGGGGGGGGACCTTAAGAGCTAAAAAAAATACCTGCAATATGAGAGAGTGAGGAGGAGGAAGCCAAAAATCCAAAAAAAAAATTCAAGAAATTAGAGTTAGTAGCTTGGTGATTTTCAAAAGTCAAGTGAAATTTGGGGAAGAAGTGGTTCAGAAGAATCAAATTGGGGTTCTAGCAAAAAGAAGAGGAAGCAAAGACTGTTTGGGATTTGAAGAGAGCCTCCGTTTGCTGGATATTGGTGGAACCAAGAACTGAACGGTAGAAGGATTTTGTTCTTGAGGAAGGGCGGCTGGGTTGAAGCAAACTGAAGAAGAAGAAAGACAAGGAAATAGGTCATCGCAGATCAAAGCGTAACTTGTCCTGCCGTTTTGGGTAAGTATTTGAACCATTCTTAAACTCTCCCATTCGGATTATATATATTAGTTTGGCTTGTATGTTTGGGTTGTTATTGTTATGAGTTTCTGATCACTTATATGACTTATCTTGTTGGACCTCATGTTCATTAATTTTATTGCTTTGATTGGATCTTGCTTTCACTGTTTGGCCTGCTATTGCATAGTTTCAGGTTTGGTGATTTACTGCATGACTTGCTTTACTCAATGGTGGACTTTACTTTTTGATTTGACTCATGGATATGTTAGATAGGCTTCGTTTATATATATGTATATACATATATTCATTTTTTTATTTGTGTTCATGTGTGAAAAGGTATGGCTTTGTACCATGTAGATATATTCAAGTTTATTGATTCCACTTAATCCCGTTGGGCTCCAAAAGTTGTTATTTTGGATTTCCTGTCATATTTTATGTCCATGAATCTGTTTGATTGCACATGAAATTTTGGTTTTTACTTGTGTGGGCTACGGGGCATGCATGTGGGGTGGTCAATTGATATTTGTTTGCTGTATGGACTGGTGCATGATGCCTGTTTGGCTTGCCTCCATCGTGTAAACTTGGACTGAAAAGCTATTATATGTATGGGCTCTGCTTGTGTTTTAGGAGATTTAGTTGTTAAGTTAGTAATTAGATTTGGTAAATAAATAGTAAAAATTTATTTATTCAGTGTGTAGTTTAATAATTTACCATTTTATTTATTTATTTATTTTTATCTCATATTCATGTCATTTAGTATTTTCTAGGTTCATTTTTTTATGCCATTTAGTAATTTAGGACATTTTACATATTTTATGTCATTCAGAATTCTAGGTCCTTTTTTTCATGCCATTTAGAATTTTAAGTCATTTTAATATTTTAAACCATTTAGTAATTTAAGACATTTCATATTTTATGTCATTTAGTAATAGGCCCATTTGCATTTTAGTTAGGCCCATCTTGTTTATATTAATGCCATTTAATTAATTAAGTCCATTCGTATTTTAGTCTAGCCCATTTGCATTTTTTAGTCTAAACCTATATCATTTAATTTATGTCGTTTAGTTAATTAGATCCACTTGCATTTTAGTTAGGTCCATTAATATTTCAATCCATGTCATATAGCTAGGCCTATTAGCATTTTAATCTATGACATTTAGCTTAGGCCCATTAGCATTTTAATATATCATTTATCTTAGGTCCATTAGCATTTTAATGTGTCATTTTAGCTTAGGTCCATTTACATCATTTATGATATTTTTAGAAATTAGGGCTCATGCATTTTTTAATGTATACCTAATATATTTCTTGTGCTAACCCATTTTCTTGGTTTATTTTGTCCCATCATTTCATGCATTTAGAAATTAGGGCATCGTTTTCACAAAATTCATGTGCATGGGAAGCCGGAGGGTGTCTCAGAAGTACGAGATGCTAAGGGTCTACCAAGATAGAAATTTCTCTAATTTTCTTACCGGAAGTACGGTGGAGATTTAGGGGAGTTTTTATCCCTTCAAAACCAAAAAAAAATGATGAATTTTCTTCATTTAATTTCTTCAAAATTACATGCATATCATGTTTATTTTTCCATCAAATATTCAAGGTTTACTTTAATTAATGTCAATTTTCAAAAATCCAAAAAAAATGTTTTCTTTTAAAATCCCTCTTATCAGCAAAAGGAATTCCAATTCTGACATAATTTTAAAATCTAAAAATGGCTTTTTTAGGAAAATCTCAAACTTAATCAATAGTTGAGGTTTTCTTACAAAATCAAACTTTGGTTAATTTCTTTAATCAAGGTTTTAAAAATGAGATCGAAAAATGAAAGGAAATTAATTATTCCAACATTATCTTCAAAAACCAAAAAATGTTTTGAAAGATTTTAATTAGACCTTTACATTGGAGTCTTTCTAATTAAACCCTTTTTTTTAAATCTTGCCTTTAATCAAAATCCGTCTGTCAATAAAAGGAATTTGATAATTCCGACATTAATTTCAAAAATCCAAAAATATTTTTTGAAAGATTTCAATTCAGTCATTAACAATTGGAGTCTTTCCAAATTCAATCCAATTTTGTTTAAAACTTAAATTTTTCTTTAACAAATTATGGATTTTTAACTTTTGATTTTAAAGCTTGTTTTTGGAAAGTTCTCAATTCGGTTATTCAACGTTGAGACCTTCCTTTTATTTTTTTTTCTTTTTCATGGATCTCATTAAATTGAATTTTCTTAAAGGGTGAACTAACCCATATCAAAAGGAGTTCTACTCCGACATTTGTAGATTCTTTATTTTAGTTTATTTTATTTTATTTCAGTTCAAAAGAAACATTTTTGTTATTAACCCTAAAACAGATTTTCACAAGGCTTTATGGTACCGATTTCCGAGCGCTTCGGGGGTGCTAATTCTTCCTCGAGCGTAACTGACTCCCGAACCCAAAACTTATTTTCGTGGACCAACATTTGTTTAACCCAAGGTAATCTTTCTAGATTATGTTAGGTCAAACGGAGTCAAAACAGGTGGCTAATCTACCTAAATCAAATGGTTAGTGGTGACTCCTTTTCTTGTTTTCAAAATCCTTTCATTTCTTTAAATTTCCCGTCGGACGGCTTTCTAGACGTTTCGACAAAGGTGATGGAATAGAGTTTGATAGCTTCAATTTCTTTCCTCTCCGCTATCTAAAACATGGTCCTGACTGGTTCACAAGAACTCCTAATGAAAGCAATAAGATAGGGAGACATGCCTGAGCCTTGGCGGTTCAAAGCTGTGACCTATTTGTTGCACTTCTCCCTAAAGGCACCGATTCTAAAAGTGGTTTTAAACTTTAGACCCCCAGCTTTTCAGTAAGAAGCTTAGTTTCGATCATAGAGTTCCTATTACCCCCTATCTTCCATGAACTCCACCAACTGCAATCAGAAAAGAAACTTTAAAGAGTTAGAGATTGAACAAGTTATGTGCTACACACTGGGTCGATTTGGTTGGGAGCCTTCCTTCTTCTTATTTTGTTGGTAGGATCAGTCCTTCTTCTGGCCCCAAGAAATCAAGTACAAAATATTTCTTTACATTTTTCATTATCTGTTGTCTATCTTTCTTACTCATATTTTGCTCATTCCTTCTAGTCCGTACTACTTCAAAGAAACGATCTATTCCATACTTCTCTATTGTTGCTGACCTTGTGAGATTGGTCAATATCCAGGTCGTGAAAACCAGCCAAGTACCTCTAAACGTACCTCCGCCTTCTTGTTTTCCAGGAGATTATAACCAAATCCCTCTCAATAGTCTGGTTTGAAGGTAAAAGAAAGTAAAGCTGGTCGAGACAAGCAGCGCACAGGTAGCTATAGCTCCTACAGAGGTCCAGGTTCAAGAAAATGTACTTCTTCGAATGAAGGCCAAGTTGTTGAAAGTCAACTGGATGCAAATCTTCCTGCTTCAGCTACAAAGTCACTTCCCATTGGTCAAACAGAAGTACCCTATGCACGAGAGACTGAAATACCCCCTATCGACCAAGAACCAAACCATTGACCAGGGGTACTTTTTATGGATTCTTCTTTTGAAAGCTCTAAAGAACCCCTTCAAAACCTTCAAAGCCAAATTGCCTCCAATTTAAACGCTTTGAATGTTCAACTGATTTCTATTATCCCTGGTGACCGTTATTATGTTAATCCTTATTTTGGTTTTCCCCATTCTCAACCCACCCAGAGTCCTTCCCCTGTACACCATTCTTCTCTACAGCCAACCTTATCTGCTTCTACCCAAATTTCTCCAATCCTAATGCCTGCTGAAACATCAAAGGCATCAATTCCTCCTCAAGTAACTATTCATGTCAACTTTATCTAGTTTGTTTCTTCTTTTCATTTCTCATATAGTATCTACCTGTAATAACAAACTACTTTCATGGTTGACAAAATTACTGATGTCACCTTGAAGCTTGCTGCTACAATTTAGGTTTCTTCAGCTATTTCTTTCACTCCTCAAATCGATCCAGATATTGAGTCCAAAGCACTACCAATTGTTGTAGCTGAACTACTTATTACTACAGTCGTGGCTGAGCTATCACCTACAACCACTAGTCAGGTAACTTTTATTTCTATCATCTTTTTTTTTTGGTCCCATGGTCATCTTACTAATGGGCTTTTGTTTCCCAGGAAGCTTCAGTTGACGATCTCACTACCATTGTCCAGGACTTTAAGGGTCAAACCCTAGCGGCCAAAGGTCCCAAACCAACAGATGTTTCTTCTACCTCCTTGGTGAGTTTCACATCTCCATCTCCCATGTTCTTGACTTTCCTTTTCTTCTAACTCCCTATTTCAGTTGTCTATAGGCTTCAGGCTCTTCTTTCCTCCCCTTCTTCTTTGAAGCTCCAATTACCCAAGGTGGTGGGTAATATTGCAGCCTTCGACCCTTCTATTCCTGAAGTATTCAAGCGATCCTCAGAAGAATTGGCCAAGGCTCGGGAAATTCTTAGGGAATTCCTTACTGATTACTATGATGCCATAGAGCAGCCTGACATCGAGCCTATCTACCAAGCGGCCAAGATCTAGAGCCATGCTCATAAGGTGCAGGAGCATTCTAGCTTTCTCTAGATAGACTTTCAACCCTTGTATGAGAATGTAAGTAAAAAATTTGAATATTTGGAAGCCAATACTCAAGCTCTGAACGACAAGATTATGAGCCTTGAAATAGTGCAAAAGAAGCTCCATGAAGAAAATATCAGCCTACAATCTTTTGCTGTTGAATCAAACAACCATTGGTAGCAGGTTGCTCAAGCGATATTCGGATTTCTCAGCTTCAAGCTCAGCTGATGGAATAAGAGGATAAGAGAAAAGTTTTGGTTGCCAAGGCAAAGGCTGCTGACTAAGAGAAAATCAATCAGTTTTAGGATTTGGATGATCGTACTAACCTACTTCACACCCAAAAACTAGAGGTGGATGCTTGGAGGTGCTAACTTATCCTTAACAAATAAGAAAAAGACAACTTACGAGTAGGTTTTGAACTTTAGGGCCTGAGTTATTCCCTGAAGGCCAATAAGAAAATAAACTTGTACAACAACTTTACAAAGATAATACAAACAATAGGTTTTACTTTAATTGTGCTCGCATTTCTACGATTGTAGGGTAATATTTCTTCAAATATCTCCCATTTGATAAATTTTAGGTCTATTCATCTTCCAAGTTCTCCATCCAGTAGGCTTCTTCTTTAAGCACCTTCTTTACTCGGAATGGTCCCCCTCCAATTGGGTGACCACTTTCCATATCTAGAATATTTCCTACTTATAGATAATATTACTTTCCAGACTAAATCACCTTCAGTAAAATTCTTCATTTGGACTTTCTTATGATAACAATGCTCTGACTTCTTTTTTTGGGCATGTAGATGATCTAAGGCTGTCAATCATTTTTCATCCAAATCCTCCATGTTCACCATCATGGCTTTACTATATTATTCCCATGTAAGGTGATTTTGGAAGGCAATCGTAGCCGATCGGGCTAGAATCTCCATCGAAATCATAGCATCATGGCCATAAGTGAGAGTAAAGGGACTTATCCCCGTGTTTTTTTTTTTTGGCCAAAAAATCTTCGTGGTTGATTGTTGAGACATTCTATAAGCCCAAAGTGCTTCAGGAAGCAGTTGGGCCCATTTTCTAGGGTTATCGTCAACTAGTTTTTCCATCAAGGTTAAGATGACCTTGTTAGATGCTTCTACTTAGCTATTTGCTTGTGCACAGTGTGAGGTCGATTGTATGGACTAAAACCCATTTTGTAGGCCAAAGCCTGAGTTTGCTATCAGACGAACATAGTGCCCTAGTCTATAGTGATTGTTTCAGGTATGCCAAATCGATATAGGATATGTTCCTTGATTAACCTCACTACATCACCTTGTTCGACTCTTTTTACAGGCTTTGCTTCAACCCACTTGGTGAAATATCATGAGAGAATATCTTCCATGAGTTAGTGGACATTAGGGATGTCAACGAGGCGGGTTTTATGTGGAGAGGGCATTTCTCGCCCCTGACCCTGACATAAAAATTCACTCACTGTCCCAGTCCCCGACCCTGATTAGGAGAGAAAATATTTCTCCGTCCCTGTCCTCGCGGGGATTTAATAGGGACGGGGAATCCCTGTTCCCCATCTTTTTTTTCTTTCAATTTGAAAATTTTTTCATATCCTATGTTATTAGTAATATAATCAAATAAAAATATTCAAAGTAAATTAAATAACAATACATACACTTTTAAAATAATTTCAATTAACAGTAAGTTATAATTACCAAAAATTGTAATAACTTGTATATAAAATGTACTTATATATAATAAAAAATTAAAAATACAAGTGGATAATTATAAAATCTATGAAATAAAATTCTTAATTTAAAATATAAAGTTAAATCATTAATCAAATATAAAGAAAATATATAAACATTTATAAGGTATAGTTATAAAAATAGATTATATATTATATAAATCGGGGATGAGGCAGGGCGGGGATTATATTGCCCGTTCCCGTTTCCGTCCCCGTCCCTGACAAGGAATTGATGTTTTTCCCCATCCTCGCCCTCATTCCCGAAATTCATTCCCCGAACCCGTCATCGTCAGGGCGGGGAATCAGATTCCCTATTAGGTCCGGGTGAGATTGACATCCCTAGTGGATATATCTTCCCAACCAAGTTGATCCCTAACTTCAAAACGACTAAGGTTTAATGATCGAATGGAGTTCTGTTGTTGGTACTCTTTAGACTGGACCATGGACTTGACATGCTCTAAATCCCGTGGCATAGTCAATGGAATCCTTCAAAATCGTCCGTCAATAAAAGCCATACCGTCGAATCAGCCATCTCATCTTTTGCCCTACTTAATGTACACCACATAGGCCGTCATGTACGTCGCTTACCATTTTGAGTGATTCATTAGGCCCTAAACATCGTAACAACACCTTCTTGTCCTTTTTTTGTACAATTCTCTATCAAGTAATACATAATGGATTGACAATATCCTAATTCTCTGATCTGCTCGAGAGTTTGCATCTTTTAGATACTGGATAAAAGGAAAGTGCTAATCAGTAGAAGTTACTTAAATTGTATTGAGATTAAAGACGTTTACTCTCTGTAAAACCAATGGCATCGACCGTCGTTCCACCATAACTATCTTTGCATTAGATCTTGAGGTAAAGACATCCTTAAAGCAAATTGAGCGATCACATTGGCCGTCTCATTCAATTCTATTGGTACATGCTCAATTGACACTTCATGAAACTCATCCATGAATTGAACGGCTAGAGCAAAGTATGACCTTAGTTGTGGACTTGAGCCTTTGTACTCGCCAATAAACTTGCTAATTACCAATTAGGAATCCCCTCTAAAATGGACCGTCAATACTTGTAGTTCTAGCCAGATGATCGATGCTTCATATTCTACCTAATTGTTGGTACATTCAAAGTCTAGATGAAACGATCACAAGTTTGCTGTCCGCTAGGTAAGATAATCACCAGCCCGGATCCTACATAATTTTTCGTGCTCAATCCATCAAATTCCAACACCTAAGGTGACATGGATATAGCTAGAATTTCAAGATCATCCTCAATACATTGTCCGATTTCTAATAAGGATGCTTTACCAAGAAATCGACTAGCACTTACCTTTTGACAGCCTTTTGAGGGACATAACTCAAGTCAAATTGAAATAAAGTCAAGCACTATTTCCCTAAGCGGCCTTTCAAAATTGGTCTAGACAACATATACTTTATCACATCAGTCTTTGCAATAATGAACACAGTAAAGTAAAACATGTAATGTCTTAGTTTTATTGCTGCAAAGTACAAGGGTAAACATAGTTTCTCAATCGGGCTATATTTCTCTTCACAACTAGACAAAGCCAGACTAAGATAACAAACTACATGTTCTTTTCCTTTTTCAATTTTTTGGGCCAGCAAACATCCTTTTGAAGAATGTGCGAACGATATGTACAAATACAATGGTTTTCCCTTTTTAGGAGGAATTAAAACTGGTTGTGTTACTAAGTAACTCTTGACTCTTTTAAAAGGTTCCTGATCCTCCTGACTCTACATAAAGTCTTCTTCTACTTTCAACTTCAATAGTGGCAAAAATGCTTTGATTTTACCAGCTATGTTGGATATGAATCTCCAGAGGAAGTTGACTTGCCCAAAAAATCTCTGCAACTCCTTCTTTATGGTAGGAGGTCAAGTGTTCATGATAGCCATAGCTTTGTTCTGATTGACCTCAATCCCTTTTTGGTGAACTAAGAATCCTAAAAAAGTTTTCTGTTGTAACCCCAAAAGCACACTTTAAAGGGTTCATTTTTAGGTCGTGCTGCCTCATTCGTTCTAATGACCTCCTTAAATGGCCGAGATGATTTTCTTGCGACTGGGATTTTACCGCCACATCATCAATGTATGCCTCCATGAACTTCCCAATCATGTCATGGAAGATTACATTCATAGCTCTCTAATAGGCCACCTTAGCGTTCTTTAGGCTGAACGCCATGACTACCCATTCAAAGGTCCCAATAGCTCTCGGACACCTAAATGCCATCTTTGAAATCTCTTTCTCTGCAATAAAGATATGGTTGTATCCATTGTGGCTATCCATGAAGGACATGATCTTATGTTTTGATGCTCCATCCACTCATAAATCGATCATCGGGATTGGATACTCATATTTGGGAATGGCAGCATTTAAGTTTCTGAAGTCAATACAAACCCTTAACTTGCCTTTTTTTTTATAACAGGAACTATATTGGACAACCATTCTACATATCGAGATGGTTGTATAAACCCTACCTTCAGGAGTCACTCAATCTCCCCTTTGATCTCCAAGATAACATCATTGGACATCCTTCTTGGAGCCTGCTGGAATGGCCATCGGCTAGGCAAAATCGATAATCTATGCTTTTCTAACTCTCAACTAATACCAGACATTTTTTAATATTCCCAAGAAAAGCAATCTTGATATTCTCTTAGGATTCCTATAATGTTGACCTGTTCTTTTTTGTTCAAAAGCTAGCTGATATATGTTGGCCTTTGTTCACCATTCTCTTCCAGGTTGACCTCTACTAACGGATCTTAGACTTCCACCCTTAAATTTTCCAACTTGTCCAGGACTTTGTCTAATTCTTCCATGGTAATCTCATCAGTTTTGGACATTTTCTATGTAGAGTCAGCTTCACAAAGTTCTTCTTAATGAATTCTTGCTTCTGTTTGATATGCAAAGAACTTTTTTTAGAACGGCACTTGCCATAGACCTTTTTTCTTTATTACTGATAATAGGATTTCTTCAATGATCGGACCGGAATCTATTGACCTGAATGGAATAATTACATTCGACTGCAATAGATTTTTGAACTCCTTTCTCACTTTTAACTTTTGTGGCTGTGTAGCCATCAAGACTAGACAATGGCACCCATACTTATCCTGAGCGAGAAACCCAATAAACCCTACTATTTCATCATAACATCGAGCTTCTACACTATACTGGATTCAATCCGAAAAGGTCCCTGATCAACCTAAATAATCTCTACTTTGTGTCTATCCCAAAAACTTAGAAACTGGTGGAGAAATGATGGTATGCACATATTGGAATAAATCCAATCGGGACCTAGTAAAGCATTATATGTCGAGGTTGAATCTACCATGAACAGGGCCACTAACACGATCTTGGATCCAACCATTACTTTTATAGGTAGAATTCTTTTTGCCTAATTCACTGTTCTTGCAAAGTCACTCATCATACCATCTGTCTTGATGAGATTATTTACTGATTTGTCCAACTTCTTTAGTGATCGATATGGCAAAATATTGCCCGCTGCCCTATGATCTATCAGGACTCGGCTCACATTGATACCATCAAAGTGCGCCTGGATATACAATGGCTTTATGTGATATATTGCCCAATCCTCTGGTTTCTCGAAGAAAATCTTCTCTGGGTTATTGGATTTCTTTTCTTCATAAGCTAGGACCTCAATCACTTCCTCAATGAAATCTGCCTGAAAAAATTACTCATCTTCCACTTCTGAATATGAAGCAGTAAAAATCTTTGGCAAAGTTAGAGTGCAACAATGCATGTTCACAACGAACTGCGCAAACTAAATAGTTCCCTTAGACTCGTAAAAGTCATCAGCCGCGAAGGTCCTGTCATCTTTGCTTAGTTCTAGGCTGGTCACTTTTTCTTTTGCTCTTTCTTTTTCTGCATATTCCAACTTCTTTTACCGAAACAAATAAGTTACCTTTTTAGGTTCTAAACCTTAAGCTATCAATTATGCCTTGGTCATTGTTCTACTTTAAAAAGTTCACACTTCATACTTTCGTCAACTTGGATTGGCCTTTTCTTTTGATCCTTTGCTCTCAACAGTTGTTGCAGCCTGTCATGCTTCACACCTCGGATTGTCAAGTAGAATGTCTTTGTCTTAGATGTGATTTCAAATGGTGTGAAGTTCACACTACTGTCTGACCTTGATCTCTCTGTCTAAAGATTGACCAACTGGCCACTAAGGGCATCTTGATCTTGTTGTTTCAACCTCTTTGCTCTCTGTCAGAGCATTCGTCTACCACTGTCTTCTGATTTCTCTTCTCTGGGAACATTGGATGCCCTACTCGCTGCCATCGATTAGCTTTCATACTACTAGGTTGTTTTACCATCCTCGTTTATTTAAGATCCCGCATGGCAGAACTAAAATTCTGGCCTATTCCTTCAAATGGCAGCTCACATTTCTGTTGTCGAGCCCGATACGCTTTTTTTTCTGAACTCCAGCCAAGGACGGATTTCTTCCCCCCAAAACCCGTGTCTTCTATTCCCAGTTTGACTCATGCATGTGAGGTTGGCTGAAGCAACATTCACAATGGCCAAGAAAAGATTATTGTCAACCTCCATCTCTTTCTTCTCTGGCTTAGAAAAATGAAGAATTCCTCAATCAATCTTTTCTTGCAACACATTTTTGAAAACAAAATAATCATTGGTCAACTACCTTCAAGATCATGATACTTGTAATAATCTTTAGGGCTAGGCAGTTTATGATTAGGAGGAAGCTTGATCTGATCCACCATCTGAAGAAAGTCAAAACTTTCAAAGGCTTTTCTAACATCGAATGTATATGTCCGGCTGTTCTCATGCAGAAACTTCCTGGCCAAACTTTCAACCTATTTCTGGTAACTAAAATAGATAGCTTCCTGGTTGATAAGGTGTCTCAAACCAACCTTTATGAGTAGTGGGCAATCTGTTGGGCGATCTAGTAGGATTTCAGTAATACCTAGCTCGAAACTTTGCTCCCGGTAATATGTCCTATAGGATGAACTTTTTCAATCGGCCTCCTCTTTGAATAGGTTTTCATATCAGGCTACTTTGGTGGACATCTCATAATAGTCACAAAATCTATCCCTTCAAACTTCTTTCGTAACTTAGTATCAAACCCGTTTTGAGCTACTCAGGCAAATTTTTCTTTAGGTAGAATAACCCAACATTTGTTTCTAGCTCTCTTGAATCTCACTAGATAATCCTTAGCGGATTCTTCTTCCTTTTGAGACATCCTAGATAGGTTGACCATGGATACTTCAGGCTGTAATTTGTAGAATTGATATGGAACATCCTTTCCATCTCCTCCCATGTCCTAATGGAGTCAGCCAGTAGTCCGATGTAGGAAGTAAAGGCATGTTTTGTTAAAGAATTTAGGAATAACCTAAGCTTTAAAAAGCCATTTGTGGCCTGTGATTGATACGATTCCCCTGTGAATAATGAAAATTTAAGGACTTTAAAATTTTTTGGATATTAATATACAGGCAGTCTATCCATTCCGAGTATGGTTTCTGAAAGACTGGCTATCTAATCCTTCTCATTCCATGACGAAGCACATCTTGGATCATATCCGTAATCTACCTTCCATCAAAACCAATGGCTGCTTCCTGGTAATGAGGTATTGGATCATTAACAACCACTGGACGAGTCGTACGGTGGCCATGTCCATCCCCGTGGCCATTACTATTACCATTCCCATTGTGAACAGGTGGAGGCACATATCTTTCAGGCCTAGCAGTTGAATTTTCTTACACTTGGTGTGGCTAATCTTGATTGTTAGCCACTTCCTCAACCAAGTTTTGATTATTCTGTCCATCTTCGCTAGCTTGGCCAATAATTGGGGTGCAGGGAGCTCATTATTTTGTAACTGGAAGTTTTGCCCCTTAAACCTCTTCAGTATTGTCATTAATGTTGCTTGTAACTGCCCAAATTGTTGGCTAATCTGGCCGAGCCCATGATTAATGATAAGCGACTTAGCAAAATTGTCATCCATGGATTTAACCATTGCTTCAATGGATCCTTGCAAATTTCTTAAAGCATGACTCCATTTTGGACTACTTGACGAACTTTGACCGTGGGATCGTAGTACATGTAGTGTTGAGACCTATTAGATTGTTTCCTTGTATCTCTTTGGAGCCATGTCCATCAAAATAGGTTAATATAAAAATCAAAATAACAAGAATGAAGCAAAAAATACCCCCAAGTCAACTTCCATTACGTGTGCCAAAAGGATATGTTGCACCAAAAATCTCATTGGCCGATTCACAAGTCGATTTACGATTTGAAAGGAGTGCTAGTCGTTTTTGCAATGAAAATAAGAAAAGAAAGAAAAGTGCAAATCCTAGCTCAAAGTCATACTCGGGTTGTTTTAATCATTGAACTAAACTGGGTATTTTACTATTGAAAAAGTGTAATGGCTACAAGACTGACTTCTATTAGACTGAGTACTTCTTTTTTACGGATCAAAGGCTAAACAATGACTGACAAGCTAAACAGTTGATCGAACTTCAAAATGAAAAACTTAATGAAAATACAAAATAAAAGGAAATCTTAACAAGGACAAGTAGAAGGAAAGCTTCAGACTAAAATGGAAGAAAATATGACTAAGTCATGCTTGAACAGAAAGTTGTATGTATTGTTTTGGAGAGTTATTGATGCCTATATCCTTTAGGTTGTTTCTTCTTTATAGCTATGCTTAGGCAATCATCAAGGCCTATAATTTTTCACCTTAAATTCAAATATCCATGTTTTAAAGCCTTGCTTGATTTATGGTCGATTGATCCTCCATCTTTCTTCCCCATAATTGTCGCGGCCTTAATGCTAATTAAAGCCACTGAATTTGTAATAGCCAATTTCCTTTAGGCCGATTTGGTTCCTGTTGAGCCCATCCCTCATTATGGCCCATTTGCTGTTCTTTAACCCATTGGCTTAATATTTGTAAATTAGGGTATAAACAGAATCACTTTGAATGTAGGTTCTTCTTCTTCTGGTTCATTGGTTCCTTTGGGAGTGTTTCAACTGAAGCTTGCCAACTTTGAACTGTAGGCTTCAGTATTCTAATTAAGGCAACAAACAATTATAGTAACTTATTTATAAATTATTCTTGCTTAGTAAAATGGTTTAATTGATTGAGATTGCCAGAAACATTGTACGAACAAATAGAAGTGCAAATATCATATCAAAACCGAGAGAGATGAGTAGCAGCAGTCATTTCCCTACATGTTTGTAGTACAAATGACTTTAGACTTTATAACGTCCATGGATAGGGATCTATGAATAGGAAATGAGGAAATTCATCCTCTATATAAAGTTGATGCTTTGGCACTGCGATAAGCAACTTTTAGTCTTTCAAGTAGTCCAATTTGTTCTTAGAGAGTGTCATATAAAGTCTAAACAAGATTGAGCAGGAATATATCTTAACCATGTTTTGCGATTAACGAAATTGCAATAGGAACATTGTTTTGCATACCTAGAGGTCTGATAACCTGTCGATAACAGATGTCAACACATTTCAAAATCCCTATATTAGACAACGAAGGAAAAGTAAAAAGAACAAAAGAAATTTGTATGATTTTCAAGTTTGAACCTGACAAAACCCAGACACTCTAGCAATCGACAACAAGCTGAAAGGTCTAGAAAAAAATAAATCCGATGTGGCTGGATTTGGTTGCACTTTTGGTGGTGGATTTGGTGTTGATGGGACAACAAGGATGCCATGATCCTTAAAATAGTACATTTTAGTATAGTGATTTATAAGAAATGAATAACTTATTATGAACATCTTTTTTCACAGTGGCTAGGTGATAACTTTTCATATTCATTATTCATTCAAAGCTAGCGTTAGTCTAGGAGAGCTTCATTTGAATTAACATAACATTTGACTCACAAACCATTTACATAATTCCAATTAGAGAAACGGAGAGAGTACCTCAAGCAGAGCAGTAAGTGTAGCACATAATTCTGTCCTTACATGGTGCCATACATCAATGTTTTCTTCTTTTACTTTTCATCGCATTCCATATCCTCTTGGATATTCCTGGACCTAAATCCGGATTCACTTTGGTAACCCATTCAGCATGGTTTTTTTCAAATTCATACCTATAGTAATAAGACTCAGTAATCAATACTTAAACATATATGATCTTGAATAATACAAGAATTACCATGAAAGCAGACTAAATCATTAAAAGTTACAAAATGTTTTGCACCTTTGAAATAATCACATCGCAATTGAAAGAGCTACCAAGGATGATATACTATCTTCTTGGTCTTCATTTCACTTATCCATGAAATGCTGCAAATTTGGCACTTTGTCCTTCACATAATCTCCAAGTATTACATGTTTTACACAGTGATCTACAGTTTCAAGTACATAAACTGAGATCTAACTTATTGAGAACCAAACTGATATCAGTAGTGATGCTAAGTTGGTACCAAATGCAACAATAAACTATGAATCAGACGGTATATCTAACAACAAAAGATTGATGACTAGAGCCACTGCTGCACCTTTTAGGGCTTAATAGCAAGATTGAGATGACTAGAGCCACTGCTGCTCCTTTTAGGGCTTAGAGCAGCTCACCATCACAAAGCCACAGCCGAATTCTCGAGTCGTGCTGTCGGGTCTTCCTGTCAAACTTTGCGGCGATTGGTCATATTTGTAGGCCTCTAATTACTCATTGACTTGACATCCATTAATCTGGACACACTAGGCCATCCCCTCACTTCATTCACTTTTCTGTTTATCTAAATTTCTCATTCTCATCAAGACTCCCTTTTAAATGGCAAATTGGGAAAGCTGCTTACAATTCTCAGATGTTTACCTACTTTTACAATTTCTTGTTTTTTTTTCACTCTCTAATTTAGATGGTATTCACATTGTTAATTTACAAGTAAATTAGGGGTTTGAACTCTTGCCTTGGACCAACTTGCCCTGTAACTTTAACCTTTATACCGAAGGGGCTCAGATAGTTATCAATCGATTCTAGAACTCTGAACGGTGGCTGCTGGCTTGGGCCTCGCATTAGATCAAATCATATGAAGAAAACGTAAAGGAATACAAAATAAATTTTCCATTTTGGAGCACAAGAAGAGAGACATATTTACAAGAGAGTTGATAAAGGAATTAACGAATGTCAACAAAATGAATTGTAATCTATTGTTCTCCCCCCACACTCAACAATGTAACCATTGCATGCCTTCTCAGTCAAGCGACGCGTTTCTCAACTTTTGTGATTTTGTCAACTTAGGTAATAATAATTTGTGTCGGAATTGGTCATCTAATGTATTATTTTAGAGTTTGTGTGTGTTGTGTCCACATCTTTAACAAAAAGGACACTGACAATACATGTTCAAGCCCAATTTAGAAGCCAGAATTTTAAAGCAATAATATCAGATGCTTGAAAAGAGACATTGTTATATTGAGTCATTTTTTGACAGATCACTCTAGACCAGGAATTGCAATTTCATATGCCTTCTCTAAGCCTAAAGAAATCCCATATACTTTTATTTTGAAGCCAAGTCAAACAGCAAGATTTCAAAGACATAGTTCGCTAACAAAGTTTACATAAGCCTATGGTAAAAGACTTACCTCCAAAGAGCTTCTCAATTGCGTTTACAAGAACTTGAATTGTTCGCTCACTTGGAATAATAGTCAATCGAAAACAATCTTCAGAAATAATAACCTAACTTGCTGTAATGGGATCCACATCAGGTGAATGCAGAAGAACACGTCCAACACAGTGTAAAATCTCAAGATCCCAAGTAAAGCATCCTAGATGAAAATCAAGGGTCAAAAGAATTATCAACCAAATATAGGCACTAACAATTATTAGGTTCTGAACTTAAGTAAACTTGTCGAAGGGTTAGCTGCATAGAAACTATATATAGATATGGTAACTCCCACGTGAAAAAGATGGCTGCTATCATACATTATCAAAAGCAAAATTTTTCCAAGTTCATGTTTGATTTAAAGAACAAAAGCGAGGAGAATATGGAATATAAAATTAGCTCATACGCATAGTATCAAATCTCTGTGACATGGGAACAACCCCTACAGTAGAGACAACACCCAGTGAAGGCCAAAATCCAAGAATTCCACAGTATGATGTGGGGTCTCTTACACTTGCTCCAATGTCAGTTCCTAAGTTAGAGTAAAAAATTCACTTCAAGAAGGAGGATATATAAATATAGACATCTCATTTGAAAATATCTGGTGCACAAGGATTTATGCCACAATGTTTATTCACTCCATACATAATGAATGAAATGTTTACAAAGATATACAACTGAAAAGTAAAGAAAATATATTCAATCAAAAGGAAAAAAGAACTCTGACCAGTATGTCACTTCATCCATGACAGTTTTTCCAAGACAAGTTGCACCTGCCATTAAGAGGTCCATCACAGCGGGTGCTGTTGATGTAGCAACTGAATGAGTTCTGGCCCAGGGTTTCCAAAGCCAGTGACATATCCCTTTATGTCGAATCTATTCCAATTTTGAACTTAAATTAATCAACCTTAAAAACTGAGAGAGCAAAATAGGAAAGCCAAGGTCCAGTAATCAAAACAAGAGTTGATCACTGAGTAAATATGAACTCATACATAAAGAATCTAAGAGAATACGAGGAAAACAACCAATGACAAAATTAAAAAGAATTTGCATCAAGTCTCCAGGAGAACAGAGATTAAACATATAGCTGAAAGTTGATATGTTAGCTTGGAGAGGGGAGACACATGCAGAAATATAGAGGTGAAAATAATAAAATTGAAGGGTATAAATAGTTAAACATTGTAGAAACAATCAAAGAAAAGAAAGTATGGTCACAGGAATTAACTAAGACAAGCTTTCTTGTAGCCTATTGATAAAATCACAAATCTAATTATCCAAAAGCAAATTTGGCATGTAAGCAGTATGATGCATCTAAAACAAGTAGAAAATGTTGTTTTTAAGGAAAAATTAATAAGCAGAAATCTACATAGAGAGGGACAAACATGTCTTTAACAGAAAAATTAAGGCCACTCAAGGGGAGTTCGTGTGCTGAAAAGCTTGGTTAGAGTTGTAGAGTAAATTTCTCCACGAAAGCTCCAAACTCCAAGCTTTTTGCCAAGTCTGTTGCTACCGCCTTTGAGTGAAATGTATAGTGAACTCATTTTATCTGATACATCCTTCTATTTCCAGTTGAGAATCCAGCTACAAGATAAAACAATGTGGTTGCTAGTCTTATGTTGGGTGTCTTGTCCGATGAATCTGGTCTCCTTTGCTATTTAATCTGATGGGCACTTCTAATGTAGTATATAGCTGTTGATTATCAAGATAATTAATCACCAAGTCTCATTTGACTTGGCCAATACATGTAAATATGTACAGGTGACCGCGGTTCGGTTTCGGTTTGGTTCCGATTCCGAATTATCAGTTTTGGTTTTAGGTTCTTTGGAACCGGAACCTTAGGTGATGGTTGCAACTTCGGTTCCAAACCGATTCCAGTTTGGGTTTGGTTCTGATTTCAAACCGAAACCTTAGTTTTTTTTTTTTGCAATTTTTTTACTTTTCTAAATTTAATTAAATTTTAGTTATATATAATATAAATTAAAGTAATTAAAGCAAGTAATATATATTAATGAAGTATAGAATATTTTTTAAAATTTACTAAATATAAAATACATATTAGTGAAGTAATTTTTTGTAGTTATAATTATAATATATAAATAATAATTAATCATATAATATATTTATAACGTATTATGTATATGTAGGGGTGAGCATTAGTCGGTTCAAACCGATTAGACCGACCGAATTGATTGAATTCGGTTTAAACGGTTCGGTTAGTTCAGTTTTCAGTTTTAATCGGTTGAAAAAGTCGGTTAGTTCGGTTTAATCGGTCGGTTTTCGGTTTCTAAAAATATAGAACCGAACCGACCAAAAAACTGATAATATATTACAATATAAATAAATAATTCTTTTAATATTTTTTTAAAATCTTACTTATTCTTATTATTATTTTTATATGTTTAGATTTTTCAATTATTGCATTGGAAAGATTATATTAAATAATATTTTATAAGAATATTATTTATAATAATTTTAAATAATAATGTTAAATGATAATAATATTTTGTTTATAAAAGTAAATGATATTAGATAATATTTTAATTTGTATATATTTATAATATATTTTGTTTATTGTTATCATTGTTAAATATGATGTTTGTTTGGGAAAAATATTAAAAAACATAAAATTATCTTAAAACCGAAAAAACCGACCGAACCGACCGATCAAGTTCGGTTTTCGGTTTTTCGGTTTACATAATTAATCGGTCGATTTTCGGTCGGTTTTTATAGCAAGTTCGGTTTGTTCGGTTTTTCGATCTTTTCGACCGAACCGACCGAATGCTCACCCCTATGTATATGATATAAATATAACTATTAAATATATATGATAATACATATATATATTATTTTTTATTATTATTAAGAAAATATTATTATAAATATATTTATTAAAAAGAAAAAAGCAACCGGAACCTACTTAAGAAGAACAAAACCGGATTGGAGCCTTTTTCGGTTCCGAAACCGAATTTAAGATTCAATTTCGGTTAAATGGTCATGATTCCATAATTCAAACCGAACCGTGGCCACCTTTATATGTATGTGTATGTATATATATAATATATATAGGATCAATCTAGTCATGGAGTAGAAGTCCATAATCCATAAAAAATTATAGACACAATATATCTAAATAAACAAATAGCAAACCAAATTTCAACAATAAAAAAAAAAGGAGAAAAAACAAGTCAATATAAATTAGACTACACTCATACATAAGAACACTTGAATCTCGGGCGTTGGCCTCCTCCTACTAGGGCTGTTCAAGCGAACCGAAAAAACCGAAAAACAGAGCCGAACCGGCTGGTTTGGTTCGGTTCGATTCGGTTTTTTGAATTTCGGTTCGGATATGGACTGAAAGGAAAGTGGAAACAAGTTATTCGGTTCGGGTTTTCCATATGGAACCCGAATAATCCAAATGGACTAAAACTGAAAGAAAGCCCAATATTTTTTCAATTATTGGGCCTATCAATTATATGCCTTTAGCCCTTATAAGCTTATTGTTTGGCCCATATATTGCAACTTGGCTTCTGCTTTGATTTGAAAAGCACATCTCGGCTTTTTAATCTTCTTGTCTCCTTTCTTTTTACCTAATTTCCTCACTTTGGGTTTAGACTCAGTCCTAGCCGCCGGCGCCAAGTTGTTACCCTGAGGAAAGCTTTGGTTCTGAAATCTGAGAAACGTGTGCACATTCAAGCTAGTAAGAATTTTAATCTGATCTGCTATTAATCCCGAACCCATTCCCTTGCCATCTTCAAATTCATATTTTAGCATAACCTCGATAATCTACTATTAGCATCTCTGTCATGCACTCATGCCTTTGTTCTGCTTTTATATATCCTTGCTCTCCTCGAATTGATTTCACTAATATTTGAAATCTTCATCGATTTGGTTAGTTGGAGTTGCAGCTAAAAGTGTGGGAGGTGCAGAAAGTTGAGTCCGAAGGAAACGTGTGTGAGCTTGGGTGACAGTGTGACACCATTCCTCTTCAGTTTTTCAAGGGAAGCAGAGCACCACTTTAGTTTTTCAAGGGAAGCAGGGCACCACTTCACCAATCTGGTTCAGAAGGTATTATATAAAAGCAACAGTTGTTTGTTAACTAGTTTGATATTTTGGCTTTGCATACCTATAAAAGATCATTTAAGATGGCTCAAATTTAATTTTCTTTAATCTTTTAACAAAGAGACTAATGAATAGATTGATGAAAAATGTGTGAGAAAATATAGTTTTATCATCTATGAAGAAGGGGGAAAAGACAAGACATTATGTTGTTTATGAGCAGTAACACTTTTGTAATTTTTCAAAACGGACAGGTAGGAGAGAGTTGTTGAAACATAGACTAGTAGACTAGTAAAAGATGATTCAATGTTAGTACTGTATTTTTGTGAATTATTTTTCTGCATTTTATGAAGTAATTTGGTCAGTTTCCAAAATGGTCGGCTTGAAATTTGTACTTTGCAATTAAGTCCATTCCTACACCCTCTATCCCCAGCTAATAGTTTACTATAACTTTCATAGTCTCTCGTCAAACTATAGGGAATTGAATTCCAACAACTTGGCAACCTTAAAACCTTCATTCTCCAAAGTTTCAATTTAGGGCCCTCTATTGTATTTTGTGGGGCACTCTAGCTTCTAAAATTTCAAGTATAAAGTGGCTATGACCCATGGGTAATGTTACATTGAAAACTATGGTAACTACTATAACTAATTGGAATTGTGAAACTTTAACTGTTAATTTTATATGGTACAACATATAGTACTGATGAATAAAGCTTTTGATAATGATATATTAATCTCTAATTGGTTAACAAATCTCACAGTTTATTGATAAAGTATTGGATTCTTAGTTTCAATAATTAAGTTTTGGTCGTTCGCAATCTCGGAACAAGAAAAAGATAAATATTCATTTATTTCTGCTAGGTTAATTAGGGTAGACTATCCCCTAGGCTTGTATGAACCACTAGGACAACCCTAATGGCTCTAGTCACATATATATTTGTTGGCATAATCAATATTAATCGATGACTATAAAAAAGAACTTGGTTACGGCAATTTGATAGGTACATTGTAGAATTCAAAAACCAATGATAGTAATTTTTCACTATTTTGTGAATAGGGATGAAAAGATTAATCAAAAATCTTTTCCTTCTAATTGTTTATGGCGTGAGTGTGACCAAATCATCTTATATATCTAACAAATAAGATAAATTTGTGTTAAGATGACACTAGAAAGTTACTTATTAGAAGAATTTTAACTTAATTATCATTTATTTTATTTGTTATTATACTATTTTAGAGATGGGTAAATGCCATGGAAGTTGGTTAATTTCAATGGAATCTAGAAAGAATTGATCCTTTCTCCCTCTATAGTCTATATGATAATCATGTCTCGTTTCTAGTCACCAACCTAGCTATAGCCTATGTTGAATGTTAGATCTTTCGTTCCCTCCTCTAGTCCTCATCATGGTAAGTTTTACTTTCTTGAGAACGTACAAGAATAAAAAAGAAATATAAACTTTGGTGACATTCGAATCACAGGTCGTTCTGTTTATTCTTTGTTGTTTAATGGTATCTATTATAGATATGTCTCGACTTTTCCATGCAAGTCCATTGAGCTTCTCGTTTTGGAACAACTTCTAATAAAAAGGAAACACAGAAAACCAAATATATTGTATTTTTTGTACAAGAATTAATGTTACTAGGGGCCCCCAAATTTGAAGACCTTAAATGTAGGAACCTTCGTCAAACTACAGCGCCGATCTTGGAAGATTTTTTATGGCTGATTTGGTGACAAATAATTTTCTGGATCATCTAGCAGAATAATGCATGCACGTTTGCAATTCCAACCATCTTCTTAACTAAATTGGAGAATTCTTGTATCTGGAATTAATTATTGTGTATATGGACCACTACTAATTAGCAAAAGAACATTACTTCTCACTCTCTCTATTCACTCCATTGACCTTTTTCATTGTTAAAGATATATGTTACCAGAGAGAGTTGGTAAAACAAAACCGTTAAATCAGAAATGTGAAAACTCCCTTTCTAAATGAGGGAGTCTGTAGAATTATTGAGTAAAAGAAATATTCCCTAAGCCCCTCTAAATTCTATATTAACTGTATTAATTCTACATACTAGAAAAAAGTTAAGCGAAAAAACCGAATAAGAAATTAATTAATGAAACAAACCTACATATGTGGAATTTGAACTGAGATTTCAAGCTTCTAATGCCTCTTTCTTGCTGTTGTAATATCAAGGTACATATTTTGTACTAACAACAAACTCTGTTCGAGAAAGGATTTGTATATATATGTGATATGTCTCTATAAGAAAAATTAATTAGAAATAACTCAGCTAAAACAAGTGTAGAAATTATTATACTTCTAATTAGAATGGGACCATATAAACATCGTATAACCATTTGAATCATGATGTGCAACAGTTTCCAAGGGAGGTGCCCGGGAAACATGTGGTAGTGATAGTCATTTCTCAGCTCCTTTGCCTTTTGTAACTACTACTAAGTACTAATCAGCTTACCATTATTTTTTATGATTAATTAATTAACTTAGTCATTGAATCATCGGATGAGAAAATTGCACGTGTGCTGATTATTGATCTATGGTTTTAATTTTCAACTTATGCAGATTATTGATCTACATGGATTCAACAGCATCAAGTGCTCCCAGTCCTAGGAATGAATCTCGCAGTGCTTGTGGTCTTTCAAGTGGCTCGGGTAATGCTGAGACTTTACCGCCACTGACACCATCTCTGCAAACAGCATATGCCCCTGTACCTGTTGCTAATGCTGGAGCTACTGGTAATTCCTCTAGCAACCCTGATATTCCTAAACCAAAAAAAAAGGGGGAGGAAAATTAGGTAGTCAGACTTCAGTAGTATGGGAGCATTTTACTAAGTTACCTTGCACAAATAAGTCTGAACAAAAAGCCTCTTGTAATTATTGTAGCACCCATCTTAGATGTCCAAGTACAAGTGGAACTACTGCCTTGCGTAATCATCTAGGTAGATGTGCTAAATACCCTTTTAATATGAAAGATGATAACCAAAAGGTTCTGAATTTTAAACCCATGTCTGCTGTCGAAGAAGGGGGGGATAATAGTTTAGGTACACCTCATGTTTGGAAATTTGACCAAGCATTATGTAGAAAATATTGTGCTAGGATGGTTGTAATGGATGAGCTACCTTTTAGGATTGTAGAGCATGAGGGTTTTCGTGATTTTTGTCAAATGATGCAACCAAGGTTTGTAGTTCCCTCTCGAGCAACTGTAACAAAAGATTGCATGGAAATCTATTTGGAAGAAAAAAAGAAATTGTTTAACTACTTTCAAAAGTCTAAACAAAGGGTTTGTCTCACTACTGATATTTGGACTTCTAGGCAGAATCTTAGCTATTTGTTTCTCACTGCTCATTTCATTGATCATGAATGGAAACTTCATAAAAGAATATTGAATTTCACTCCTATACCTGGTCATTCTGGTGATGTGATTGGGAAGTGTATTGAAAAACACTTGCTTGAATGGGGAATAGATAGAGTTCTAACAATCACAGTAGATAATGCTAGTTCTAATGATTTTGCTGTCAAGTATTTGAAAAGGAGGCTGAACGGTTGGAAACAAGGTGTTTTAGGGAGTGAACATCTTCACATGAGGTGTTGTGCACACATATTGAACCTTACAGTGAAAGAGGGTTTGAAAGATTTGGATGATTCAATCTTTCGAATCCGTGCTGCTGTTAAATATATTAGGTCATCTCCTGCGAGGTTACAAAGGTTTAAGGCTTGTGTTGAGCAAGCAAAAATAGAGAGTAAAAGCCTAGTTTGCCTAGATGTTGAAACTAGGTGGAATTCAACTTTTTTTATGTTAGAGGCTGCTCTGAAATTTCAAACAGCTTTTGATAGGTTAGAAGAGCAAGATGCTAAGTATAGAGATGAGCTTACGAATGCAAGAATGAAGGGTTTGCCTACGGAGGCAGATTGGGAGAATGCAAGTGCTATGTTGCCTTTCTTGGAAGCCTTTTATGATTCTACTTTAAAGTTATCAGGTTCTTTGTATGTCACTAGTAATGATTATTTTCATCTTGTTTTTGGTATTGGTATGAACATTAATGATAAATTGCATGATCCAAACCCAAGTATAAAGTTGATGGCTTCTAAAATGAAAGAGAAGTATCACAAGTATTGGGGAAACATTACAAACCTTAATCCATTGTTGTTCATTGCTGTGATTTTAGATCCTAGGCACAAGTTGGATTATGCAATATTTGTGATTGAGGAGGTTTATGAGGTTGAAAAAGCTCATGAATTGTGCTCTAGTGTAAAAAAAACTTTAAATGCTATATTTGAGCATTATAGTTTAGCTAGTGGCATATCGAATGAAGAACCGAGTGCTAGCTCTCAATCAAATGTGGTTGTTGAGGAGAATGTGCATTCAAGAGATATGGCTTTTTACTCTAAAGCGAAATATAAGAGGAAAAGGGCTGAAAATCAAGTTACTGAGGGAAAATCAGAACTGGATAGGTATTTGGAGGATAAAACAGAGGCTGATGTGGAGAAATTTGATATACTAGCATGGTGGAAGAAGAATAGCAGTGTTTATCCGGTGCTTAGTTTGATGGCTCGAGATGTATTAGCCATTCCTGTGTCAACAGTAGCTTCAGAATCTGCTTTTAGCACTGGAGGTCGTGTTCTTGATCCATTTCGAAGTTCTTTGACTGCTAAAATTGTTGAATGCCTCATTTGTGGACAAAATTGGCTAAGATCTTCAACTATACTAGCTCTAGATGAGGAAAAAGTTGAAGATTTGGAAGAAATTGAAAATGGTAAATTACTCTTATTATTAAAATTTGTCATTTCATTTTTTTTTAACTAACAAGTAACATTATAACAACTTACTTTTTTTACTTTACTGTTGTAGCTTTTGTGGATTTGGTGCTTAACGAAACAAGGGTGGTTATTGATGATTGACTTGGAGATAAAGTCATAAAACCTAAAGGTAATATATAATTATATATTTTATTATTTTTATCTACAACTTCGTGCTCTATGTTTATAAGTCATTCTAATTGACTGTCTTTTTTTCATTGTTCTTTTAGGGAATTGAAGATGGAAGAAACTGACAATTTAATTGATAATTCAGATTTGTGCCTGCTTATGTTGTTCTGTGAAATTTTAGTTGATTTGTTGAATGATTGTGGTTTACATTTGACTTTCAGACTTTGTATTATTTGTGTTTTTTTTGTTTTCTATTTGGAACTTACTTTATGGACCAAATATCCCTCTTTCTAGTTTACTTTGTGGACAATTATCGAGAGTATCTGAGTAGTTTTGGTAGTGCATTAGCGAGATATATTATTGTAGGAAAATGTTGTGTGCCGCATGTGTATTTTGCTTGTATTGCTGTTTGTAGTTCTATTATAGGCCCTTGCATGGGCTTCTGTCCAGATTTGATTTGAAGGTTCAGAGCTTCTCCCTGAGAGCAATAACAGATTTTGATGAGACATGTAGTAGCAGTGAGTGTCTGAGTGATGATGTTGGAGGTATTTCTGGATTTACCTTGTCAAGCGTGTAGGTTTAAGGCATTTTTCTTCTTTGATTGACAATGGAAATCTGTTGGTGATTGATTGGTACATCTGACTTCGCCAATTATCTCATAAGCTGCTATTGCTATACTTCCTAGCCAGTTTTGATATGCCAGTGGCTGGTGACTGCAGGTTAGAAAATGAATATTTATATTTCCAGTGAATTACCAAGTTTACGTAAAATTTGCTAGGAGCAAAATTTGCTCTTGCATATTCTTTATAGTTTATACATATTTTGAGATCTGGAGCTGTTAGGGGGACTGAGGTTCAAACTAAGTTTGACGATGAGGATGAATGCAAAGTGATTCTTCTTGTACATGGTAAGTGAATATTATGATCTTCTCTTAATTGTTGGAGTTACTCTTGATCTAACTTCAGTCCTGGTTGCTTTATACATTAGCTAAAAGTTCTGCATATCTTTTGTTTCCAACTTTCCATAGATACAAAGCCTCCATTCTTGGATGGCAGAATTGTTTTCACCAAACAAGCATAGCCAATCATGCCCTTAAAAGATCCTACATCGGACATGGCTATAATTTCACGCAAAGGATCTGCTTTGGTTAGGGCAATTTATGAGAAATAAAGCATGATTAAGTCACATCAACGATTTTGGGAGCTTGCAGGCTCTAAGCTTGGTGATATCCTTGGAGTTGAGAAAACAGCTGGACTGCTGAACAGGTATAGGTAAAAAAGTGTTGTTTTTTACCTTTCTCGTTTTCTTTATAGATGATAAGTTGATAACATAGTTCATTAATTAACACGTCTCTACATTGAATGCTAGATAGATGCTGACACTGCTGAAATAGGCGAACATGGCGAAATTGATTTCAAGGAATAGGCAAAATTCGCACAGCATTTGAAGAAGGGGAAGGCTGTAAGTGAATTCGCAAAGTCCAAAAGCGTAGCTGAGCAACGACAATACTTGCCAATATGTTCAATGCGAGATGAGTTACTGCAGGTATGACATTTTCTCTTAGTATGAATCTCTTAGGCTTAGTTTGGTACTAGGGAAAATACTAAGGAAAGGAAAACAAAATCTTGGATTTTAATTTAAGTAGTTTAGGTAGTAGGGAAAATGTGGGGGAAAATTAAAATAAGGAAAATGAGGGGTAAAATATAGAATAAAAATTTTCCCCCAATTTCCTTACAAAAATTGGGGAAAAAGGAAGAAAAAGGGTGGAAAATTTATCGTATTTTCCCTCTCTCGGTCAAGGCTGAGAAAATGTCAACGTCGAATCTTACTGGCCTGGCTTGTTTGCTAAGCTTTTTGAGAAGTGCAACATCAAGGATCTCATGACTAATGTTGGAGCTGCTGGTGGCGGTGGTGCTCCAGTTGCCGCTGCTGTTGTACCTGCTATCTGGTGGCGGAGGTGGTGATTCTGCTCCACCTCCTACCGAGGAGAAGAATAAGGTGAGACTAAAAATAAATATATATATATATATATAATTGGGATATTATTTGGTTGTCTTTATTTTCTCTTTGCACTTCTATTCTGATATATATGCATTTTTGTTGTTAATTTTGCAGCTTGAGCCAGATGAAGAGAGTGATGACGATATGGGATTCAGTTTGTTCGATTTGGAGCTTCTTTCAGTATGTGATTTGGTCAATTACTGGTTTAGTGCATTAAGCAATCAGACTAGTTACTGTTTTGAGTTTTATACTTTTATTGGTACCAATATTTGTTTGTTAATCTGAAGTATATGTAGTTTTGAATGAAGTGATGCGTAATCGTTCTTCTTTTTTGAATTGCACATTTGAATCTTCCTATATATAAGTATTCCAGACCAATTGTTGCATTGCTTTGGTTTGACATAGTTTCCCTATCAGTAGTTGATGATGCTGTTGATGGTATCTCTTGATGGTGGTTTATACATTCTATGGATTGTTGGTAATGGTTCCAGTCTTTTAGGCTTGCTTTTTGTGCATATTGCAATGGATTGCTTGGTAGATTTAGCCATTTGCTGTGATGAATCAACTGAGTCTCCTATAATAAATTGAATCTCCTATACTGAAATTTTGTTGATCATTAGGCTCACCTTGTATAGCTGAATCTCCTATAATAATGATGTCAGTTATTTCCTATTTGGAGAGTCTAGTTTGGCCTTATGATAAAAGGCACTTGTGTTGATGAGAAAAGAAATGGAATTAATGGAAGGCACTTGTGTTGTGTTGTATACTTGTATGCAGGAAAGAATGGCAGCCGAAACACAAGCATCTTTTGTGTGCTCCTGGTTCCTTCTATGACCAGCATCTTTCTATCGAATTAGCTTAATAGGATGAGTTGATTATTTCCCCTTCTGGCTTCTTGAAGCCAAAGTGTTAAGACTTCTATTTTGTGTGAATGATTTTGGACAAAGTTAATTTAGTTAAATGTAAGTAGGGTTACTAAATTGTAATCACTCTTCACCTTTTGTAAAATAACAAATTCTAATATGCTATGTTTGAAAAGAATATTTGCTTGGAAATTCAAAAAAAGTTCTAACATATTTGGAGTCTGGGAGATGATGTGCAAAGAAAGTCCACATTGAAGACTACCCGAATGACCCGCATTAAATAACCGAACCGAACCGAGAATGTCGGTTTCGATTAATTCGGATAATAGTTCTATGCGGTTCGGTTTCGATTCAACAAATGAAAAACCTGAATAGACTAATTCGATTAGTAAACATTAAAAACCTGAATCGAATCGAACCGGTTACATCCCTACCTCCTACAAAGTAGACAAGGCTTCACTAACAAATTTACCTACATCTTTTTATGTTTAAATTTTGGTTAAAAAGTCAAATTGAAACCTTAACTTTCGTGAAAATTATAATTTGATTTCTAATTTTTTTTTAATTTTATCGAATAAAGGTCCAAAATTATCGAGTTTGGACAAATTAAAGCCTCCTCATGACGTGATTCACACGCCCTGTCAAACTTCAACAGGATAGCAAACCGTTCTTTTTTCAAAGACTATTAAAATCCTTAATAATTGAAAATTCTTTTTCATTTAAACGTTCAAGAACGGGTATGAAGAATACCCATCGTCAAACCCAGTTTCCAGTCAGATGCCACCGTCCTGCCACTGTTCACCACTGCCTGTCGAAATCGGAAGGACTCTTTAAGCACACCAATCAAAAGCTCTCTTTCTTCTCTACACATCCAACGGTTTCGATTTTCAAAGAACCACTTTTTTTCTCACAAATAGGAAAAACGCAACCAATAAATTTCAAGATCTACCGCTGACAACAATCCATTTGGCCTGAAAATCGACTATATGTCCTTCCTTCCCTCATCATCTATCTTTACGCTGGTTAGATCCTTCAACCAACCCAAATCAACCTACTCTCTTCTCAAAATTACTCGCCTGGAAAAATGACCAGTCAACACAAGCAAGAGTTATGCTGTAAAACAAGAATAAAATTGTAGCCACAATTGAAACAACAAATCAAAACCAAGTAAGAAAAATTGAAATCACCCTTCCACAAAACACCAAAAACCAAAAACAAAGAATATTTTTGTAAACGTGTTTTCTCTGTTGAAACAAATGAGCAAGGGCAGGAAGATAGTGGGTCAATGGATGGTGACTAAACCAAGCCGGAGTGATGAAGTTTCAGATGCAGATCAATAGCACCAAATCGCCAATTAGGTCACAGTTCAGTTTGATTCCTCTAACCCCAAAACGACCCACCAAGCCTAGCAGAAGCGAACCCGATTTAACAACAAACACCTCAACTCGCACTCCAGCTTTAGACATAGTGGTTTACAAATTTGAAGAAATTTGCATGAAACCAATCGGTTTGTGCCTCCGCCAATAATTATGTGAGATTGGTATTTTGTTAAAGTCTTAAAAGGTACATCTCATCCTCTTCTTTTTTTTTTTTTTCTTTAAAAAACTAATTTCTAAGTAAAAATAAAAATAATTGACAAAAAAGGTAAAAAAAATAATTTACTTATTTCTTAAAAATAAGTATCAATAATCAACGCTCATGATTTATTAAGAATGACATGTGTCATCATCTTATACATTCACGCGCCTTAATTAAGGTGTGTTCATCACACACACTTAAATTTAACAGCAGGCTTTTATTTGATCTGAATTGGTAATGTTTGGTTTTGATTTGACAAAATTAAAAGATTAAATATCAAATTACGATTTGATATGAAAAGGTCAACTTCCTTTTAAGCAAACGCTAATTATTTCATCACAGAGAAGGAAAAGAAATCAGCGGACGTGCCTTTTCCTTCTGTAACCCCAAAGAGGGGTTTGCCGGTTTGGAAGCATTCTTGAAAGTTTTTCTAGTCAAAAATTAGATAAAAGAATTTTGGATTCTTGCTTGAGGTTTAGGTTAGCCAATCTTTTTCACTTTGTTTTGTCTCATAGGAAAACTTTGCCTTTACCCAAACTTCACGGCCCACGCTGCTCCATTCTTCATTTTTCTCCCTAAACAGTCATTCAGTCACCACTCTATCCTAGTCCAAAACATTCATTGGATTGACTCATTCAACGGTCCAGGTCCTGCCTATTAAGAAAAGTGGGAATATTTCTATTTATATTATTATTAATTAATAACAAAATAGAAAAGATAATTATAGATAAATATGTTATATATTATTATTAGGATTATCATCTCAATATCTCATAATAAAATATCAGCGTAAATTTTTAATTTCACAAGTTGAATAACTGATAAATGTTTTGTTACCTAATTAATTAGTTAATTAATTATTGTTCATAAACCGCTAATATTATGAGCAATCTAATTTCGTTTGTAAAGTTAAAAATTTACACTTATACTGTATAAGATATTATTATTATTATTATTATTTCTTAAGACCATGTCTTAAACAAAACGTAATTGACGTGTCTGTCATTATCTCAAGAGGATCACTGATTGAAACAAAGGTTAGGCCAGGCAGATATTTCCAATATAAAAACCCCAAAGCACTTAGTAAATGTGTTACTGATCAATTACCCAGTAGGAATAATATTCTTTTATATCCAAACAAAACCCTCTGCTTTCTCAAAAAAAGAGAAAAATCAAATGGGTTGCAGTTTCTCTAGCAGATCATCGTCTAGAGTGAAGAAAATTATCCGAGTGGTTCATCTGAGTGGTTACGTTGAAGACTTTGAGTATCCTGTTTCAGTTAGTCAAGTCACCGGCAGCGGCGGCAGACCACCAAAGCAATTCTTGTGCACTCCAGCTCAACTCATTTCCAACTGTTACAAGGGTCTTCAAGCTGATACCATCCTGGAAGCAGGCCATATTTATCTTCTTCTTCCTTACTCTACGCTACAACCCGAAGTTTCTCCGGCTGACTTGGCCTCCATAGCAAAGAAGCTCACTGCCAAAGCTAAGTCCACCAAGGGTAAGCCAAAGTCACCATCGTCATCATCGACTACTCTTTGGAGCTCACCGGCTACGAGTCCTAACCGGTTCGTTAGGAACTCGGATTCACTGACGTCCACCCGGTTGCGGGCATGGAGACCAATCTTGGACACCATTAGAGAAAAGTCTTTTAATCGGAGAAGTGAATCAGATTTGCAGGAAAATTAGTCCATGGATATTTATCAGTGGCTTCAATCTCGGCTAGTCTTATAGTATTATTTTATTGGAAATCATTATTGTAATTGTAAAAAATTCAAGAAGGAAAAAAAACGGAAGGATATATAGTTTAGTAACGTTTGATCTTGATGTCGAGGGTAGGAAGATTCTGACATCATATAATGTTGTAAGGACGATATGTTGATGGGCTTATATGAGTTTATGAAAGGTCTGAATATTTCCAATTTTCAATGTCTATGTGGTCGAATCTTTGTAATTTCTATTTTCTAGTCAAATTTTCAATCCTCTTTACTTGTGACTCAATGATGTCAAATTGTCAATTAAGCTAAGTTGGAAATATCGCAACACTTTTGAAGTTGGGAGCATCAATTCAAAATTTTACCCATAAAATGACCTATGTTTTTTTTTTTTGACTTAATACCCAAATTAATTCCTGAGTTATACAAAAAATGATAGATTGGTCCCTAATGTCATGGCCCGACCTACAGGTTCGGTCACATGACAATCGCCGTACTGTCTCAAAGTACATGCTGACCAGGCATGCCTCGATGACAATACTACGCATTTATTAAATCCACAGTCAAAACAAATACAATTCTCATTTAAATCAACATTAAATATATATATATGCAGCTCAATTGGTGAGAAGCGTGCTCATAGGAGTAACAAAACCCTTGGTGGCCGGGGTTCGATTATCGCTACGAGCTTGGTAGATGCAAACTGGCTAGGCCAAGGGACAATACTTTGAATAGTGGAGACCCAGTAGACCGGGGTCCAAGGTGGCTGGTTGGACTGGAGCATTTGTGGGCCTGTCTCTCACAAAAAAGGCACCTTTTTTGTGAGAGATGGGCCCATAGAGCCCTTTGCTTGTTTAGCCACCAGTGTCACCACTATTCAAGGTTTGTCCCTTGGCCCTCGCAAATTCGAGTACCAACGTGCGTGCAGCACTTCTCGAACCTAGGCCACCAAGGGTTTTCTTGCTCATATGCGCACCCCTCTAACCATTTGAGACAAATACCTTGAGTAGTGGTGACACTGGTGGCCGGGTCCAAAATGGGTGGCTGGACCAGTAAAAGGCTTTGTGGGCTCGTCTCTCACACCTAAACTTTTATTTAAGACAAATTAGTCCCTCAACTTTTATTTTGGGATAGATTGATCCCTGAACTATACAAAAAATGAGATTGGTCCCTCAACTTTTATTTTGGAACAGATTGATCCTTGAACTTTTATTTTGGGACAGATTGGTCCCTGGGTTTTTTTTTTTATTTTTTCTCATTCAGAACCTATCTGTCTTAAAATAAAAATTCAGAAACTAATCTATTTCAAATAAAAGTTCAGTGACCAATCTGAATGTTAAGCCATTTTTTTTAGGCAATAGATATGAAAAATACTATTTGACTCTCCAATCTTATCTATCTATTCTCATTCCTACTGACATGACATAAGTTTAATAATTAATTTAAAATGAATTAAATCATAGGGTAAATTTTTAATTTGAAACTTTTGTTGTTATAGGGTTATTGAAATTCTTGATTGTAACTGTGCTATGCCAAAAGAGTTAAATGGAGGATAAATAGTAAAGTAGCATGACTCGGTTGATATAAAGCTTGCTATCTTCCCAATACGACATGAGTTTAAAAACTCCGAACCCAAATGGACTCAACTACCTTGCCCTCTCGACATCTCTAAAAAATATACCATTACTACTTTTGAATGATTAATTAGTTTGTTTCTTATGTTAGACACAAGACTATTTAGCATAGGCGTAGTGGGTGGTAGTCGTGCACATAACTTTTTTCCCCTTTCAAATTTGAATTAAAAATATAATATATGGAACTTTATTGCAAATAGTCCAAAATATGCCGAGTGTCCCAAAGCATTTTCGCAGGAGATTTAATTAAGTAGTTGGCCTGCAGCAATGGGCTATTAGTTGAAGTCTTGTCTAGCAAAACTACCCACGGAAAATATTTTGTATTGTATATGTATCCAATACCAATTCATGCATAAACAGAGAAATAGGAATGGGGTCTTGTTTGTCTTGCAGATGTAGATCAGCTTCTACCACATTCGACACAATTCGCCTGGTTCACCTCAATGGTTTTGTCGAGGACTTAAGTTATCCCATTTCGGTGAGTGAGGTGGTAGGCAAGCCTCCGAAGCAGTTTCTGTGCACTGCAGCTCAACTTGTGTTGTGTGCAGGGTCCATGGCCAAGCCTCTGAATCCTGACACCCAACTCCAACCAGGCCACATCTACTTTGTGCTGCCACTCTCAACTTTACAGGATAATATTTCTCCTGTGGACATGGCCTCTCTAGTAAAGAGGCTTACAGCCAAAGCGAAATCTATCAGCTCTCAAGCAGTACCTGTATCACCGAAATCTAGCGCTTCTCCTTCCATGGGGCCAGAGAGAAGAAGGGAGATATCACGCAGAACCAGGGCAGGATCCTGGAAGCCGATCTTGGAGACCATCAGAGAAATATCCTTTACTCGCCGGAGTGAATCTGATCTAATGGAGATGCAAATTATTACCAAGAAGTGGCCATTCGGGAGGAAGGGATAGCCGAGGAAAGTTTCAATGTCCATCCATTCTGCCTCTCTTTTTCCCTTTTTTTTCAATTTTTCTTTTATTTTTTGTATATACTCAAAATTTGGTTTCTTCCAAAATCACAGATTAACTGATTGTTTTATTTGGATTGCTAAATTCAACTGCCAAGAAGAAACCGATGCCTGTATCTAATATATGGTAAATGGCAGAGACTGTCGCTGATGTGTTTGTACCTATGATTCACGCCATTTGAGATTGCCAATAAGAGCCCGTTTGGTAAAGTTCTGGGATCCATAATTTCTCAACAATGGCTTAAATTCTTTCTCATATCCTACTTAGATTCAGCACTCTAGCAACAGACCCGTTAGCGATTGACATAATGGATAATGGATAATGGATAGAATTTCTCAAATTCTCACTGGAAAAGAATTACCAAACTTGAAGAATATGAATCGGTGGGTACCACAAAAATTATTAGCTAATTTCTTGACCTTTTTTCTTAATATATATAGATATATATTTGTATAAACTTTCCAAAATCTAATAGTTACATTGGATCCTAATTAACTTGAAGTTAAATTATGTCGGAATCAAAACAAGGAAAAGTCCTTATAAGTTTATTTTTTCCATTTATAATATTCAAATCCAAATTTTTACTTAAAAAGCATTATATTCCTTTCACTCAACTCCACATAATTAATTTTTTTAAAATTAAATATAAGTAGAAGTTTACCGACCATTGAATGATATGCATGTAAGCATTGAATTGTTTACAAAGTAGACTGGTAATTTGGTCCCAACTATACCATGAATTCTAATATCTAAAAAGCCCCAAAAAAGGCGGCAGACTCTTGAGTATAATCAAGCTGCATAAATTACTTGTTGATTTTAACAAGCTTATGAAGGAGGAACAACAATTGGAGCAGGTGGAACCCATTGTTGAGTTGGTGAACACTCCCAACCACCATCTTTGCTGTAAGACGAAGTGAAATGTCGAGGAACCCAAGTTGCTCCCTTTGACTGTCTTTCTCTCAATAGCTCCCTCTGTTTTTCTTCCACAGCATTCTTGGCTTCTTTTGCTTTCTCCCAATCTTGGCTCATTATGGCCAGGTTTAGCTCACCCCATACTGCAGCGGATTCACTTGGGCGCACTCCCTGAACCCGCCAAAAAAAAAAAAAAAACAGAGTTGTGCATACTTATCTTGAGTTAAGGTGATGCAAATAAATTACAAAGGATCCAAATTCCAAATAACTTAAGGAGGTTCAAAACCTGGTGAAGGATTAGTACCTGCAGATCATTAACAATGGGAGTTTGCAGCCCTGAGAAGAATTCTTTCGCGTTATATAAAACCGTAAGCTTTCCAGTCTTAATGTCCTTCATTGTAACAGTTCTGCAGGAAATTAGAAATAGTTACATAAATGAAGATGCCCTTTCATTTCCTGCATTAGTTCTCTGTATCAGATGAACTTTAAAATTAAATTTAAGAATACCTATCCCAATGGCCATTAAGTTCAAGAAGAGTTCTCCTTGTTGATGTTTCATAGATCTTTCCTTTAACTGATGTATGACTTCCTCTAAGCCCTAGAAAGGATTTGGGACCTAAGTGTAACTCAGCTTCAAGGCAATTCTCTGGACACCTGATTCTAACAGTTCCCGTCCAATCGGTTCCGGGAACTGGAAGAAATCTTATCAAAAGGTTTGGAGCGTTCATTTCATATGTTTCTCCTCGACTCAGAAGCTTCAGCTGCCTCTTCCCTCGCACCTCAGTTTCCACCGAAGCACCTACAGTTAGCATAGAATGCAATCAGGATTATTAGAATGGAATGCAACATTTAGGGAAGACAACATTAATCCTCATAAAAGTTTTCAGTTTTCTCTTTCTAGGGGTAGAGGTATTTCGAAACAAGGACTGGTGTAAAATTAACAGGCAAAGAAGTAAGAACCAATGTTCAGCTTCAGCAAGAAGTTTAACTATTTGCTGCTGTCAATGGCATCTGCTTGAGAAAAATTATTCGGAAGAATATGAAAATTATTAATGAGGTACCATAGAATTTAGAAACACAATAGTGGCACCAGCTGAGTTCAATATTTTGTTTCTGGTCGGTTGCATGGAGAGCAGTGACAGGTGGGTGATGAGAAACCTGTAATACAGATCATTAGCATTAAAATTACTGAAATTAAAGATCACTGGATGTTAAAAAATGAAGCCAGCAAACTACCTGTTCAAGGAGGACATTGAGAGTTGCCCTGGAGACATGATGAGTCTCACCAAGGATAGGGTTGTAAGGGGCAAATCCGAAGGGTACAGGACGCAGCAGGGAAATGGTCCAAGCCACAACAGATGTGAATCTTTCGAGGGAGTTGTCAGGCTGGTTGCATCTGCTCAGCATGTCACCGCTGGAGCAGTACACCATTTCCCCATAACATTGAAGAGCTGACTTTGGGAAGTTGAACAGAGGTGGCAGCTGCACTTTGCAATCACACCCAATCCATCCCACCATTAACAAACTACCAACTACTCAATTTGTCTTTTAACTATATATCACCGATTCATTCCAAAGGCCAACAAGAACTCGCAATTTCTACTCTATTTCAGAATGATCATAAAAGGTGGATTTTTAGAAACGACTAATAAAATAAGACATCATAATCACATACAATCCACCCCTAATCACTAGTTCTGTTTTAGATTTTTTGTTCAGATAGCTTAGTTATTACTATGTATGACTATATATATATATATATATATATTTTGATTTCTCATTCGGTATCCAGAGTTTCGTTCTGATTAATTTGGGTTCAACCCGCGTCATGCACTTGGATATGGTGGGTAAGTCTCCCAACGGCGACAACTGTGTACGTAAGGTCTCGAAACCGAGGTCGCTTAGCACTCGTTCTAACCCCACGTTAATATGACTATATAATTACTAGGTAGTTTTCTTTTTGATGTCTCTATATATCTTATCACGCCGGCCCAATGGACTTGGTGTCTCTATAGCTTAGCATGATATAAAAAATATGAGTCATGTTTGGCACAATTCGGCATTGTGAAAATAAGTCTTTCCAAGCATAGGCCTAGCCAAATTGGGCTGCAGTACAAACTAAAGGTGTCCATCGGCTAGGCCCATAGACACCTCCAAAAGGCTTGTTTAAGGCCTGATTCCGCCTGTCCATTTCAGTTTATTTAAATCTCGCTTAATTTTTATATATTATTAAAATATTATTAATTGAATATATTTTTAATTTTAATATTTTAATTAATTTTAGAATTAAAATTCAAATAAAAATAAGTTTTTATAGTAAAATGTTCTCATGAATGCTAGAGGTTACAAAGCAGCTTGATTAAGTCATGTTATTTCGGGTTCGTAGTAGTTTGAGTTCAAGTTATTTTTAGATTTGGTCATTTCGAGTTCAAGTAATTTTTGAGTTTGATAACTTTGATCAATGAGGTTATTTTGGATTCAGATCAATTCAGATTTGGATTATTATGAATTTGGACTCAAACCGGTCTTCGGTTGAGGTAGACTTCTAGTCATATTCATAATAAATTAAATGAGCTTTTAGTTATAAGCTCAACTTAATAATTTAAGTCTTTCACACTAAGTTCAAGTTATTCTCAAGTTAGTCTTGAATTAATTCAGGTCATTTCAAATTCAAACAACTGGGTATTCAGATAACTTCAAGTTCGAGTTGAGATAACTTCGAGTTATTAGGTTTCTTTAAATTCTGGTCTTTTACTTTTTCTATTCATTTAGGTTTGATTGAGTTCATACTTCAAAATTTCTAATGAATTTTTTACTTTGGGAGTTCATTTTGCTATTTCTAACTCATAATACTAGCAAGACTCAGGCTCGAGAATTTAGAGGCAAATCTAGGAGGAAGGCTAAGACATAACTATTCACAATTGAGGCAAAACTTAGGTTGTGCATATTTTAGAGAAAACTAGTATTTGTCAAGAAATAAAAATACTAAGAGATATGAATAGATCCCATCAAAAGAATTAATGTGATTAATTATATAGTAGGACATGCCATGTTCCCTATTAATTGTGTAGTACATGACAAACAAGCCATGAACACACATGTAGCAACGTAGACAATTATCCAATCAATTTCAATAACATCAAACCTAATTCAACCACTGTGTTGCGCTAAGATTTTTTTTTTGGGACCATTAAAATGGTGGTAATTGCAAATAGATATGAAAGAAATAAAAACTTGCCTTAAAGTGGGTGAGATCAGCGCCAGGTCGCACATTCTTGAAAAGGCTTAAAATTCTTTGAATAAGGTTAGGAGCCCCATAATCAACCTCCGATTCACCATCTAATGTTGATGGCCTTGTTAGCACTACTTTTATCTCCTTGCTTCCAGTTACCTGCCCATTCAGTATCACCCTTCAACCATTATTATTTTCTTTTGCACCTCAAAAAAAGAATACTAATTTCTATTATTATTATTATAAATGATGATGATGATGATATCATCATCATTTATAATAATTAATATATATATATATATATATAAATGTGAGTTGGATAAAAGGTCTGATTCATTTTAAATATTTATTTTTTAAACATATTTTAAAAATATCATTGAATTTGGGTTTTATTTTTTATATTGGATTTTTTTAAAAAATAAATAATTAAATATTAAGATTTTAAAAATTTTTTACTTATTGGTGTCTTTTAAACTTTTACATTCTGATAATAAAAAACAATAAGGTTCTTTTTATCTATTATTTAAATAAATATTATCCATTTTAATGTAATTTAATTTAAACATTATATTATTCTCGTAAAATCATCTATTTTAATGTAATTTATTTTAAATTTTATTTTATATATATTGTTTGTAAAAGATAAACCGACTATTTTTTATTTTTTGTTATTGTTAATAATACATTATATTTTGTGCTTCACAAGTGATAAAGTAATTAATTACTCCCATCGTCCCCACATGTTTGTTTTCTTTTTGATTTTTACAAAGTTTAAGAAAAATAATTGAATTAAGTAAAATTATTTTATTATATTTAATGTTTGTAAGTATTTTTAAGGTTTTTTGTAATGATGTGATAGTAAAAAAAATGATGATAAAATTAAGAATTAAAGTTTGTTAGTTATTTACTTATGATAAAAGACAAATAAATTGAGATCTTTTAAAAATATAAACAAACAAAAAGAGACTGACAAAGTATTATTAAAAGGGGCTCTGTCCTACCACATAAATTAAGGGGCATGAGAGCACGCGAGGACTTTCTAAATAGTATGACTTAGAACATCTCTTTGTTCTTATCAATTAATTGTACTATAAAGTTTCTAGAACTAGCTTAGTGTTGTCTATTTCTTTGGATATATATATATATATATATATATATATAATACATTTATTTTTTTCTCTAATCAAAACTAAGTAAGAAGAGCATATTGTGTAATTTCTTGTGGGCAGAGTATATTGTCTAATTTACTTTCTTATGAGCTAAGTATAAAGAATATATATCAAATAAAAGTTAACCCAAAAAAAAAAAAAACTAAAGAAGAAGAATATCGCATAAAAACTTCTGTACACGCGGGGAAGGTAGGAACGGGAAAGGGCGCATTGCATTTTCTTTGTCGGTAAGTAAAAGCAAGACCAACTTCAAATTAGGAATAAAGAAATGAGATACGGTTCATTAAACAAGTAACGACTTAATTTCCCTTTTTGTTTTGTATATAGTTGAGAGCTATATTATCGGGAACAGAAAGAATGCATTTCAGTCACCAGCAACCTGATTCCTAAAAGAAGTGAATAGTTTCGGGCCTTTGGGCTAAACTTTGGTTATTAAATAGTTAATTAATTTCTAATCTAACTAAAACATAATGTCCAACCTTTATTATATTCCTAATACGTCAAAATAATATTGTCAGTCTGACTATCCCAACTATATTATTATTAAGAATAAGAATTAAAAAAGTTTGTAGCCTATTTCAAAATAATTCAACGTGTTTTTAAATACACGATGAATTTGCAAATATTAATTAAAATAAAAATAAAAGGTTTGATCTAGTTATTATAATCCTCAATTGAAATCAGTTCTAAGATTTGAATCATTCCTCCTCTCTCGGCCTCTTTGTTTCTCTCAACCTCCTCGTTTAAATGAAAATTACAGTAAAATGTCCCAAAAAAACGTACCTCATTGGAAAACGTTTTGTTAAACATCTAACCTAAAATCAATTGGTTATAGGTGAAGAGGTTCAACTTGAATATAAAGGTCCCAGACCAGTCAAACAGAATCAATATGAGATTTTCCCATTTTAACACTCCCCCTCACTTGAAATCCGGGAGAAACAACGAAAACAGACGGGTTTACACGTGGACAACCAGAAAGGGGACAACAGAAATGGGCCTGAGTTCTGATACCATGTTAAACATCCAACCTAAAACCAATTGACTATAGGTGGAGAGGTCCAACTTGAATATAAAGGTCCCAAGTCAGTCAAACAGAACCGATGTGAGATTTTTCCACTTTAACACGTTTGAAGAACTAGCTAATAGGATAAGGTATATATTCCAGGTACATGTAATTATATTCCAAAAACTAACCACTTGATTAGCATTTGAATTGGCTTTTTACAACTTGCAAAATTTTCAAAATTCTCAAAAAAAATTTTAGTGGAACCTGATTATCTCTAAATTCAGCCACATTGAATTTCAAATAGATCCAAAAGCTTCCTAAATACTTTTTATTGTCTAAATTATTAATTCAAATGCCCGTTGAAATACTTTCCTTTTAATAATAAGTATACGTGGTATATTTTTTTTTGTCAAATATTTTACTTTATTTTGTCCAATTTTGTATTACTACTACTCTATATATGTACTTAACTTTTTCATCCCCAACTACTTAAATAAAAGTATAGAAAGTTAGGAAATTAAAAGTTATGCACAATTTCCAGCCATATTAATCATTAAAAAAAAGGTCACGAGTCCTCAAAATGTAATACAAAAGTCACGAGACCTCCTCCTCCCAAAATTTAATTAAAAAAATAGTACATGGCCGATCTAGCTTTCTGAAAACTATGGTTCAAAGGAGAAAAAAAAATTGTTTCTATATTGAGAAGTGACAGCTCAATAATCCATCTATATCCATCTATTTCAAAATAAGTATTATTTTTTAAATTTTTTTTTTCAAAATAAATGTGGCTTTTAGAATTTTATACTTCATTAATTATTTCTTTTTTAATTTTATCCATTTCTTCTTAACTAATTACTTTGAATAAAATTTGTTTATAAAATAAAGAAAGTTGTATTTTAGTAGGAATCAACAATTTCAATATAAAGATAAACTTGACATAAAAATAAATTTATTTTTAGATTTTTAAAATTTCTTAATCTATGTGCCAAGCTAAAAAACTATATTTATTTGAAATGGAGGGAGTATAAGCATTGTATAGTGAGAACATATAAAGAAAATCTGTATATTACTGATTCGCTAGAAATCTTAACTAAGTCATCTAAAGTTAATGCCAAATCTATGTATTTTATTCCTAGCAAAAGTGTATGTAGAAGGAAACAAAAATGCAAAAAGTTAGAATAATTGAAAAACTTTTTTTTTTTGGTCAGAGAATAATTGAAAAACTTTGAGAATATAAATCAAATGTAAATTTGCCATTTGTAATCATTGGGTTAATCAAACGGCTAGATTCCCACCCATCATCCAGACAGCAACCACAAAATCAGCCATATGAAACAGTTAAAATACCATAGAGAAAACCAAAGCAAACATTGCGTTTAAAACAAATAAGAATTCCCACTCTGCCACTGACGCACATAGCTTAGAATTTGCCTTTAAGAGGTTTCAAGTTTAAGAACCTTTACTCTTATTAGAAATGATTTTACAGACTTGATTTTGTAAGAATTATTATCCAATTAAAATATGACATCAAGTTTAGTTATTAATTTAAAAAAATTTAATCCCAAATAAAAATTTTTAAAATTGTTAAGATAAATTTCATAATTAATGATATTTATTAGGGTATGATATATTTTAAATATGAAGCTATAATTATGTTACACCTTGATTCTATAATAATTCTCACATAACCGAATCTATGAGATCATCACTTTCACTCTTCTTGAGAAATCCCGAATCCCCAATTCCCTATCTCCGTTGCGCAAAGAAAAAAAAAACACCCTCTTTCGTCACTTCATATTTGTTGAATTTTAATTATATGCCTAAGGGATATTATTTTCCTATTTTAATTCCCTTTCCAAAATTTTGGAGCTAAAAAAAAAAAAAATTCCCCACTCAAAATTAAGCAAAACACTTACTCTATAGTAAAAGGAAACACAGAAGATGCCGGTCGTCAACTTGTCAAATAGTTCCTACTTCCCATACAATGATTCCACTCTTTTCCAAATTTGCACCGAGAACAACACAACAATATACTAATATATATGAACGATTCGAAGTAGAAATTCACCGGAAAACAGCCTTTCGGTCTCCGTAAACAGCCTTTCTTGTAATAAAACAGTTTTCCGTCTCCGTTTGGGAAATTTTGAGCAGATAATAAGACAGTTTTTTTTTCACTTTGCGCAGAGAAATACAACTAAAAAAACAACACCGGTGGTTTTGAGTTTGTGTTAGATTGATGACTCTGTTTGAAATTCATGAATACTGAAGAATAGTTACGATTTCAAATAAATATAAATATATATGTGTGCGAGCAGGCGTGACCGTGCATGATTTAAATCTTGAAACATAACGAGAGAGATGAAAAATGTAAATGTTCGTACCATTTGAACAGGGGAGAGAAGCGAATCCGAAGTCCAAAAGAGCAGAGTATGTGATGTCTCAGAGCTGATGAAAAAGGTATAGCAGAGCCTTTGTTTGAGAAGAAAGAAAGAGGCAGAAGAAATTTTTTTGCTAATAAAATGTCTTATCAATCAGTTTTTATAAAGGGGAGGAGTAAGAGAGACAAGACTGAGTAAATGGCAACACATTTGGCGGTATGTGTTTACAAATTTATTTGCATTAATAAAAATAATATATAGCGAGAATAGGTATCCAACCTAATCCTTCGAAATCAAACTCAATCAACTGGATTTGGTAAAAAAATGAATAAAATTGAACTTGATCCAACCCAAATATGGAATGACCCGAGACTCGAAATAATCCGAATAAAAAGTAATCTATAACTCGAAATGATTTAAATCTGAAATGACCCGAATCCGAAATGACTTGACTTAAAATGACCCAAATTTTAAAAAATATATATATTTGAAAAATTTTCAAAATAGTAATTTAATTAAAAATAAAAGTATAATAATAATATAAATTACTAGCAGATAATAATAAATAAAATTTAATACTTTTAAATTATTTTTAATTTTTTATCAAATATTAAGTCAAGTATATGTATATATCATGTACTAATATTTTATTATATTTTTTATCGAAACTTAATTATTAATTATAATTATAATTTAAGAACAACAAAAGAAATTATTTTTATTATTATAAGTAGAATTAGATTAAATTTTTATATAACTATTTAAATATCTATACTTTAATATTTTATAGTTTACGTAAGGTCTAAGATTGAATATATATTTGTATTTGTGGTTCTAGACTTGTAAGGGAAGGAGGATTACCTCCTAAGTCTTAACATTTATAATTAATCGTGAAACAATTTGTTGTTAATAATATCGACTTGTTTTATTACTAATAAAAAAAGAAATTCAAAATTAATATAATTTTTAAAATTTATTATGTCTTATATAGAATTAAGAATTAAAAATTATAATTTTCATTTATACACATTACAAATTGGAGAATTAAACTCAATTGCCAAGTAAATTTTTTAATTTTAAATTGAATATTTGAATCTTTACCCAATTAGAATAAGTTGCTAAAGATTAAACGTTAAAAATCTAGTAAATAAAAACATATTATTTTTTAATAAACCCCGAATCTATTTAAAAGAAGAAAAAGAAGTTAATATCCCATAATAAAATCCGAAATAACTCAAATTATAAGTCAAAGTGTCAAATATAAAAAAATAAATTCAAATAATCCAAACTAAATTTAAATTGAATTAAACCCAAAAACCCGAATATCAAATTCAAACTAATATGACTCGAATAAAAAAAGAAACCCAAATGTTAAACTCAGAATGACCCCAACCTAAGTGACTCAAACCCGAAGTTAATATGACCCAGCATACAGGCGACCTGAACCCAACTTAAACCTGAATTTGGAATTATCCAAATCCAAAATAATTTGAATTTTTCTTGATTCGAAATTAATCCAAAACCCAAATGACTCGAATCCGAATCTAATTCAACAGATCCATCGCCACTTCTGATTAATTAATATATTAATATAAAGTCAAAATCGTGTTCGCATCCCTGCCCCGGCTCCCATAGGTATATTCAATGCTTCACCGAAAAAATTTATACAAGTTGTGCCCATACTACTGAGAGCCGCAATCGTTTTCCCAATTGAACAGGGCATCTCAATCATGTTTGACCCAAAACTTCCTATTTAATTTTAAGGAGAATTATCAAGTGGTGTAATAGTTGGTTAATTATGTCTAAATAGGGTAATGACGTAACTTTTTATCATGTTAAGTATAATTTCAATTTAATTTCTCATAAGTGTAATGTATCTTTCATTACTTATCTATTTTTATCCTTTTTAAACTTTCATTTTTCTTTTTTTAATGGGTTTTTGGGTTTTGTGGTTTTTTTTTCTATTACATTCAATTTCTTTTTTAATTAATTTGTAATTACTTTATAAATATACTAAAATTCTTTTTATCAATATTTTCAAAGCATAATATCCTTTAAATTTTTTACCAATATTTTTCTAATAATGTTAAATTCTTGGATTTTTTTATTTTTTAAATTTATAACGTGTTTGAGTTTTTTTAATTGATGAATTAAAAATAATTTTAACAAATTAAAAGTAAAATACCAATTATAATTTCGTATAATAGAAGAAAATAAAAATAAAACTTTTAGTTTAAAATACAATATATTTTGAAAATATTTATAAAAAGAATTCTAATATATTTAAAGCAATTACAAATTATTTTTTTAAAAAATTAATATAACTTTCAAAAACTAAAAACTCATTGAGAAAAGATGTGGATGATTGTTATAAAAGAGAAAATGAAAAGTTTAAAAAGGGTAATATGGATAAATCATGTCAATTACATTACACTTAGTAGTAATTAAGATAGACATTACAATTGACATGGTAAAAAGTTTCTTCATTATACCATTTGGGTATAATTAACCCACCATTACACTCCACTCCATGATAATTCTCCCTTTATTTTACCCTTATTATTGAATTTCTAGACTCGATTCTGGTCATGTTTTTATATATATATATATATTTGAATTTTGTATTGACTTATTAATTTCTCTTTTTTTTTTCATTTTTTTTGTTTAAAATTGTATTTATCCAAAATATACAGTATAATGTGAAACTTTGCCAAGAGCAATACAGTATTAAACTTCTAATCCCAGTTATTCAATTCATGAAAGTTTCAAGTTAAGAAAGTTAATAAGTAAACAAATAAAACTTCAGCCTTTTTCGTAAAATTGCTGGTAAGAGCGTTTTTATACATGAGCTTATTAAGATTTGGACATCTAATAATAAATGAAATTAAGAAGCCAACACTCTATTAATAGGTCACAAGGCTGTCAGTGAGAATAATTTTAAGGTCAATTTTAAGTTTGAAAATCTTCTTATTCCGTATGTGTAAAGAAAAGGCAACCCAATTAGATTTTAGCTTGTTAGAAAGAAATTTAAGTTTTAGCTAGCTTGTCGACAAAAATCCACAGGAAGAGTAAAATTGTGGGTAATAATATGAAAAAAAAAAAATGACCCTCTTCATTAAGCTTTCCTCAATCACTGGTTTAATTGCTTCCACTTAAGTTTAGCTTATTGATGAACTTTTTGGAAGAAAACTGTAATACGAACGAAAAAAGAATCCATTGCAACTTGATAAGGTTTTGTGCAGTATGAATGGATGAATGGGGCGTGACTTTCGAGACAATATATACTCCTTAATATTCTTGCTAGAAACGCTTTTGACTACCTCCTCCCACAATACCTTCATTTTCAATGACCACTAGACAAGTTCCTAAACTAACAAGATTAAGATTTAACCAAAACACACCTTGTCTATGATCTTTTGAATATTTTAGCAAGCTTAGGCAGAGCTGCTATCATCATGCCCCGACACATAGACTCGAGCATGACACAGTCGCAGTACTGTTTTGAAGTACATATCAACCAGGTACTCATCAAAAACAACACAAGGTATTTATTAACATACATAGTCAAAACAAATACCAAATATCAATAATTAAATCAAAGGCAAAATATTTATATCAAAGAAATACCAAAAATTCCAAAATACCATAATTTTAGGAAAATCCCCTAAATATGAAATATCAAATATAGAGTAGTTCACAGTGTGCGGCGTGAAAGGAAAAACAAAACACAACACAACGAAATAGAAAATACCAGTGGATCACCAGACGCTAGATAGATATTCATCTTCTAAGCTGAAGTGTAGCTCATACTAGCTATAGAGTGGCAGCTCCTCTCTGAGTCTTAATTGCCTAAAAACATTTAAAACTACAGTGGTGAGTTCACATACTCAGTGACATGGTTTGAAAACAATGTAAAAGACTAAAGATAGAGGAGATACAATTTATCCAAAAACATATTCATAAATCATCAATTTCTTTCATAAATCAATACCCACCAATAAATCATGTAATAAAAACCATACTATATGATAAGGTGGTAATAAATTGATCGACTCCTATTTGATGGACTTGAACCGATAGGAGCACTCATCACATCATCTCATAAAATATCATATAATAAAAATTTCCATTCTCCTAACATTGCCATTCGTTGCATTCGCAACTACAAATCTCCTGCTAAGTTAGCCTACGCACCTCTTAGCCCAAGAGGACACTCACCTATGCATTTCTCAATAGACAATCCACAGGCTAGTAAGTTTGTTGGCTAATACCCCTCAAGGGCTTGACCTTCATGGACTAAAATCAATAATATCCCTCATGGACCGATATCAATCACCACAAATGAGAAGGTCTCTCAGGACCCTCATCATGCCGAGTAAAGGTTCACAATAAAATCATTAAAACAATTTCAAGCAATTTATATACATTTATAGATAGGTATATTGGCAAACACACATTCCATATCAAAGCAATTATTGAAAACTGTGTGTGCAGTCGATAATTGTATCCCAAAGCATTTAAAAGCATTTAGAAACAATTATTAGAAAAACAATTATATAACATTTGACATCAATACCATTAAACATTGAGGCTAAATTATTCATAATAAGGAGAATCATATACTCCCAAACTAGTCCAGCTCTACAATAAGGGCTTTGTTACGATCCTTCGCCAATGCTCCTAATTTGTGTTCGCTAGAAAACACTTTTCAAACTCAAAATCATGTAGGGCCACTACCTTTCATGAATACCTCTCAATAATCCGCTGGTAATAGTTGGCTAGCCCCAAGAATGAGTGTAGCTCAGTAATATTGGTAGGAGTTATCCACTCATTCATAGCTTTCACCTTAGTCATGTCTATCTAAACGTGACTCTATTCAATGATGTGGCCAAAGAATTGAACACGGGTTTGGGCAAAGGCTCATTTCTTCCATTTCACAAATAAGCAGCCTTTTGAACACTTGCCTTAAGTGTTCTTAGTGCTTCTCTGAGGTAGAATTGTACACCATAATCTTGCTTAAGTAGATGATAACAAACTTATCAAGAAAATCATGGAACACCTAGTTCATGAAGGTACAAAACATAGTAGAAGTATTAGTTAAACCAAAAGGCATCACAAGGAATTTAAAGGCTCCAAACTGAGTTATACAAGTAGTTTTGGGCCCAATCACCTTCTGCAATTATGACTTGGTGTACCTTAATCTCGATCGAGCTTTGAAAAGTACTTGGCATGGCTCAACAGATTAAAGAGATCGGCAATGAGAGGAATGTGGTACTTGTTTCTCACAGTCACCTTGTTTAAAGTTCGATAGTCCAAATACAATCTTAGACTCCCATCTTACTTCTTTTGGAATAATACCAAAGCTCTAAATGGTACTTTAGAGGGCCTAATGAATCCTACTTATAGTAGCTTATCTAACTGCTTCATTAACTTGGCTAACTTAGGATGAGCGATTCTATAAAGCCCTTTAGTAGATGGTTTGACGCCTAGAAGAAATTCTACCTCATGATACAGGCCCCTTATTGGTGATAATGTCTTAGGCAACTGATCAGGCATTATGTTTTCAAATGCTTTTAACACTTATTCCACTCCAGTCGGGATAGCCTCAGGTGATACTTATTCCTTATAAATAGGCAGGACTATGTAAGAAGGTTCACCCCTCTTGATCCATTTCTTGAATTGTAGGGCGGGGATCATCTGTTTCCCACTCACTAGAAAAATGCTTACTGGCACCACATATGGACGATCCCCCAAGAACAATAAGCAGCTAGTGGTAAGAATTGGAATAGATCGAGCCAATTTCATGAAATCCAATCCTAAGATAACATCAAAGTCATCCATAAGGAAAAAATCATAGTCTATGCCTCTTTTTGATGGGTTAAGTGCTACGCCTTGACCGGAGGGTCGGCTATGTGGCAACCGTCGTGTTACCTTGAAGTACGTACCAGCCGATCACGCACCTGAATCACCGCAAGGCATAGAAATAGATATCATCACTGCAAAACAACACTAAAATTTTATTAGAAATCATATAATAAAGTAATTAATTATAAAAGAAGTACCAGTGGATTTATTTAAAAAAAAACCTACGCAGCGAAAACTACTACTCCTAAGCCACCGACGCCTCCTAGTGAGCCTCTGATCTATTTGTTATCCTCGAAAGTGGATCTGCATCTAACCACATGGATACAGGTGAGTGACAGAGGCTCAATGAATCTCCATCAGGGGTTAGGGAAACAAGGATAATCCAAAACATAATAATAAAATAAATAATTTTGTTTTCAAAATCTCTTTTCAAATTCTCCAGGTGAGAATTTGATTTAAAACCATTTAAATAAATAAATATATAAATAAAGTGGGCTGCCTCAAACATACTGAAGGCTCGACCCGCCGGTCGTATGCCTTACAGCACCTAGGGCTATCTTTTTTCTTTCTAAAACATTTTTCATATTTTCTTCCTCTAGCCCATTCTCTCAGTGGTGCCGATTGCTGTGGGTGGAACAGAGCTACATTGAGCCCAACGAGTTTCCCTACTAGCCTCTCATAGGGTCTCACATTCACCGTGTCCCTCGATAGGCGGTCCACGACTGCTTGGTTCATGCATGTCTTGCTCGGTCTACTCGCTCCCATCCTCATCAAATATCATATATATATATATATGTATGTATAAAACATATAAACATAAATATAAATACACACACATAAATCTTTATATTTTCTTTAAAAACGTCCCACACTTTACGTGGGTATATCACCAAATAAGTGTGTGTGTGTGTGTGTATGTATGTATGGTGGATTCCCCGTATCCCAAAACCTTTGAAAATCATTTAATATTTTGAAAATGTTTTACCTTAGTGGCTAAGCAATGAAATCTAAGCCACTCACACTGTTGGGAGGTTCGTATACTCCCAAAAGATCCATGTAGCTTAACCTCCGGAGCATCGCCGCACTTGATCATCCAGAACCCTAATACACGTAAATTCTTGTTAGCATTCATAATCAAACTATGAATGCACCTATGAGGCTCTAGTATGACCTAAGATGATGTTCGAGTGTGCTTCGGTGCTTAGAAAGTCCTGCGCAGTTTAGTGTCACCTGAAAACTAACAACTTTAGCTACATTTGAGAAAATTACATTTTTCTCTATGTTAGGGTCAAAATTAAGGAAAGGATATTTATGAAAAAATTGTAGAGGACTAAAAAATCTTTACTACCATGTTAGCCTATCTGTTGATGGATGGCGTTTAATCTGTCGATGGATCAATCAGGCAGATTGGATTTCCTACTCCTGGGCCAATCCGTCGACGAATTGGACTTCATCTGTAGACAGATCTGTCATTCCACTGAGCTGTCTCTTCAATTTTCGCACCCATTTCTCCTCCTTTCAATGCAAAAACTTAGAGAGGCGATCATTTTCACTCGTCCACAACAGATTCATCGAAAAAAAAATGAGAATCACAAGCTCAAAGTTCCTAGATCTCGAATCTAAACTAAAATCTAGCTAAAAAGCTAAACCTAACTTTGAGCTTAGATCTCTCCTAGACTAATGCATGGATATGCGTGAAAATGAAGAAAAACATAGATTAAGGTGAGTAGAATAACATATTAAAAACTTATCTTGATTTGACGGTCGATTTGTCTGTATCTACCGAAAGTCCAAAATTGCTCCGAGAGAGCAAATGAGAGGAGATAAAGAGAGGGAGAAGAGAAATGAGAGGGGGAGAGCTTAACTCCCCCTATTTATAGGCAAGCTCGACACCGGGCCTACTTTTTTCCCTCTTTTCAACCTTTCTTAATCTAGATTTTTGGCCTAATCCACTGATCGTTACACCAATTGATATCCAATCCATCGGTTATGGACTTAAAAAAGTCCAATTAGTGGTTCCATGCATGGTTACTTATCTCATCTTCCAACTCCGTCTTATCCTAATTTCCACTTCTCTTCTTAATTAGAGATGTATTATAGAGCTAATATGCCGTCTTACACTATTCCATTTGTACGAAAAAGTTGGATTAGGTCGAGTGTGTCACTAAGTTTGGTCATCACTTTCTTAGAGCTCTCACAAATGGTCTTGGCCGAAGAGTTCACTGCCTTTATTTGACTGCATTCTCGGTCAACTTTGAGACTACACCTCATTACCTCATGTGAAGTGGTAAAAGTATTCATGGCTTCCATATCAACTATGGCCCTGGTCGCTTTCCTATTTAACACAATATAAACATACATGAGGCTCCATGTCGTCTTGTTCTTCATCTGAGTTAATTACGAATGAAGGGCATTGAGGAACCGTATCAATCTTATCTGAGTGAGTTCTTCCTATACTTCCTCACTATTAGGCTGGGATAGGGATGCTTCTTATGAAGATGTTTGTAAGGCACTTAATGCACTTTGGTGTGAACATATATGGCCCACTACAAAGGAAATAAGCTGGGGGCCAAGGCTTGGAATTAAAAGTATCTACACTATTTGATTGTAGGGAGTCTTTAGCCGTTATTCGCCTATTTACTCCCCCACTAGATGGTTTGCCGGTCTTGGCCACTTTTCCCCCACTACCAACACTAGAACTACTATTGTTGGAAAGTGTGTTCTTCCATTTTAGTAAACCATTATTATAGTCATTGAGGCATTCTATAGCCGCCATAGTCGTAGCCAACTCTTACAGTATCTGTCTTTGTAACTAATTTCTAGCCCATAGATTTTAGTTCCTTAAGGAAATAGAAGATCTTGTCATTCTCCTTCATATCTTAGATATCTAGCATCAAGCCGAAGAATTCCCACTCATATTCTTCCACTGACCCCGTTTGTGTCAACTTTCGTAACTTACGACAAGCCATGTATTCTGCATTCTCTAAGAAAAACTAGTCTTTCAACTTTTGCTTAAGCTAGATCCTAGTCTTAATAGGGTACTCATCATTAAAAAATTTGGAATGCCACCATAACTTGGCATCCCTAGCTAGATACATTACGGCCACGGTCTCCTTATCCTCCTCTGACTCGATATGGCTAGCTTAAAAGTATTGTTTCATGTCAAATAAAATGTTTTCTAACTCTTTCGTAACCCATTCACCCTTAAACCGTTTTGGCTTAGGTATTTTTACTCACTTTGTTCTATTTGTTAAGTGTCACACCCCTAACCCGTCGGCTAGGCCACGAGACAACCGTCGTGACACCTCGACGTACGTGTCAACCGCTTACGCACCTCGAAGCACTGCAAGGCATTGAATTGATTATCTTTGCTGTAAAAAAATTACTAAAACTTTAATTAGAAAATATTTCTAATAGTTAAAAATCATTTAATAAAATAATTTAATTAAATATGGGTACCAGTGAATTAGCTTAAAGGGTTACCTACGTAGCTGAATCTACTAACTTCTAAGCCACCAACCTCTCCTAGTAAGCCTTCGAGTATCTAACTTGAAAAACAAAATGGGAGTGGGGTGAGTACAAATATATACCCAGTGAGTGACCCCAGTTCAATGCAAAGTCAAATAGGCTTTGAGAAGCCAGGTATATCTAAAACAAGTCAGAAAACATTTATGATTTATCTTTGAAAACCTTTTTAAAACTTCTGCCCTAAAACCATTCTATTTCAAACAATAATAATAATTATATACTATGGGCCGGCCTTAAAATATACGAGACTTAACCTTGCGCATTGATCGAGATCTTCATATCATCGAGGGCTATCTGTTTCTCATTTCTTTTCTTTTCTCTTTAAAACCTTTCTTAAAATGAATATATATATATATATATATTTTAGCCCGTTCTCTCGACGTTGCCATTTCACTGTATATGGAGCACAGCTACATTAGCCTTGGCAAGTGTCCCAACGTGCCTCTCTCTACTTCAGGGTTTCTCACTCGTCGTGCCCTTTGATACTAAGTCCATGGCTAATTGGTCAGACGCATGCTCCGCTTGGTCCACATGCTCTCAAGGGAGCACTGAGAACCACTCATTCACACATCTCGCCATAGTGCCCCTTTGGGCACCTATCATAAAAATATAATTATAAAACATATATACATTTTTATAAATCAATTTTACTTTAGAACACCCTACCCATGTGGCATGCAATAAGGTGTGTGCTAGTGCGAAGGAATACCCGAATCCCAAAACATTTAATTAAAACATTTTATAAAATAACAAAAGCTTTTAGCCCTAAATGGCTAACCACTGTAACAAAGCCACTCACAGTACCGAGAGGTTAGTATACACCCAAGAGTCCCACGAAGATCAAACTTCGGAGCGTCGCCATTCTTGATCGTCTGAAAATCGTAATACACGAAACAATGCATTAGCGTTTATAATTAAAATCATGAATGCACCTATGAGGCTTTCCTATGACCTAAATGATGTTCGGATTTGATTCGAGGCTTTGAAAAGTGTCGAGGAGGTTTTGGGTCAAAATCCGACACTTAGGGCAAAGTTACGATTTTTCCCGTAGGTTTAGGGTGACTCCCATGTAGGGATTGGCCATCCTCGCCTATTTCTGTGCTGGAGTGAGTCATCTCCCGCATGAGAGGTGAAATAGAAAGCTCGGGGCAAGTTTTCTTCTCGATTTTTAAGCCTGTTGCTTTATGGATCGTCCTGTAAATTTAGACAGACGTTCCCCACAACTTCTACTACAACTTTACCAAAAGAAAAATTGAAATCATTGGCGCAAAATTCCTAAATCTTAATTCTAAACTTAAATTTAACTAAAAAGCTAAACCTGACTTTGAACTGAGATTTCTCCTAAACCGATGCATGGATTTACATGTTACTCTAGGCAAAATAAAGATTGAGTTAAGTACTATAATATACTAGAAACTCACCTTGATCCGTCAATTGGATTGTCCGAATCAGGTAAAACTCTAAATTACCTTCATGAGAGAAAAAGAGAATGAGAAAGGGAGAGGGAGAGGGAGAGAAAAGAATGAGGGGGGACAGGTTTACCTCCCTGTTTATATAGGTTGGGCCTGCTTAGTCCTGGGTTGGACTTTCTTTCATTTTCTCCGATCTCTTCGTTATTCGAGCCTTAGCTTAAATCTCTGACCTTTTTCACCAATGGGCCCCATAACTATTTGGTATGGGCTTAGATGAAGCCTAATTGGTGTTCAATTTTTTTCCATGCATTAGGGTTACCTCATCTTCCAACTCCGTATTATCCTAATTTTAACAACTTTTCTTAATCTGACATATCCGCACCGATGTATTATTCACACTAATATGCCATCTTTCACTATTTTGATTGGTACGAAAAAGTTCAATTAGGTCCGGGTGTGTCATTTCTCCCCCTTCTAAGAATTTCATCCTCGAAATTCCAAAGGTCATTGTGGGAAGTCTACTTCTATCCCTAAGTTTGAACTTCATCTTCTTCCTTCCTTTCTTAACTTGTGGGTTAGGGTTTGCCTCGCTTCAGCTGCGCTACCTTGGTGTCTTACTCCATCATTGATCTTGTGAGAGACGGGCCCACAGAGCCTGCTCCAGTCCAGCCAGCCACCCTGGGCCCCGGTCCACTGGGTCTCCACTACTCAAAGTATTGTCCCTTGGCCCAGCTAGTTCGCATCACACACGCCTGCAGCGCTACTCGAACCCTGGCCACCAAGGGTTTTGTTGCTCCTATGAGCACGCCTCTCACCAATTGAGCTAATTTTTTTGTGAGAGACGGGCCCACAGAGCCTGCTCCAGTCCAGCCAGCCACCTTGGGCCCCGGTCCACTGGGTCTACACACAATCCAAGTATTGTCCCTTGGCCCAGCCAGTTCGCATCACACACGCCTGCAGCGCTACTCGAACCCTGGCCACCAAGGGTTTTGTTGCTCCTATGAGCACGCCTCTCACCAATTGAGCTGCAGCTCAATTGGTGAGAGGCGTGCTCATAGGAGCAACAAAACCCTTGGTGGCCAGGGTTCGAGTAGCGCTGCAGGCGTGTGTGATGCGAACTGGCTGGGCCAAGGGACAATACTTTGAGTAGTGGAGACCCAGTGGACCGGGGCCCAAGGTGGCCTGCTGGACTGGAGCAGGCTCTGTGGGCCCGTCTCTCACAGATCTCTTGTTGAAAGTATTTCCTAATGAGACTACCTCCTTACTACCTCCAAGGTTCCACTTCTCTTCTTTTCCTTTAAAGTATCTTCTTCTTCCCTTAGCGTTCTTTTGTGTTATACCTCCCTGCTACATTCCTTATCTTTATGTTGTCCTTGTACTCATCCTTGTAACCAAATTGACAGGGAAGACATTAAATCTAACTCCCTTGCATATAAGAAAGAGTGTCCGATGAGTTAGTTATCCTTATTTAACATTGGCTCTTCTTTCCCATTTTGTTTCTGAGCGCTCTTTTTTCCTCATTGATCCCTTTGGCATATAGGTCGAGCTCTAGTACACGCTAACCCACTTTCAGCCAACCATCTCAGAGGAATCAGAAATCTTGCCCTCATGTCTCTCATCTGTTGACTTACTCATGGACCGCCCATCTTTATCTCATATAGGGCCCTTGGCCCATCTCATCTCATTTCTCATCCTCTCTTGGATGAAGAACTCTTGGGAGCCTCTTGCTCTCCCAACCTCATACTCAGGGTCGGCCTAGTCGAGCAATCGTCTCAAAGATCCTCAAGATCTCGACCTCTAATTCTCTATCTCAATGGGGTACCTTATATGGCTCCTAAGTTATCCGTACTTGAGCCTCGACTATATGCTTATCCACATTACTTTCTCTGCTCTCCTTATTCTCTCTTACATCTCTTATCTTCTTGGCTGCTGGTCGATCTTTTTTCCTCTTTTTCATCAATAATTCTTCTTGGGTCTCCTTCTCCCCTCTTCTTCCTAATCTACATGGGACTAAACTTATCACTCACGTTGAAATCTTCGGGCATTTCTTGTCGTTCCCTTATCCTCGTACTTGATTCATCAAGTTTTTGAGTTCGTTGTTGTCTTTGTTATGCGTTTGTTGTCATAATCTTCTATTCCTTATCCGTGTCACCACATTCGTTACCTTTCCTTTTAACATCCATCTTCACTTGGTGTTAGAATTTCCTTTTTTCCTCGACTTATACTGGCTATGCTCATAGAAGTTTAATTAGTTTATAAGCTTAACTAGTTTCTTCCCTTATCCCCATACTTCTTCCATTAAGTACTCGGGGTGGTCTTCTTCATCATTTCTTCCTAGTTCCCTCATCTCTTATTCCTTTTCCTGGGTTCTTCTTTATCTCCTCATTCCACATATGCTCCTACTAACTTCTTCATATTGCTTCCTTTATGATCCTTTATCTTGATGTATCGTCGCTAATGCATTTATGAGGCATCATTCGTAGCATCTTCTACTCCTATCCGTCCTTAGCTACTTCCACTCTACATTGACTTGGAGTTCATCTCCTTTATCCTTTCTTCACTTATCTTTCTTCGAAGATAAGCTATCCTATAGGGTTAAGCTACTTTCATCCTTCTAAGTTTTCCAACTTATCCTTTTCAATCCTTGACTCCTGACTTTTAATTCCTTCAATCTCACTCCATCATCTTTTCTTATCCTTTTTGTCTTCTTCAGTTCCAACCATCGTTCTTTCCACTTTTATTCCTTCTTTGATTATTGTCCGAGTCACATCACCTTTATCCTTAATTCTATTTGCAATCTCATTATAACTCTGGTTACCATTTTCTTCCTCATTTTTCCTTCTTTGTTTAATTTTCCTTTCTCCAATGTGTCTATCCTTTCGTCTTCTCCTTCTTTTTCTCTTCCCATATCCTTTCCTTACTTGTATCCGAAAGGTAGATAAATAGTAAGAAGTCTATTACTCGTCATCCTCTCGAACACAAGTTTCACCATCCTTTCGCTTCCTTGTCTACTTGTATTTAGAAGGTAGATAGGTAGTGAGGAGTCCACTACTCATCACCCTACTCAGTTACAAGCTTTGTTATTCTTTTTTCCCTTCATGTAACTTCATTTCTTTCTTTTCTCCAATTTTTCTTTTTATCCAACCTTCTTATCTCTTCTCTTCTTTTGATGTTAATGTCGTTTTCTCTTTCAACCTATCCTATCCTCGTCCTTAGCTCTTTTCATTTTCGCACTTTGTGTCTCCAATCGTTCATGCTGCTCTTTTCCTTTCCTTGTACGTGGCATGATGTAGTGCCTTAGCCGAGTTCATGTTTTTGTTTGTTTTTGTTTATTTTTTTTCTTCTCTAATTATCTTATCCTTAAGTCTTTTATGGGTTTCTCTTTGCTAGGTTTTTCTTAGTCCTAAAGTATTTTGTTTATTTTCTTTAAACTTATTTTTAGATTACCTACTAGGCTGAGCTTTTACCCTAGCTTTCCTAAGTCCCAGCCCTTGCCTTTTCCTAAGTCTAACTAGTTATTTTGGGGTTATTAACCTATGATTCATTATGGAATTATTACTAATTAGGGCTTAGGTTTTTTTATATCCTATAGTTTGTTATGTTTTCATTTTAAGGCTCTACTCCTAGTTAGCCTATATTCTAGTTTGTTTTCTAATCTGTTTATGTCCTCATCCTAGGTTTCGCTCATTTTTAATTAACCTAGGCTTTTGATTTACCTAGAGTTTTATGCTTTCTTTATTAAGGCTTCCACACTATATCATGGTGTCTTGTTGTACCTTTGTTTAAACGGCTTTCTCCCCTTTCTTTTAGGCGATGTCTCCTCGATGGTAGGGAAAAAGGCTTCTCCTCATGCTCTTAATTGCCTGCATGCACGTGCTTCCAACATTGTCATCCATTCCACACCTTTTACTTATTTCCCATTCATCTTGTCATGGTTTTTTTTATTGCTTCCAGGGGTCTCCTCCTTACTATACTTGTTAGTTGATCCAGTGATGAAGAGTTCATCATTAGTTAACTGCTCTATTTCGGAGATCTCTAGCCTATCTTTCTCCTTATCCCATTCCTTTCATTACAAATCTCTTTCCTATCTTCTTCCGATACCTTCTCTTATTGTAGGCATTTAATGGTTAGACAAGTAGTAAGGGGATCTACTACTCGGATCTCTTTCCTTTCCTTCTTCTGGGGTTCTCTTGGCATAGGTATCCAATGGCTGGATAAGTAGTGAGGGGTCTACTACTTATCTCCCTATTGGCTATGAGACATCATCGTTTATCAAGAATGGCTTTTCTCTCGAGCACCCTTCTTATAATCCTCATTTTGCCATTGTCGAGCCTTTTCGTTTCTTATCTTCAGGTCATTTTACATCTTTGGACGTTTCCTAATGCTGGTATCCAATGGCTGGATAAGCAGTGTGATATCCACTACTCGTCCACTATATGGATATGAAATCTTCTGCATCTCTTGCACTTCTTCCCTTGTCATGGTCTGACTAGATATAGCCTTCGAGTGTGAGTTTTCTGTGATTTCGAATGTTCTTCATTTTGGCTACTCTCTCTAACTCTCTCTCTTAAAGTCTACACACGAGTGGTGTAGAGATTAGGAGAGAGGAGTTGTGTTATCTTACGTAGAAAGGGGTTGGATCTTCTTTCTTCCTCGTTCACCGTACCTTCTCTTAAAGTCTACACACAGGTGGTGTAGAGAATGATAAAGGTGGGTTTCTTCGAGTGTTGTCATCCTTGATTTCGAATGATCTTCATTTTTCCGTTTTCATTGAGTCCTCTCTCAAAATCTACACACAATTAGGGTGGAGAATGAGATAGGGGAAGGTTGGTTCACATTTCGTTCGCCCAACCTCACCAAACCTTTTCTCAAAGTCTACGCACAAGGGTGCAGACGATAGAAGAAGTTTGATGCTTTGTGTTGGCACTCATGTCGATATCTTCCTCTTTTTTTTGCTCTCATCCTTGGATGGTTCATCACGTTCCTTGAATGCTTCATACTCTCACCCTTTATGCTCTCGAGCTATCTTAAATCCTTTTTCTTGGCTAACTTTCTCTCATAACCTACACATACTGGTGTAAGAATCGAAGAATTTAGCTTGATCTTCTTAGGCGTCTGGTCATTTTTCCCTTATTGCGTCACTTGCGTTATTTCGCTATCCTTCCTTATCTTCTACATATTGAAAGTGTAAAGAATGGGGAAGGTTGGGTTGGTTAACAAGGAATGAGGGTATTCGAAATCGAATGGGTCGATTAGGTTTCCTCGAAAAGCACCATTGTTTTATGAGTTTTGAAATTAATGGTGGTCTTGGTGTCACTTCACCTAAAGACTACAATCGAATATCTTATAAGGTAGCATACTTCTAAGGAGGGTTTTCTAATAGTAGGCTTGGATATTTAAGATATGTTCGAGTAACTACATACTTGAACTAAGGACACTTGAACCTAAGTAATCCACTGGCTTTGAAAATGTTTCATATCTTTTGAAAACATTTAAAAAACTTTAAATGCTCTGACACCAATCAAATGGTCACACCCTTAAACCACCGACCAGGCCATATGACAACTGTCAGGACACCTCGAAGTACGTATCGATCGCTCACGCACCTCGAAGCACTGCAAGGCATTGAATTAAGTATCTTCATTGTAAAACAGTTACTAAAACTTTAATTAGAAAATATTTCTAATAGTTGAAAATCATTTAATAAAATATTTTAATTAAATATGGTGACCAGTGGATTAGCTTAAAAGGTTACCTACGCAGCGGAATCTACTAACTTCTAAGCCACCGACCTCTCCTAGTGAGCCTTTAGACATCTAACCTGAAAAATAAAAAAGGAATGGGGTGAGTACAAATATGTATGCAATGAGGGACCATGGTTTAATGCAAAGCCAAATAGGGTTTGAGAAGCCGGGTATATCCAAATCAAGTTAGAAAACATTTATGATTTATCTTTGAAAACCTTTTTAAAACATTTGACACAAAACTTTTCTATTTAAAACAACAACAACAACAACAATAATAATGATGATTATATACTATGGGCTGGCCTTAAAACATATAAGACTTGACCTTGCACATCAGTCGAGATCCTCGAATCTTCGACGGCTATCTTTTTCTCATTTCTTTTCTTTTCTCTTTAAAACCTTTCTTAAACGAATATATATATATATATATATATATCTTTAGCCCGTTCCCTTAACTTGCCATTTCACTGTGCATGGAGCACAACTACATTAGCTTGGCGAGAGTCCCTAAGTGCCTCTCCCTACTCCAGGGTTTCCCACTCACCATGCCTCTCGATAGGCGTTCTATGACTACTTGGTCGGACGCATCCTCTGCTGGGTCCACACGCTCTCAAAGGAGCACCGAGAACCACTCATTTACTCATCTTGCCATAGTGCCCTTTCAGGCACCTATCATAAAAATATAATTATAAAACATATATACATTTTTATAAATCAATTTTACTTTAAAATACCCCCATGTGGCATGCAATAAGGTGTGTACTAGTGTGAGGGAATACCCGAATCCCAAAATATTTAATTAAAATATTTTATAAAATAATAAAAGCATTTAGCCCTAAATGGCTAAACATTGAAACAAAGCCATTCATAGTACTAGAGGTTTGTATACACCCAAGAGTCCCACGAGTATCAAACTTTGGAGCGTCACCACACTCAATCGTTCAGAAATCCTAATACACGGAACAACGTGTTAGCATTCATAATTAAAATCATGAATACACCTATAAGGCTTTTCTATGACCTAAATGATGTTCGGATGTGATTCGAGGTTTTGAAAAGTGTCCAAGGAGGTTTCGGTTCAAAATCACACATTTTAAAATTTCAATTTTACCCCTAGGTTTGAGGTGACTCCCGTACGGGACTTGGTCGGGATGGCCAATTGGCCATTCGCACCCATTCCTGCACGGGAGTGAGTCATCTCCCATGCGGTAGGTGAACTGGGCTTTCTTCTCAGTTTTCAAGCCTGTTGCTCTATGGATCATCCTGTTAATTTAAACAGACGATTCTTACGACTTCTACTACGACTTTACCGAAAGAAAATCAAAATCATCTGCTCAAAGTGTTGAAATCTTAAATCTAAACTTAAATTTAACTAAAAAGCTGAACTTAATTTTGAGTCGAGGTTTCTCTTAAACCAATGCATGCATTTACGTGCTATACTAGGCAAAATGAAGATTGAGGTAAGTATTATAACTTACTAGAAACTCTGGATTCGTCGGTCGGATTGTCCAGATTGACCAAAACTCCAAATTACCTTCGTGAGAGAAAAAGAGAATAAGAGAGGGAGGGAGAGAGAAGAGAAAGAGGGGGAAGAGGCTTGCCTCCCCTTTATATGCCGGGCTTACTCAGTCTTGGGTTAGACTTTCTCTCATTTTCTTCAATCTCTTCATTATTCGAGCCTTAGCTTAAATCTCTGGCATTTTTCACCAATGGGCCTCATAACTATTTGTAAGAGCCGTTAAACACTCTCCAGGCAAGTCAGGACCTAACCCACGGCCTTGCTAACATGTGGGCCTAGCCCACCCACCAAAGGTATTGTCCCTTAGCCCTTAGAAATTCGAGTACCAACGTGCTTGCAGCACTCCTCAAACCCAGACCACCAAGGGTTTTGTTACTTTAAGTAAATACTTAAGGCGTGCCTCTTAACCATTTGAGCTACAACTTAAATGGTTAAGAAATGTGCTCTAAGTTGCAATAAAACCCTTGGTGGCCTGGGTTCAAGGAATGTTGCAGACACATTGGTACTCCAATTTATGAGGGCCCAGGGACAATATCTTTGGTGAGTAGGCTAGGCCCACCACCGTTTGTAAGCCTGGTAAGTAAGGCCTATAGGTTGGCAAGTCCGTGGGCGAGGCCCTAGATTGCCTGGAGAGTGCTCCTGGAGCACGGCTCTTACAAAAAAAGACACATTTTTTTAAAAGCTGTGCCATAAGCACTCTCTAGGCAAGCCAGGACCTCGTCCATGGCTTTGCCAATCTATGGACTCGCCCACCAAGCTCACAAATGCTGGTGGGCCTAGTCAGCTCAGGTGGTTAAGAGACGTGCTCTAAGTAGCAACAAAACCCTTGGTGGCTTGGGTTTGAGGAGTGCTGCAGGCATGTTGATACTCGAATTTATGAGGGCTAAGGGACAATACCTTTGGTGGGTGGGCTAGGCCCACCAGTGTTTGTAAGCCTGGTGGGCGAGCCCACAAGTTCGCAAGGCCGTGGACGAGGTCCTGGCTTGCCTGGAGAGTGCTCATGGCACGGCTCTTACACTATTTGTTATGGTCTTAGAGGAAGCCCAATTGGTGTTCAATTGTTTTTCATGCATTAGGGTTACCTCATCTTCCAACTCTATCTTATTCTAATTTTAACAACTCTTCTTAATCTGGCACATCCAGACTGACTTTTTATTTATACTAATATGCCGTCTTTCGCTATTCCGATTGGTATGAAAAATTCCAATTAGGTCCGAGTTTGTCATTGAGCTTGATTCGAACCTATCCACTACAACCACTAGTACGTTGGCTTGGGACTTGAGGTCCTTGAGCTCAGTCTGGAAGACATTCAATGCTTCCTCGATCTCTTCTCTAGGGTATTGATTACTTCGAACAACTCTCATCAGGTTGCCTCAATGGTTCTCAATCTATCATATGAAACCATTTGAGTTTTTATGGCAGCCATCGCGGCCTCTAGTTCCTCAATCCTCTGTTTGTCATCCAATCCACTCATGATTGACACCATATTGGTTGTTGTAAACTAGCATTGCATAACCATACTCTGATACTATGTGTCACGGACAAAGCTTTCACTTAATGTCTAACTTGACCATGTAGCACTTGGATGGGCTCTCCCAAACAAGTTAACCAATAACTTATTTGAATATGAACAAGCATCAATGAATAAAAACCTGGATTGGTCCTTAAACTGATTGGTTGACCGATTCACGATTCAACCAATCTAACGAGTTCAATTAGATGAATATTCTAATTTTATTAATTTCTTAAAATATTCAATAAAATTAAATAAAATCAGAGCTCCAAAATTCAAATTCCAAAGTCCAAACATAATAAGAAAAATAAAATTTGGGCTTCTCATTGATTTAGGTTTCTTTTGAATGTGAGTTAATCAATTAAAAATAGCTTAAAAAATAAAATTTTTTTAAATTTTCAGTTTAATCAGTTCAACGGTTCCTGTTGCAAAACGGTTTTAAAGTGGTTCAAAGAGAAAGAGGTTCAATACTCCTTAAAGGAGCGACTAATGACCGATTTTCGGTTCAACGACTGGTTCGGTTCAAGATTTTATTCCATGACAAGCATACAACAAATCCACAAGTTAGATCATAAGTGATTAAAATTTTAAAAAAAATTGTTGAAGTCAAATGACTAAACTTGTCATATACTCTCTATTATTTCAGTGGCCGAAGCTTTTAAGCTTCAAGATTAATATGTTTCCAGGAATAGAATTTGCCAACATCGGATCCGGTCCTAAGAAAACATGGCTCTATTTGTTAATATTTTACTTCTTACAAACCAATGGGCCGCCAAAAGCGAAGAAAGTTGCACCATTTTCTTGTACCAAACTTCGTACGCGAGAAAAAGAAAAACCCCCTCTTTAATTACAATTTTCTTGTTCCAACATTAATTTATATAGTAGGTTAATTTTTTTAAAAGGTGAAATATTATATATATATATATATATATATATGCCCATGATTTGGAGTAGAATAAGAATAGATTGAAATCTCAATTCATCATATTCAATATTTGTTGAAAATCTCGATTTGGATTGTAATTTTTTAATAAAATCAATTGAAAGTTCAACATTTTTTCATTTGGATCAAATAAAAGCTGTGGAAAAGTTATTAAAATTTAATTTTTAAGTGATATGATTTAAGCGAAAAGAAAGTTGAAAGGAAGGAGAGAAAAAGTCGAGAAGAAAAACTATTTTTGATTAAAAATTATTGAATGACTAAGATTCATCTAAGATTCATCAAAAGATATAATCTACTATCATAACCTTTTTTGATCCAATGCAGAAACATTAGACCCTTACTCCAAAAATTAGCTCAAACTTATATTCCTTACGATCTTCAAGTACTTGGGATTGAGTGTTGAAAATTTATGCTTTTCTAGTATGGAATCACTATTACGAACATTCGGAACAAAAGAAAATCCTGGGAATGGTTGTGACAAATTACTTTGAAGATTTAAAATTTTTATTCTTAAACTATGCCTTCAAGTAAGTGAAAGTAATTAATTATTATTATTATTACATTTACATGGGAAATGATGATGTGATTTCTTTGGGTTGGTTGCGCATGATGATGTGGAAATAATGAAGAAAATGGAACAAAATTGTTAATGGAAGGTTTGTTTAATGAAGAAATAATGATAACAAAAAATGTAAGTACAACTTCACTGTATGGTCCGTTTGGTATGGGAAAATGGTAAGGAAGGAAATTTTTTCTAATCCAATAGTTGAGCTATTAAATAAGATGTGTAATTGTAAATCATAACCATTAAAATGAGTAAATTTCCTTTCTTATTCCTTTCCTTCCTTTCTACCAACGGACGAAATTTAAACCTTATCTTGTGAGAAAAAGGAAAATTTAAACCTCATCAAGTATTGATTCCCCCAAACTACATCGTGTGTGTGTGTGTATATATATGTATATATATATATATAAGTGTACTTTACTGTTTTGAAAATACATCCTTTTTGAGCTGGGTCTGTCTAAAATATGAGCTTTTACGGTTTTTACACTTTAATGTGGCGAAACAGTCAGTGAGGAAGATGGGAGGAATTGAGGGGGTTAGGGATTTCGATCTGAGAGCCAATGAAGAAAAAGTCGAGTGATTGGGATTTTGGACTCTTGAGGGATTTTTTTTTGTAGTTTTAGGAACATCCAAAGGCAAAAATAGGCTTGAATGAAAATTTAGTAAGGGAAATATAAATAGAAATTTTGGGTAAGACGTAGGAATATTGCACTAAGAGGCCATAGGTGATCACATTATCCCGCATATGACCAGTTAGGAGGTAATATATAATGCTGCAACCTTTAGTCAGCCCCCCAATCCTCCCCCTTCATGTGATCCGTCAGATATGACAACTATTTACCAATCGTTATATTTTAGTGCTTGTCTGTCACAGTAAGATTTAAAAGAATTTGTTATGAAGGTTACCAGTTAATATATCAACTAATTTGGGTGTAATTAAAACATTATTCAATTCAATCCTCAATTGAAGGAAAGTAAATCTCCTAAAATTTTGGAGATAAATATGTGCAAATAGATTCTAAAATTTTAAAATATTTACCCATTAATTCTAAATTAGATTACAAACTTCTATATAAGAAAAAAGAGTCAAGGTTTATAGATATAATTTTGTTGAAAAAGTTTTTTTAATTTGAAACCAAGATGGACCACCAGGACAAAAGTTACTTATCTCCATTGAATTCTTTGAAGCGTGAAGATTATAAGGTTTGTAATATTCTAAGCTAGAATATATTATTAATGTAGTACAATAACTAGGTTTCGATTTTTAAATTAATAATTGGTGTCTCATTTTGAATGGCTCTAGGGTATTTGTAATCTATTTGAGCGGATTGATGCATTGGAGGCCAAATTTGATAAAAAAAATTGGACCTCATACCGAGGCATCTTAATCAGCTCATTAGGGATAGGGATGAAGGAAAAAAGGAACGGCAGGAAAAGGTTGATAAGAATAATATACTTGGAACCCCTTTAAAATCAAGCATGATTGGGTTGGATGAGTTGGAGACGCCGCTCGTTGATGTTCCTGTTTCAACAACTAGTACAAAGGATGCAACGTATGGGATGGGGTTTTCAAGTAAGGTTAAAAATAATCTGTATGCGAGGAGGTTTAGGATCGATTCAGAATTGCCTACTAAAGACAATGTTTTGACAATGGACAATTCTGATTTTCAGATCTGTAGATATGTGAACGATTTTAATGGTTATAATAAGAATGATGTTTTTGGGGGGGATAGGGATGAATGTATAAAAGAACGGCAAGAAAAGCTTGATAAGAATTATATTTTGGAAACCCCTTCGGGAGGCAATGCAATTGGGTTAGTTGTGTTGGAGACGCTACTGGTTGATGTTCCTGGTTCGGCATATAATGCAAAGTGTGCAGCATATGGGATGAGGGGGTTCCAAGTTAAAAGGAATCTATATGCGAAGAGGTTTAGGATTTCTTCAGAATCGCTTAGTAAAGATAACGTTATAAGAATTGACGATTCTGATTCTGAGACATCTGGTTCTGTGAAAGGTTGTGATCATGGATATAACAAACATGATATTTGTGGTGGTAAACCCAAAAGTGCGACTGGAGTGGGGGATAATTGTGGTGTGAAATATAATGAAGTCGGTAAAGTTTATCATGGAAAAGAGACAGTAGTCCCGAAATCCAAAATACTTGAAAATGGGAGAAAGGGTAAAAGGTTAACTGACATTGGTCGGCATATACTGCATAATGATTTGGGTTGCAGGTTAGCATTGTAATTATATAGCTAGCATACTTTATGGCTTGTTATGTAGGATTGAACCTGGTTATATAGTATTGATTCTAAAGCATCAAATCGAATTATATGTTATAATTGACTACTCAAAATCGATTTTATGTCTAACGAAATCTATTTCTATGCGTCATATCGTGTTTATTTGTCCGTGAGGAAGATAATGAAATCGATTATGATCTTTTTATATCTATTGTATGTAAGGTATTAATACGGAATCAATTTAATTATTCAAAACTCGATTCTGAAATATTATTTTTTGTGTGTTTCCGATGAAATTCACTGAAATTGTGTGTGATTATTTTTCATTGCGTTTGGAAGGGATAAAGTGTTTAGGGCATTGTATTGATTTATTGTTCTCTGTCAAACTATTGGTATCTAAGATAGAATCGCACCTATGGTATTAAGTTGTGTGTAGTACTCCTTCAAAATCAGTTACGTTATTTAGGATCGATGCTAGCCATATCAGAATAGATTCTATAATATGAATTTGTGGTTTTTATTTTTTGTTTTGTTCACAAAACATAAGTAGGTTAATCTTCTATGAATTTTTCAATCATAGTTTATAATTAATATGTAAATAAGATTTTTTTAGTTAAGTTAACCGTATTTGTGTTTTCTTTTTTTTTTTCATGTTATTTCTCAGAAGGTCTTCAATACTCGTGGAGCTCACCGATGACGTATACGAAAGTCAGGAAAGTATATGTCGGTTGAAACTTGGTCAATGGATTGACAGTGCTATAAGTTTACGTCTGTGTATCTAGTTTTAGTGTATATGTATAATATAACTATATGGTTGTTTTGACAACGTCAAATGTTAACAGATTATGGATTTGAATTCTTATTTAATGATCGTAACCAGTAAAAATGGGACCAATCAATCAGACTATGGTATTTTTCATGTCATTTCTATGTATATGACTGTGTATAATTTTGTAATCATCGAATTCTACCATATTTAGTAAACTAAGTTGTCTTATATGTTGAACCTAACATAGGAGCATTGAGTTGATGTTAACTAAAGGACATATAGAACGATATAATACAATCCTGAATAGTGTATTAAAAGAGTTAAAGGATAGGGATTTGCCACTAATGGACGACATTTCATGCTGTGAGCAGGTAAGATGTTGGTTTAGTGATGCGTTATAATCTTCTCTAGAGATTAGTTTTTATTATTTGTACTGGATGATTTACGCGATAGATTTTCATTCCCATGAACGATAAAAAATGCACTGGTACTTGATGGTGTTGGAAAAAGGAGGTTCAAGTGTTTGACAGTTCCCCCGATGTTGTTGATGGGAGATATAAAAATGTTAAAAATGTGGTGAGTGATTATTTTGTATTTATATAATTTTGTATAATTTGTAGCATATCTGATTGTTGAATTTAAGTAATGATTGATAAACTCTCTGGTAAGCTTCTGTTCCAAACTACTTTGGAAGTCGGAGCTAGGTAGAAATAATAGATAAGATGATTGGCAAGACTGAAGAATTTTTCTTCCTTCAAATGTCCTAAGACAATCAAACAGGTACTTTTATAGAATATATATATATATATATGTACATGTTTAATTCAATATGATTGCAGTTTGTGTCTTTCAATATGCATAGACCAATATTAATCGATATTGGTTCAAATGTGTTTATGTTTTTTGTTTTGTTAGGAATGATTGCGGGTTGTACGTTATTTTTTGGATGCGAATGATGCACAACAAGGAATATTATAAGCTAATATGTCCAATTGTGTTTGAATAAACTTTGATGTATATGTTATGATACTGAGGGATATGTGTGAAATATTCAATTATGTTACAGAAAATTTCAGATTCAGAGAGGTATCTCCTCGCTGGTATACTATGTGATAGCATATTGAATTGTGCACGCGATTATCTCATGAAGGAGTTATGCGGTAGCAAATTTCAGTAAAATAAATAAATCAATGGCCTCAAAATGGGGTTTATAGTGGCCCAAATCAATGTATGTTAACATTATGATTGATATTGAAAATGAAGGACAAAGTTTTTTGAATTAATATATGGGAAAGCAAAGAACTAATCGGTTGTTATGAAAATGATAAAAGCACTTATGGTATTCAAGCTTTCATTCGCAAGTTTCAACATATGGACCATATAATCTCTCTGCCTGTTGAGCAGTTCTACTTCATCTGAATTGAGTTCGTTGAATTCTACTACCTTGAATTTCAGTATGGATTGAAACAGGTTAAATTCATAGGAAGATAATGATTTGGCATCATGATCTCCGTTTGATTGATTTTCTTGTTTGATCTTGATCATTGTTATCTCATATTCAAGAATTTGAAGATGTGTTAGTTTTGCGGTTACGTACATGTGCTGGGCCATCAACTTTTTTATCCGCGGTGGTAGTGTGATAATATTTTACCTAACCGCATTGATTTCGTTGAGCAAAAACTCCAATGGTTTGGTCTCAATGCCAATGTATATGAGTTCATCTAACATATGTAAAACTCTGGTGACTCCTCATGAGTCGATAGACTTCAAGGGTGATGAAATCTCAAACAGCTTATGCACAACTTTTGTGACACATTGGGTTGTTAACCTAGCATTTTTATGCTTCTTCGTAGGGTGTCCAATACTATTCTCTGAAAGATTTTCCTGACAAAGAAATGTTGAGGCCTAATTGGTTTAACGTAAGACTTATTAAAAGAAAATTATGTCCACTTTGGGGTTCATCAAACCATTCCTTGGTGTGATTTATAATCTTATAAAATTAACAACAAAGATAAAATAAAGGATTAAACAATGATCGATAAAGAGATATTTAGATTTGCTTACCCTCATCCGAGTAACAAATGGGTCGAACCATATTCCAAATTCAGTTATTATGTTCGTAGATAATGATAACAGAACCCTTGATATTTTCGGATAGTGATTCCCTTAACCATGAGGAACCACAAACTCTCTAAGGAATTGTTTTATTGTTTTTTATAAAGAACCTTAATTTTCGTCGTGGCTTTATATGGATATTTTGAAAAATAAATAAATTTTAAATAACGAAGGCGACAAAAGGGATTATGGTGGTTTTATGGTTTTCATTCAAATTGAATGAAATTAAAAATGCTGAAAGTTTCCCTCTAAACAATTTAATTTTGGGAAATACCGGTATAATGAAAATTGTGATGAATGTTCTACCCCATATAAGTATTTAAATCGATTCCACCGAGATGCCAATCAAGTATATAATGGTGGCTTGCATTTTTAGTATTGAAATCGGTTATGAACTTGCAATTTATCAAGTTTCCCCACTTTGATCATTTTTGTATCGAGTTTGAAATAGCATGAAATTGATTTATATAGTTTGTAATCGAGTTTGAAATTATATGCATTCAATTTATCGAGTTTGAAATCAAGTTTGGAACTGTTTTAGTTGTAATCTGACCTCGACTGACCTTTCAATCATTCTGATCATAACCATATTCGAGTATATATTTTGTTTAACCTAACCACCAAATAGATACATTGATTGAGGCATAAATTTTGAATATTGTTTTAAACATTTTGAAAATGAGTAATTATCTTAAGTGAGACACTATGTTCGTGAATAATTGCATACATTCATTGAGCTACCATATATATAATTTTAACCATATAATGATTATATTAGATCATGACTGTTGGAATACACCATTTTGTCGGACTTTAGTTTCATATACGAAGAGATCACAATCCTCCGGCCATCAGGCGTGTGAGATTCTATATAAGTGACATTTTCCTTTAAAGGATTCATTTTGAAGTTTCTTAAGATAAGTATAGTGTTTTTATTAAGATGAGAGAAATGATTGTCATCATATGTCCTAGTTTTTTTACAAAGACATTACATTTGATTTGTCGAAGGTATGGTTTTCAACGAGCGAACATAATGTGACGTGCAATCGATGATGGTGCTAGTTATTCTACCAATATACGCATAGTGGACTATATGGGGGATTCAATACTTTATTTATGGTGTTATATGCGATTCAATTGGCCAATCTATAGAAGCTACTGTGAGAGAAACCCTACGTACGATTTGAGATTTGAAGTGGAAGACTTCAACCTTGACATAATGAATTGTTGGCGAGATAGGTTTTTAAATCTGAAGAGTAAATTTACTACATTGAAAGAGTCCATTAGATCGTTGCAGTGGCTTATTGAAAATTAGTTCATTATAATTCACATTACTTTCATAATTTTTTTATGGTTTGTCTTAGTAATATATTTATTATTTGATATAGATGTTGTGAGGATATGAAATGTATACTACATTACAACCCTTTTATGTTGGGTAATCCCTATGTAATAGATTTTCATTACGAATGTTAAAATCAAATAAATGTTTAAACCGATTAAATGGGGATGTAAATCGAGTAATTAACAATGGCTTGCACTAGCGTATTTAAAATCGCTTTGAGATCTTGCAAATACTCAAGTTTCCCTTGACTGATTTCAAAAAATAACTGATTTCAATAAAATTTTTCTATTAAATTCTACTCTAAGTCATGAACTTTTTATTCAACTGTCACAAATATTTTTCTTGTTGCCATATCACTGCCCTTGCCATAATGATTGAATATTGAAATTGGTAATATAAATTAACGATATTGTGAGTAAGTTGTAGTAGTAGAATCAACGGAATTGAAGTACATGATCCTAATTTAACATATTTACATAGTTCATGGGCTTTTTATATAGTTTTACAAATTTAGGGATTAAAATTAAAATTAAAATTAAAATTTAATTTGGAGCATTGAGATTGCTGTGTTCGATTTTGATTGTATCAAACTCTATTTTCCGTCTTAAAAGGTATTCAAATTCGAGTTTGAATTTGGTAAAATTGAATTTGTTTCATTAATAATGACAGCATTTGATGGATCTTGTTGCCATGTCATTGCCCTTGCCCTAATCATTAAATATTGAAATTGGTAATGTAAAATAATGGTATTGTGAGTAAATTGCAATAGTAGAATCTACGGAATTGAAGTATATAGTCCTAATTTAACTTATTTACACAATTCATGGACTTTTTATATAGTTTTACAAATTTAGGGATTAAAATTAAAAATTAAAATTCAATTTGGAGCATTGAGATCACTGTGATCGATTTTGATACATTCTTAAAAAGTGTTCAAAATCGAGTTTGAATTTGGTAAAATCAAATTTGTTTAATTAATAATGGTAGCATTTGATGGATCTTGTTGCCATGTCATCGCCCTTGCCCTAATCATTAAATATTGAAATTGGTAATGTAAAACAATGGTATTGTAAGTAAGTTGCACTAGTAAAATCTACGGAATTTAAGTATATAATCCTAATTGTACATATTTACACAGTTTATGGACTTCTTATATAGTTTTACAAATTTAGGGATTAAAATTAAAATTCAATTTGGAGCGTTGAGATTGCTGTGATCGATTTTGATTGTATCAAAATCAATTTTTCATCTTAGAAAGTGTTCAAAATCAAGTTTGAATTTAGTAAAATTGAATTTGTTTAATTAATAATGGTAGCATTTAACGGATTTTGTTGCAATGTGGTAAATGAATTGTGGTACTTTTGCTTTATTGTATGCTGATGTCTAATTCTAGATTGACTAAAATTCACAAGTGCAACATAATTTAGCTAGATAATAACATGGTAGATTAGCCTAATTCCATTCATTAACAAAAAGCAAAAGGATAACAATATAATCATCGGATTATGCCAATGACAATTGTCAAGCTACACCATACCTCACTCTAAAACTCCAATACATCCAAAGATATCCAACACAGACAATTAATAACAATTTGTAAATTCCTTTTGCAGTTAGAATGTGCCTTCTGCTTCAATCTTCGTTTTTTATTGTTCAGTGAGTCAACCTCAATAGTCATCTTCATCAACTACTTAACTAGCTCATCTTCTCCAAAATAGTCTGTATTCTGTGTTTTATCAACAACATGGCTTTGTGAGCTGCAGATCTCATATCCATTTTCCTTCTAACTTTTACCAGTTGACTTGACTTCATCAAAACTAATTCCTAAATTTACAAGATGCTGCTTTAGCATTTCATTCTCTTTTACAAGCTTCTTTTCACTGTTTCGAAGAGAAATCAACAACTCTTTGACTCTTTTAGGCAATGGATCATCATACCACATGAAAAATCCACACTTGCCTTCTTGCAAAATTATTTGAAAAAAACCCTTAAATAAACTAATTAAGCCATTTAACCATTCAAATTGCAATAATAAAATAAAACAGCCATTAAAATACCTTGTAATTACAACGGCCATAGAATCTTCTACTAGGATTCTCTTCTATCCATGAAGTTACTATAGGAGCCAATTGATAACATCGACAAAAATCTTCTTTCGCATCGTTGAAATTCATTTGAGAAGAAAACACACGTGAATCTCGTCTTCGATTGGCCATTTAGAAAACATAGATGAGTGAGCAGAAAAAAGATCAAAAGATCAATTGTTTGCAAAGGTTATAAATTGATTTGGGTTTTATGAAAAAAGGGGCATCAAATATTTTGCTTTTGTTTTCCTGCCTTTTTTTCTTTTTTTTTAAGTGTTTTCTTTGCCATTTTCTCCCTTTTCAGGCTGGAATTTTACCATCTGTGGGGCCCATTAGACGGCCATTGTGGATCTGACGTGGACATCTTCAGAAGATAGGAAAATTCCACATCATCAGCTGGCTCCATCACGCTTAGGGTTATATTGTCCTGAATTTGTCAAGCTGATGGTTAAATTGACAAGATTTAAAGTTCAGGGGGTAAATGGGTATTAAATTTTTCATCTAAAATGAACTTAAAATCCGTTCTAGTGCGTTTAATTTGTAAATTGATTCTAATGGAATGAAATTCGATTTTTGTGTTTGTAAAGTGTTCACAATTGAGTGTGATTTAGTTAAAATTGGTGTGTTTAACTAAAGTTCAAAGATTGCAGACATACAATAGCAAATAGCAAATTATATTAAAAACCATTTGGTAAATGAAAATTAAAGTTCATCTGAACGAATCATACATTTTAAAAATTCCCAAAAAAATCAATTTGACATCAGTGACCACCCATAATTTTAATAAAAACAATAAAATTAGCCTCTGATCCCTTCCTTGATTGCTTTCACCAATATGTCCTTGTAATTTGTGAGTTTAGCATGTAGGGTGCTCTTCTGATCATGCAGTGAAGTGAGTTGAGCTTCAAGCTCCTTTTTCCTATCAATGGATGGGAGAAATTCTTGGGCTCTTGATATTAGGTTTTGTTGATGCATAAAAGATTCAGGCATCTCAAAGTGGAAGGGGTCTTCTTCAAATGCTTGTTGGAAAGATTCTGAATCTCAATATTAAAGCCTGAGGTCCATTTCCAGTAGTTTTAGAGTTTGCAACTTTGACTTCACCCTTGCTATGCTGGCATCAAGATTGTTCAACTCATGACATATTGGGATAATATTAAAATCCAGACCCCAAACGGCTCGGAGAAGAACCAGCATTCGTAGAGCTGATACATAGCCTCGAGGACACACTTGATATTTTCTGGAGAAAGGTCAGAGGGATCTTCTAGGCTGGAAGAAATGGCATCTATCGCCACATGGGTATCGGGTTCATCGATTACGAGTTCCTCCAAGAGGGCGCAGAATGTGGTCTCGTATAGGCCTTGAACTTTTTTTCGGTAAGATTCAAATGCGCTTTTTAGATTTAACTATTTTTGGTGTTAAAATATGATAATAGAAAGAAAAATATGATAACCAAAATAATAAACATATTAAAAAATAGTGTAGTAGCAAAAAAAACTAAACATGGGAAAAATTAATATTTAGAAGGGGTTTTGGAGTGTCGAAATCGGAAGACGAGTCGAACAAAGCATCAGAATATCCTGGGTTACCAATTTTAATCCTTTTAGATGGCCCAGTGGCATCGAGGTTGGACATTGTGGCAACTGATATGCATGATTATAAGGGGAAAAATGAAAATATAATCAGAAAGGGTTGAGAAGAAGAAAGTTAAATGAAACAATTAAAAAGGGTTCTTAGAGCCCAAGTATTAAAGAAGTAAGTATAAGATGAAAGGACTATAATATACAAAAAGATTATGTTTATAGAGGAATGTACAGGTATGTTTCTAAATCTGAAAAGACAGGATGCAAAGAGTCATGATGAGTCATTAGGAAGGGTAACTTCCACCACCACCATAATAATTAAACCTCGATGTGTCAAAAAAGTTTGGTTATCGCATACTAAAATGGCAATGTCCTATTATGATTGTTTATGTATGAGTATTTGAATTAGAACCAGTTCTGTTGACAAAGTCTTAATTTCGTATTAAGGGTGATAATCTTTCTCTTTATAAGTGGCATCATGAACTGCGTGGTTTAAATCGAGTTTCAATATATCTAATCTATTTAATATTGTGATGTATTGATTCATGATATTTTTTTTAAGTATTTAAATTAGAACCAACAACTTTTTCTCAAAAAAATCATTGAATTCCCCTTTGATTTTATGAGTAACGTTAAAATTGGTTAACTGTTTGAATCGATTTCACCTGGATTTGAATCGATTGTGTATTGTTGGCTTGCAATAATGTTTTTAATATTGGTTCGGGACTTGCAATAACTTGAGTTTCTCCTATGTGATTTTGTTCATACTCGATTTATAATTTGTTCAAAATCGATTATATAGTGATTATAATCGATTTTATATTGATTGGTCAAAACCCATGCATCAGGATTATAATAATGAGCATATGTTTGAATAGCTATCAGTGCTAGATGAAGGGCAAATGCAAGATTAAAATAAGATGCAGGAAGAAGGAGAAGGTAAATGTTAAAAGTTGATAAAGTTCAGAGAAAGAAGTTATTCGTATAGGAATGTGATGTGATGTTTATGAGAGCCCATTAAATGATGTTGAACATTAACTTGAAGAGATAGAAGGTAAAAAATTTTGATGATTTATTGAAAAATGTAGAAATGCGACTGGCAACAAAAACACGGATTACAACCTCTCTCTAGTTTAAATGGTAAATCAATTTTGGGTCTATAGCATTGATTTGAGTGCATATAGTTATGTGTTGTAAGTTAAATTAGAACTAGCTCTGTTGATAAAGAACCGATTTCGTACATATCAGAAAAGTTCTCATCCCTATTTTTTGAATTTGCTAGTTCCATCCTAACCCCAACCTCCGACTTGTTCCATTTTGGTCTGAAGCTAGTTTCCTTTTAAACCTTATTTTGATTTTCATATTAACTAAATAATCAATAACATAGGGAATTTGTTTCAAGACACCTGGCTTATGTTAATTTTTGTTTTACTCTTACATTTTTCAGTCTCTCTTTTTATTGTTTTTTATATTTTGTTTTTGTAGGAGATGTAATTAATATATAAAGAATTTAAAAGATATTAATAAAATAAAAATTCAATAGACACGGAGGAAAACATGGAAAAAAACATATGAACATCGATCTATATTATGAGTTTAATAATTGTAGCAATTCAAAATGGATTATATGACATGTGAGGAGTTGATTGTCCCAGTTTCAATTGGAAACGAGACTAAATTAGAGTTAGATTGGAGTGTATGGTCCTAATTTAACATATTTACATAGTTCATGAATTTGGTAGATACTTTTACTAATTGGAAACGATCTTAATATTCGATTTGTGACATTTGAATGTTTGAATTGAGTTTGACAGGATCAAATCGATTTGGTGATTGGAAAGTGTTCATAATCCAATGTTTAATTTTCCAAATACTGAGCCTTTTTTTGAATGACACGCGGCATATATGGAAAATGTTCAAATTTTAAAATTAGCGTTTAAGAGTCGGTGAAAATTCCCTCCACATACATCGCAAGTCCCAACTATGATCAAACCATAAACCTCCATTCAGTAAATTCACCATTTCGATAATTGAAAACACTACAACCCTACTTGAACTCATCATGGGTCCTAAACCTAAAGATGCTCGATCAAAATCGAAAGGCAAGGGTGAACATTCAAAAACTAAAGCTTCTCACTCCAGAGGAAAGAGAAAGCAAAGAGAGGATTTCACTCAGGATGTGAATCCTAAAAGGATCAGTGTATCGAGAAAAAATGCATAGTAACAGCTAGAGACACAGGAGAACGAAAGGCAAAAGTGATGTCAACGAGCTAAGGTGTGGGGTGTTCGTCAGTCAAACATGGTACCCAGTCGATTTGGAGGAAACCCCCTGGTACCTTCAAAAATCTTAGTCATGAAAAAGCCTACAAAAATCTTGGTAACACTGAAATCATTTTGACTAAAGGAGTGAATTGGAAGGACTTGAATTCCAATGATAAGTCATGATCAGAGTTAGGAAAACTTTTAGCAGAATGGATTAGCTAAAGTTGAGTGAGTTACATTTGTCACATGTTTGCAGGGCATGTTTGGTGGAACTTGAACATAACATATACACCAAGAAAGAACAAATGGAGGATAAATCAATTTGAGATTCAAATGGGTTATGTGTTCGGAGTAATGGTGAGAACAGATGCATAATACCCAAGGATTAGGGAGAATGCTTTAGGTTGAATTATCAGTCTAAATTGAAAGGAGAGCTAGACAAGTATAGATGTGATGAATATTGGAAAGAACTAACATGTGAAGATTATAAAAGTGGTTTTAGAAGCAAGTATGCTTCCAATTTAAATAATCTACATGGCAGGATCTGTGCACTCTTCATTGCTAGGTCCATTGTTTGCAGGAATCAACTAATGAGCTCCGTAATGCAATCAGACATATGGATACTATAACAAATAAAGAAAGGGAACACAATAAACACAGTACAATACATGTTTGATAAGATCAGGGGTTGGAACAGAGGTGATAATTCAAAAATACTTTATGGGAACCTTATCACTCATTTCTGCCGGCAGAATAGCAGTAAGGAATTTCGGAATGAATCATTCGAGGCAGACTTGCAAAAGAATAAAGGACAGCCTTTTAAGATTAAAAATATACATCTTATAAATGTCAAATTTGTAGATGAGACGAGAGATTGGGTACCAAAGCCTCATAAAGATGGAACTCTAGCGTCAACAGTGGGTGGAGCGAATTCATATTAGGATGGATCAGAAGTTAGGAATGCCAATGATGACTCGGTGCATTAACGTAAAGCCTCAAATGAAGCCTCTACAAGCAATTGAGTTGTCTCATATCATCCCGCAAAAAAAAAAGGTTATCCATGGAAGAGAAACTCAATTTCATCATTGAGAGCCAATCAAAGCTCAATGAAAGACTGGGGAAAATTTTGAAAAGTACCTCATTGATGACTATAAATAGAAGTCAATTACACTTGAGGCCGTAAATAATTTACGGATGCAGTTGGGGTTTTTACTAATGCCTGAGCTGAGTGTGTAACATATGCATGATACTATAGATGTCCAATTGGGCGGTGCTGAAAAAGACTCACAAAATATTAATGATAAAGACATGGTAGGTGTTGATGGTGAAGATGCAATAGAACAAAAGAAAGTAGATATGGAGCTTGATGGAGAAGGGAGAAGCGAATAGCGAAAAGAGGAATCAGTTCTGCAAGAAATTATGATCACAGCTGCCAAATGGAAGAATAATGGAGAATCAAATAAAGAAACAAGCCAAATGTAACATCCGGTTTGGAATCATTTGCAGAATCACATATAAGGTCATCAACACAAGCAGAAACAGATGATGAAATAGATGCGAAGCAATAATAGAAGGTGTAATTAATGATTTGCAAAATATTAATCTCACAGAAGATGAACCCACCAAAAAATAGCATATGCAAAAAAAGACATTGATGAAATAGGGGTCGATGATGATGGAAAATGTGGACGTGTTAAAAAAGAAACAGATAGGTCCGATGATGATGGGGAACATGAGGGTGCTTCAGAAGAAACATATGAGGCCGATGATGTGGGGTAGATGATGATACGGATAATGAGGGTGAAGAAAAAGCAAGTGAGAATAATTACGATAAAGACGATCCCGAAGATCAGGCTATGTTAAAGAGAAGGAACAAACACAACAACGATATCGAACTGCATAATCAGGATAAAAAACAAGATACGGTCATGGTTGATGAGGTTAACACTGAACATCAGCCACATCCAACACATTCTGAATTTAGTACGAATGTCATTAGGAAGCTGAATTTTGATGATAAAGATGATTAAGTAGCGTTGTATATCAAGCCATGTGAACATTGTAAAATTTGGAATGCGATTGCATAATCTTCAGTTTGATTAGTTGTATAATTATGTTCAAGATTGTTAAATGTAATACTGGGATATTAATTCAAATTTAGGGTCCCATAATCGAGTTTACTAATTATGATCAGTGTCCATATTTAGTTTTAGACACTAAGTGTATATTTATGCAGTTGCGTATACATAATACAACAAAAGGGAAGGAAATAGAACATATGATACCACATTGGTACTAGGGCATCAACAAGTAAAATGATGGTCATATTCATTTACGCAGTGATACAAATCAAGTGAATGAACCATTAACAATTATTGTAAATTACGTAGGTTTTCTACTTGCATCCATCAAACAACACTACATGCCGGTTGATTAGGAATTTTCGTAAGAGTACGAAATCAAGTAATATAGCTTAGAGTATTCCAAGGTGTCGAACCCACGAGGACTTGTGAATTACTAAATCCTAATTCTAGTAGAGTTTTGTAAAAGAAGAAAGCTAATTTAACAAACTTAAAGAATTAAAAGTAAGAATTTATAATATAATCTAATTAACAAAAGAAAAATGATAAATAATTAAAAAGGTAATCAATATTAAAAGAGTTAGGGTTTAGGTTTCTCTTCTAGGTATTTAATTTAATTATGCATGAATTTAGTTAACAGGGCTAAAATAACAATCACTAATATACTTAGAAGCCCTTTCAGATCTTCCTAAGCTTTCCTAACTAAATGATTACCACCTCTTGGTGCATAAACTAATTAGTTAAGAACATTAAGAACCTAGGATTTATAATTAAATCAAGTTCTCCTAAATCCAATTCATTATGGTTATCACAATCAATCGAATTACTCTTGTGTTCAATTAGATTATGTCTATTTTCCTAGAGCACGAATTATACTTCACCCTTCTATCCTTCATACAATTCTAAAAGCCTATTATATGGTGATTAGGCATACAACGGAATTAAGTACAAAGAAAATAGATTTAACCCCAAGAAAACCAATTCATACAATAATTAAATTAAAATCCTTAGAAGATCTATCCTAATCCCCAACAAGAAATTTAACTACTAAAAGAAAATATACAGAACAATAAATGCATTGAAGACAAATATAATAAAGTCTAAAATTCAAGCTCCAAGACCCAATACACAGTTTAGAGAATCCTAAAGTGTCTATTTATGTTAGTAGTAGTTAGGTTACATAAGATTGCTAGGAGATTAAGTAGAGTCTAATCCTAATTGAACTATGACTTCAAGGCCACACCATCACAAGCCTTAAAGCTAGCACCACATATTTGTTTTCTTGCTTATTGGCTACAGCTTGTCTTGCTTTATTTTGGGCTTTAAAATCATGGTCCTACGCATGACTTGCATGAGATAGGCGTTGGAAACATGTCTGATTTTTCTGGTTTATGGAACTTCACGTGCATGGCTTGACTTAAAAACTCCTTGCTTGCTCCACTTTAACCTTTGAACCTTTGATTAATCTCATGTTTTTATTTGTTTTAGCTCTTGATGTCTTAAACAACTTGTTTTTCATGAAATTAGCTCCAAATTAATATCTATAATCAAATAAATCAAATATGAGAGAATATCATAAAATTTATATAAATCTAGCCATCAAAGTGCTTGATCGGAATTTTTCTGCAAGAGAACAAAATCAAGTAATATAGCTTGGAGTATACCAAGGTCGATCCCACGAGGACTTGAGAAAACTAACAACCTAATTCTAGCAAAGTTTGTAAAGAAAACAACTGAATTTAATGAAATCTAATTGCAAACAATTAAAGAGAAGATGATTGTAGAATTTAACTAAGAAAGCAAAGATTAAATAATTAAGAAAAATCAATAGAATGGATGTGAGGGTTTAGGCTTCTCTTCTAGGTATTTAATCCAATTATGTATGAATTTAATTATCAGGGTTAAACTAACAATCACTAATCTACTTAGGAGCCCTCTCAGATCATCCTAAGCTTTCCTAACTAATTGATTACCACCTCTCGGTGCATAAACTAATTAGCTAAGAACATTAAGATCCTAGGATTAATAATTAAATCAGTTTCTCTATGACCCTAATTTAATTATGGTTATCACAATAAACTGAATTACTCTCGTATCCAATTAGATTGTGTCTATTTCCCTAGAGCACGAATTATATTTCACCTCTCAGTCCTTCATACAATTCCAAAGATCTATTCTATGTTGGCCAGACATAAAACGCATTAAGAACAAAGAAAACAGATTTAACCCAGAAAATCAATCCATACAAATATTGAATTAAAATCCCTAGAAGATCTACCCAAATCCCCAATAAGGAATTTAGCTACTCATATCAAAGAAAATAAACAATTGCATTAAAGAAGAAAGTAAAGAAGAAAATCTCCCAAGTTGACAAAGTTGCTCCCTTGAGTGCTTCCCTCTTCCGAAAATTATCTCTGGTCCGTCTAAAAACCCTAAACTATGGTATTTATATTGGAGAGATTACATAAAATTAGGAGATTACATCGAGTAGGACTCAAAATCATAGAACCGACGCCGTTTCTATACAATTCCGGCGCCGTTTCATGTCGTACACTATCGCACTTTTCGGCTCAGAAACGGCCCCGTTTCATATATGAAACCCACATCTGTTTCAGGTAAGAAGTAGGGCCGTTTCATATATGATACCCCAGCCGCCTTCAGGTCTGCTTCAATGTTTCTTCATTCTATGCACTTCTCTTGAACCAAACTTCAATCTATTCATCCTTTTTGATCTTTTCATCCCAAATCTCCTTTGTTTTCTTAAATTTTCACCATAAAACTTTCCTACAAACAATAAGATAAAAGTGAGAATAATAGTTATAGAATGAGCTATAATATTAGCAAAGATCATCCAATTAAACTTGTAAATAGCTCATAATATAGGTATAAAATACACCTATCAGTGCTAAAATAGAAATCGAATCAACCACTAAATATACACTAAATATGGCCTTATCACTGGTGGTAGCAGACTACGTAGAAAGATGCCACAAATGGTACGATCCTAATGATGCAACAATAAACAAAAAAAATGCAAACTCAATGGTACGTCGCATTAAAATATGTTAAGGCTTCTACCCTCAACTCTTTACACACACCCTCACAAAGAAGCAGTTCATAATCAAATTCAAAATTAACTTTTTCCTAAATGACAAAAGGATAGTCTTGGAACTATCTACAAATACCAACTTGGGCACGCTGACTTCGATTGATGGGAATTAAAGCGTATGAGGGATATTTCGGATCAAGGCAACAATGAGTAAGATGAACTGAACCTTATTTTTAATAAGTTTGTGCAATAAACTTGGTTCACCACTATTTGGGGATACAAAAGGTATACCGATACCAAATGCAAAAGTTCATTATTTTTCATGGATTCATATGGAATTTACTGCCTAATGTATACGGTATCATTGACGGCAACAAATGTGATATTGGACCTTGATCTGGTATGACTTCTCACTAGATCCTTTTCCCTTCAACTAAATGACCATAATAAACATATCCCTAATGCTAGGTTTTAATGTTGGAATTTACCCATCAGCCATCATCTCAGAGATATAGACATCGTGTATTGGTTCAATTAATGAAATAGAGATTCACCCCTTCGTTGCCCAAAATATGCAACAGTTGAATCCCACTATATATGATAAAGTATGGAACAAATATCATCAGTTGTAATTGCATTCGTATATGTAATATATTGGCTGTATTTTATGAGATACTAATAGAAACATCTATTCATGTGCTTTGTTACTGCTAGTTTGTCAGTATATGGTGCATATGTCCTAATAAGTTACGTATTTTTGTTAGAATAGATTGTGAAAGAATAATCACAATAGGGATAGTATCAATTAGGAATTTTAAAAAATTGATCAAAAAGGGGATATAATCGATTATGATTTAAAAAAATCGATCAAAAAAGGGGATAAAATCGATTATGATTTTAAAAAAATCGATCAAAAATGGGATAAAATTGATTAGGATTTGGAAAAATTAATTCTAACAGTTTAAATGCGTCGATTCAAGAATGTCGAAGCTTAATTATTCTGGCATTATGTTGCCTTAGAAGCCCCTCTAGGAAAGAAGAATCTATGCTATAAGCACTAACTTCATTCTTAAAGATAAAGCCCAAATAATACAACATCGGCTCAATTAAAGTTGAATCAATGCTATACGAACTACACAAAAATCAAGATCAATAGCACAAGTTCATTAAACCAAAATTAAGTATGATCCAAGACACTCAAAATTTCATTCATCATCTCCATTATCAGGATCTTCATTTAAGTCGAACCAAGGTCCACCAACTAGACCAGTCAAATTGTTCAAGTCAGGTTGAACCCCACCATCACGTCCATGTGCATCATTGGCATCATTTTGTTCAAATAAACAAACAACCATAGAGTTAAAACACCTCAAATGCAAATATGATGATCATAATGATCAATAGTACAGTCGTGTACCTCAGGTGACGAATCTACATCAAACCAATCATCTCCTGAATAATAAGCGGGCATTGAGGGTACCTCATCTTGTTTCTCCCCATGGGTTTTGACCACTATCGGATGATCTGCTTTTTCAAAATGACCTATGTGTGGAGAACAATAAAGAACGAAAATATTAAGTTACGTAATTGCAAAAGACAACATGAAATGTAATGAATTCTACTTCGAAGTCGGAAGAATCTCCAACATCTCCAAACAACTCTCCATCAGATGAATTGCAATTAGTTTCGCATTCGGGTGCTGCTTTACTAGAAGTTTTATTAATACCATTATCCACTGCATCACCTCCATTGTGCTCGACCTATAAAAAGACAAAGTATGCCAAAACGAGTACACGTTATACGTGGATGCAATCACCTTTCTCAAACAATTCATCAATATGGGTAGCTAATTAATTGGAGGTCGCCTACCTCAAACTCAGGCACATTAAAATCAGTTCCTGTCAATTCATCATCGGTATGGTCGAACATGTTATCACCATCTCGATGCGATCTTGTCATATTCTTCCCAACTATATTTTTACCGGGACAATTTCTCATGTCGTGACCATCCCCCCTAACCTCAACAGCAACAACCCTTTTCTTACCTTTAACGTTCTTTTGTGCTCTAGAAATATTTTTAGACTTGTCTTTTGATTTTACCCTTTGTGGGTTAGCAACATGATCTTCGAGGACCACATTCTTATCGTTGGACTATCCCCCCGTGCCATGGCATGTATTCTTCTTGCAAGATTCGACATCCATTTGTTTGCCAAATCATACCATTCCTTGCTTTTTAAAGTCAACTCCAAAACACCGTTCCACCTAGTACGAAGTGACCCATGCCTAAATAATTCAGCTTCATTTGCACTAAACCAAGGGTCCAAGCATGACATGAATTTTTATCTGACTCCAATAGTCCATCTTTGATTAATCAACAAATCGAGGATGTTGGTAATGTGATGCATAATCATAACATGAAGACACAAAAACCTCCGATCGTCCTGGTTATAGAAGACACTAGTTAGCTTATCAGCTTTCGTGTACCTTTAAATTGTGTATGTCACGATGGTACCATCCTCGGAGCACTTGTATCCATCAGGGGTAACACCATATAAATGTTGATGGACGAGCTCCTTACGTACTATCTTAAAAGCACTCCATGTGAACACCGTAGTTGTGTGTCCTTTAATCAACTCCAAACCAACAATCGTCAGCACAGGTCTTATGTAAAAAGCCTGAAATCCGCTTCTACTGCAAGGCTACGAATATTGTTAACGGCCAAACTAAGTTGTTCCATGAATTCTAATAAGGTTCCACTCTATTTTGTATACCTTTTAAGATATGAGTTCAGCCCCTCACACCTCGATATGCTCTTCATTGTTACAAAAAAATGCCCAGTCAAGTATGCTTATGCCCACATGTACCTGGTGTTCCACTTTTTCATTACCCACTTGTTATCATGTAGCCCATATTTATTAACCATTTCCCTCTAAGCCTCGTCAAACTCATCCTTGGTACACCAACGTAACATGCATCGACTAAAATCTTTCACAAAATTGGAATTGGGGACGTTTGACTTGGCATCCAAATGCCAAACACACAATTGATGTCTAGCCTCTGGGAGGACGAATTCAATCACAGTTTGCATTGCTTTATCACTATCTGTGACTACAGATAGTGGCCTTTTATTCCCCTTGACAGAGACAAACTCCTCCAAGACCCATATAAATGATTCTACTCTCTCATTTGAAAGCATAGCGAAACTAAAAACAATGGTTTAATTGTGATTGTTCACTCTTACGATACTAAGCAAGGGCATGTTGTATGCATTCTTCTTGTACGTGGTGTTGAATGCTATGACATTGTCGAAAACTCCAAAGACCACTTTTGCCTTAGCATCGGTCCAAAATAGCTTTTCCAATCGATTTTCTTCATCACTAGAAACCCGATATACTAAGCTTTGATATTAAATCGTTTGTCTCTCCAATTATAGTAACATGGCATTTGCATCACCTTCCATGATTCTGGACCTTGACACCATTATCAAACTATTGTACAGGTCCTTCCTTATGAACCCGAGCTAGTGCACACCACCGACCTTGTTTACCAAAAGTTTCATCACCTTACAAGGTCGTATACCGCTTGCCTTCATTGCCATAGCTTCTTTCAGTGATCCATCATCACGTGCCTATGGATTTTATACAAGGTCAGTGTGAAACATAACAATACCCCTAGGTTAAAAAAAAGATCCCTTAATTCTTAAAAAACTCGATTCAAAACATCCATAGTCGATCCGACTAAAATTAGTGAAAATGATGCACACACCTACATGTAGTGTAGAATCGATTTTCTTGTGACAGAAACTGATTCTGCATAACAACTTATAAAACAGAACAAAACCTGATAATATAGAATTGATGCTATGTGTCCAGAGTCGATCTTGGGTAATAGAAGTTACACAAAACCATCGACAGAAGAGGGATCGCATATTCGTATCCATACTTAATCGTAAAAGAACTCGATTATAAATCTTTGGAATCGATATTATATGTCCAGAGTCAACACTGGGTAACAAAACCAAATTTGCCTCCATACAAAAAAAAACGTTTTACAACTCCGACTCTAAATATGCGTAATTGATAAAGACAATTATCAGAAAAATTGAAAATTAGTACTGAAATTCCGTTTGAAATAATAAAACAGATAAATATATATGCCTATGAGAGCAAAGAAAAGCCTTGTGAGCTGAAGGAGTAAGTTTGTGATTGTGCTTAACATGAAATGTTGAGATTCTCCATAACATGGTATTAAGATTCAAACGAACTCGCATTATCGCCTGGCAATGTTCTCTGCTCAAGTCCTTAGTGACCGATCCTTATACTTAAGCCATTCTCTTCTAACACCTTTGCTACATACCCATGATTTACCAACAACTATTGGCCTGACCTTGCTGTTGTGTGAACTATGTTTTCTTACATTGAAACCCATACCTTTTGCATATGTCAAGTAAAATCTTCCTGTTTCGGCTAATGTCTTAAATTTTATCTTTTTAATTTCTTCTATATCCAAACTCCTAAAATCCTTATCTCGTGAGGCATAAAATTCATCTCCTTCTCATCATTGCACTGCTCGATCGCACTTTTCCTATTGATACCATTGTCATCAAATTCACCTATTATCTTATCATTGTCTAAGAAGTCCAAGTCATCATCTGAAATTTCCACGTTTTAAATCCCACCTTCTATCTAACTTGTCAAATCAATCAAACAGATATATTGGTTCTCCATAATGCCAATTACTCGTCCAGACTGATAAAGGTTAGTGTTAAGAGAAAAGAATGCACGAGATAATGAGTAGGATTGGGTCAAAAATTGATAGAGAAAAAGATATGGAAGGAGAAATATTGTGAATTTAAAAGAATTAGTGAATGAATGATAACAAAAATGCTCATTTGTTTTTGAATTTTTTACAATTGCCTGCTACTGACAGAAAATACAATAAAAATTGATTCTGTTTGATCGAAAATTAAAGCGAGAGATATGGGTGTGAGTGATTGATGAAATTAAGGAAACTGGTAAGTTACAAAAAACAAAAGAACCTAAAGTTTCCATTTGAAATACGTAGTAACATGTTTGACTGGTTGCAAGTTTCACCCTAAACCATAAATAAAACAACAATTAAATCCAATAGTTGGTAAACAACCGTCATATCTGACGGCTCACATGAAAGGGGCAGATTGGAGTGCTGACTGTAGCCTTCACCATATATAATTCCCTTTGACATTATTGTTAGATAAATTAAACGAAGGCATCTTACATTCAATGTGCTAGATTACTACAGTAATTTTAGATTACCTTCAACCAAATGTCTTGATACATTCAATTACAGTCCAAATTAGTCAGCAAATTTCTTTAAAAAACAAAATTATTGAGGCCTGTTAATTATATCTATATATGTTTGTTCAAGACATTGGTTCATTAGGGAGTTTTGATAATGTCTAGTAGAGAAATTAAATTTCTTTTTTTTTTTGAGAAATAAGTAATTTCATTCATTCAAACGAAATCACAAAGATACGAGTTGCAATTATAGTAAATATTAGAAAACCTTCCTTAATTTATAGATCTTACTCAAATAAATTTTTGGAACTTATTCCATATCCAAGTAATCTGAATCTCATTTTGTGACAAGAGCATTAAAAATTGAGTCTCAAACCTTTTACATGAGTTTCTAGCACCTCTGTCACCATCTCACTTTTGGCTCTGCTTGTTTCTCCAAACAAAAGGCTTTCTTCAGCGATAAAAAGTTAATTGATTTGTAATACTCCTTAACAAGTCCATGAATCAAAAAGCAAATATTTTTCTTGATAGTTAGTTATAAGTAACAACAAAATTTCTTCATCCATGCTAAGACTGACAATCTAATCTACTATAAAGAAAATTAAACCCAACAACAAACTCAAACTAAAAACTAATTTCCCACAAATCTAAATATTTGAGACTAAAAGACACACCTACAAGATCAAAAGATCTACGAACTTATTCAAAAAAGAAAGGAAAAAACTATAAATATCCTCCTCCTCGATAGCTAAAGCCAAAGAAGAGGAGTAAACAAAAAATATGAAAGAAACCAAGGAGATGAAAGAGAAGAGAGAGATTAAATTTCATATTAATTAAGTGTAGGACATACACTTAATATAAAAATGATTTATATCCGACTAATTGAGGTTGGTTGAGTTGGTAAGGCTTTGGACGTCTGTTTGAAAGATTTGAGGTTCGAGTTATGCCAGTGGTCATTATTTGTAGGTGATCAGTAAATATCATTGTCAGCCCTCTCCGAGGCTTGTGGCATGCCCTAACTTTGGACTAGGGCAATCTCCCATCACCTAAACTTTAATGTACAAAAAAAAAAAAGGATTTATATCGGCTTATTGTTAATTCGGTCTAAAATTGAACATGGTATTAGAGGAGGCGATATCCTTTTTATCCGCTCTAATGATAGCCTAGCTTTAATCATGCCAAGACCTTTTCCCTACATTATGATGAGGCCGCCAAGCCTGCAGGCCATGCAGTAAGATTTGAAGCAGTGGGATAAGAAATTTCACAATCAATTGATTTTGGGTTGAATATCGGTTTTCCTTTTCAACACATTCGACAAAAGCGTACTTATAAATTTAAGAATATTAACGCCATGACGAAAGTAGGTATATAGTGTCTGTTGTAATTGATCAGCATGTGCTTGAGAAAATGCCAGTTGAGACAAAAACAGCTAACTCGATTAGCCCCGTACGTATTTTTTTGCAGTAAAAAGGAGTAGGTAAGTTTTGGCCAGCTGCTCCACATTCATAGCATGTTATAAATTAGTAAAAATACATTTGCATTTTTCATGTTTCCATTCATTAAAGTTTCTCGTAAATAATTTATTGATATAGTACTTCACCTTAACTAAATTAACCACTTTCTTTTCTCTGTCTGAATTAATGTGCTTCCCCTTTTTTATTTGTATAACCTAACTATATAGTGTCATTTAAAGCTGTTTCAAATTTTGACTAACTCCATCTCCTTCAATGCTCGGTTGATGATTTGCTAACTGTTTTTTCTCATGGAAAATTATCTCATAACTTCATATGTAGGGTTTGTCCTATTATCTAATTAATTAATTTATAAAAGGTGGGGCCTGCCATCCAACCATTATGATCCGGTCATTTGTACGGACATAATGGTTGGGTGATTATACCCTTAATTTTTTTTGTTTAAAATAATTTGTTTTTTCTAACTTTGATTAGTAATTTTTTTAACCCAATTCACAGTCCCATCATCTTTTTTTTTCTTTCTTTGGTTGGAATTGTATTCATGAGATTTAATTTTTTTGTTTCAAAATTTTATTTTGGGATGGAGACTATATAATTTTGAGGATGACTAAGACACTATTGGGGATGATATATATATATATATATATATATATATAGACACACACACACACATACATACATATGTATATAGTTTTGGGAATAAATCTTTGATTTATTTTTTAAAAAAATTGTCCAATGTAATTTAACAATGGAATGATAAAATTTAATGAAAATATATGCTTATATCATATATAATTTTTGGAATTATATTCATGGGGTTTAATTTTTTTTCATAATTCTATTTTAGGATGTAGACTTTGTGGTTTTTAGGATGATTAAGACCCTTTTGTGGATGATGCATATAGTTTTGGGTATGAACATTTGATTTATTCTATAAAATTTTTTTTCGATGTAATTGAACAATGGAATGATGAAATTTAATGGAAATATATGCTTATATCATATTTAAGTTTTGGAATTGTATTCATGGGGTTTAATTTTTGTTAAAATTTTATTTTGGGGATGGTGACTATATAGTTTAGGGGATGACTAAGACATTATTGGGGTTGATATATATAGTTTTTGGGATAAAGTTTTGATTTATTTTTAAAAAAATTAGTCTAATGTAATTTAACAATGGAATGATAAAATTTAATGAAAAAAATATGCTTATGTCATATATAAGTTTTGGAATTGTATTCATGAGTTAAATTTTTTCCATAATTTTATTATGAGATGGAGACTATATAGATTTGGGGGTGATTAAGATTTTATTGGGGATGATGCATATGGTTTTGGGGATAAACATTTGATTTATTTCTAAAAATTTTTTCAATATAATTGAACAATGGAATGATGAAATTTAATGAAATATATGCTTCATCGTATTTAAATTTTGAAATTGTATTCATGGGGTTTAATTTTTTTTCAAAAATTTTATTTTGGGGATGGTGATTATATAGTGTTGGGGATGCATAAGACTCTATTAGGGATAATGTATATAGTTTTGGGGATAAACCTTTATTTATTTTTAAAAAAATTAGTCCAATGTAATTTAACAATGAAATGATGAAATTAAATGAAAAAATATATGTCATACTTGACTTTGGAATTGTAGTCTTTGGGATAAATTTTTTTTCTTACAAAATTCTAATTTAGGGATGGAGATTACAACGTTTTGGGATGATTAAGACTATTTTAGGGATGATGTATATACTTTTAGATATGAAACTTTGATTTTTTTTAAAAAAAAATTGATGTAATTGAACAATTGAATGATGAAATTAAATGAAAATATGCACATGTCATATTTAAATTTTGGAATTCTATTTTGGGGATGGAGACCACAACGTTTTGGGGATGATTAGAGGTATCAAATCGGGTTGATCGGGTAGGTTTCGGGTTCAGGTCAATCATGTCGGGTCAGTTTGAGTCAAAAGAGATTTTCGGGTCATTTCGGATTTCGGGTCATTTGGGTTCGGGTCTTTCAGGTTTCTGGTCATTCGGGTTTCGGGTCATTCGGGTCTCGGGTTTTGTCCTTGGGTTTGTCGGGTTTCGGGTCATTCGGGTTTTAGGTTCAGGTTTTCCGGGTTTGACCATCAGGTCTTTCAGGTTACAGGTTTTTTGAGTTTTATATCATTTAGATTCAATTTTTTTGGATTTAACTCTCAAGTCATTCGGGTTGATGATTATTTTAAATTGAATTAAAGTTTTGATTTTACAAATTAATACTTAAGAGAGATTTTATCAAAAATATTATTTATTAGATTTGTTATAAATTGTAATTAAATTAATTAAATTTGTTATGTTATAAATGTATTAATTACATTAGTAATATTTATAACTTTTTTAAAAATTTTCCTATAAATTATCTATAGTTTTAAATAAAATAAATATTTAAATTTTATTATTTACTAATTCATTTCTAAATTCTAATTGATATATAATAAATTCATGATTCATAATATCATTAATATATAATCATGAATTGTCCGTAATACAATTACAAACTAAGAAACCAGAATTTTGATATATAATTACAAACTAAGGAGTCAAAACTTTGGCATACAACTAAAGAGTTTACCAGTTTCCTCTTATTGAATTGAAAATTTAAAAGTTTTTATTCGGTTGATGAATAGGATAGCCGAAAAGGAATAGCCAATAGCTAATAGGCTATCCGAACTGTCATATAGCTATGGCCACCATGAACCACTAATCTTAGTATCTTATTATCTTAATGCTAATGACTTTGTTTTGTTCTTTCCTTTCTAAGACTTGTATATAAACTATACTTTATAGTGTTTAGTGATTAACATTACCTACTTCTGCATAATAGAACAACTTGCACACACACTACATTCGGCGTTCTCATTAAATTATTTGTTTTGACGAGAACTAAATTATAAAGAGAAAATATATGACAACATATTAAAATTCTAATTTCAAATTTTTAATGTTTAGATGCTTTTTATTGGATAGATAATTCACTAATTTGATATGAATATTTGTAATTTATTAATACTACTATAATTTATAAATTTTCTTAGTTAGAATGGAAAATTGTCATTCACATGAAAAAATTTACTTATTGATTTGATCAGTAATGATGAAATCAACAAGGCCTTTTGTAAATTCTCAAATTTTCCTTAATAATGTTCATAATTAATATTATTAAATTTAAGTAATAATATTCTATAAATTCATATAATTCAATCATAAATTCATAATAATAAAATTTAAAAAACATAATTATGAAAAAATATTTGTTTAAGTTCACTTTGATCAAAATTTTATCAAATATTTATTTTTATTTTCTTTATCAAATTTATTTATTAAATTTGAAGTTTATGAGGTATATAAAAATACTCCATCTGTCCCTATTTGTCTGTTACAATTAATCGTTTCATACAGGGTAAAAACATTAATTATGGTACAAAATTTCATACATATTTACATTGACTTTCTTATTTTATCCTTATCTCTCTTCTTCTTTAATTCCCTCTCCTATTTAAGAAAAATATTTATTTAAGAGAGAAAAAAAGTACTTTAAAAGGGTAATTTTAAAAACTAAATAATTAATGATGGGATATAGACAGATAAAAAGGAAAAAATAAAGTTTCTAGAAACAAATAAAGCTTTTAGCAGGAGGCAGAAAATAGGGATAGAGGGAGTATTTCATTAGTTTGTCGAGTTCTTTCGGGTTAGATTCTCGGGTCAATCGGGTCTCGGGTTTATCTTGTTTCGAGTCAATCGGGTTCCGGGTCAATCGGGTTTTGAGTCTGTCGGGTCGGGTCGTTTACTTTTTTTAGTCAAACCAAGTCGGGTTAGTTTCGGGATCGGGTCAGCTTTTGACAGCTCTAGGGATGATTAAGCCTAATTTGGGAATGATGAATAAAGTATTGGAGATGAACATTTAATTAAGCCGTTGGTGTCTTACAAGAAGATATAATTTTTCATCAGAAAAATAAGTTCATTGCTGATGAATAATCAATTGGGGACAAGTGGAGCTAATGAGTATAAACAAGCGCTTGTTGGTAAGCAATGCAAGCATTTAACTTTCTTCTTTTATAGAATTATATTTTGGATATGAAGAACATATAATTTTGGAGATGATTAACACTATTTGGGGGATAATGAACATAATTTTGAGGATAAACCTTTATTGTTTTGTTTCACGAACTTTCTTGATGGCATTAAACTATGAATTGATGAAGTTTAATGAATACATACATACATATATACATATATATATATATGTCATATCTAACTTTCGAAAGTGTACTCTTGGGGTTCTTTTTTTTTTTTTCAAAATTCTATTTTGAGGATGAAGAATATATGATCTTAGGGATAATTAACACTAATTGAAGGATGATGAATATAATTTTACAACATGACCCTTTCTTGTTTTATTTCACAAAATTTTTTGATGATGTTGAACTATGATATGATGAAATTTGATGAAAATATATGTATAAGGCATGTATGAGTTTGGGAAGAGTATTCTTATGGTTGATTATTATTTTTTCCTAAATTATATTATGTGATAAAGAACATATGATTTTGGGAACGATTAATACTATTTGAGGGATGATGAATATAATTTTGGGGATGAACATTTCTTATTTTGTTCACAGTTTTTTTAAAGATATTAAACTTGGATGAACCTTTCTTGTTTTGTTCATAGTTTTTTTAAAGATATTAAACTATGGATGGATGAAATTTAATGAAATTATATGCATATAACATATTTATATTTTGAAAGTGTATTAATGAGATTGATTTTTTTTTCAAAATTCTTTTTTGGGGATAAGAACATAGGGGATGAACATTTCTTATTTTATTGAAAAAATTTTTTGATGATCAATATTAACACTATTAATTTTGGGTATGATCAATATTATTTTGGGATTGACTAATAATTCTTTGGGAATAACTCATATTATTTTTTTGTTTAAATAAAAAAAATTGTGAGGATAACAAGTATGATTTTTGGGAACAATGAATAATATTTTGGGGATGACTCATTATTTTTTTGGTTAAAATTTTTTGCTTCCTTTTTGAATGGTAATGCGTCCCGGTTGATTTCACCTCATTTGGTGAAAAAAATTGAAAAACTACCTCAAGAAAACCCAAAGAAAGAAATTAAATAAATAAAAGAATAACCTACTTAAAGTTTAAAAGAAAAAAAAAGGGTTAAACTTGTCAAACAAAAGGGCCGCACTGCAGCCCCCACCTTTATAAAATATTTATAAATAATACTTAATTCATATTTATAATTAATTATAATTAATTAACTTCACAAGTAGGGTTAAATGACTACCAATTGTCCTATTATAATTAGTTAATATTTATAAAATAATGTACTATGAGTCATCTAATCATAATTTATAATAAATATAATGATTAATCTCTAAAGTCTAAAACACAAATAATTAATAACATATTAAATTTAAATGAGTTCTAATACAAAAGATTAAATTATACCGGAATTTTAAAACATTAGATTAATAAGATCTATAATTAAATTATCTAACTTTATTATATATAATTCTCATAATTTTAATTCGTGCCTTAAATTTTTTGACTATGCAAGAACCCATCAATGAGCCTAAAATTTTTGTCCAAACTCTCTTAAGTGTGTGTATGTATGTATATATATATATATATATATATATATGTATACATATGTATTTATAGATGACACAGAGACATGATCCTTAAATATGAGTTTTAATCGTTGAAAATCCTATTGTGTGTGGCTTTTCCAAAGTTTATAGTGTTGGCTTAATGAATTGGATAGAGACGGATCATATTCTCATTTAACTATATTGTACTACCAACTTTAAGTAGAAATTCAACTTGACTCTTTTTTTGTAGATATTACCAATGCCAATAAGGATCGATCAAAGTAATAAAGGTTTAAACTTATGGTGAAAGACACCCAATTTGAACCCCACAAACCCTTATTGATAGGTGATATGTGAACCTCTCCTCTACTCCTAAACTTTTCTCACAAAAAAAAGGAATCACTCCTCAGCTGTCCATCAAGATTGAAAGAATACAATTATTGCATGCAATTGTTTTTTAATGAAGAAGAAAATTTTAAATGCTGACCTTGCTGATACCTACAGAAGTTTGTATTCTTCCCTTTATGTCGCATTTTTTCTTCATTTATAGTTTCTGGTTTTTTTTTTCTTTTTTCTTTTGTTTTGGGTGCGTAGGAGGTAGAAGAAGTTGTTTACTTAAAAGAAAGTGAAAGACTTCGAATTTGATATCTCCTACATAAATTTTAACCTCTAACCGCATATCGGCCGGAGAGAACTCATACGTCTTGTATTCAAAGCAAAGAACATAGTAGTCAAACTTTCTGATAGCTCTTTAATGAAATAGTTGTAAGTTTTAAATAAGAAAATAAACGTTCATACTTGCCAACTGAAACACATGGAGACATACAGTGAATGATTGTGAAAATCCAAAGAAAGTAGAATTGCTTGATGTTGAGATGTTGCTGCTGTTTAACCAACCCGTTTAATATGCGCAGAGCAATGGGTCATTTTTTGCCAACTAATTATGGGCCCCACCCATAAATACTCCTCCATATATCTACTCTTATCCAACAGTAGACATCATATATATATATATATATATATATTTATATATCAACAATTACAATTAATTACTTCATGTGATTTGATATTTATGTCTTTTAAGTTAAATCTTGAGTTCGAGTATTTTGTGAATAGAGAAAATTATTATTAAAAAAATTTTATTCTTATAATGGGTCAACTTTACTCAAAACAGATTAATCTTAAATTAAAGATTTGAGGATATCATTAGTTAAAAAAAAATAATAGAGATGATATACAAATAAATAAATAGTAATTCTATATTTATAAATATGATGATTAATGAAATATAAAACATTATATAAAGTGGGGACTGCCGGACTGGGGGTAGTAGGACCGGCCCAAGCTGTACACTGTCAGTCTTGATTAAGGCGGAGACATGTTGAAGTGTTCGAAATTTTTTTAATTTGAACTCGACTCGAAAAATGATTGAGCTATTCAAACTTAATTCAATTAGATTTAAGTAATGATCCACAAAACGAACTTAAGCTCCTTCTCAACTTGAATCCACAACTCGTATATTATCTGAGTAAATTAAAACCATTAATGCGTGTTACTGAAATAGAGTACCGTAAAACTTGAACTCAGCTTGACTCTTCACTTAGAGCGATTTGGATAGTTTGAGTCATGAACAAACAATCTTAATTGGCTTGATTAGCCATATATTTATTTGGTTAAATATCCATTTTCATCCCTGATTTTTTCATTTGTTTTACAATTCTGCCCCTAAACCTTTTATTTTCAATTTAATCATAAATTTTGACAAATTAGGGATAATGTCACCCGTAAATATGATGTCTTCAATCACATAACAGCATGTGATAAATGGATCCTTTTAAATAGCTGAATTTTCAGAGTTAAATTGACCAAAAAAAAAGGGTTGCAAATGTAAAAAAAAAAAAAATATAGCAAGTTCAAAGAAAAAAATGAGTATTTTGAATCCGAACTTAATGGATTTATTTATCATGTGTCATTACATAACTGACAACATTAGATTAAAGGATCACATTGTTCTCAATTTGCCAAATTCAAGGTTAAATTAAAGAGAAAAAAAAAATCAAGAGCATGATTGTCAAAGAATGACAAATTTGAGGATGAAAAATGTGTAATCAGCCATATTTATTTGTTTTAAACTTGTTTATATGGTTTTTAATTTGGCTTCCTAAACATTACTTGCTTTCCTAAGAACTATACTTGGAGAAGTTTGTGTCCTTTCCTACACATCTCCTTTCTTAAAGACTTCTTTTCTAGGTTGAAATCATACTCATCCTATATCTTGCAAGCTTTCTTTTTCTGTTGAATGTCCTCAGCCTCTATCTTAAGCGTTTCCTCCACTAGGTTGAAGTTGCACTTAAATTTTCTAATACTCAGCCTGAAGTCAAGCAAGCTTTATATCTTCTGATGCGCCAACATTAAAACTGCCCCCACGCTCTTCTCAATTAGCATTATGAGTCAGAATTGGCGGACGATTGACAAAGATATTTGCTTGTGTAATGCCTCGGTCCACTTTAGGTTTAAAGGGTTAGAATGAATTAAAATCATTTAAACGCCACATTTGCTAAAATAGTACCTACCCACCCCAACCCAACCCCCCCCCCCCCCCCCCCCCCCCCCGGCGGCGCCCCCAAAAAAAACACACTTCTCTTTAATTTCCTTCCATGACAGAAGAAAAAGACCTAAACACTCCCTAATAATCCTACACTTTTTAGCTTGTTGGAGAGTCTCCGAGATTATCAAACTTCACCATCATTCTTTGAAGTTGGCGCAGTATCCATGGTTTGATAAGAACAAAATACTCAAATGGTAGAACAAAATCAAACCACTGGATATCCATGATTGATAAGAAAAATATATGTAAAACTTTATGCATGTGTTCCAGCAGTCTTACGTATCAGGGTCAACGAGTATAAAGAAAAAAAAAAGCTATGGAGTTGGGGGCAACCGCATCCCTAACAAACCATTTCAGGTTCGCTAGAACATGATCATTATAGAATTTACAAATAAAAATAATCAAACCGATGTTCATAACCAAGAAAAGAAAAGTTAGAAACCGATATTTGTCACCAAGACTTTACTTTGGATCTGATGTCCGTATCCCGTGGCGCTTGAAAAATTCTCTAAATCCGTATGCACTGAGATCATAGTTGAACTGGATGACAGATATGTACGAACAAAACAGATAAGGAACATCAGGAGGATGAACAAAATAAATGGAGTATAACACATTCACAAAAAAAAAAAAGAAAAGAAAAATTAAAGAGCACTGTTTAATTAAAAATTTATACATGTGTAAATAAGTTCATATTTACCTGCTTTTCTATATATTCGTGATTATAAAATTAGCATCCTTACTGTTATGAAACTATTGTGACTGAAATTAAAAAACAAGGATCAGTTAAAATCCAGTTAATGTACAGAATGCCCATAAACGTACTAAATAAAACACAGTCATTAACAGAGTAAAAATCTAAAACTTCATATTGCTGCAAAGCTAAAAGAGATGAGAACAATTTTAGGCACCCAATATGCTGTTAAAATGATAACAAAATGAAGGGAAAAGAAGCCCCAAAACTTACAGGTAGAACTTTTACAGAATATCTTGTAATACTTTGATCAGCAACCCTCCCTTGGTTGGCTGCCTGCAATATAATTTCATGTTAAATACTAACACAATAATCTGGCCACCATTTCAACATCAAATCCCCAGCAATCAAACAATATAACCCCAACAAACATTCAGGCATAAATTCATAGAATGACATTATTACAAATTAGTAGACTCCAAAATAAGCTGTGATAGAACTTATAGACTAAAACAGATTTTGTGCCCGTAAGATTTCTTTCAGTACAGCTTATGTCTGATGAACTTATGGGAAAACTATATGTAAAAGTTAAAATGTAAACTATCAGAACCCTCACCAAGGTGAGCTTTGGCTCAAAGTGCTAACAGCTCACAAGTTTAAGATGCAAAAATAGCCATTATATAGAGCAGTAATAAAGCCGCATGCATCTTACACTTTCCCCTAGCCTCCTCCTTACTTTTGTACCTTTTCTTATTTCCTCAATAATACAGTCTGCCAGGATTATAGTTTATTTCTCTCACAAAAATACAACCAAAGAGCGAGCATGAAGGAACCATTCATTCATTAACTCATAAAACAGAAAAGAGTACCGGTTAATCTATCACTTCCCTTTCCACATTTTCTGTGTTTACTACACATGACAAGTCATTTAGATTTGATATCATCAGCAAGGCTGCAAAGCTAGCAATGAGGTTTTAATGCAAAACCTTCACAACCAATTAGGTTTTGGATGATCATACCACCATGGTTTGACTAATGAAATCTAATTCTACAAAGCCCTACTAGTTATAAGTAGTCATAGCTGCTGCTGAACCAAAAAAGACCAAATTAGCATAAAGAAATTTCCTTGCCAATGGAAATTCTTGTTAACCACATTTATTATAATTCTAGCAACTGTAGATTTATGCATGTGATAGAAAAATCACGCAAGCCCTAAGCAACACTTTACTAGATGCACAATGGCATGCTGTGACCAATTAATGGGAAATGATTGTAATGGACCAAGACAATCAAATAACAGTAGCAGGTGAAAATAGGGATAAGGAAAAATCACATACTTGTTCTGGACTATGAAATATTTCAACGAACGGATATTCCTTTTTCTGGCGTGTTATACAAAACCCTGGATATTTGGAGCACTCAACCTGGAAAAGAATAACACAGAAAACTAGAATGTGAAGTTAAGAAGAGAAATAAGAAACCAAATCATGGTAACATAGCAGAAAGTCTATCATTAAACTATAGACAACAAAAAAAGAGGGCTTTTGGTTGGTACGATGGTACTTTCGGTACATAGAAGCTCTTTGATTTGTGTTATATAATGAGACATAACCCTCTTCCATTTCATAGGCCCTATCTCCCTCCCCGAGGTTTTACAAGGCTTCTCAATTAAGAGTCACTGTAGCCTGTCCCTAGCAGACTGACAAGTGTGTGCACTAAGAACAGCCACTTTATGCTGAAGATGTTAGAAGTATACACTTGTGTTAGCCAACACCCATCATAGGAGCATGCTTTGGTGAGACTGCAATAATGAATGACCCCTTTCTAGACAATAACGCATTCTCAGGAGAAAAACATTACACGCATAAATTTAACATTTGGATAAAACTCAGCAGCAGCTTCCTCCAGTACTCTATCAAGATGTTTTGTGTAGTTTCCCCTACATTATCAAAAAACAAAGGCCATAGAATAAGATGGAGTACAGAAAAAAGTACAAGCGGTAAAAAGAGGGATTTGGGCTTTCAAGTGACCTAATGGTGAATGCAACGACAACGGGGTGACCTTGATGAAGGAGCTGGACAAATTCACGCTCTGACGTGAAATGAATAACCCGTGAAGGCCCGAAATCTTTCGGATAACCAGTATAATACCTTGAATTTTCAAAAAAAAAAAGAACGTTAACGGAAATTCTCTGGTCAAACAATAATCACATTAATTCTATAAACATATGCCTATAACTTGATCAAAACACGAAAAAATAAAGCTATTGAATTGCGAGAAAAGGTAATTGTATTATTATTTGGAGTATAATAAAGATAAGGATAGACGAATGATCTTACTTGCAAGTTGAACGAAGATGACTCATCATTCTATCAAAAAAGGATTGCTCCTCCATTTCCAAAAGGCAGAGTGATCAAAGCAACTCTTATATCATATCAGAACTGTAATTTTTTGCCATAGTCTTGTCAAAAGCTGAAGGTACAAAGTTCTAATAGGAGCCAAATTTTCATAAAGCTAACCCCGTTCATATTTTAAATGAAATTAATCGAATTGTTTCAAAGTCCAAAAAAAATAAGAGAAAAGCAATATCAAATGCAGTGTTCAGGAAAAAGGAAAAGTACCCATAACGAGCATAGCTTGAACAGAGAGATATGAGCTAAAAAGTAAGAATATAGAAGGAAAAAATAAAGTGCGAAACATGACAGCAACCTGGGTCTGTCTGGCTGTGGAGGAGAGTGGAGAGCGAGGAAGGGCTGTGTCTGATTTGGAAGCAAAGAACTGAAGAAGGCTTCTATAACCACCAAGAACAATTTGGGGGTTTCTCTAGCCTTAACCCCTGAGAGCTATTATTGAAGCTTTCGACAAAATAAGTGGGTCTTTGAGCCTGAAAAGCGTTGTTAGTTCAAGCCTCAAGGCCCAAGTCCCATCAGAGGGTGTTTTTCAACAAATCATAATCATTATCAGGAAAGTTTTATTCTATAACATCTGACTCAAAAAAACATTAGTCTTGAATAAAAAATTCAAGGATATACCGAGTTACACTAAAAAGTTAGTATATTTCTCCTCTTCTTACAAAGAACAGAAAAAGGAAAATAAAAGATGGAAAAGTGAAAAGGTAAGAAATAGTGTGTATATATATATATATATATATATTGAATAAAGAAAAAGTATATTATTTTCCTTGTGTTTTTTTTTTTAACACACTATGTTAGATAACAATTGGCCCAAAGAAGAAAAAAATTGATGTTATTATCTACATACATATTATAAAGTTAAAGGCATGAGGCCAAAAAAAAAATAAAGTTAAAGGCATGACTTAATATTTTGACAACTAAATTGTGGGATAAAAAGAAATATAATTGGCATTGTGGTCATTCAAATGAGGGGTCTTTTTATTGGGCTTGCTTATTTGGGGGGTTTTTGGGATATTAGATGGGTTTTTTGTTGGAATATTGGACTTTCATTTTCTTAATTTATGTTATATAATTTTTAATTTATTTGATGCATGTGTTAATTTCAAATATTATATAATTTAATTTATCATTTAATTTTATTTATTAGAGTGATTCATTTCTAAAAGCTTTTTAAGTTTAATTTTTAACATTTTTAACATTTTTAACATACATATACAAAGTGTGTGTCAATTTTATTTCTAATAATTTCACCTCTTTTTAACTTAAATTTAAAAATAAATGAGGGAATGATTTTTTTTAAAGAAATAAGGCAATAATTATAATTCCCTTAATTTTTTTCTTAATTATATCTTTTACTACTAAAGATATGTATATATATATATATATATAACTTTAATGTAGAAGGCATATAATTAATTATCTTTTTCTATATATTATCACAATTATTGAAACATAATCTTTTTATTTTAATAAGAAAATTGATGCCCGAAGACAAGCGAGGAGAAGATTTTGTGCTAGTTATATAATACAACAAGTAACCTTCTCTCATTTCATGAATCACACCCTACCCAACTCAATATTTAAATTCAAGACGTCCACTAAAAATTCTCAAGCTCTTAACCATTGGTGTCTCTCCTTAGCAACAATTTTTTTTTTCTTTACTAGTATCTGTGTTTCGTGCATAACACGTAATATAATGGATTATTACTAACTATAATATATTTTTTAAGAATTTCATCTAATTCATTTATTATTATATTTATTTTTATAAATACATTTGATTATAGTAATTTATATAAGAGTAATATTTAAATTAGGTTACTTTGTTTTTAACATTGTAAAACAATATGTATAAGAATGATATTTAAATTAAATTACAATGACTTATGATATTTTGTACTTTTTAATTATACTATTTACCTTATCATATGCGTTGCACGAGATACAAGACATTATAAATAATAAAAAATAATAAATTTAGAAAAATAAGCCATATTAAAGTGGATAATAATTAAACTATAAAATTGTTTTTAAATTAAACTACATGAAATTAGATGATAATTAAACTAATTTCTTCAACATAATATAGTAATGAGTTAATTATAATGAAAATAAAATTGTTAATTACTATCATCATTTAATAAATATATAAAAGTAAATTTTAAATTAAATTACATAAAATTGGATGATAATTAAACTATTTTTTCAATATAATATAGTAAAAAGTTAATTATGATGAAAATAAAATTGTTAATTATTATCATCATTTAATAAATATATAAAAAATATTTAGTAAAAGATAAATAAAGAGTTTTAATTTGACTCAACAATCAATAGCATTTCTAAAATATGTAAAAAAAGGGGGGTATTTTAAGCCATTCAAAAGTTTTACAACATACGTACTTTTATATATATACATATATTATTATTATTATTATTATTATAGATTATAGATAAAACCCAATCTAACCAATGGTAGTTTTAAACACTAATGAGTAAAAACCTTTGAAAATCTTAATATTTAAGTATTTATTTTTAAAATCCATTACAAAAGGTAGAGCCTAAATCTTTTAAAATCTTAATATAAAAGGTAAAACCCAAATCTAATGGTATTTTTGAAATATGCTAAAAAAATATTTAATAAGAATAAACCTTTTAACAAACTCACACTTTTATATATACTAGTCTCAGTGTTACGTGCATCGCACGTAATACAATACGTTATATTAACTCAATAAATTCTTCCAATCAACTTGAACCCTAAATTAATCTAATCCAATTTGATTTTTGAAAGAAATAAACAACCTAAACCCGACTGATCTGAAACCAGATTAATCCGAGAATCGAATGATTCGAAACCAATTGATCCAAAAAACTCGACATGCTAATTTAAATAACCGAAAAATAAAAAATCGAACCTAAATGACTTGAAAAACCGAAGACCAAACTTGAAAGACTTGATAGTCAAACTGGAAAAATCCAAAACCAATTGACTTGAATGACCCGAAATTTGAATGACTCAAAAATTTCTGTGGGTCAATTTGACCCGAACCTGTAACCTATTTAACCCGTCTATTTTACACATCTAATTCTTAATTGTGCATTTTTTTAATTGTGTAAAATCTAATATAAATTGATGCCATTTTTTAATACCAATGAGTAAAAGCCCTTTAAAATCCTAATGTTTAAACCCAATTTAAACTAATGGCATTCTTAGATACTAATGAGTAAAAGTCCTTAAAATATTAATGTTTAATTATTTATTTTTTAAAAACCTAATGTAAAAGATAGAACCAAAATCCAATTGTATAGTGTTGAAATATGTTAAAGAAAAATAGATATTTAAAGTGAAACAAATCTCTTAATACTTAATGTTTAAGTATTTAGTTTTTAAAAACCCAATGTAAAAGGTAGAGCCCAAATCCAATGGCATGTCTGAAATATGTTAAAGAATAGAGGATATTTAATAGGTATAAAGTACTTATTCAAGTCACACTTTTATATATATTATATATTATAAATTAAGTTACTTTGTTTTTAACATTGTAAAACAATGTGTATAAGAGTGATATTTAAATTAAATTACAATGACTTATGTTATTTTGTATTTTTTTTATTGTATAAAACCTAATTCAACCAATGGTATTTTTGATCAAATATCATATAATATTTTAATTAATATTAAATATTTACAATTTAACTAATTTTATATTAATATTATATAATATTTGAAAATATTAGCCTATGGATTTAGTGACAACTCAAACAAATTAAATTAGATTTCAATTGAATGTTTTTTAAATATTGCTTACATGAAATTTAAGTAAAAAGAAATTGATATTTACAATAATATCTACTTGTTTATTGCTAAAAAAGGGAAAATTCAAAATTAATAAACTTTTAGATTCTATTATGTCTTATATAGAATTAAGAAATAAGAAATAAGAATTATAATTTTCATTTATACATATTGCAAATTAGAGGATTATGACTAACTTCAATCATCAATTAGAAAATTTCATTTAAAATTGAATATTTGAATTTTTACCCAATTAGAATAAATTGCTAAAGACTAAAAGTTAAAAATCTAGTAACTAGTAACATTATCTTTTCAATAAACCCCGAATCTATATAAAAAAAAAGTTAATATCCCAAAATAAAATCTGAAATGATACAAAATCGAAATTGAGGCATCAAATATGAAAAAAATAAATAATCCATGCTGAACTTAAAATAACTCAAACTCGAAAATCCGGATGTCAAATTCGAACTAATATGACCCGAACTTGAAACGACCAGAACTCGAAAACCCGAGTGTGAAACCCGGAATGACTTAAACCTAAATGACCCAGACCTAAACCCAACCCTGCTCCGAACCCGATATGACCCAACATTCAAATGATATGAACTCGAAATGACCCAAATTTCTCTTACTCCGAAACTAACCCAACCCAAATTACCCGAACCCGACCCGATTTACCCATCTGCCACCTCTAAGTAAAAACCCTTAAAAATTTTAATGTTTAATTATTTATTTTTAAAGTCCAATACAAAAGATAGAGCCCAAATCTTTTAAAAGCTCAATATAAAAGATAGAGCTTAAATTCAATGGTATTTTTGAAATATATTAAAAAAAAGAATATTTAATAGGAATAAACCTCTTACTCTACTCACACTTTTATATAGATTATAGATTATAGATATAGATATTGTAAGAACCGTGCCTAAGCACTCTCCAAGCAAGCCAGGACTTCGTCCACGACCTTGCCAACCTGTGGGCCTCACCCACCAGACGGTGGTGGGCCTAGCCTACCCACCAAAGGTGTCACGCCCCGACAAGCCCAGGTCGGTCACGTGGCAATCGTCGTGTTACCTCGAAGTACGTGTTGACCGGTCATGCACCAGAAGCACCGTAAGACATAGAAATGGATATCATCGCTGCAAAATAACTAAAACTTTAATTAAAAATCATTTAATAAAATAATTAACTTTAAAAGTAATACCAGCGGACTGATTTAAAAGAAATACCTACGTAGCGAAAACTACTAAGCCTAAGCTACCGACGCCTCCTAGTGAGCCTTTAATCTATCTGTTAACCTCGTACGCGGATCTGCATCCATCGACATTGGATACAGGTGAGTGATAGAGGTTCTATGAATCTCCATCAGGGTTAGGGAAACTGGGAAATCCAAAACATGATAATAAAATAAATGTTTTTCTTTTTTTAAACCTCTGCCTAGTTCTCTAGCCGAGAACCTTCTTTTAAAACAATTTAAATAAATATATACATATCTAAAATGGGTTGGCCTTTAAAATATACTGAAGGCTCGACCCGTCAGTCGTATGCCTCGCTACACCGAGGGCTATCTCTTTTATTTTTAATACATTTTCAATTTTCTCTTTCTCTAGCCCGTTCCCTCAGTGGTGCCAATAGCTGTGGTGGAACACAGCTACATCGAGTCGTGGCGAGCTTCCCTACACGCCTCTCCCAGGGTCTCCACTCATTGTGTCCCTCAAAAGGCGGTCCACGGCTCCTTCTCTATGCATGCCTCTCAACTCGATCCACGCTCCTTCAAATCGGAACCCCGAGGAACCACTCTCACTCACTCATCTCGCGTCCCATCCATAACAATATCATAAATATATATTTATATGTACAAAACATATATATATTTAAACATATAAATACACACACACATGTAATTCTTTATATTTTCTTTAAAAAAAATCCCACTCTCTACGTGGGTTTATCACCAAGTTGGTGTGTGCGTGTGGATTCCCCGTATCCTAAAACTTTTGAAAACATTTATGTTTTTAAAATCATTTTAAAACCTTTGTTCCCAGTGGTTACACAAAAAAAAATAAGCAACTCACAGTGTTGGGAGGTTTGTATACTCCCAAGCGATCCACGTAGCTTAATCTCCAGAGCATTGCTGCACTGGATCATCCGAAACCCTAATCACACAAAAATACATGTTAGCATTCATAATCAAACTATAAATGCACGTATGAGGCTCTAACATGACCTAAGAGGGTGTTTAGAAATGTTTCGGGGCTTTGAAAAGTGTCCGAAAAGTTCTGGGGTCAAAATTGGACACTAGGTGAAAAATTACCAAAATTCCCACTGCATGTACAGGGCCACTCCCACCCGGAAGTCGGTTCCAAGGCTCGGAAACCGAGGCCTTTCCTGGGTTTTCGAACCCCTCGGTCTATGGTTCGGCCCAAAAATCGACACAGACAATCTTTACACCTCCCACGACGTGTTTACCGAATCAGAAACGAGAATCGCAAGCTCAAAGTTCCTAGATCTCAAACCTAAACTTAAAATTTAACTAGAAAGCTAAACTAACTTTGGGCTTGGATCTCTCCTAGATCGATGCATGGAAATACGTGAAAACTTAGTAAGACATAGATCTGTCGGTGGGATTGTCTAGATCTACCGAGAGTCCAAAATTGTTCCGAGAGAGCCAATGAGAAGAGAGGAAAAGAGGGAAAAGAGAAATGAAAGGGGGAGAGCTTAACTCCGCCTATTTATAGATAAGCTCAACATCGGGTCTACTCGAATCTTGGGCCATATTTAATTCTCCCCTTTTCTATTTCTCATAATCTTGATCCTTGGCCTAATCCACCAACCAATTCACCAATAGATATCCAATCCATTGGCTATGGACTTAAAGAAGTCCAATTTATGCTTCCATTCATGGTCACCTGTCTCATCTTCCAACTACGTTTTATCTTAATTTTAACTTCTCTTCTTAATTAGACACATCCGGACCAACGTATTGTTGAGTTAATACGCCGTCTTACACTATTCCGGTTGTACAAAAAAGTCAGATTATATCCGGGTGTGTCAAAAAGTATTGTTCTTTGGCCCTTGCAAATTCGAGTACCAAGGGACAATACCTTTGGTGGGTGGGCTAGGCCCACCATCATTTGTAAGCCTGGTGGGTGAGGCCCACAAGTTGGCAAGGTCGTGGATGAGGTCTTGGCTTGCTTGGAGAGTACTTAGGCCATGACTCGTACAAAAAAGGCGGCCTCAATGTTTAGGACATTGATGGTAAATGTTTTAATTGTTTTAAATTAAATGTTTTATTGATTTGGGATATAGTATGCCACTGGACAAGCATACACATTTTTATGGGTGGGTTATATGTATTATATATATATTTATGATGATACAAAAGTTTTTAAATGATTTTATGTAAATCCGATCATGGTATGATGAGAGTACGTATGTGACTTGTTTGATTAAGGTATATGTTTTTATATAAACCTAATCGTGGCATGATTATGGTCCATATGAGACTTGCTCGATTAAGGTATGGTCCAAAGGGACTACCCTAGAGGGGCTTATTGATAGCTTAGTTATAGTGGCTTGTGGACCGTTCTCCATTGGGGAGACACAAGTGCACTACCCTAGAGTTAAGAGGCGCGGAGGGTGACTCGCCAGGTAGGTAGTGTAGTTGTTTTGAGACAACTACGACAACGTTGGGAGAAAGGGTGTATTATATATATATATATATAATTATTTCATTATTATTATTATTATTATGTTTTCATAAAAAAATAAATGATGAGAAATTCTCCCAACGGTTTGAGCTTATCGATGGATAAGGTTCAGTCTATTTTAGCTGCCCTAAGAAAATCATTTTTATGAAAATAATTTTATTAGTGGGATTAAATTTAAAAAATAAATGATGATTTATAAAAGGATTTTTGTATTATTATATCCTTCACTGTCTTTGGTCTTTTACATTGTTTCTAAACCACATCACTGGGTCATTGGACTCACCCTGTGGTTTAATTATATTTTCAAGTTTAAGGCTCATAGAGGAGCAGTTATCTCGTAAAGCATGCGGACAAGCTTCCAGCTTGTGTAGATATTCTATTCATAGCATTAGTGATTCACGTGTATTTTAAATTCTACTGTAATATGTTTTATGGTATCATTGCACACACTTATAAGCACAATTGTTTTGATATTTTATTCATGGGGGACTTTATTTATTATATTTATATATTATTTAAAAATACATTTTAAATATTAAAATATTATTTTATAAATGGTATTTGATATTCATATTTATGCTTGAAATTCAATGCTTGGCGCTGTTTTGGATATGTGGGCACGCGACATGTACTTCGAGGTAGTACGGCGACTATCATGTGGCCGAGCCTGCGCATCAGGGCATGACAGTTTGATTGGTATCAGAGTAAATCGATTTTTAGCATGCTTTTAAAAACACAGTGGATCACTTTAGGATGCAAAAAGTTGGTTCGGATACTTAGGTATCCAATAGAACCATTTCCTTAGTCATCTTAGTTCTATTAGCTAAAGAACTAGAGTTGTCATTCGAAATATGCGCTATCCAAGCTGTGACGTGAGTTTAAATGGTCTCATAAGTGAGATGAGATGCATTGAGTCTATGTGAGGACTGTTGTATGTCACGAAATTTAGAGTAGTAGCATTGCCTTTGTAAAGAAAGGTGAAGATAGCTGAAGGTGAGACACAAAATCCTAGTATGAGATTGATTAAAATTCAATTGAATCAAGGGACAAGGAATTTGTTCCTATCTTAGAATTACGTGTCCTTGGAGCCAAGACATGGATCTGAGTACTCCCAAGAGTGGGATGAAAGGTCTGTTAACTAGGTGTAGAGTTATTAAATAGTTATAAATTCCAAGTGACGTTGGAATCTTTATAGTTAAAGGCAAAGATTGGAGGGCTAGAATTGAACCTTAATTTAAATTTTAAAGTGTTGTGAATGTCTTTGCAAGTGGGTGCAAAGACCGAGAAAAGTAAGAATGGAGACCCTTATGTAGAAAAGTGATTAGAAAGAAATTATATTATGATGTGAAGATAGAAAGGTGCCAATTGGGGTATATCAACGTAAAGTATTAGGAACTTGCGTTAAAGGTTGTATTTAAATGGAATTTTAAGAAATTCCCTTGTTTTACAAATTGTAGTACAGAGGAAGAGAAGTACTAGTTAGATACTTCCAAGTGTAAAGTGTTGGGAACTCCAAACTAAAGATTGTACTTAAAAGGAATTTTAAATTTTCCCTTGTACAAGTTGTGGTAAGAATAGAGACTTGTTTCATTGGAGATGTGAAACAATCTCAAATGCTTCCTTGGGGAGGCGGTTGATTAAGAATCGGTGTTGAGGATCGTAGAGAATAGATGGACAAAGTGATGCTTTACAGGATTATTAAGTATTGTTGGGAGAGAAGTGGACTTGGTAAGTCAACAAAATGTGAATTGGAAAGTGAAAGTAAAAGGTGTATAATTAACCTGATTACCAAGTGAAGTCAATTTTGATTTCCTTTGGGGATGTTCTCCTAACCTAGCAAGAACAATAAAGGTATTTTGAATAGTGGATGGCAAAAGAGATTGTGGTTGTTGAGTCACAATTCTTTGCAAGGTGGGAATGTGTACCTTAAGAGGTGTGATGAGTGAGTAAAGATGTTTAAAGGTGAAGTAGATCTAGAAGAATGAAAAAAATGTGGAGAATGAAGTAAATTGAAAAGATAATTGGAAGTTGTTTGTTATGGACGACATTTTTAAAATGTTACCTTGAAGTGAAGTTTCAGCATGAGCTTAAAGCAATTGAATAGTGAATTTGGTGAAGGCAAGAAATTGTTGAATAATTAATGAAACATGGAGATTGATTAAAGTGAGAAGTAAATTTAAAGTGTGAAAAAAGTATAGTTTTGATGAAAGAAAAGCTAAATGAGCAATGATTGATAAAATGTTGGAGTAAATGAGGTGAAAGACGAATTTGGAGAAATTGAAAGAAGTTGGTAAATTGGAGATTTAATTAATTAATGTGGAAGTTAGATGTAAATTTTGTGGAGAATGGTGATGTGATACTTGGCATAGATTAGATAGAGAAGTTTGGCATGCTAGAGAATTGTACCACTAAAAAGTGAAGTTTTCAAAGGCCAACAAATGGCCAATTCAATTTGTCAACGAGCCCCAACTATTGTTGTCAGAGTGATATTGGCACTCGAGACAAGTAAGTTGCTTCGTGAAGGATGAACAATTTTGTTAGCACATGTTATCTGTGTTTAAATTCTTGGATTGATGTAGAAGGCATTAAAGTGAAGAAAGAAATTCTGTGTTTTCCAGAGCAACTAACAAGGTTACAACCAGAATGAGGCAATTTAATTGCAATTAGGTACGGATTCCATTCCTATTATTCCATACTAAATGGAGCCAATTGTAGCAGTGAAGTGAAGGAGATCAGTTGAACTAACTATGAAAGAAGTTATACAACTGGACATCTCGTTATCGAGTGCTCTAAGTAGCAACAAAACCCTTGGTGGCCTGGGTTCAAGGAGTGCTACAGGCATGTTGGTACTTGAATTTGTGAGGGCCAATGGATAATACCTTTGGTGGGTAGACTAGGCCCACCACCATTTGTAAGCCTGGTGGGTGAGGCCTATAGGTTGGCAAATCCATGGACGAGGCTCAGAATTGCCTAAAGAATGCTTAGGGCATGACTCTTACAGATATTTGATAGGAAATATAGAAAAGTGATAAATAGAATTTGTCACACCCCGACCTGTCCGGGCCGACCACGTGGCAACCGCCGTGCTACCTCGAAGTACGTGCTAGCCAGTTACACATGTGAAGCACGCAAGGTATAGAAATGGATATCATCGTTCTAAAACAATACTAAAATTTAAATTATCAATCATTTAATAAAATAATAAACTTTAAAAGTAATACCAGTGGACTAATTCAAAAGAATACCTACGCAGCGGAAACTACTAAGCCTAAGCCACCAACCCCTCCTAGTGAGCCTCCGGACTATCTGCTATCCTTGTACGCGGATCTGCATCCATCCACCTTGGATACAGGTAAGTGACAGAGGTTCAATGAATCTCCGTCAGGGTTAGGGCAAATACGGGTAATCCAAATGTATTAATTATAAAAGAAATAAATTTTATTTTTAAAACTTCTTTCCAAATTTTCAATTTGAGAATTTGATTTCAAACCTTTAAAATAATAAATAAATAAAATGGGCTAGCCTCTATGACACTGAAGGCTCGACCCACCGGTCGTATGCCTTACTGCACCGAAGGTTATCTCTTTTCTCTTTAAAACCATTTTCCCTTTTTCTCTTTCTCTAGCCCGTTCATTCGGTGGTGCCAGACGCTATGGTGGAACACAGCTACACTCGAGCCTTGGCGAGTTATCCCCCACGCCTCTCTCAGGGTCTCTAATTACCGCGCCTGTCAATAGGCGGTCCACGGCTACGTCTCATGCATGCTACTCAGACTCGGTCCACGCTCCCTTATATCGGAGCCCCGACGAACCCACTCAGTCTCTCATCTCGCATCCCATCCTTATATATATATATATATATGTAAAACATATAAACACACGCACATAAGTTGTTATATTTCTTTAAAAATGTGTGTGGTGGATTACCCTTATCCCAAAACAATTGTAAAACCTTTAAAACAATTTATATTTTTAAAACATTTGAAAACATTTGTCCCTAATGGCTAAGCACTGAAATCTAAGCCACTCATAGTATTGGGAGGTTCGTATACTCCCAAGCGTTCCATATAGCTTAACCTCCGGAGCATTGTCGCATTCGATCAACTAAAGTCCTAATACACGGAAAAGCATGTTAGCATTCATAAATAACTATGAATGCACCTACGAGGCTCTAGCATGACCTAAAAGAGTGTTTGGAATTGTTTCGGGGCTTAGAAAATTGTCAGGGAGGTTCAGGGGTCGAAATCGGACACTTGATGAAAAATTACTAAAATACCACTAGGGAAGCAGGCTCTCCCACGCGGACTGGGCAGCGCATTGGCCTAAGCCTTGTGTGAGCAAGTGGGCTTCCACCCACTCCCGCACGAGATTGGCCAAGTCCCGTGCGGGACTTGGCCAATTTTGGTCATTCTCGCCCTGGAGTGGCTCCGCTCTCGTGCGGAAGCCGCCTGTTGGCCTCGGGAATCGAGGGTTTGCCTCGTTTTTTGAGCCCCTCGGTCCACAGTCGACATAAAATTTGAGGTGGACATTCCTCACACCTCTCACAATGCGTTTACCAAAATAGAAATGAGAATCACAAGCTGAAAGTTCCTAGATCTCAAATCTAAGCTTAAAATCTAACTAAAAACCGTACTTAGATTTGAGCTTGGATCTCTCCTAGACCAATATATGGAAATACGTGAAAAATTAACAAAATTTAGATTAAGGTGAGTAGAATAACATACCAAGATCTCACCTTGATCCTTCAGTCAGATTGTCCGGATCAGCCAAAAGTCCAAAATTGCTCCAGAGAGCAAATGAGATGAGAGGAAGAGAGGGAGAAGAAAATGAGAGGGAGAGAGCTTATCTCCCCCTATTTATAGATAAGCTCGACACAGGGTTTACTTGAACCCCGGGCCAGACTTTTTCCCCTCTTTGTAACCTCTCACAATTTCAATAATTGGCTCGATCCACCGACCAATTCACCAACGGATATCCAATCCATTGGCTATGGACTTAAAAAAGTCCACATTATGTTTCCATGCATGGTCACCTATCTTATCTTCCAACTACGTCTTATCATAAGCTTAACTTCTCTTCTTAATTAGACATATTCGGACCGACGTATTGTTAACTTAATACACCGTCTTTCACTATTCAGTTCGTACGGAAAAGTCGTATTAGGTCCGGGTGTGTCAACTTTCCCCTCCTTCTAAAAATTTCATCCTCGAAATTAACTGAGGTAGTTTGGGGAGATTTGGCTTCTATTCCAAGCCCTCATCTTATTTTCAAATAGTGTTCGCATCAGTATTTGCTGTTGAAGTCATCACGCTTCCGCTGCGCACTCTGATCATTCTCTTTCTCAAGAGTGGCTTCATCGCCCTTTTACTCTCGAGTTTGAACCTCATCTTTTCCTTAGCATAGCCTACCCTTATCCAATTATGGGTTAGGCTTTCTTTACCCCAATTGTATCACTTAGAAGTTCTTTTTTCGCTTTAGCTGTGCTTACTCAATCCTTTCACCTTGTCCTTGTCCTTTCTTAAAGTCTCTCTTAACAAGACTATTCTCTTGTGACTTCTGAGGTTCCATACCTCTTACTCTTCTTAGGAGTCTCTTCTCCTTTACTCCTTGTCACTGCCTCTCACTTTGAGGCCATTCTCTGTCACGTTCCTCGTCGTTTTGTGGTCTTGTACTCACTTTTGTAACCAAGCTATCGGGAAAGACCTTAGCTTAATTCCCTCGCCTTCACGGTGAAGATGCGGTGAGTTAATTATTTTTCCCCTACCTTGGTTTTGCTTCTTCGTTTCGTTTCTCACTTCATTCTCTCTCTTTCTAATCTTTTTCCATTCAAAACTCATGGCATATGAGTCGGGATCCTGTACATACTGGCCTACACTCGGCCAAAACATACCAGAGGAATCAAAGATCATGCCCTCTTGGCTCTCACACTCCGACTCACTCTCTGACCGCCCATCACTATCACAAATAGGGCCCTGGTCCATCTCATAACATCTCTCATCCTCTTTGGGATGGAGAACTCTGGGTGGCCTCATGCACTCCCCAGTCACACTCTGGGTCAGTCCCTATGAGGCCACGCTTGAGCCTGACCTCATACCCATCCACGCCATTTCTCTGGCCTCTTAGGCTTTCTTTTTTTTAAGCCTCTTAGGCCTCCCAAAAAGGGGTTTTCTTTTCCCACTGACATCCCCTTCAACACGGAACGTAGCCAATTGCATTGTGTTGTGATCGCTATGTGCTCTTTATCTTCGTGTTTCTCTTTGCTATAACCTCCCTTAATCACTTTGGCTTCTTTGTTAAAGGTCGATTCTCCTTCTTTCATCAACAGTACTTTCTGGGGGTTTCCTTATCCCATTCTCTATCCTTTTCTTCTTTTTTATTTACCCATAGTCCATTATGGGGTCCACCTTTTTCTTGTCTTCTCGTCAATGCGGGATAGCATAATTCACGCACGTCATATTCGTGTGGCATCTTTCGTAGCTTCTTCATCTTTATACTTCTCTCTCTTAGGTTTTCTTGTCCTTCACTTAACTTGACCTTCTCTCTGGATCATTGCCATCCTTTAGCATCATTCTGTAGTTCTTATCATCTCCATACCCTTTTTCCTTAGGGTCATCTCCTTATCCTTTCTCTTCTCCATACTCTTTTACCTTGATTTACGTGATCTTTCATGTCTTACCCAAGGTTTCTTTTACTTAAGCTTCATTTTTTTCTTCTTTTGTTTTCATTATCGTCCTCTTCCTTATTTCTCTTTACTTCTAACCCTTACTCATTTTGGGTTTTAGAATTCCCTTTCTTCTCCTTACACTGGCTATGCTCATAGAAGCTTATGAGCGTAATCAGTTCCCTTCCTTATCCTCGTACTCCTTCCATTGAGTGCTCGGGGTTATTTCTTGTTATCTTTTCTGTCTCAATTCCCGCATCTCTTGCTTTTCCCATGTGGGTCTCCTTTTATCTTTGCTATCCTCAGCTCTTAATACCCTGATATCCCTTCTTTGTCTTCAATACCATGGTTTATTTACCATGAACTACACCTTTCCTTATCTTTCTTAGTCCACAATCTTGTTCGCGCTTAGCTATTTCCATTTAGCTTGATTTAACCTCATTTCCCGCATCTTTTCTTCACTTATCTTTCTCTGGGGAGGCTATCTTTAAAGTCAGCTTACTCCCCTTCTTCTAGAAATTCCATTTATCTTTCTTATTCCTTTAACTCCTTACTCTCAATTCCTTCTATCTTATTCTTTTATCACGCTTTCACCTTTTTACCTTCTCCAGTTCCAACCATTATTCTAGTTTATCCTTATTCTTTCTTCTACTCTTACCTAAGTCAATCCACTTTCCTCTTCAATTGGACTTGTAATCTCCTTATAATTCTCATCATCATCATTATTCTTGTGCTCATCATCCTTTAACCTTTGTTAATTCCACCATGCTTTGATATCTTCATTCTTTTATGTGCCTTTTTCCTCTTCCTTCTTTTCTTTACTTATATCTTCATTATTTTCCTTACTTGTATAATCCCCATTCACTCGTTTCCTATGAATGCTTCTTCTCTTATCTTTTCTCCAATGTTTTTTTCTTTCCATCCAACCTCCTTATCTCGTCATTTATAACTTAAACAATCGGGGTTTTTCTTTTCCTTTCACCAATTTATATCCTTAACCCCTTCTATCACAGAAGTTCTGGCCTCCAATCATTCTTGTTTATTCTGTTTTTCCTTTGGTCTATTCATAATATGATGTAGTGCCTTGGCTTAACTTGAATTTGAGGTTCATTATGCTCGACTTTCTTTAGCTAACATCCGTTTCTAAGTCTTTTATTCGATTTCTTTTACTAGGTCTCTCTTAGTCCCTGTTCTAGGCCTTTTTAATCCCCTTTTTATTTGCTTTCTTTAACCTATCCCTAGGTTATTTACCTAGGTTTTGTCTCGACTCCTACTTTCTTAGTCCTACTCTTTTACTAATCCTAGTCAGCCATTTGGAGTTACCTATGATTCATTATGAAATTATCGCTATTTAAAGTTACAATTTTCTAGTGATATGTTATACTTTTCTTCTTTTACGGCTCTACTCCTAGTTAACCTAAACTTAGTTCATCAATTGAACTATGTTTCTCTTTCTTCTTAAGCCTTATTCATATTTGATTAGCCTAGAATTTTCATTTACCTAGAGTTTTATGCTTTCTTTCTTTATTAAGAAAGCTTCCGCACTACATCACGACATCTTTTTATCCTTTGTTTAATGGTTTGACTTTCTTCTTTTTTCCATTTCTCCTTTTTCTTTCTCACCAGTTCCTTCTGGTGATAACTTCCTAACTCAAAGGAAAGTTCTTTTCGTGCTCTCCATTCGTACGCATGCAAACATTTCCATTATTGCTGTGCATTCTACTCTTCTCGTTTGCTTACTTCCCATTGATCTTGATCATGACAAAGTCTTTTCCCATCATGCTTTAAGGGTCTCCTCCTTCTTACTCTTATTATCCACCAAGTGATGAGGGGTTTATCACCTTTAATCCTCTCAGGAATTGAGGTTTCTAGCTTATCTTTCTCTTCTTTCCATTTCCTCTATCTTCATTTCCTTTCTCTTCTTTCTCCGATATCTTCTCTTAACATTGGTATCCAATGGTCTGACAAGAAGTAACTGACGTACTACTCGTTGACCACTTGGATGTGATCTCCTTTTATTCTTTCATTATTCTCCATTTGTCATCCTTGCCTAATTTCTCCTCATCGTTTCCCAAGAATGACTTCTCTCTTGATCTTAGGCTCACTCGTTCCCTTCCAATTTCCTTGGATGCCTCTCCTCGATTGACTCCAGACGAACTCTCTTTCGTCCATCAATACCTCGTTTCTTTCACCACTTACACACTACGGTGTAAGAACAAGAGAAGTCGGCTAGCCCTTGTTGCAACTTCTTTTACTTCATGCCCACTCCCAGTAGCGTCATTCAGGCAATTTGTGGGCTTATCCCACCAGATTTGCCAACCTATGGGCTCATCCCACTAGGCTTACCATGGTGTTGGGTTGAGCCCAACCACCTCATACGCTACCTCAAGGCCTAGGCATTCGACTACCAATGCAATGCAGCACTCCTCGAACCCTAGCCATCAAGGGTTTTGTTGCTCCATGTGGGCTCCTCCTCAATCCTTCATCCCTTTGCTTGGATGTTTTGTCCCACGTTCTGAGGTCTTGGTCAACCTCGTCCTCCGTGATCGATTCCTTCGATTTCTTTCATCCTAACCCAACTCTTTCTCCTAAGTTATACACTAATGGTGTAGAGAGCGAGAGAAGTGGGGTTAGCATTCACGCACGTTAGGCCCATCTTGGCTCCTTGCTTCATTTTAGTCGCTTTACTTCCTCCCAACTCTTACATGTCACTAGTGTAAAGAATAGGGGAAACGCATCTAATTTAGGGTAAAGTTAAACTTGCTTCTTTACTGGCGAGTCCCAATGCCCACAACTTCAAAGGTTGGCATCAAACCAGTTTCACTTACTGGTAAGCCTCTGATTACACAATCTCAGAGGGTGGATGAGATATCGTCTATCTCGTCATCTTAAAGGAAATACCATCCCTTGGTCAGTTTGGTTATCGAGTAGAAAGGATATTATAAGCTGAAGAATTGGTTTTGGGGAATTTCTTGGAAAGCGTGATTTGCTTTTACGAATCTCGAGGAAAAATGGTAGTGGTGTCATCTCACCTAAAGACCATGCTCGAGACCTCTATTTGGTGACTTGTTGCTAAAGAAGGCATTTTAAGAGTAGGTTTAGGTATTCATGACGCTTTCGAGTAACTACATACTCAAACTCTGGAGTTTTAAACCTATCTAATCCACTGGCTTCAAAAACGTTTGAAAACACTTTATAACTTTTGAAAACAATCAGAATCTTCTAAACGCTCTCATGCCATTAAAGTTGTCACACCTCAACTCGCCTGAGCCGGCCACCTGGCAGCCGCCGTACTACCTCGAAGTACGTGCTGGCCAGTCACGCACCTGAAGCACTACAAGGCATAAAAATGGATATCATTGCTGCAAAACAATATTAAAATTTAAATTAGGAATCATTTAATAAAATAATAAACTTTAAAAGTAATACTAGTGGACTAATTCAAAAGAATACCTACGCAGCGGAAACTATTAAGCCTGAGCCACTGATGCCTCTTAGTGAGCCTCCGGACTATTTGCTATCCTCGTATGCAGATCTGCATCTATCCACATTGGATACAGGTGAGTGACAAAGGTTCAATGAATCTCCATCAGGGTTAGGGCAAATAGGGGTAATCCAAATATAACAATTATAAAAGAAATAAATTTTATTTTTAAAACTTTTTTCCAAATTCTCCAATCTAAGAATTTGATTTCAAACTTTTAAAATAATAAATAAATAAAATGGGCTAGCCTTTATCATACTGAAGGCTCGATCCGTCGGTCGTATGCCTTACTGCACCGAGGGCTATCTCTTTTCTTTCTAAAACCATTTTCCCTTTTTCTCTTCCTTTTGCCCGTTCCCTCGGTGGTGCCAGACGCTGGGTTGGAGCATAGCTACACTCGAGCCCTGGCGAGTTATCCTCCGCACCTCTCCCAGGGTCTTTGCTCACCGTGCCCGTCGGTAGGCGGTCCACGGATGTGTCTCATGCATGCTACTCAGATTTGGTCCACGCTACCTTATATCGGAGCCCCGATGAACCCACTCAGTCGCTCATCTCGCATCCCATCCATATAAATATATATATATATATATACACTATAAATATATATCTATGTAAAACATATAAACATACACACACAAGTTGTTATATTTTTTTAAAAATCATCCCACGCTCTAAGTGGGTGTATCATAAAATAAAAATGTGTATGGTGGATTACCCTTATCCCAAAACAATTGTAAAACTTTTAAAACAATTTATATTTTTAAAACATTTGAAAACATTTCTCCCTAGTGGGTAAGCACTGAAATCTAAGCCACTCACAGTATTAGGAGGTTCGTATACTCCCAAGCATTCTATGTAGCTTAACCTCCAGAGCATCGCCGCATTCGATCAACCGGAGCCCTAATACATGAAAAAACGTGTTAGCATTAATAAATAACTATGAATGCACCTACGAGGCTCTAGCATAACCTAAAAGAGTGTTTGGAAGTGTTTCGGGGATTAGAAAAGTGTCCGGGAGGTTTCAGGGTCGAAATCAAATACTTGCCTAAAAATTATGAAAATGCCCCTAGGGCCCATGGGCTGCCCATGATGGCTGGGCCAGACCCAACCTCGGTTTCGGCCAAGTAGGTCATCCTGCGGACTGGGCCGCATATTGGCCCAAGCCCCGAGTGGGCAAGTGGGCTGCCGCCCGCTCCCGCATGAGACTTGGCCAATTTTGGTCACTCCCGCAAGGGAGCCGCCTGTTGGCCTCGAGAACCGAGGGTTTGCCTAGTTTTTCGAGCCCCTCGGTCCATGGCTCGGCATAAAATTCGAGGTGGACGTTTCTCACACCTCCCACGAGGCATTTATAGAAGCAAAAATGAGAATCACAAGCTCAAAGTTCCTAGATCTCAAATCTAAGCTTAAAATCTAACTAAAAACTATACCTAACTTTGAGCTTGGATCTCTCTTAGACCAATGTATAGAAATGTGTGAAAACTTAATAAAATGTAGATTAAGGTGAGTATAATAACATACCAAGATCTCGCCTTGATCCTTCAGTCGGATTGTCCAGATAGGCCAAAAGTCCAAAATTGCTCCTAGAGAGCAAATGAGAGGAGAGGAAGAAAAGGAGAAGAAAATGAGAGGGAGAGAGCTTATCTCCCCCTATTTATAGATAAGCTCGACCCCGGTCTACTCGAACCCCGAGCCAGACTTTTTCCCCTCTTTGTAACCTCTCATAATTTCGATCATTGGCCCGATCGACCAACCAATTCACCAACGGATATCCAATCCATTAGCTATTGACTTAAAGAAGTCCACATTATGTTTCCATGTATGGTCACCTGTGTCATCTTCCAACTACGTCTTATCTTAAGCTGAACTTCTCTTCTTAGTTAGACACATCTGGACTGACGTATTATTGACTTAATACGCCGTCTTTCACTATTCTGTTCATACGGAAAAGTCGTATTAGGTCCGGATGTGTTAGAATTACTCTCATTTGTTTTTTTTTTTGCCAGGGAAAGAATACACTCCTTCCCCGGGCATGGTTTTGTTAAGTATGTTCTTTCCCTGGCCAAAAAAACATGTAGTGTGTGTCTGTGGCCTGCCCGATAGTGGGTTGTCTTCAAATCCCACATAGAGAGTTAGTGTGTGTGTGTTCTAGGTTATATAGATTCAACGCCTTAACAAAATTGCCATGGTTTGTTAAGGAGTATGTTCTTTCCTTGGCCAAGAAAACATATAGCATTGGCATCTGTAAAACAAATGTGTGGTGTGTGTAGTGCTTGTTCGTGGGCTACCCCGATAGTGGGTTGTCTTTGGATCCCACATCGGTAGCTAGTGTGTGTGTGTGTATTCTAGGTTATATAGGATTCCACACCTTAACAAAATTGCAATGGTTTTGTTAAGGAGTGTGGTCTTTCCCTGGCAAAAAAAACATAAAATTACTCTCCTTCATCCCCCTCTTCGTAGCCTTCGTAATTTTCTTTTTCAAGTTTTGATTTACTTCTCCTTGGTTATTATCATCAATGGGGAGGGATTTGATTTTAAATTATGTTTTTCTTACTTTTCTTTAGCTAAAGTAAAGTGCTAGATTCGTAGATTTATTGGGTTTAAATTTTAGTACTTGAGTCTAATTAGTTTTATTAAGGTGCTGTTGGATAAGCTAAAAAAAATTAAATAATGATACCACCAAAAACTTAAATATTGAATTTGATAAGCGTTGAATTTGCATATAAAAACTATTTGATATTTCACTAAAAATTAAATATTGAATATAAATATATTATTTGATAAGTTTATTATTTCATATACTATCAATGGAATTTTCAAACTCTACAAGCAGTGTTAGGACAATGACACATACACGACTATTTAATTAATTAATTAAAATTAAAAATATATAACAATATAGCTTATAAGGACACATGTCAACCCGCTAACGACCTTTTGTGGAGTCTAAAAACTTCACTGGTGTTGATGAGATAATTTTTCTTATTTAATAACCATAAATATTGAAGATTTTGAAAAAGCATAATCCCTAAAATGAAGGTAATCTTTTATATGTATAATATCTATATCTATAATCTATAAAATATATGTTCGCCAAAAGAAAAATTTATAATATATATAAAAGTGTGAGTGGGGTAAGAGGTCTATTCCTATTAAATATCCCTTCTTCTCAAATATATTTCAAAAATGTCACTAGATTTGTGCTGTGTCTTTTATATATATTTTTTAAATTAAACATAAATATCATTTTTATACACATTGTTTTAAAGACTAAAAAATAAAGTAACTTAATTTAAATATTATTCTTATATAAATTACTGTAATCAAATGTATTTAGAAAAATAAATATAATAATAAATAAATTAAATGAGATCATTAAAAAAATATAGTTATTAATAACGTATTGTATTATATGCGATGCATGTAATACAAAGACTAGTATATATATAAAAGTGTGAGTTGGATAATAGATTTATTCATATTAAATATTCCTTTTTCTTCATTGTATTTCAAAAATATCATTGGATTTAGACTCTACCTTTTACATTGTGCTTTTAAAAAATAATTAATTAAACATTAAGATTTTCAAAGACTTTTACTTTGTTAGAAGTGGCAAATGGATCGATCGGGTTGGGTTCAAGTTCGGGTCATCCGAGTTGGGTTAGTTTCAGGTTAAGAAAAATTCAGGTCATTTCGGATTCGAATAATTTCAGGTTTGGGTCGCTTGTATGTCCGGTCATTTAGGTTTCGATCATTCCAGGTTTGGCACTTAGGTTTTGAGTTTAATTTATTTCAAATTTAACTTAAATTATTTGAGTTTATTTTTTTATGTTTAACATTTGGATTTCTAATTTATGCCATTTCAGATTTTATTACGAGATATTAACTTCTTTTTGTTTCTTTTATATAGATTCAGGGTTTATTGAATATATAATATGTTACTACTTACTAGATTTTTAACTTTTAGTCTTTAGTACTTTATTCTAATTGGGTAAAAATTCAAATATTCCATTTAAAATGAAATTTTCTAATCGGAGATTGAGTTTAGTCTTAATTCTATAATTTGCAATGTATACAAATGAAAGTTATAATTATTAATTCTTAATTCTTAATTCTATATGAAATATAATAAAATATGAAAAATCATATTAATTTTGAATTTCTTTTTTTTTAGTAACGAACAAGTCGATATTATTACCAACAAATTATATCACAATTAATTACAAATGTTAGAACTTAAGAGGTAGTCCTCCTTCCCACACAAGCTTAGAACCACAAATACAAATAAATAATCAATCTTAGGCCTTTGCTAGACTATAAAATATTAAAGTATAAATATTTAAATAGTCACATATAAATTTAATCTAATTCTACTTATAACAATAAAAATAAATTCTTTTATTGTTCTTAAATTTTAATCATAATTAATAGTTAAGTTTCGGTCAAAAAAATACTAATAAAATATTGATGTATAATATATACATATACTTGACTTAATATTTGGTCAAAACTAAAAATAATTTGAAAGTATTAAATTTTATTAACTGCTATCTATTGTTGATTTATACTATTATACTTTTATTTTTAATTAAATTACTATGTTGAAAAATTTTCAAATACATTTTTTTTAAAGTCGGGTCATTTCGGGTTATGGATCATTTTTGGTTCAGGTCATTTTAGGTCTTGGGGTGTTTTGGTTTCAGGGTTGGGTCGGATACTTATTCTTGAGTCAGGTTTTGCCAACTCTACTTATTATTGTTCAAGAATATCATTGGTTTAAACTGGGCTTTGCACAATTAAAAAGTACAAAATGTCATGGGCCATTATAGTCTAATTTAATTATCATTCTTGTATATATTGTTTTACAATGCTAAAAATAAAGTAATTTAATTTAAATATTACTCTCATATAAATTACTATATTATCTTTAATCAAATTTATTTGAAAAATAAATATAATAATAAATAAATTAGATGAGATTCTTAAAAAATATATTCTTAATAACGAATTCTATTACATGCGATGCACATAAGATAAAGACTAGTATATATAAAGAAAAGATTGTCTTAATGATTGACACATAATATATTATCTTTTCGCCATGTATCTATCACTAAGGCCGTCTTGAAAAATCTTTTATAAAATATATTTGAATTTAAATTTTATAATTGTCACACCTCGACCTGTACGTTTGGCCACATGGTAGCCATCACAATGCCTGGAGATACGTGCTGGCTAGCCATGCCTCGAAGATAGTTGTCACACCACGACCTGGAGGGGTTGGCCACGTGGCAACCGCCGCTCTACCTCGAAGTACGAGCCGGCCGCTCATGCACCCCAAAGCACCATAAGGCATGAATTGAATATATTCGCTGCAAAATCATTAAAACTAAACTTTAATTAGAAAATAATAATAATAATAATAACTTAACTATTAAAATAATTTATTTAAACAAGTACCAATGGATTTACTGAGAAGAAAACCTACACAACGGAAACTACTACTCCTAAGTCACCGACGCCTCCTAGTGAGACTCTGATCTAGCTGCTATCCTCAAACTTGGATCTGCATCCAACCACATTGGATACAGGTGAATGACAGAGGTTCAATAAGTATCCACTAGGGGTTAAGAAAATAGGGATAATCCAAAATAAATCTTATAAAACAATATTTAAAACAACAATAATACAAAATAAATATTTGAAATGGACTGGCAATCAAATCACTAAAGGCTCGACCCGTCGGTCATATGCCTTATTGCACTGAGGGCTATCTCTTTTCTTTTTCTAAAACATTTTCATATTTTCTTTCTCTAGCTCGTTCCCTTAGCGGTGCCAGTCACTGTGGGTGGAACACAGCTACATCGAGCCCTAGCAAGTTTCCCTGCGCACCTCTCCTAGGGTCTCCACTCGTCGTGCCCCTCGATAGGCAGTCCACGGCTACTTAGTAGCACGCATGTCTCGCTCGGTCCACTCACTCCCTCTTATCGGAGCACCGAGATCCGCTCAGTCGCTCATCTCGCCTCTCATCATCATCAAAGATATATATATATATATACATACATATATGTGCAAAAACATATAATATAAACACACACAATAACCTTTATATTTTCGTTAAAAACCCTCCTACTCTCTACATGGCTATATCAGAAACAGACGTGTGTGTGGTGGATTTCCCATATCCTAAAACATTTGAAAATCATTTATAATTTTAAAAAATTTAACCCTAGTGGCTAATTAATGAAATCTAAGCCACTCACAGTATTAGGAGGTTCGTATACTCCCAAGGAATCCACGATGAATGATTTTCGAAGCGTCGTTGCACTCGATCGTCCAGAAACCCTAATACGCAGATAAATATGTTAGAATTCTAGTTCGAACTATCCTAATTGATTTTTGGGTTCTAATATGCTAAAAAATAAGGTTTGGAAGTGATCCGGGTGTTAGAAAAGTTTCCGGGGAGGTTTCGGGTAAAAAACGGACCTTTTGGATAAAATTATGAAAATGCCCCTCGGGGCCCGATTGACTCTTGCATGGGATTGACCAATTCCCACGCGGGAGTGGGT